>OW121744.1:98990025-99647112 GCA_933228675.1 Stomorhina lunata
GGAAAATCCAATAGTTTTGGGGAACTGTTTTTTGAAAGTTAAAGTTTTAAGGACTTGAAAGGATTTTGTGCAAAAAATTATAATTAGTTTAAGTTTTATTGTAAGTTTATGAGAAATTTCAAATATTCATAATTGAATTTAAGAGGAAGTTTAAAAGTTTAAATATTTTATATCTGTGGCTTGGTGCTAAAAGGGCCAATGTCAATTTTTTGCAGTTTTGAGTTAATCACTGCGTTAGACTCCCCTTTTTACCCTCTTTCATTTGGCTCCAACAACTTATCTCTAACATAACTCAAAACAGATTCATAAGGGGTTTTCTGGGTAAAGTTACTATGAGTTTATATGATAAATAAAAACTTTAAATCAAATTTTCTCAAAACTACTTTTTTTGACATTGGTCCTTTTAGCAACAAGCCACAGATATAATGATTTGTTTTAACCAAAATCTTCCTGTTACTTTCAAAATCTATGATTTCCTTTTTCAACAAATTTAATGCTTGATTTATGACAACATGTCAAAAATTGTTGGGAACAAAAAAAATATTTTTGCATACAATTAATAGCCAGGAAAAAAATTTTACCATAAAATATGCCAAATAAACTATTTTTTTTTTTTTTGGTTTAACTAAAAACCAAAAGGAAACCAAATTATCTGACTACCAAAACCTTTTCTGATAAATAAAACAATATACAAATTTTTTGTAGTTTTTTTTTCAATTCACAAAAAAACAAGGAAAATGATATAAACGTTTCAGTTTACGTATGTATAAATCAGCATAATTTCGTTAAGTGTATGCATACACTTTTAGAAAACTATAAATGTATTGTATAATGTTTACCTGTGATTATCCTGTTTTATTTTTGTTTTTTTTTTTTTTTTTATTCTGGTATAATGATATTGTTAAGCATTGATTTATATTATTCATGTAAGACTTGGTTTGTGTCCGTCTTTGAATCTCTTATAGACTCAGAAGATTTGACTTCTTTGGGATGTTATTTTGAAATATTTTTGAATGATTAAAGTCGTCGTTTAAACAAATTACCAATGCAAATAGTTGCATTTTTTCAGATGGAGATTGTGTAAAAAAAAATATACAGAATATATGTTAAGGGGTAATCTTGAGATATTAAGAAAATTTAAAGATATAAATAATTTTAAATTAAACGTGGTTTAAAAGAGGGGCAGAAAAACAAATATATCCGGAAATTTCAACTGTATAAAAAGCTAAGCTTAAATATTTAAATATATGCATTAGAGTTTCCCACAAAATTTAAAGAAAGACATCGTTAACCCTTTTATTAACAGAATTAAAAGCAAAAATATTGAATTTTTTCAAAAAAGTACTCGAAGTTACATGTTTTTATTGTTATATTTCCATGAAAATTAAAAAAAATCAAACGCGCCTTAAAATAGATTTTTATAAAAATTAACCCTTACATACCCATGGGCTAAGCATGTGAACTATTTTGAGCCCATGGGTACGCAAGGGTTAATTTGCATAAAAATGTATTTTAAGGTGCTTTGAACGATTTTTTTTATTTTTCTTTTTAATAAAACATTAAAAACATGTTATTTCAAATAATTGACCCTTTTATTACCGGGATCAAAAAAAAATATTGATTTTTTCAAAAAGGTACTTTTTATTGTAATATTTCCATGAGAATTCAAAAAAATTGTTAATTTTTATACAAATTAACCCTTGCGTAGCCATGGCCTGAGCATGGGAACTATTTTGAGACCATGGGTACGCAAGGGTTAATTGGTATAAGAAATATGTTTAAAGGCGCCTTTGAACGATTTTTTTCAATTTTCATTTAAATATAAAAATAAAAACCAAGTAATTTCTAGTACTTTTCTAAGAAAATTTTATATTTTATAAATTTTATGTTTGACCCTGGTAATAAAAGGGTTAAAAACATACGATTTCGATCAAATTTCTAATATATATTTCTACCCATAAAAGCAATAATAATTCAAAATCAGTTTATAAAAACTGTTAATATATAACAATTCACGTCCTTTTTTATAACTTTGTTGAAAAATTGGATTTTTTTCAAAATCTTTTGATTTTAAGTCCCAGGTACGGCTAAGCCCTTAGAGATATCAATCTAATTTTTTCTTTGTAGCAATCTTCAGAGTGTTCTTACTAACACTCAAAAAAGTACTCGAAATTACATGTTTTTTATTGTTATATTTCCATGAAAATTCAACAAACGCGCCCTTAGATACATTTTTATACAATTTCAATACATTTCAATCCATAATGGCAATAATAATTCTATTTTTTCTAATAAAAACTGCTAATATGTCATGTCATGTCACAAAAAAATTTTAAAAGTAAAACTTATTAAAATTAAAAAAAAAAAACTTAAAACCCTTAACAATTAGTAGAGTTTTCAGCTAATTTTAAAGTAATATATCTCGTTGGAAAGCACATTTAGTTTTCAGTACCTTAAAGTCAAACACTTTTTCTAAAATGTTTTCTAAGTAGAAATTTTCTTCAAACATTTAAAAAATCCCTTATTTTTCCCATATAACTGGCATATCCAAACTTTGGCGTCATGTCATCACGCTTTCAATTAATTTCTCTTTATTTCCATCGATACTGTATAGCTCTACCAGTTAGATCTAAAGGCAATACTAGTATATAGTGATTTTGTCTTGTAAATTGCCTCTACAAGGCTTATCCGCTTCTTTTTTTCAATAATATTGTCACGAATTTATCCGCCCCATTGTGCAAAATTCACTTCTTATAATTCTTCTCCTAGTTTTTTAGAATGTTTCCGTTGGTGTTCTTGTTATTCTGTTTATGTCTATAAGTGGAGCAACATATTTCTCTTATTTGCTTTAAAGAGTATAGCAACCTTTTTCTCTTTATCTACACTCTCTCTCTCTCTGTTGATGTTAACTTCAGTTAATCAATTTGTACAACTTATGTGTGAGTGTGTTCTTGATCATGTGAGAATGTATTGGAACATGCATAGAAACTCTCTTCTCTAGGTACTATATAAGTCCGATGAACGAATATTGTGGGATCAGTTTTAATTGAGACGCGTATAATAGAACAGTGAGACTAAAAATATTTCCAAAGCGACAAGTTTGCTTACAATTTGTGTTAAAAGTGAAATAGCTCTAAAGTTAAACAATAACTTTGTAAAACGACTTTAAGTGTTTTAATTTTGTGTTCGGTTGTTTGCAAAAAGAATTCTCTTCATGTTTTTAAAGGGAAAACATAACAATAATCTCAGATATTAAGCTCTGATGGTTAATTGGATAATTTTTGCTATGTTTTACTGGCAGTCGGTTGAAATAATGGCTTAATATATAACCCTTAAGTCGGCATTTATATTGAAGCCTTTCAAAGCAAGGTCTTCCTCATCTATAAGTTATGCCTATATCTAACAATATTCAAACTGCGGATATACCACACTCCTTAAAGTGAATATCTTCTGTAGTCCAAATACGAAAGGGGCAACAAGTAAACTTTTTTTAATGAAACTTAGTTTTTTTTTTTTTAAATGTCGTTTTTTCAACATTGCCCCTTAGGGTTAGTCCAACTTTTATCGATAAGTGTACAAACCTTTAATAAAAAACTTATAAAAGGTCAACGCATAAGGTCTCAGCTTTATAACAATTTATAAATTGTATGCATATATTGGCATATTTAGCTTAAAATCAATAAGACATGAAATATGACAAACTTTAGTACTGATAAACTTATAAGAAAAAAATTCAAAATATTGATTAGATAGGTCAAAAAGATTGTACGGCATGAAATATGTAAAAGAAATCTCGATGACTTTGGTCTTCAGAAGCTAAAAGCGAAATTGATTTTTCCGAGTTGGCTTTAGTTTTCGAGATGTAGTTAAGTAAACTTTTTTAATGGAATTCAGCTTTTTTAAAAAATATTTTTTTTCCAACATTGTCTCTTTGGGGCTCCAATTTTTTCGATACGTGTGCCAGCCTTTAATAAAAGACTTATATTAAGTCAAAACCTAAGGTCTCAGCTTTATAACAGTATATAAATTGTATGCATATATTTGCATATTTAGCTTAAAATCAATAAGAAATGAAATATAACAAACTTTAGTACTACAAAACTAAAAAGAAAAAAAATCAAAATATTGCTGAGACAGGTCAAAACAAAAATTACGGCTCAAAATTTGTTGACCAAATCTAGATGACTTGAGTCTGCTGAAGCCGAAGGTGAAATTGTTTTTTTTTCGAGTTGGCTCTAATTTTCGAGATATATTAAAGTAAACTTTTTTATTGAAATTTTTAATAAAATATTTTTTTTCTACATTGTCTCCATTGGGCTCTATATACTCAGTCCAATTTCTTCAATATGTATGCAAGCCTTTAATAAAAACTTATAAATAGTCAAGACCTAAGGTCTCAGCTTTATAACATTTTTGCATATTTAGCTTAAAATCAATAAGAATTGAAATGTGACAAATTTTAATACTGATAAACTTGTAAGGAAAAAATTCAAATTATTAATTAGACAGATCAAAAAGATTTTGCGACATGAAATTTGTTAATCAAATCTAGATGACTTTGGTCTGCTGAAGTCGAAGGTGAAGTTGGAGTTGAAGTTGAAGTTTTCCGAGTAAGCTCTAGTTTTCGAGATATAATTTGTTTTCTCAAAACAATTTTTTTTTTGCTAATTGTATTAATATAACTCAAAATTTGCTGGTTATATTGAGCTCATAAAAAAAAACAGAAATTTGAAAACAACTATATGTTTAAGTTCTATTCATAATTACATTTCTTAATCGGATTAGTCGTTTTAGAGATATCGTGCAATTTACACCGAAAAAAATTTTCGTTTTTAAAAAAGTTTTTGTTTAAAAAAAAAATCATAAAAAATAGAAGAAAAAAATGTTTACCTTTTATCTTATATCTTGTTATGTTCTCAATAAAACAACCTATATTATACTGAAATCGATCTATAACTTTTCATTTTATTAAGAGTTAAATATCAGTATATCTTTTTAAAATTAAAAAAAGAATCTACTGTTAATAAAAAAAAACAAAATTTAGAATATATCTATATCTTTGTATTCATTTTTTGTTATCTGGTCACCTCACTGTCCTTTTTGTCAACTGAATTATAGGAATCGAAAAAAATTTAATTCAATACAACATTAAAACTCACACAATGATTGACAAAATGTTGATCTTGTTTTGCTAAGATCAACATTCTCTTGGCAGCTAAAGAAGACTTAGACATAAAAAACTTTTAGAATATTTAATACATAAGTTTTTTGCTGTTAATCTTAAGAACTTGCCAAGTATTTTAGCATAAACATAAAGAGTAAAGGACGGACACACGAGCAGACAGATATTAAAGCCAAGAGCCTGAAAGACTTACTAATATTTTATACTCCTGGAGTCAAACTTCACCGGACAGACACTGATCAAACCTAAGTAGTCTTAAAAGAAATATGTAAAATATCTTTCTTTATTCTTAAGCATATGTATGATATTTAATGTTCATGCATTGATGCCATGCCATGCCATGCCATGCCATGCCATGCCATGCAGCATGCCTAATGAACAACATCATTCATCGAGCGTACGCATTATTTATGAAGATCAACCTCAACAAAACAGGCATCAGTGACTAATTTACATAATTTTTTTTTTTCTTTATGATATAGATGAGATATTTTTTGTTGCTCTCGATTTTTGAAATGCTTAGAAATCGCAGAAGTAGAATTCTGTGGCATAAACGTATTAAATGTCGCTAAACTCTAATAAATAATGCTTAATATGTTTTAAGTAATGTTATGACAAAATAAAAAATATTATAACAAGAAATTCATAATATAGAGGATTTTATGCGAAAAAAGAAAGAAAAGAAAAAAGTGGTTGAACAATATTCTGGTTTTGTTTTATTACAAATCCATAATTTTTTGATTGAGTAATGAATAGATTAAAAAATAAATGCTATAGAGGAAAATTTATGAGGAATGTAACGACTTGGAAGAGCCCTATTAAGAGAATTTGTATAGAATAATGCTCAAATCTTAAGACCCGCTTTTAAACTTTTAGAAAAATTAAATTTAAATTAAAAGCTGACATCTGCTTTTACACAATAAATTGAAAATTCTATTATTTTACAACATTTTATAAAATTTTAAAAACTCAAAAGTTTATAACTTTTTCCAATGTAAGCCTCTAAAGCCTAAATTTCAGCAAATAAAAGGCTAAAGCCCTAGCTTTAAAACAGTAAATAAAGCATATGCATACATTTGCAATTTTTGTCAAACTTTCATTATAAGTAACAGTAGAGAACAAATTTTAGAAAAAAGTAAACAAAAAATGTTTGAGGAATGTAAAACTTAAAAAAAACCCTATTGGAGAATTTATTGAACAAATTTTTAAAATTTTAAGCTTCTTTTATAATGTGTTAGAATATTGTTTTAAAGTTATTACTTTAGAGGCTGAGATTTCCTTTGCGCATTAAAGATTGCAAATTTTATGAAATTTTAAAAATTTTAAAAAATTTAGATGCGTATAACTTTTTCCAATGCAAACCTCAAAAGCTTAAATTTCAGTTAATAGAAGGCTAAAGCCCTGGCTTTAAAACAGTAAATAACATATGTGCATAGATTTGCTATTTTTGTCACATTTTAATTATGAATAATATAAGAGACAAATTTTAGAAAAAAAAAAAAAAATTAAAAAAAATATTTTCGCTAGTTAAGGTATTTTGTAACATTTTTCAATGAAAGGCTTTGAAAGAAAGCTTATAGATATTTAAAGCCTGATGTCTTAGCTTTATAACAGTATAAAATTATTTTGCATATATTTGCATATTTAGCTTAAAATTAATAACAAATGAAAATGACCTAAAGATTTATTTAGTAAAAATTCCAAAAACTAAGGCTTAACAAAATTCCTAAAGATTAAAAAAATGTAAATACTTTAAAATACAGGGTGGAGCACTAAATATGCTATGATAGCAAATTTTAATAACTTATTTATAAAAAATTAAATATTTCATTAATAATGATTAATTTTGATAAGTGGGAAAACCACAAAGACCTGATGCAGAATAGAATTTCATAAATTAAATTGGACCAATGACCAATGCTAACTGGTAACGGTGCTCTCAACTCTAGAATAAGAAATTGTTCTAGAAGAAATCCGGACATATGCAGATTATAAGTAGATGAGGATGCGTACGAATCGGTTAAACAAATTATTAGTCACTGTACAATGCTTCAAAGCCAGAGGCTTAAGTTTATAGGTTAAACGATGATCACTTCGATGAGATGGTCTTCAGGAGGTTGTTTTAGATATTAACTTCCCTCATTATTCTTTGTCGACATTATTTACAAGCAAAATTATCAAAAACGCTCTTCATCACATAAATTCAATTCAGAGGCGTTAATTTTTTTTCAATGCAAACCTCAAAGGCTTAAATTATAGTAAGTAAAAGACTAAAGTCATGGCCTTAAAACGGTGAATAATTCATCTGCATACATTTGCAACTTTTGTCACACTTTAATAATGAATAACATTAGAGACAAATTTTAGAAAAAAGTTAAAAAATATTTCTCGTGAGTTATGGCATAATATAACATTTTTTGATGTCAGGGTTTGATAAAAAGCTTATAGTGGCTTAAAGCCTAAAGTCTTAGCTTTATAACGGTGTATAATTATTTTGCATATATTTGCACATTTAGCTAAAAATCAATAACAAGTTAAAAATGACCTAAAAATTTACAGAACAAAACTTCTAAGAAATTAAAAGAAAAAAATTAAGAAAATTCCTAAATATTAAAAATAATTTAAATAATTTTGAATAGTGGATCACTAAATGTGCTTTGACAACAAATCTGAATAACTTATTTATAGAAAATTATATTTTGTATTACTAACGATTTGACACTTGTACATGTTCTCACTGCGAAATAAGGTCATAAAGTCGCTAGCCGGCTACACTTAGGGATAGATAATGGACCTTTGCTTGTTACTAAAAAGCAATTGGTAGGTCATTGGCAAATACTGCTATACCTACGAGTTCTGTAAGTGTCAAAGATAACAGGCTAGTCTTACTTAAAGCACGCAACAAATGCTAACAAAGCAGTTCCTTCAAAAATGTCATTGGATAAGTCATCCGAATTACCATCTATTGAAGAAATCATTATTAAAGTCAACTTAACTCTTGCTGGTTCAGTCCAACAATATCCAGTACTGCTTCATTATATGAAGAAAGTCTTCATTATACCCAACACTATTTCCAATGAACAAAAAAGCTAACTTCCATAACTCCAGATTCTATAGATGGACCCTATGGATTCGGCGTAACACTTGGAAATGGACTTAGAAGAGTTCTAAGACTTTGGATCAGTGAAGCGTAATATAATATTATTTCATTTAGTTACAGATCTCGTTATTTCAACTACAACAGTTCCTTGATTATAGTCCATTTACTTGGGATGCCGCTTATCTTCAGCCTTAATTCCTTTTGGAAGGAAATGACGGACTATAAAGTTCAGCACAGCTATATAGATCTTCTTTTCCGGTATCACAAATACTGATTTTAATCATTTTTTAGAACGATATATAAATCGTCTGCTTATAACTGCATATTTTGCCTTCAACCCATAATTTTCAAGCCTAAAGCTAATAATTTTTTAAAACTAAAAACAATATTTTTAATTTTCAAAAATAAAAATTGACACACTTTTTGGTAATTCGTAACTTTTTTAAATGAAAACATCTAAAATAAATCTTACAGCTGATTATAACCTTAAGTCTCACCTTTCTCACAAAATAAAAATCATCTGCATATATTTGCATATTTGGCCCAAAATCAATAAAATTAATTAGACTTATTTTTAGATCCCTTACAAACCTTTTCTTAAAAACTTTCAAAAATCTTTATCCAATCTTTTGAAATTATTACCATTATCCCACCTCCAGCTATAGCACAAACTATGCAAATTTCAAAGACTAGAAAATCCTTCTTCTGCATGATCCTTAAAATATGTATTAATCTCACTACGGCCAAACATTCAAATTCTTTGGCAAACAGCATCTTGTAGTTTTGGTTTCAATGTTTTACAAAATTGTTTTATTAAATCCTTATCTTCATTATAATTTCTAATTATTTTATATAAAACCAAAATACAAGAATAAAAAATGATACCACTACAGGCATCAATCCTTTTTTCTAGGCAGCAAAAACAACTCTATAAGCTGGAAAACTATCCTTTATAATTTGTAGCTGAGGTTGGGGAAACTACAGAAAAATATTTCTGCCAGACAGTTTGATATTTATTTAAACACATTCACTCATCCTCTGATACCTTTAAGATAGAACTTATATTATAATTTATTAATATATGTATGTCCGTTTTATAAATCTCTTTAGGCTGTTGTATTAATTAAGTGTAAGGATGCACAGTGGGGTAATTTAAAAAATAGAATTAGCATATATCGAAAAGTTCTAAAGGATTATTACAGAAATTATTCAATTTCTTATTTTTTTTTTTTGAAAAAAATATCTAAGACCAATTCTAGGCAGGGTATAATATTTGTAAATAAAAACCTCTGAGATTTAGTAAATATATTATTAAGAGCTAAGGACTAGTCTTTTAAACAGTATATAAATCATCTGCTTATATTTGCATATTTGACATAAAATCCAAAACTTGTGACTTTACCTTATTTAAAAAAAAGCTTAGATCATATTTGTATAACTTATATAAATCATCTGCATATATTTTCATACTAAGCCCAAAACAAATAATGATTTCACTGATCTTATAAAAGCTATAAATTGAAAGAATATACCGAAAGTTTTGGTAGCTAATAACTTTCTTAAATAAACCCCTCTGAAGCTTAAACTTTAGTCAATTGCAATCTAGTGTCTAAGCTTTCAACCAGTTTATAAATATGCTGCATATATTTGCATATTTAGCTTTAAATGAAAAATAAGTGATCTCACTTACGTTTTTTTTTTAATAAAATAATACCTTTGTTAAGGTATATATGCAAAGATTAAGACATATGTATAATATACATGTGTATATACATAGCCTAAGATATACCAAGTCTTAGACTAAGACTTTTGACCATTGCATTTGAGCACTACGTTTCTCTAAATCCCCCACTGTGCAATATGTGTTTACATCTACATGTATTCATACCTGACAAACAGGCTTAGAGGCCTTTTTTTCTCCACATTTATCTAAGAAGTTTTCTAGATATGATGTCGTCTTTCATAAAGATTTAATTTAGCTTAGCCTGTATTTTGTTGCTTTTAGAATATAATGTGGTTTTGCCTAGTACCAAGATATGGAAGATCTTTTTCTACTAGAGTTTGTAACTATGGAAATTTTACTTAAAAGTGTGGGTGTTTTAAGTAAGTTTTTTATTACATTTATTTTTGGTTTGGTTGGGCTTAATTATGTATTTCTAATTGTCTGTCTAGATTTCATGTCATATCTGTTTGTTGTTAGCTAACCAAGATGTTGTTTATAAATTATAAATATTTGTTGGTTTTGTGAAGATATTTGAGATTTTATTAAACAATTTTAGACAAATTAATAGAAATTTTAAAGGGACATTGAACCTAGGAGCAATCAAAGAATGGGGTTTTATTATGATTGCATCCTTAGTCTATGTTAACCACCTTTTTTATGCTTATAAAAAAGTTTTGAAAAAAGGACAGCCAAACGAAGTGCAGGGAGTAAAGAAAACAACTCTGAAAAATTATGTGCGTTTTTGTTCCTGACTAAGACATAGACTAAAACACAGACTAAGATATAGACTAAGACAAAGACTAAGACATAGACTAAGGACATAGACTAAGACATAGACTAAGACATAGACTAAGACATAGACTATGACATAGACTAAGACATAGACTAAGACATAGACTAAGACATAGACTAAGACATAGACTAAGACATAGACTAAGACATAGACTAAGACATAGACTAAGACATAGATTAAGACATAGACTAAGACATAGACTAAGACATAGACTAAGACATAGACTAAGACATAGACTAAGACATAGAATAAGACATAGACTAAGACATAGACTAAGACATAGACTAAGACATAGACTAAGACATAGACTAAGACATAGACTAAGACATAGACTAAGACATAGACTAAGACATAGACTAAGACATAGACTAAGATATAGACTAAGATATAGACTAAGACATAGACTAAGACATAGACTAAGACATAGACTAAGACATAGACTAAGACATAGACTAAGACATAGACTAAGACATAGACTAAGACATAGACTAAGACATAGACTAAGACATAGACTAAGACATAGACTAAGACATAGACTAAGACATAGACTAAGACATAGACTAAGACATAGACTAAGACATAGACTAAGACATAGACTAAGACATAGACTAAGACATAGACTAAGACATAGACTAAGACATAGACTAAGACATAGACTAAGACATAGACTAAGACATAGACTAAGACATAGACTAAGACATAGACTAAGACATAGACTAAGACATAGACTAAGACATAGACTAAGACATAGACTAAGACATAGACTAAGACATAGACTAAGACATAGACTAAGACATAGACTAAGACATAGACTAAGACATAGACTAAGACATAGACTAAGACATAGACTAAGACATAGACTAAGACATAGACTAAGACATAGACTAAGACATAGACTAAGACATAGACTAAGACATAGACTAAGACATAGACTAAGACATAGACTAAGACATAGACTAAGACATAGACTAAGACATAGACTAAGACATAGACTAAGACATAGACTAAGACATAGACTAAGACATAGACTAAGACATAGACTAAGACATAGACTAAGACATAGACTAAGACATAGACTAAGACATAGACTAAGACATAGACTAAGACATAGACTAAGACATAGACTAAGACATAGACTAAGACATAGACTAAGACATAGACTAAGACATAGACTAAGACATAGACTAAGACATAGACTAAGACATAGACTAAGACATAGACTAAGACATAGACTAAGACATAGACTAAGGCATACACTAAGACATAGACTAAGACATAGACTAAGACATAGACTAAGACATAGACTAATACATAGACTAAGACATAGACTAAGACATAGACTAAGACATAGACAAAGACATAGACTAAGACATAGACTAAGACATAGACTAAGACATAGACTAAGACATAGACTAAGACATAGACTAAGACATAGACTAAGACATAGACTAAGACATAGACTAAGACATAGACTAAGGCATAGACTAAGACATAGACTAAGACATAGACTAAGACATAGATTAAGACATAGACTAAGACATAGACTTAGACATAGACTAAGGCATAGACTAAGACATAGACTAAGTCATAGACTAAGACATAGACTAAGACATAGACTAAGACATAGACTAAGACATAGACTAAGACATAGACTAAGACATAGACTAAGACATAGACTAAGACATAGACTAAGACATAGACTAAGACATAGACTAAGACATAGACTAAGACATAGACTAAGACATAGACTAAGACATAGACTAAGACATAGACTAAGACATAGACTAAGACATAGACTAAGACATAGACTAAGACATAGACTAAGACATAGACTAAGACATAGACTAAGACATAGACTAAAACATAGACTAAGACATAGACTAAGACATAGACTAAGACATAGACTAAGACATAGACTAAGACATAGACTAAGACATAGACTAAAACATAGACTAAGACATAGACTAAGACATAGACTAAGACATAGACTAAGACATAGACTAAGACATAGACTAAGACATAGACTAAGACATAGACTAAGACATAGACTAAGACATAGACTAAGACATAGACTAAGACATAGACTAAGACATAGACTAAGACATAGACTAAGACATAGACTAAGACATAGACTAAGACATAGACTAAGACATAGACTAAGACATAGACTAAGACATAGACTAAGACATACACTAAGACATAGACTAAAAAACAGACTAAGACATAGATATTAACAGTTCAAAATTTCTTCGTTTGATTAATGTGTATTATTTAGTATAAATATAACTTATTTTGACAAGACTCTGGGAATCTAGTGCACTACTTTTTATAAAATATGTATATATAAAATTCTCTACACTAGCAAAATGGACAATTAATAATTTTATATAATGTTTATTGTACAATTTTACTTACACCCATTTACTTTTCTTAATATTTTATTATATAGAAAAAATTTCTTACTAAATTTCTAATAATTGCAAACCATAAATTTAAATTTAAATTTCCTTTCTTAGAATTTTAACTTAAATACAAACATTCTCTTAAACACTTAATACTAGAAAAGAAAAACTAAAACCAATTTACTACAATTTGACTGTAAAACATAGACACACACACATATGCATAAAAACATAAATTAACTAATACTTTTACATAAATTGCAAAATGTATAGAAACCTATATATGTGTAAGAGTGGTAAGTAAGGATATTTATTATTTAAAATAGTATTGAAAACCCATTGCATTATTAAGAATATTATAACTAAGTTTTCTATATAATATTTTCTTGTTATTGCTATTTTATTATATTTTAACATAATAATAAAGATTCAGACATTTAGTAAATTTCTAAATTCAAACATACACATGTACACATGTATGAGTATAATAAATTTTGTAAGTGTGTTAGAAAGTATATAGATATATTTGTTTGGTTGAAATTTTCTTAGAAATTTCTTCGAACAATAAAACTACAAATACTTACCACTCACTTGTACATTTTAACTATAAAATTAATTATAAAAGGCAATTGTGTAAGTATGAGTGTATGTTTGTGAGAGTATACGTATTTAAAAAAGGGAATACCGCATGTTGTGTTCATAACAGAACAAAATTGATACAAATTATAAGTGCATATTTTTGCATATTTGATTCCTAATAGCATATTTTGGCATTTTTTCAAAATAAACATATGTATTCCATGAATATATCTTAATATGTATATATAAGTTTTAGTCTTCAGCTTAGCCCATATCTTAGTCTATGTCTTAGTCTACTTCTTAGTCTATGTCTAACTCTATGTTCTAGTCTACGTCTAAGACTATGTCTAACTCTATGTTCTAGTCTACGTCTTAGTCTTCGTCTAAGTCTATGTCTTAGTCTATATCTTGTTCTATGTCTTAGTCTATGTCTTAGTCCATGTCTTAGTCTATGTCTTAGTCTATGTCTCAGTCTATGTCTTAGTATATGTCTTAGTATATGTCTTAGTATATGTCTTAGTCTACGTCTTAGTCTATGTCTTAGTCTATGTCTTAGTCTATGTCTTAGTCTATGTGTTATTCTATGTCTTAGTCTATGTCTTAGTCTATGTCTTAGTCTATGTCTTAGTCTATGTCTTAGTCTATGTCTTAGTCTATGTCTTAGTCTATGTCTTAGTCTATGTCTTAGTCTATGTCTTAGTCTATGTCTTAGTCTATGTCTTAGTCTATGTCTTAGTCTATGTCTTAGTCTATGTCTTAGTCTATGTCTTAGTCTATGTCTTAGTCTATGTCTTAGTCTATGTCTTAGTCTATGTCTTAGTCTATGTCTTAGTCTATGTCTTAGTCTATGTCTTAGTCTATGTCTTAGTCTATGTCTTAGTCTATGTCTTAGTCTATGTCTTAGTCTATGTCTTAGTCTATGTCTTAGTCTATGTCTTAGTCTATGTCTTAGTCTATGTCTTATTCAATGTCTTAGTCTATGTCTTAGTCATGTCTTAGTCTATGTCTTAGTCTATGTCTTAGTCTATGCCTAAGTCTATGTCTTAGTCTATGTCTTAGTCTATGTCTTAGTCTATGTCTTAGTCTATGTCTTAGTCTATGTCTTAGTCTATGTCTTAGTCTATTTCTTAGTCTATGTCTTAGTCTATGTCTTAGTCTATGTCTTAGTCTATGTCTTAGTCTATGTCTTAGTCTATGTCTTAGTCTATGTCTTAGTCTATGTCTTAGTCTATGTCTTAGTCTATGTCTTAGTCTATGTCTTAGTCTATGTCTTAGTCTATGTCTTAGTGTATGTCTTAGTCTATGTCTTAGTCTATATCTTAGTCTATGTCTTAGTCTATGTCTTAGTCTATGTCTTAGTCTATGTCTTAGTCTATGTCTTAGTCTATGTCTTAGTCTATGTCTTAGTCTATGTCTTAGTCTATGTCTTAGTCTATGTCTTAGTCTATGTCTTAGTCTATGTCTTAGTCTATGTCTTAGTCTATGTCTATGCCTTAGTCTTTTAATTTATGTCTTAGTCTATGTCTTAATATAAATCTTAGTTTCTTACATTGTTCAAGTCTTAGTTTATTTCATAGTCTATGTCATAGACTAGTTCTTATTTTATAGCTTCGTCGGTGACTAAGGTTATTACATAGTATATGGCTTAGTCTTAGTGCTTGTCTTAATGCAAGTCGCATTCTAAGTCTGTATCTTAGTCATTCTGGTTTCCCTGATACTAAATGTACACAGAAATAAAAATCTATTGGTATGTGTTAAAGTGCAAGTATAGATGTATTTGTTAAAGGTGTTGGCAAGGAATTTGCATAATAGTAACAACTCAAAATAATCTAAACATTAAAATACAGAAACACATACTTTCAAACATTTACACATACTCATACTTGCAATTAGTTTAAATATGTGTGTACAGTTTGAACTCATACCTTTAGAACTAACGTTTTCCAAATTGAATTTTCTAACATTTTAGCCAGTTTGTATGTGTGTGTATGTATGCAAATGAAAGTAAGCTGGTGTTTAGGGATGTCTTTATTTTGATGTTGCTGTTGTTTTTGTGAAACCATAACATGTCCTGCATAAGAAATTTAAATTCATTTTCTATTTACTTTTACTTAGAAGTAGTAGAAGAAAAAGAAGAAGTCTTAATATTTCGTGGTGATGGTCTTAAAGGTAGAAGAAAATGATTAAAACTTAACCATTATAAATTATTTACAATATTTGATAATACAGGGTTAAGTCAGTTTATCACAATCCGCAAGACTAAAGCTAAGATATAGACTAAAATACAGAGAATGGCATAGACTAAGACAAAGACAGAGGCTAAGGCATAGACTAAGATATAGACTAAGACATAGACTAAGACATAGACTAAGACATAGACTAAGGCATAGACTAAGACATAGACTAAAACATAGACTAAAACATAGACTAAGACATAGAATAAGACATATTTAGACTAAGACATAGACTAAGACATAGACTAAGACATAGACTAAGATATAGACTAAGATATAGACTAAGACATAGACTTAGATCATAAAAATGTTTGTATAGAAAACTTCATCAAATATTTTTATAGAAAAAAATGTTTTTATAGAAAAAAATTTTGTTGTAAAAATGTTTTTCTATAAAAAATGTTTCTTTATAAAAATAATTTTTTTAATAAATAGAAAATAGAAAATTTCCATTACAATTTTTTTTTTTAGAAATTTGTTTGTTTTTTTTTTCGATCTAAAAATATTCTTCTACAAAAAATTGTCGTTATAAAAATTTGTTTCAATAGAAAATTTTTCTATAAAAGTTTCCTACTAAAGAACATCTTTCGTTATAAAAATTTCCTTCCACAGAAAATTTTTTGTTATAAAAATGTTCTTCTTAAATATTTTTCGTATAATATTTTTCTTCTATAGAAAAATTAGAAAATTTTTCGTAAAAAAATGTTTCTTCTATAGAAAATTTTTCGTTAAAAAAATTTTCTTCTCTAGAAAATTTTTCGTTAAAAAAATTTTCTTCTATAGAAAATTTTTCGTTAAAAAAATTTTCTTCTATAGAAAATTTTTCGTTAAAAAAATTTTCTTCTATAGAAAATTTTTCGTTAAAAAAATTTTCTTCTATAGAAAATTTTTCGTTAAAAAAATTTTCTTCTATAGAAAATTTTTCGTTAAAAAAATTTTCTTCTATAGAAAATTTTTCGTTAAAAAAATTTTCTTCTATAGAAAATTTTTCGTTAAAAAAATTTTCTTCTATAGAAAATTTTTCGTTAAAAAAATTTTCTTCTATAGAAAATTTTTCGTTAAAAAAATTTTCTTCTATAGAAAATTTTTCGTTAAAAAAATTTTCTTCTATAGAAAATTTTTCGTTAAAAAAATTTTCTTCTATAGAAAATTTTTCGTTAAAAAAATTTTCTTCTATAGAAAATTTTTCGTTAAAAAAATTTTCTTCTATAGAAAATTTTTCGTTAAAAAAATTTTCTTCTATAGAAAATTTTTCGTTAAAAAAATTTTCTTCTATAGAAAATTTTTCGTTAAAAAAATTTTCCTCTATAGAAAATTTTTCGTTAAAAAAAATTTCTTCTATAGAAAATTTTTCGTTAAAAAAATTTTCTTCTATAGAAAATTTTTCGTTAAAAAAATTTTCTTCTATAGAAAATTTTTCGTTAAAAAAATTTTCTTCTATAGAAAATTTTTCGTTAAAAAAATTTTCTTCTATAGAAAATTTTTCGTTAAAAAAATTTTCTTCTATAGAAAATTTTTCGTTAAAAAAATTTTCTTCTATAGAAAATTTTTCGTTAAAAAAATTTTCTTCTATAGAAAATTTTTCGTTAAAAAAATTTTCTTCTATAGAAAATTTTTCGTTAAAAAAATTTTCTTCTATAGAAAATTTTTCGTTAAAAAAATTTTCTTCTATAGAAAATTTTTCGTTAAAAAAATTTTCTTCTATAGAAAAATTTTCGTTAAAAAAATTTTCTTCTATAGAAAATTTTTCATTAAAAAAATTTTCTTCTATAGAAAATTTTTCGTTAAAAAAATTTTCTTCTACAGAAAATTTTTCGTTAAAAAAATTTTCTTCTATAGAAAATTTTTCGTTGAAAAAATTTTCTTCTATAGAAAATTTGTCGTTAAAAAAAATTTTCTTCTATAGAAAATTTTTCGTTAAAAAAAATTTTCTTCTATAGAAAATTTTTCGTTAAAAAAATTTTCTTCTTTAGAAAATTTTTCGTTAAAAAAATTTTCTTCTATAGAAAATTTTTCGTTAAAAAAATTTTCTTCTATAGAAAATTTTTCGTTAAAAAAATTTTCTTCTATAGAAAATTTTTCGTTAAAAAAATTTTCTTCTATAGAAAATTTTTCGTTAAAAAAATTTTCTTGTATAGAAAATTTTTCGTTAAAAAAATTTTCTTCTACAGAAAATTTTTCGTTAAAAAAATTTTCTTCTATAGAAAATTTTTCGTTAAAAAAATTTTCTTCTATAGAAAATTTTTCGTTAAAAAAATTTTCTTCTATAGAAAATTTTTCGTTAAAAAAATTTTCTTCTTTAGAAAATTTTTCGTTAAAAAAATTTTCTTCTATAGAAAATTTTTCGTTAAAAAAATTTTCTTCTATAGAAAATTTTTCGTTAAAAAAATTTTCTTCTATAGAAAATTTTTCGTTAAAAAAATTTTCTTCTATAGAAAATTTTTCGTTAAAAAAATTTTCTTCTTTAGAAAATTTTTCGTTAAAAAAATTTTCTTCTATAGAAAATTTTTCGTTAAAAAAATTTTCTTCTTTAGAAAATTTTTCGTTAAAAAAATTTTCTTCTTTAGAAAATTTTTCGTTAAAAAAATTTTCTTCTATAGAAAATTTTTCGTTAAAAAAATTTTCTTCTATAGAAAATTTTTCGTTAAAAAAATTTTCTTCTATAGAAAATTTTTCGTTAAAAAAATTTTCTTCTATAGAAAATTTTTCGTTAAAAAAATTTTCTTGTATAGAAAATTTTTCGTTAAAAAAATTTTCTTCTACAGAAAATTTTTCGTTAAAAAAATTTTCTTCTACAGAAAATTTTTCGTTAAAAAAATTTTCTTCTATAAAAAATTTTTCGTTAAAAAAATTTTCTTCTACAGAAAATTTTTCGTTAAAAAAATGTTCTTCTATAGAAAATTTTTCGTTAAAAAAATGTTCTTCTATAGAAAATTTTTCGTTTAAAAAATTTTCTTCTATAGAAAATTTTTCGTTAAAAAATTTTTCTTCTATCGAAAATTTTTCGTTAAAAAATTTTTCTTCTATCGCAAATTATTCGTTAAAAAATTTTTCTTCTATCGCAAATTTTTCGTTAAAAAAATTTTCTTCTGTAGAAAATTTTTCGTTAAAAAAATTTGAAAAATGTTTGTTTTTGTTCAGTCGATAATCTACGCTTTTACTTTTGGTTTATGAACATAATTCTTAATAGTTATGTTTGTAAATTTAGTAATAATGCGAGGTTTTCGATCTGTCTAAATTGGGGATAATCCTCCTGAAGAGATGGCTTAACCAACCATCGAAACGCGTCGAGGAATTTGGTTTCTCCGCAAACATTTTTTGGCTTTTTATCAATAAATTGATCTGTTACATTAATAAATAAATGTAACAGGTTTGGGATCAAATGCAAATACACTTCTTTTTGAAAAATTTTTCGTTAAAAAAATTTTCTTCTCTAGAAAATTTTTCGTTAAAAAAATTTTCTTCTTTAGAAAATTTTTCGTTAAAAAAATTTTCTTCTTTAGAAAATTTTTCGTTAAAAAAATTTTCTTCTATGGAAAATTTTTCGTTAAAAAAATTTTCTTCTATAGAAAATTTTTCGTTAAAAAAATTTTCTTCTATAGAAAATTTTTCGTTAAAAAAATTTTCTTCTATAGAAAATTTTTCGTTAAAAAAATTTTCTTCTATAGAAAATTTTTCGTTACAATTTTATTTTTCCAATAAAAATTTTTTCTGTATTCAAAATTTTTCGTTAAAAAAAATTTTTTGTATAAAATTTTTCAAAGTGATTTGATTTGATACTGGGTGGTACCCTGTATTTAGTTTCTGAAGTCCAATACATCTTAATACATATTAAGTATATGCATGTAGTTATTGAAAGGCTAATGTAAACTTATATAAACCCTACCCTTTATATACTTTGAAATTATGTATTGGTGTATACATATATAATGAAGATGTTTATAAATCTTTCTAATTTCTACTCAAATTTTCTTTCAAAATTTACCTCCAACATCTTGGTCTTTCGAATTTCTAGTTCCTTGGCAAATTGTTAAGTTACCGAATGGTCTAATGAAGAGTAAGGGCTAGAATTTAAATTATATTGAAATACTAATTAAATGTTGAAGATTATTTTGGCGTATATGAAAAGGATATGAGATGTGTTTGTAAGTGTGGGTAAATATCAACACATATGGATGTATGTGTGTGTGTGTATGCTAAGTATATGTAGAGATGTATTTGTCTTTGAGTTCAATTTACCATGTATTACAAATATTGTATAAAGATTTAGACCATAGGTTTCGGGGTATGAGTCAACTTGCCTTAAAGGGGATTTTTAAGTAAAATTTTAAGGTATGAAAGGGGAGAAGGGAGTTTGTGTTTAATAAGAAATTGTAAGAGGTTTATTTGCATATTTAGGGGATGGGGGAGGTAAGTAAAGAGTCTAAAGTTCAAGAGGCTAGTTTGGATACTTGGCTATAATAAGTTTGCCAGGCTTATAAGTAGTTGTATATGTAATATATGTGTTTGTATACATATGTTTATCATGATCCTTATTTTATTTAATTTTCTTCTAGGTATGTATGTATAAGTGTAAGGATATTGTTTTGCCTTTCAAAATTAAGCTTAAGTGTAATGAGTAGTTTTATATGTATTTGTTTGTATGTCTAAAGCAAAACTTGTGGGTAGTTTTAAATAACATCATCATGTTATTAGAAAATTAGAAAAAAAAATGTATATATCTATGTATAATAATTCTTCAATATCTTTAGATTTTAAAGTTTGTCCAGGAATATGCGTGTGTCTAGTGTAACTTTGGGAATATTTAAATAAGTAAGAAAATTTTCAATTTTGTCTTAATGCTGTTGCCATGTTGTAATATAAACTGGGAACCCCCCTCTCCTTTCCTTAAAATTTATAAAATTAAACTTAGTCCAACAAAATGTATCTTAAGTTTTAGTAAATTTAGTTTTTGTTTTTACAATAAATTCTTCAACTACATACAAAACAAACAAGTATTTTGTGTCTCAATTTATTACATATTTTCAGAACTTTAACCCTTAAAAGGTAACAAAAATTTAAATCAAGCTTAAAAATGTAATGAGATTATTGTTTTCAGTTTAAAATTTTAATTAATAAATTTCTTTATAAGAAACTGAGATATGAAAAAGAAATGTTTTTATTGCTACACCTTTATCCCCATAGCTCATCTAAGGTTTAAATATTTTTTCAAATTGTTGCTTGTTTTGTTGTGTATATTTATCTATCTCTGCGTCCCTTTACCTAATAAAAGGGTTGAGACATTTGTTTGTTTATTGTAGCAGGGCGCAAGGAGTTAAGCTTTCTAATTATCCTTATGGTCCGTTGCATAATATTGAATATATTTTATTTTGCATTTTATACACAAACAGGCCAAGGGTAAGAGTTTTGTGGTCTTATATTGTCTACATCTTCTAGGTATATTATTCTTTTTATGTATAACCGAACATTTATTTGTAAACTTATTGTTTGTTGGCTTAATTCATAGTTATTATAAATTAGCATTTTATTTTAATACATGTCAAAATCAGAAGGAATCCTAAAGGATTAAGTTAGTAGAGACAAAGGAATTTTCATAAATCGGCTATAAGGCAATATAAGTTTCTTGATTTAATTAATTCTACAAAGCAACTCTTTAGTTTGTATCCACAAAAGGTCGTTTTAAGTAACAGTTTAGCGGGTTTTCAATGCCTATTTAAATATATAAAAAGTGTTGCCTATAATGAGGAGTTCAAAAATGTTGCGAAAAACTTCAAAATGAACAGTTACTGCATAGGTTAGATATTTTTTTTTGTTTAAAAAATGGGTGCTAAGAAAAAGACTAATTCACCAGTTTTATAAAAAGCGTTGCCTAGTTTTAGGCGTATTTATTATTTTACAAAATACATACTTCATGAATAACAAGAACTTTATTTATTTCTAGGATTTTCATTGCATTTTGTTAAAATATAGTCAAGTCTAAACGTGATATATTTTTAAAAAAATTGTATTGCCTACATTAAGACTGGTAGGGATATCTTATAATTTTGTTATTACAATCAAGTTTTTTTGTTTATTTAAGTACATTAGGAAGTAAACTTCTAAACTAATATTAAAACTTTTCCACAAATAATAAGAACTCTAAATTTTTTTTCAGTATCTTCCTAAAAGTAGGCAAATCTTTTCTTATAAATTCTTTAATATTAAGATTTAAACTAATAAAATTAGAACCCAGGGCCCTAATTACAGCATTTGATATCTATCAAAATCTTACATATTTTTAAAACGTTTGTATAGCATACTTTAAGGATAATCAAAATTATTTAAAAGATTCACAGTTAACTATATTTTTTTTTGTAGTTATTTGCCACAAGATGACCAATAGTAACGCGTCGAGGAAAGGTTTCCCCACCAACATTTTTTGGTTTTATCAAAAAACTATTTATTACAATAATAAATAATTGTAATAAATTGGGATTCTTAGTGCAATACACTACAGTAAAACTTTTTAATTAAATGTTTGATGTCCCAAATTTTGACAAATCTTTTTAGTAAGAGTTTTAATTGAACTATATGTTTTTAAAAACGTATCAAATTGGATACCAAATTTTCCAAAAACTTTTTTCATCGAAGTAATTTTGAATATCCCCAAAGTATACTTCACAATATTTGCTTTAAGGTCTGAGTTTTCGATCGATATCGAATGCGATAATTTGGCCCCAGTAGAGATCAATTGAAAAAATGTTTCTTTAGAAAATTTTTTACAAACATTTTTACAAAAGAATATTTCCCTATTTTGTTATAAAACTTTTTTTGCATAAGAAAATGTTGGTTATAAAAAATGATTCTATAGAAAATTTTTTGTTTAAAAAATGTTCTTCTATAGAAAATATTTCGGTTTAAAAATCAATAAAAAATTTTTCGTTATAAAAATGTTTTTCTTTTCAAAATTTTTCTTCTATAGAAAATTTTACGATATAAACATTTTCTTCTATAGAAAATTTTTCCTTATATAAATTTTCTTCTATAAAAAAATTTTTCATTATTAAAATCTATTGAAAATTTTTTATTATAAAAATTTTCTGCTATAGAAAATTTTTCGTTACACAAATTTTCTTTTATACAAAATTTTTCGTTATAAAATTTTTTTCTATACAAAAATTTTCGTTATAAAATTTTTGTTGCCATAAAAAATTTTTCTATATAAAAATATCTTTTAAACAAAAGTTTTTGTTATAAAAAATTCTTCTGTAGAAAATTAAATTAGAGATATATTTTTCGTTATGCAATTTTTCGTTATAAAAAAATTCTTCTATAGAAAATTGTTCGATATACAAAACTTCTAGTTAGTACAAATTCTACTATAGAAAATTTTTTTCTATAGAAAATTTTTCGTTTTAAAAATTTTCTTCTATAGAAAATTTTTCGTTTTAAAAATTTTCTTCTATAGAAAATTTTTCGTTTTAAAAATTTTCTTCTATAGAAAATTTTTCGTTTTAAAAATTTTCTTCTATAGAAAATTTTTCGTTTTAAAAATTTTCTTTTATAGAAAATTTTTCACTTTAAAAATTTTCTTCTATAGAAAATCTTTCGTTTTAAAAATTTTCTTCTATAGAAAAATTTTCGTTTTAAAAATTATCTTCTATAGAAAATTTTTTGTTTTAAAAATTTTCTTCTATAGAAAATTTTTCGTTTAAAAAAAATTTTCCATAGAAAATATTTCTATTGAAAACTTTTTATTATAAAAAATGTTCTAAAGAAAAATTTTCATTATTAAAAATTTTTTATAGAAAATATTTTATTACAAAAAATTTTCTATAGAAAATTTTTCAAGATAAAAAATTTATCTATAGAAAATTTTTCATTATAAAAAGTTTTTGTATAGAATTTTTTTTATTATAAAAAAATTTTTCTTCAGAAAATCTTTCAAGACTTTTTGTATAGAAAATTTTTCATTGTAAAAAATGCCTCTATAGAAAATGTTTCGTTATAATAAATATTTTATAGAAAATTTTTCTATATGAAAAATTCTTTTATAAAAAGTTTTTCGTTATATAAAATTTTAGGTTATAGAAAATTGTTGGTTATAGACAATTTTTCTAAAGAAAATTTTTGTTTATAAAAAGTTTTTCGATATAAAAAATTTTTCGCTATAAAAAATGTATCTATAGAAAATTTTTCGTTACAAAAAATGTTTCTATATAAATTTTTTCAAAATAAAAAATGTTTCTATAGAAATTTTTTCGATTTTAAAAATGTTTCTAAAGAAATTTTTTGATATAAAAAATTTTTCTATTAAAAATTTTGCGATATAAAAAATGTTTCTATAAACAATTTTTCGATATAAAAATTGTTTCTATAGAAAATTTTGCGAAATAAAAATTATTTCATTGAAAGTTTTTTGATTTAAAAAATTCTTCTATAAAAAATTTTTATTGAAAATTTTTCGTTAAAAAAATATTTCTCTATAAAAGTTTTGATATGTAAAATTGATGGCAAAAGAAATTGACTTCAGAAATACTATTTTGTTTATAATTAATTTGCTTTTAAAATTACCAAATTAAAATACTTATCGAAAACTATTGTATACCTTCAGGGGCCAAATTATGGCATTCGATAGTAAACTGTGCATCTTGTAAATAATTTTGATTATCCTTAAAGTATGTTATACATATGTTTTGAAAATATCTAAGATTTCGATCGATATCGAATGCCGTAATTTGGCCCCACGTATAGTTTTTTAAATATAAAAGACTTTGCCAAATTTGTTTTGAAACATTGATTTGGAAATAATAGTATTTGCTGGTAGTTAAAAGATTTTGATTTCATCTCCTCTATTTGTAAAAAAAAATCTTTTAAAATTTTTTCTTGAAACATTTTTTTCCCAAAGAACTTTTTTCATTGCCTATCTTAAGGCTTATCATTTTGTAACAATAATAGAGCATTATAGAGAACTTTTGCTTAACTGTTCTTAAACAAATGTGGCATTTATTGCCAAATTTATTGGGTATAATTTCAAAATCAACAGAATTGATTTGAGGGAAAGAAATATTAAACATGACATTGTTTTTTTTTTCGAAAGTATTAGTGTCAAATTTTAGGGGCAGTCTAGAAGATGAGACTTTAAAAAGCTTAGGATATATAATTTAAAATAAGCTAAGGCTTTTTAATAATGTTTGGGGAAAAATCTAAAAATTGAGAAGCTGTGCTTAGGTATTAAAGGGGAGTAATGAATGGGGCAAACTAATAAAAGGCCTTAACTCAAATTAGAGCTTTAAGGAAAGTGTAGTTATATGTGTATTGCTATTTACCAACACTTACTTATATTCATATAAGTATGTATGTATGTATTATGTATAATCTTCTGAACAATGACTTTTAATTTATGCAACAAATCAAAGCATACCGTAAGGCTACAATGTCGATTTATACAAACAACTAGAATATTCTTTGGTATAAGTATGAGTGGGACTGTGTGAGTTTGAAGTTTTCTATGTATAATTCTATAGTTGTCTTTAATGTAAGGATTTCAAAGTTTTTTGTTTTGCTTTAAAGGTTTGAGAAAACAATAGTAAAGTATTTCTGGAAAATTAAGGTGGCATTCCAAATGTTTGGATATTTAAGCCACTTGCATAAATGTAAAATTTTGTGGTGTTTAAATACATACAAATTTTCCGAGACAACAAAAAAAACTACAAATACATACATACATACAAACAATATCATTTCCAAGGACTCTTCCTCTTTTAGTAAGACAATTAAACATAAATACACAAACATTTATCAATATAAAGTCTACTTCAACAATTCTCACATATTTTGTTGGACATTTAAAAGTTTAGGACATCATTCTATGAAATATGTATGGATGTCTGTCTGTCTGCTAGTCATAAGTATGTCTGTCTGTATATCTTTATATCCCTGCCTAGACATTTTAGGTATATAGATAGTTGTCATCATCAAAATGAATCTCATTTACATTTAAATTAAGATTGAAACCAAAAGCAAAAACTTTCAGAAAGCTAGTGATAGAGAGAGAAAGCACAATACAATTACTCCTTTAACATAATTGGGAGAAGAAAAAAATTTTTCTAATGTTTGTCTTTACAAAAATCTGGTCAAATATTAAAGTAAAACTGGTTTATTGTTGCCATATCCTTAAACATTTCATATTTGTTAGTCCTGCATAAATACTTAGACTAAATGAGAATATACATATTCTCAGCTTAAGCATCAAGGTATATAGATATGTACGAGTATATACATATACATTTTGCACAAATATACCTAAACTTACTGATGTCTGTATGTTGAAAGCTTTGTGTAGAGTGTTAATATTTTTGGTATGCTAAACTTCACTAAACATTCCCTTAAGGATATTTTTATTTTTGTTATTATTATTTGTTTGTCTACTTATGTAGGAAATTTATGGCAAATATACTTGTAGATATCCATAATTGAGTGTAGATTCAAAAATCATTGTTTAAATTTTTACGAAATAAACAATTGTTTTAAAAACTTAGGATGTAAAATGTATATGAAATAAAAGGTTGAAGTCTTAGCTTTTTAATCATATATGAATTATCTGCATATAGTTGCATATTTGTTATAGAATCTAATATTTTTGCATATGTGTAGTACCAGTAGATATCTTTATATAATCTGCCTTTAGTTGCATATTTACACTAAAGTTAATATTTATTGCGAATATGCACTTACATGTCAATAATTGAGCGTAATTCCTAGAAATATTTTTTTTAAATTTAAAATACAAAATTGTTTTAAAAACTACGAATCTTAAATATACATCAGGAGAAAGCTTCAAGTCTCGTCTTTTCAAAAATATATAATTTATGTGCTTATAGTTGCATATTTGGTCTAAAATCGAAAATTACTACATATACACTTGTTAATGTCTTTAATTGAGTATAATTTCAAAAATTATTTCTTTACTTTAACGAAATAAATAGTTGCTTCACAAACTTAGCTTTTAAAGTATATACCAAATGAAAGCCTAGATTCTCAGATTTTCAGAACAATTTAAATTATTTGCTTATTATTGCAGATTTTGCCATAAATCAATAACAAGAACAACACATTGTGAAATTATGAACTTTAAATAATTTGTTTGTTTGTGCTTTCATAAAAGCTAAATGTCTCAACCGATTTTAATTAAATTTGGATCACAGATGGAACAGTTATGTAAATAGGTCTATATTTAATACTTGTCATGCTATAACTGTTGAACTAGGACAATAAGATACATCAAATTTCATACATTCGACTTTGTTTTATTAATCCAGCAAAACTTTGGTAATGGCAGTCATATAAGAGTAGTAGAGGACAAAATTTGTCAGGTTACTCCGCTGACAATAGTAGCGGACAAAATTTGGTAGGTAAGGAGCAAGTTTAATACAGTCCCCCATACAAAAGAAATATCTATATTCGTATATCATTAGAACTACTTAGGGAAAAGTCTTTAAACTCTCATCCATTGAAGTATAAAACATGTGTAGTCTTCACCCATTAAGGCTGAAGTTTAGCAGGGTGCAAAAAAGATGCTTTATTGACTCCTAAATCCTGCTGATGAGCTACTGCAAACGACGCTAGCAACAACCTTTGGCCTAACCGAAAGCATAAAGCCTTAGCTTTTTAAATATATATAACTAATGTACTTGTAGTTGCAAATTTGGTCTAAAATCGAAAATTACTACATATGTATTCGTAGAAGTCTTTAATTGATTATAATTTCAAAAATCATTACTTTACTTTAACGAAATAAATAGTTGCTTTACGAACTTAGCTTTTAAGGTATATATCAGATGAAAGCCTAAAGTCTTAGCTTTTCAAAACAATTTAAATTATTTGCATATTATTGCATATTTTGCCTTAAATCGATAACGAGTACAATACATAATGAAATTGTGAACTTTGCATAATTTGTTTGTTTATGCTTTCATAGAAGCTAAATGTCTGAACCGATTTTAATGAAATTTGGATCACAGATAGAACAGTTATGTAAAAAGGTCAATATTTAATACTTATTATGCTTTAACTGTTGAACTAGGTCAATAAGATTCATCAAACTTCGAACAGTCGACTTTGTTTCATTAATCCAGTAAAACTTTGGTAATGGTAGTCATATAAGAGCAGTAGCGGACAAAATTTGGCAGGTTACTCCGCTAAGAATAGTAGAGGACAAAATTTGGAATGTTAGAAGCAGTCGCCCATACAAAAGAAATATTTATATTCGTGTATCTTTAAGGCAGGATTTTAGCAGAGTGCAAAAAAGAAGCTTTATTGACTCCTAACTCCTCCTGATCAGCTACTGCAAACAACGATAGTATCAACCTTCGGCCTAACCGAAAGTTTGAAGCTTCAGCGTTTTAAAAATATATAATTAATGTGCTTATAGTTGCATATTTAGTCTAAAATCGAAATTTACTACAAATAAACTAGTGGATTGAGTTCATAATTGAGTATTAATTTAAAAATTATTACTTCACTTTAACGAAATAAATAATTTCCTTAAAAATTATTCATGCAAAGTTAGTATATATCAAATGAAAGCCTAAAGTCTCAGCTTTTCAAAAAAAAAATGAAATTAGTTGCATTTTGTTGCATGTTTGGAGTCAAATCGATAAAGAGGTTACAGTTGCACTCATATAGTACAAAAGTAGAATTTTTACTTTTTAATACTTCAAGGCACTAGGCGCAGTCCGAGAAAGGGATTTTAGTGTCTCCTGAGGTTATAGGATCTACTGGTGGGATTTTTTACTTTTTGTAGGTCTCTTTACACTCTATAGACCTACGATATTCACTACCAGAATTTTGTTTAGAGCCAGGTTTCATATTAAGTAGGATAGAACACTGTCTGTAGAAACAAGTATATTTAAGTCATAAGACTATAATTTGGCTCTAATACAACTTTTTATTTTTATATTTTATTGAGGCCCTATGCTCCACTGTTAGTCAAGGATGACAGAAGAAGAGGAGAACTTTTTATAAGAAGAGTACTTCCTAATTAGAAAAAATATTAAGCTCATCTCATCTATAGTTTTTGTTATTTAACACATCTTCTTTATTTAAAAATCGACCTTTTATAGAAAGTTAACCTCAAGCAGAGCTTTCCCAGTTGAATATTTCCTGCAGTAAAATTTCGGCTATTTGACAGTGACATCTAGTTAATATGTTCCCCAAGAAACCTAAAAACTATTCTTCCTAATGACTTCAGCAGAAACATAGACTGGTTGATAGATACTAAATCCTTTTGAGCCTAATGTGAAGGTTTTTCTTAAAATAATAAGTATAACTTAAATACTTGGAAAACAAAATTTATATTAGATGAAAGGCCAAAATTTCTACTTTTAAAAAATATATATAAAATTTGCATATAATTGCATATAAGACATTCTCTGCAAATAAAAAATTAATAAATATAAAAAATCAGGTTTTTCTGAAAATAAAAAGTTTAACTTAAAGAATTTTAAATAAAAATTTATTTCAAAAGGAAGGCCAAAATCCCACCTTTTCCACAATTTAAACAAAATCTGCTTATAATTGCATATTCCCTCCAAAATCTCTAAAACATCTTCAGCAAATAAAAGATTTATTGGAGTGAAAAAAAAACAATATTGAAACTTTGAAAATTTCTTGAAAATTAAGTTAATAATAATAAATTCTTATTTGTTTGATATTTGATGCTTTAAAACCTTGGTTGTTAGCCTAAAACTATGCAATTATTTTTAATAGGAGTATCAGAACTCAGAAAAAAATAAAATATAAATTTTTGACAATTTCTTTTTAATAAGCTAAGATTTTATCAAAACTAGTTTCTCTAATGTCTTTAGCAGAAACACAGATTGGTTGATGGATATAAAATCTTTCTGTGGCTAATGTGAAGGTTTTTCTTAAAATTAAAAGTATAACTTAAAAACTTGGAAAACAAAATATATATCAGATGAAAGGCCAAAATCTCTACTTTTAAAAAATATATACAAAATTTGCATATAATTGCATATTTTTCTCTAAATCCCTATACATTTTCTGCAAGTAAAAAATTAATTAGTATAAAAAACTAAGTTTTTCTGAAAATTAAAACTTTAACTTTAAGAATTTTAAATAAAAATTTATATTAAAAGAGAGGCCAAAATCCCACCTTTTTCACAATTTAAACAAAATCTGCATATAATTGCATATTCGTTCCAAAATCTCTAATACATCTTCTGCAGTAAAAGATTTATTGGAGTGAAAAAAAAAAATTGAAACTTTAAAATTTTCTTGAAAATTAAGAAAATAAAAATAAATTCTTATTTGTTTTATATTTGATGCTTAAAACCTTGGTTGCTAGCCTAAAACTATGCAATTATTTTTAAGAGGAGAAACAGAACTCAGAAAAAAACTAAAATATAAATTTTTGACAATATCTTTTTAATAATATTAGATTTTATTATGTAAAAGCAAAGTATTTTAAAAGTATATAAAAATGTTTAGGCTTTTTCTTAAACTAAAACCAAAACCCTTAAGATATGCTTAACAAATTTTTCATAAAAAAACTCCTCAAGTATATACTACAAAAGAAATATACTAGTACATATGATAATAGAAAATATATAAAATCATATCAAAAATCTTTATATGTATATAAAATCATATTCATATATAAATTAAAATTTCAAATATTTATATCCTTTCTAGCCTAAGATTATATCTAACAAATTGAAGTAAGTCATTTAAAATTTCTTTATATAAAAGAATTTATTGTCTCCGGAAACAATTTTGTAAAAGGTTTGGGGTTAGTTATTTTAGAAAATCTGTTTAAAAAACGCAATTTTTAAAAACTACTAAGAAAAATTTAGGTAAAAAAGGCTTAACCCAAACCACTCCATTTGTATACTTTTATATTATGTACTTGTTGGTATATTACTATATATGGTCATATTTTTTTACATTTATTTCTATGTATGTATATACTTTTTATATATATTATACCTGCATCTATTTGTGGTTTGTTTTCTATTCAAATATAAATTCATTTTTTTTATTTGTTTAATTGAATTATTTTGTGGTTAAATTGAAAACTTAAAATTTATTTCTTATCAAATATTTTTCTAATAAATTTTATATTATTTATATATTAAATTCTAGAAGATATTGGCAATTGTTATGGTTGATATAATTAAGAAAATATATAAGAATTCCTAGAAAAATTTTAAAATATATTTTATTCTTTTTTAAAAACTTATAAATATCAAAAATTTAAACCAAATATAAAAACAAGTAAAAAAGTGCTATAGTCGGTCAAGCCCGACCATGCGATACCCTTCACCACTAAGGTCAAAAATGCTCTTTTTCCTGTATAAAGAAAAATATTTGCTAAATTTTGCCTTCATACAAACATTTTCTCAAAACTTCCCGTCATTTGGACTATCTCGAAATTAAGTTAATTTATTACAGTTTTTACAAAAACTACATATGCAAAAACTAAACTTAAACTTGTCATTATCTTCAGATTTACGAGCGTTTTAGTGATTTTTGCCTCATTTAGTGCTTTTTCACAAAAGAGTTTGTATGGGAGCTATGGTCAAATGTGGACCGATTTCAAAGAAATCTGGTACAGTAATTTTTGGTTTACACAAGCAGTATTTGCCTTAAATTTCATGAAAAAATATTGATATTTGTGGCCAAAATATCAATTTCGGGAAGTGGGTCCTATGGGAGGTACCATAAATAATGGACCGATTTTGACGAATTTCAATAGCCATGGTCCTACTATCAAAAAAATGATCTATGCCAAAATTAATAACTTTAATTAAAGCCACATTAGTTCACTTTCAGATACCATTATCTTTTCTTTTTAGAATAAATTGTAAGTGGACGAAATGTAGCAAAAACTGCAAATACTCTCAGTTTTCCCCATACAAATGGGCTCAAAAACTTTGGGCCCGTTGTGCGGGCTCGTATCCTAAAAATAAATCAATAATATTTTGCACACTTCCGATTGAAATAATTTGGCCACATAATTTCACTATTAGAAGTCGATCAGAGACAAAAGTCAAAAAACGACCGACTCTATTGTATATCTCTAAGACTTAAGGAAAACTTGTTTAATTGTTGTTCCATGTTTGACCTCAGTAGTGAAGGGTATGATATAGTCGGGCTTGACTGACTATAGCTTTTCTTACTTGTTTTTGTTTGTCCTCACCTAGATTTAAAACCCCCACTCCAAGGTTTTACAAAAGTTGCTAATTTGTGACACCGTGTGATTCAAGAAATTATAGCATACTTTTAGGACTATGATAGTCATACTTAAAATAAATTTCTTCTTTAGAAAGAAAAGGACTAGAAACCTTTTCTTTTGACTAATGTAGTTAAAACAAAAATTAATTAAACTTTCATAAACTCTGAACATTTATTCAGAAATATGGCATTTTCCTTAAATTGAAATGAAAAGCATACAATTGCATGCAGGTGTCATTTAAATAATAAAGTAGTTTGTTAAAAATGAAAAATAATTAAAAAATATGAAATAATAAAAATTAGAACACTCCAAATGTACACACACACACACACATTCAAAAACAATTATTTACCAAGAATTAGATATAATAAATGATTACTTAAGTTTCAATTAAATGCAAAGAAACTAAAACATACGTTAAGGCGTATAAAGAAAATTTTCATATAATTTTTATAACAACTACTAACAACAACAAAAGCAACACTTATCATTTTCCTGAAAATAACAAAATAAATATTAGCGATTTTGCTGTTATTGTTGTTATTATTTTAACACTGACACTTGATAATTGTGTTAAGAATTCTTTATTTTTGTTATTTCAAATTTTTATATAACAGCAAAAAATGACTACTCAGTTAAGTTTGTTTGTTGCATTTTCCAAAGCATAAACTTAGGCTAAATATACATGTATAAGTTTATTTTTTGTATTTGTGTTTATAAGAAATGGTTTAGTTATAATTAAAATAAAATTTTCAATGCAATGCAGTCATGTTTTGAGTTTTTTTCTTCTTTCATTTTTCTAAAACTACAACCCTTTTTTCAGTATTTGGCAAAATAACCACTTCAACGTCTTATGTCTTATTGCTGTATACATGTAATTACTAGTTTTCCAGCAATTCTTACTCCTCTTGCCTTTAGTTTGGTTTAATTCTGGTACTATTTTGTATACGTATGTATGTGGTTTTTGTGTTGTTTTTGTGTAAAATGTCCGTGTACATGTTGTTTTCGTAATCAGACTGCCAAATACAATAAATGCAACTATTCATTTATGTCAACGATAATGACATTTATACATTGACTGTTATGGCTGTGTATAGAGTTGTCTGTGTGTGTGTGTAAACAATATATGTAATGAACTAAAAAAAACAACTACAATGTAAATTACATTTAAATATGGCTAAGAACTACTCGAATTGGGTATGTCTTAGTTGTATTTTGAACAATAGTAGTGATACTAAAATTATATTTAGTTAAATTGTTTTTGTTTTTTTCCTTGTCTTAGCCCTATACGAGTAGATTCTTGAGAAATAATAAATAGAAAACTAGGCATGGCATGATATGTCTAGTTGTGGAAAGTACTTAGGAAATGATGAATTATGTATGTAAGTTTCTAAGAATATTGTATGCAAAGACCCTAAAAATAGGCAATGGATTTAAGCAGTTATGGAAAATATTAAGAAAATTTAGAAATTGCTCATGAGTTTTAATAAATGCATGTAAAGGATATATAGAATTAAGGATTCTTAAGATCATTATAACTTTTTTTGTTTGAATTCTCAAAGTTTGCATTACTTTTAAATCAAAATGGGTAGGTATACAAATCCCTGAGATAAAGTAATTACAGAACAAATCCTACCAAGATATGTTTGGTTGTGAAAAGTATTTAGAATATAATGAATTATGTAGGCAAATTTCTTGTAAAAACTTTTTATGCAATGCGCCTAAAAGTAGACAACGAATTATAAAAACTAGAATTTATAGAAAATTTTAATTACCATATTTTAAAATGGTTAAAGAGTTATAATATACCAAGAACATATATATAAAGTAAGCAAACTTTTTCTTTTTAGTTTATACTAAAGATATTGAGAAATAATAACTAGAAAACTAGACATGTAATGATTTATTAAGTTCTTGAAATTACTTACAAATTTGAATGAAACTTTCTTGGGAATAGTTTTAATGAAAAACGCCTAAATAAAGGCTATAGATTTTGGAAAATATTTATCACAAAATTAGGTTAAATATCTATAAAAATTACAATTAAAGATTCTAAATATCATTATAACATTCTTATGTTTTTAAATCCATAAAACAGACAACACTTGTCAGATTTTAGATGCAAATTCTTAAGAAATAATAATAAAAGCAGGCACTGTATTAAAATGTAGAAGTTATATATCTATATTAATATGTATATAAAAGTTATATTGAATTTAAGATTCTTTTCGATTTTGTAATTTCAAATCCTTAAAGTAGGCAATACTTTTTTGTCAAACTTGGTATAAAATTTCTTGTTAAAGGAAAACCCTCAACGGGGGTAAATTTGCCACAATCGTCTAATTGTTTCTATCTTGTAGGAATCGGAGAGCCAGAAAATAAATTTAAAGTAAATTTATATCGAAATTATTAGGGTTAAGATAACTTATATTTTGATGATCTTAGGGAATTACTCGAAAATTTCTAAATTTTTTTGGAAAATTTTCGAAAATTTCTATATTTTTATAGAAAATTTTCGAAAATTTCTATATTTTTATAGAAAATTTTCGAAAATTTCTATATTTTTATAGAAAATTTTCGAAAATTTCTATATTTTTATAGAAAATTTTCGAAAATTTCTATATTTTTATAGAAAATTTTCGAAAATTTCTATATTTTTATAGAAAATTTTTGAAAATTTCTATATTTTTATAGAAAATTTTCGAAAATTTCTATATTTTTATAGAAAATTTTCGAAAATTTCTATATTTTTATAGAAAATTTTCGAAAATTTCTATATTTTTATAGAAAATTTTCGAAAATTTCTATATTTTTATAGAAAATTTTCGAAAATTTCTATATTTTTATAGAAAATTTTCGAAAATTTCTATATTTTTATAGAAAATTTTCGAAAATTTCTATATTTTTATAGAAAATTTTCGAAAATTTCTATATTTTTATAGAAAATTTTCGAAAATTTCTATATTTTTATAGAAAATTTTCGAAAATTTCTATATTTTTATAGAAAATTTTCGAAAATTTCTATATTTTTATAGAAAAATTTCTATATTTTTATAGAAAATTTTCGAAAATTTCTATATTTTTATAGAAAATTTTCGAAAATTTCTATATTTTTATAGAAAATTTTCGAAAATTTCTATATTTTTATAGAAAATTTTCGAAAATTTCTATGTTTTTATAGAAAATTTTCGAAAATTTTTATATTTTTGCATTTTTGATCTTTAAGCTGAATGATCAGTATTATAATCCTAAAAGTATGCAGTACTTAGTATATGATATAAAAAAACATCATATTTCGTTATTATGTATATTCTTAATTAACGTTTTTACAAAAAGTACATAATTAATTTAATTTGTATATTGATTTTTCTCACTATTTCTCGTATCTTCTTACTGCTAAAGTTTCTTCTCCAAAATGTATACAACACTTTTTGTCTTCTCATATAAGTATCTTTAGCATTTTGTGTTTCTTACTTACCTTAGACTTATTGTTAATTAGTTTGAAAGGATAATAGCATGTCGCCCGTCAATCGTCTAGGATTTTCTATTCTTCCACAACTTTTCACCATATATGTATGTTACTGCAATTGTATTTTTGTAGCTTTGGAAATGTGTTTCGGGTAGTTAAAGTTTTAGTTATTTGGCATGAAAACGATATATGTGGTATGAGTTTCTTTTACAATAAGAAGAAACAAAAAAGTTGTTACTTTTTAATGAGGTTAATTGAATTGCCTTTTATTGTTAGTTAGTGAAAATGCCAGGCATATAAATGCAAAAGTAGTAGTTTAAAATACATCATATGTGTAAGACTATGTCTATATGTAGATAAACATATGTCTATATGTATATGAGAGTTTCTTCTTGTATTGTTAAAACAATGCAATTGTTAAGTTTCTAGCATATACTATAAAATAATCATAGCTGTTAAAAGCCTTGAAATTATACTATATGTATAAACAATAAGTAGTCATTTGTTAGCAATATTTAAAGTATAGTTTTAGGATGTTAAATTCAATTTATTATGCTGTCATCGTCTTTGTATGTATGTAAATATTTTAAGGTAATTGTTTTCAAATATACTTATATATTTTTAATTAAGAAGAAATTGTTTAAAAAATTATCGAGTTTTTAATAAAGAGTAATTTAGGATGAAAGGTAGAATATTAAAAAATTATTAAATAATCAATTTCTTGGAAATTAAATAAAATTTAAAAATGTAAAAGAAAAAAATTAAGAAGCTTTTAAAATGGAATAAACAAAGTTCTAAAAATAAATATATAATAATTTGTCCTTAAAGTATACTTTGTTTTTTCTTTTTCCTATAGAAAAGACTTTCTAACGACAACTTTTCTATAGAAAGTCTTTCTAACGACAATTTTTCTATAGAAAAGTCTTTCTATCGACAACTTTTCTATAGAAAAGTCTTTCTGTCGACAAGAAAAGTCTTTCTATCGACAACTTTTCTAAAGAAAAGTCTTCCTATCTTCAACTTTATTATACAAAAGTCATCCAATCATCAACTTTTCTACAGAAAAAACTTCCCATCGTCAACTTTTCTATAGAAAATTCTTCCTATCGTCAACTTTTCTATAGAAAATTCTTCTTATTGTCAACTTTTCTATAGAAAATTCTTCCTATCGTCAACTTTTCTATAGAAAATTCTTCCTATTGTCAACTTTTCTATAAAAAATTCTTCCTATTGTCAATTTTTCTATAGAAAATTCTTCCTATCGTCAACATTTCTCCAGAAAATTCTTCATATCGTCAACTTTTCTAAAGAAAATTCTTCCTATCATCAACTTTTCTATAAAAAACTCTTTCTATAGTCAACTTTTCTATAGAAAATTCTTCCTATCGTCAACTTTTCTATAGAAAATTCTTCCTATCGTCAACTTTTCTATAGAAAATTCTTTCTATCGCCAACTTTTCTATAGGAAATTCTTCCTATAGCCAACTTTTCTATAGAAAATTCTTCCTATCGTAAACTTTTCTATAGAAAATTCTTCCTATCGTCAACTTTTCTATAGAAAATTCTTCCTATCGTCAACTTTTCTATAGAAAATTCTTCCTATCGTCTACTTTTCTATAGAAAATTTTTCCTGTCGTCTACTTTTCTATAGAAAAGTCTTCCCATAGTCAACTTTTTTGTAGACAAATCTTGACAACAAAAATTTTTAAAGAAAAATATCTTTAGTTAAGTCAGATCCTACAAGTATGCTACATATTTTTAGTTTACATATTTTGGGAAGATCTATCTGTTTTATTAGAAACATTTAAATCGTAGATATGTGTATGGAAAAAATATCCAAGATCATTGCTATCCTTTGGTACTGTCCTGCTTCAAAAATTGTATAACCTACCAAATAAGTAAAAACTAAAAACAAAATCCTCTATATGAGTATGTATTCAGCATAACTCACATCCATGTGAATAATACTGTTGTTGGATGCTCACATTTGATGTGGCAAATAGCGCTACATTGTACCCCTTGGTATATGCTAAAAAAATAATAACAAAAAATTCGTTATAACAAAATACCAAAAAAAAAGCGAATAGGAACACTACCAATCAGCAACGACGAAGCAGCATAAGCAAAAGTAAGCACAACAAATACTTTAACGTTTTCTTTTTATGAAAATATATACAGACATTACACACACTCACACATATCTTTTATACTGCATATGTACAGCAGCAACAAAAAAAGCTGCGCATATGTGGAGACGTGTGTAGTGAGTAACAAAAATAACAAAAAACTAAAGCCTATTTATAGGAGGCTGCTGTAAAAATAATACAACAAAACTGTTTTGGTTTGATTTTTATTTTTTAGCCAAAAACGCAAAACAAAAAATTGGACAAAAACAAAAAAATACAAGAGATTTTACGATGGTAACATAAATTATACATGAATCAGCTGTAAAAGAAATTCGACTGGGGGGAGGGGAGAATAAAGAAGTATTGGCCATAAAGAAGCTATGGCTAGACCTCCTGAACAAAACATTCCCTTGAATTTGCAGCACTTAACTGACAAACACACCTATCTTTTTTCACAAAAATAATGTGGAAAAAAATGAAAAAACGAAAATGAATTAATATCAGTTCCTCATGGTATATGCTTAAGTTAACGCAATTTTGTTGAATTTTATTTTTGTTAAGCAAGATTAACATGATGTTTTTGTACAGCATACTTTGGGGAGTTTTTAAGTGTAAAGTTTGTAGTATAAGTGCTAGGCAAAATGTTTAATGCTCATTTCAGTGTTTCAGAAATTGAAAGAAATTTTATTTAAATAAAAAAAAATAAAGAAATTTTTCATATTCTTTGTTTCAAAAGTGAAGACAATAAATCCCTTAAAGATATTATGACTTTCTTGAAACTTTTACTTATCCTTGCGAGAATTTATGGAAAAGTTTTGTATGTGTTCCCTAAACCTCAAAAAAAAAAAAAATAAATAAATATTAAAAATTTTCTGTAAAATCTCTTTAACATTTCTTCAAATTAGTCTTTATTTGGATAACTTTTCTATAAAAACAAGTCTTCCCATCTCCAATATATCTATAGAAGAGTCATCCCATTAACAACTTTTCTATAGAAAATTCCTCCAATTGACAACTTTTCTATAGAAAATTTGCCCATTGACAACTTTTCTATGGAAAAGTCCTCCCATTGACAACTTTTCTATAGAAAAGTCCTCCAATTGACAACTTCTCTATAGAAAAGTCCTCCCATTGACAACTTTTCCATAGAAAAGGCCTCCCATTGACAATTTTTCTGTAGAAAAGTTCTCCCGTTGACAACTTTCTTATAGAAAAGTCCTCCCATTGACAACTTCCTTATAGAAAAGTCCTCCCATTGAAAACTTTTCTATAGAAAAGTCCTCCCATTGACAACTTTTCTATAGAAAAGTCCTCCCATTGACAACTTTTCTATAGAAAAGTCCTCCCATTGACAACTTTTCTATAGAAAAGTCCTCCCATTGACAACTTTTCTATAGAAAAATCCTTTCCCATGGAAAAGTACTCCCATTGAAAAAACAATTCTATAGAAAAATCTTCCCTTTGCAACTTTTTTTAAACAATTTCTTCCCATTGCAATTTTTTATATAAAAATCTTCCCATTTCTCTTCCTCTTCCTATTTCCAACTTTTTTACAAGAAATTATTTCCCATGGTAAACTTTTTCATAAAAAGTGTTCTCATGGTAAATATTTCTCCAAGAAAAGTCGTTTGATAAACTTTTCTAAAAAAGAAATCTTTCCATTGCCAAGCTTTGTCTTTGTCCTTCGTGTTTCCTGATCAAGGTTTTCTGGAGACATGAATTTCCTTCTCCTGTAAAAAGGATCCGTTTATCAAGTCTGCCAATCATCTAAAGAAAATTAAAGTAATTAAAAACCATTGCCTACCTTTCGGGATAGTTATTGGAATAAAATGGTTGCCTTTTAAAAAATCAAAAACTATTGCCTATATTTCGACTTAGAAATTTTCAAAAAGTTATTGCCTACTTTCAGGCTTTTAATTGCTACAAGATTTTTGTAATTTTATTGCTTTCCTTAAACAAATCTATTAAACATTAATAAGCCCACAAAATTATGCATGAAAACCGCCACAAAGTACACGCAGTAAACTACGAAAAAAAAACAGTAGGAAAATCTACTTTTTAACAAATTCTGTAAGCCTGCAGTAGCCATCATCGACTCGACTGCCACCCTGTCAAACCAAATAGTGTTCGAGGCAATGTCAACCACCTTGACACCCAACCATCAAAAAATAAAATATAGAAAAAATAGCAACACGCATAAAACGCAACACCAGAGAGACAGAAACGTCAAGGAAAAACCACCCACCCTCTAGAATTTTCATCCGGTTTCCTTTTTTGATATAAAACGTATATCAAAAGTAATAAGAAATACAAGAGAATTGACCAATACTTTGCCCATACCATTTTTATTTTTGTTTCTTCAATAATTTTCCTCATTTTTCTTTTAGTTTTTTTCCTCATTCAGCTGAGCCTTTGCCTGAAAAATGTTTCCCTATTGTCCATGAACAAGGATTGCTAGTGTTTTTCCTTCTTTTTTTTTTTTTTGTTTGTATTTTTGTCTTTTTTTCTTGGCTGTATTTATTTTCAGAGGGATTTCAGCATTTTTTCTAGTTGCTTTTTTATTAATTTTTTTTACAAGTTTTTTCCTTTACTTTTTCTTTTTTTATAATTTTTATATTGTTTGCCCTGGGATAGAAGTGAAAGAGGGGTGGGGGGGTTAAAGTTTTTTTTTTCTTTTTTCAGTTTTTTCCTTGTGCAGTTTTTTCATTAAGAGAAATATTTTTTTCCTGCTGTTTTTTTTTTCGATAAAAAGTTAAACACCAACTACGACTTTCTGACTGCCTAGTCAATGGTCAGCATATTTTGGACACAAGATAAGATGGACGGACGGACGGACTTACTGGAATGGTCAAGCCATGGCGATTTTATTGTAATGGTTATTTTGGTCGATAGCCTCTGATACAAATAAAAAGCAAAAAAAAGTATCTTTCTAAAGAAGGAGTCGTCCTGACCACTTGAATTTTATTTTCGTATTTTTTCGGCTACTCTTTTTGTGCCAAAAGGAGGAGGCTCTGTGTTCAGTGGTCATTTGAAACCATGACCTAAAAAACCAACAAAAATTATGAATGAATTTTTATTTTTTCAAATACTCTGGCCCTCCCGTTCCTTAGAGCTGACCAAACATTTATGTTAAATGTTGTTGTTCAATTTTGTTCAGTTATTTTTGGCCTATTTTTTTTCTGTTTGAGTATTTTATGTTTCTCGTACACATTTTTTTCCAAAATAAAAGTAAAAGCTACTACTTCTGCTGCTACTGCTGGTTCGTGTTGGTCCTTTACTTTTTCATCCTTCATTCTTCGTCCTTGTTTTTGTTTTCTTCTCCACACTAAGGATCTGTTTTGGGTGTTGTATGTACATGTGTATGTATAGGAAAGTACAGCCATGCTTTTGATGGTCAATTTCGTCATTGCCACCATTTGTTGCATTTGTTTTTTTCTTTTATTTGTGTCAATTCTTCTTTTCAAAAAAGCCATTTTTTCTCTAGTGTTTTGTTTGACTTTTTTCAAGACTGTCTGCGATTTCAATTTTGACGTTAATACCAAAATTTATTGTTTTATCTGGTGTTTTGTTGCCTCTTTTTGGTTTATCCTCATCATCATCGTTTTATGTTAAATTTGTAAGCCAAATACATTAAAAAAAAACTAAAATGCCGGGAAAATTTACCAACAAATTCTGCCATTAATGCTTTCAAATTTTATTGTTATCGTAAAATAAAAATCGTGTAAAATCTTTAGATTCGTTGAAGTATTTTCTCCTATTGATTTAATTATTTTGTGGCATCCTAAAATTATACTATACTTTTTGCATATTTTGGTTGTTAAAAGGGATAAGATAAAATTTACCATAGATTTTTTATAAAAAAGTCTACTCCTATAGACAAAAGTGTTCGTATTGACAAATTTTTTTTGAAAAGTCTTCCTATCGACAACTTTTCTATAGAAAAGTTGACCATAGGAAGACTGTTCTGTTGAAAAGTTGACCATAGGAAGACTTTTCTATAGAAAGTTGACCATAGGAAGACTTTTCTATAGAAAAGTTGACCATAGGAAGACTTTTCTATAGAAAAGTTGACCATAGGAATACTTTTCTATAGAAAAGTTGACCATAGGAAGACTTTTCTATAGAAAAGTTGACCATAGGAAAACTTTTCTATAGAAAAGTTGACCATAAGAAGACTTTTCTATAGAAAAGATGACCATAGGAAGACTTTTCTATAGAACAGTTGACCATAAGAAGACTTTTCTATAGAAAAGTTGACCATAGGAAGGCTTTTCTATAGAAAAGTTGATCATAGGAAGACTTTTCTATAGAAAGGTTCACCATAAGAAGACTTTTCAATAGAAAAGCTGACCATAGGAAGACTTTTCTACAGAAAAGTTGACCATAGACTTTTCTATAGAAAAGTTGATCATAGGAAGACTTTTCTGTAGAAAAGTTCACCATAAGAAGACTTTTTAATAGAAAAGTTGACCATAGGAAGACTTTTCTACAGAAAAGTTGACCATAGGAATACTCTTCTATAGAAAAGTTGACCATAGGAATACTTTTCTATAGAAAAATTGAACATCGCTCGACTTTTCTGTGAAAAAGTTGAGCATAGAAAGACTTTCCTATAAAAAATTGACCATAGGAAAGATTTTCTATAGAAAATTTGACCATAAGAGGACTTTTCTGTAGAAAAGTTGACCATACGAAGTCTTTTCTATAGAGAAGTTGAAAACATTTGCTAAATTTAATAGAGGGCTGCTGAATAAAAAGATTATAAAGATAATAAAGATTTGTTAAGGATTTCCCTGAATATATGCTCAAGATAAAATAGAAAAAGTCCAGCTGAATGAAGTTTAGAAAGCAGAATTTTAGTTCTGCTTGATAACTTATAAAATTTGCTTGATAATCGAAAATAAATTTAAACAAAAATATCTAAATTGAAACAAAAAGTTTAGCTGAATTGTATATGAGTGAATTGTATTTAAACATTTTTACAAAATATATTTAAGACAAATTAAAATAACATAAGAATCGTATGCTGAATAGTTTTTAAACCAGCTGAATTTTATTTTTGATTTATAGTTTTAAGGAAAATTAATAAAGTTGAATAAATATAAATATAATCTATTACAGCCAATTAAAAAATATAAAAATTACAAAGCAGTATCTTAAATTATAATTTAGTATCATATTGTAGTGTATTAAAACTAAAATTTTATAGAAAAAAGCTTGCTGAATTGCATTTGAAACAGCTGAATTGCTTTTGAACTAGCTGAATTACACATTTTGTTGCTAACCTCATATTTTCTTATAGTATTTTTGTCAACTATATATTTCTTTTAACTTGTTTTCATATTATATAATTATTTATCAAAATTTTTCGAATGTTTATAACAAAACATTTACTAACTTGTTCGTTTATTAGCTAAATTGAGTTTTGAGCAGCTGAATGTTATATTTTATGAAAAAGTTTTCTGAAAATACATTAAAAAATTAATATTTATAAGTAAAGGCCTTGCTGAATTGTATTTGAATCGGCTGAATTGCTTTAAAATTATCTAAATAATAAATTTCATTGTGTATTTCTTATTTTCTAAATGTATTTTTGTCTATTTTATAAATTCCTTTAACTATTTTTGTATATTTTTAAATATTCCATAAAATTTTTACAATGAAAAAAATCATTAGCTCCTTTAGTTCTAATATTAAAGGCTTGTGCAAATTTATTTGAATTCGGAAAAAATGGCATTATTGTCCCCCCTATTAAAGCAATTGAACAAAATTAAAACTCATTATTAATTCGCGTTTCTAAAAATAATACAAAACATCGGCCAAAATCCAAAAAAAAAACATTAATGCCTCTTGCATAATGTTGAACAATGTCAACCCTTTTAATAGAAAGCGTTTGACCATAACACGTTTTTTTAAATGAAAAACATACACAAAAAACCCCTTCTACGGCCTTACCATTTCCCTACCCCCAAACGCAGCTCAATATTTATTTAATACTACTTTTTTATATTTTTAGCAAACGTTTCTCATTTTTTGGCAATTCATCCCCGTGTTGTTGTTATTGGCAAAATTTTACAATTTTGTTTTTCTGCAAAATTTTTCATAACGCCAAAAAGTATGCAACGCGCGTTAATGGCGAAATGCATTTTTGTGACACACCCTTCACTAAAGCCGGCGTATTTGTGTTTAAAGAACAAATAACCGGGAAAGGGAGCTCTTACCGAGAACCGTGTTAAAATTAATGAAAAAGTAAAATAGAAAAAGTATAAAACAAAATTTCCTGAAAAAAATCCGACAAGGAGTTAAGCAAATAATGTTTTAAGCATAAACATTTTTTAGCCTATTTTTGTACAATATTAACAGCTTTTTGTTCTGTTTTTTAAGAAAATAAGTTAAAAAAAAACATAATTCAATGTTGTTTTAAGTATTTTTTTTCCTATTTTTTCCAGCCAACTCCTGACGAAAGGGCTGGGATTTTGGGGAGATTTTGTATTTTTTTTAAGTTTACCAAAAAACAGCCGAAATAAAAAATAGTACAAAATAAAAGTAAAAGTTGACCGTGTTGCAAAAAAAAATCAACAGAAAATGTAATTTTCTTTTTCATTTTTCTTTAGACCTGTACTCAACGTTTGAATGGACTGACTCCCAGCATGTTTACGTCATGTCCTCAACTGACCATTTTAACATACGTTTACTTTTTTTATCGTTTCGAGGGTGTGAAATGTGGAGGCAAATATTACTTTTTGGAGGTTACGTTTCGGTGTTCTTAGTTTAATTTCTGAAAAAATGCAATAAGATAAAGAATTGACAGCAACATCATTATTTTGCGAAGCAGAAAGTTTATATAATTATATAGAGATTTTTATGAAAATTGGAAACTTTGTTATCAGAAAGATTTATAAAAGATATTTTTTTAATATCTTTTATTTCAAAAGTTTGAAGAGTTTTTAAATGTTACAATCCTTGAAGTAGGCAACATTTTTTAAATTAGTATATGTGACCCGGTCTATGAAAAGGAAAAAATTTCGAAAACTTAGCTAATTTTTCAATAGACCGAGTAACATATATTAATTTTAAATGTTTTAATCCTTAAAACATACAATATCGTGAATAATATGTTTTTAAACACCTAAAAGTGGGCAATAGTTTTTCTTTCAAATAATATATCGTTGTGAAATATCTCCTTTTGGTCTCATAGTTATTTACATGCTAAATGCTATCTGAAATTATATCGTATCTTAAGACGACAGAGCGTGTTATTTTACTGTTTGCTATTACCGTCCCTCCTCACGCTTGAATTTAACTTTTGTATCGTATTGGACTTGAAATAAACAGTTCTTCTAGTATTTTCTTACTGGTGATCCAAAGAAGTAACTACAGGTTTGTGATGGAAATCGATCGTTTTCAAATAGTTCGATTTTAGATTTATTTTTGATGAAAGATAAAATATCGGTCAAAAGGATTAAATATTTTGTCATTTATTTGGTTTGAATTTTTTAGGAAAATAACCGAAAATTATCTCAAAAATATATCAGAAATCGATCGATTTGAAAACGATCGTTTTCCATCACATACCTGATAATAACGTTTTGGTTTTATAAGATCTGTTTGAGATTAATGATTTCCCACTTACTGACTTGAAAGCCAGAAAATGACCTATATTACAACCTTCTAAATTCTAAAATATGCTCGGCCTTTGACCTAAACGGCCGAGCATATTTTAGCTTCGATCTTGTGAGCATATTCTCTAATTTCGTAGGCCAATATTTGAGAGATTTTCTTGTACTTTGTCCTTCCATGAAAGTTTCGAGTTTTTTCGGGATCATTTTTAGTTCTCAACGATCACATGTGGTCCAATTCTACACCATTTTGAATTGTAAATGAGAAATTTCCACATTGAATTGAGAAATTTTCATTTGAAATTGAGAATTTACATTTGAAAATGAGAAAATTCCAATTGAAATTGAGAATTTTTATTTGAAAATGAGAAAGTTTCAATTGAAATTAAGAATTTTGAAAATTCCAATTGAAATTGAGAAATTTCATTTGAAAATGAGAAATTTTAAATTGAAAATGAGAATTTTCCATTTGTAAATGAAGACTTTTCATTTGTAATTGAGAAAAGTATAATTAAAAATGAGAAATTTTCATTTGTAATTGAGAAATTTTCATTTCAAATTGAGTTTTCCATTTGAAAATGAGAAATGTTTAATTGAAAATGAAAAATTTCCATTTGTAATTACGAAATTTTTATTTGAAATTGAGTTTTCCATTTGAAAATGAGAAATTTTCATTTGTAATTGAGAAAATTCCATTTGAAATTGAGAAATGTATCATTGAAAATGAGAAATTTTCATTGGATTTTTTTAAATTTCAAACGAAAATTTCTCAATTACAAATAGAAATTTCTCATTTACAATTACAAATTTCTCAATTTGAAATGGAAATTTCTCAATTACAAATCAAAAATTCTAATTTTCAAATGGAAAACTCAATTTAAAATAAAAATTTCTCAATTACAAATGCAAATTTCTCATTTTCAATTACAAATTTCTCAATTTCAAATGAAAAACTCATTTTCAAATGCAAATTTCTCAATTACAAGTAAAAATTTCTCATTTCTATTTGAATTTTTTTCAATTACAAATAAAAAATTCTCAATTTCAAATAAAAATTTCTCAATTACAAATGGAAATTTCTCAATTTCAATTGTAATTTTCTTAAATTCAAATGAAAATTCTCAATTTCAATTGGAATTTTCTCATTTCCAAATGGAAATTCTCAATTTCAATTCGAATTTTCTCATTTCCAAATGAAAATTCTCAATTTCAATTGGAATTTTCTCATTTTCAAATGTAAATTCTCATTTTCAATTGAAATTTTCTCATTTACAATTGAAAATGGTGTAGTAGACTGTCTGCTTGTAGTAACCATCAGTTTTGTTTTTGATTCATTGACAACTAGACCCATTTTCATTGATTCCTTCTCAATACTTGAAAAGAGGGCAGTCACCTCGAGCAATATGCGCATGATAGATAATAGCCTTGTCTGAATCCCCGTATAGTTATAAAACTCCGATTAGATCTTACCTATTTTAGCTAATGAGGTTGTATTAGTTAATGTCATTCTGCATAACCTTATTAGCTTCGTAGGGATCCCAACTCAGACATTGCTTCGTATAGGGCTGTCAAGAGCAGCTTTGTAGTCAACGAAAAGATGATATGAGTCTATTTGTTTCTCTGGAGCCTTCTCCATGGTTTGGGGTAGTGTGAAGATTTGATCAGTGGTAGATTTCCCTGGTCTAAAGCCACATTGGTAGGTCCCAATTATTTCGCTGACTTTGAGCTTTAGCTTTTCACACAGTATGGTCGACCTAATTTGCAATTAAATGGGTGCTTATACCTCTATAATTGGCACATACGGTTTTATCACCTTTTTTGTGCACTAGGCAAAATTAGTGTTTTTTTTTGCCAATTTTCTGACGTTATTTTTTCTAACCATATGGTTGGGTCATACACATTATCAACTAATCACCTCAGGCCTAAAAAAGCTCTGCTGGCAAACCAACGACACAGGCAGTTTTGTTATTTTTTAGTCGATTAAAGTTAGAATTTCTTTGCGCTTCCGACTGTATGTTCCGCGACACACTCGGACGTGTTCCCACCTTGGCTGCAACAAGATAATGAGCGGAGCTCACATTGGCTCCCCGAATTGTACTCATATCCAAAGCACTTGATGAGTGCCTTCCGTCCGCTACAATATGATCTATTCGATCGGGAGACACCCATGTAGCTTCGTGAACATATTTAACGGGTTTGAAAGGAAGTAAATATGATCACGTTTTCCTTTGAGAAGATCGGCTTGGGATCACTATTGAGAATCTTACAATAATCTTCTAAAAGTTAAAATTTCCTTCCTTCTTATAAGCTCTGAAAGTTTCAGACGTTTATGCATAGAGTATTTTTGCTTAGGTTTTAGCTCCACCAAAGCAGCTGAATTGAAATATTCCAAATTTCAAGATATTTCTGGGGTCATGTCGCCGCATTCGATATCAATCAAAATCGACTTTTAAGCAAATATTGTGTAACATACCTTAGGGATTTTCAAAATAGGTTATTTTGCAAAAAGTTTGTTTGTCAAAACTTTTAGTTTAAATGAAATTCTTTAACTATCAGGGGACAAATAAATTACAATATAGAGAATCTTATCTATCTTCTATTTATATTTCTGAAATTCTGATAGTATGTGCTTTTTTGAAATCAAGTGGGCGTGACCCCTCCCATATAAGTGAAATATTAAAAATAGCAATGATAAGATCAAAACGACTGAACCGAATTAATAAAAATTTTAGATGTGGATATTTTTTTACTCTAGGATAGTTTTTCGATTTTTAAATACTTTTTTTTAAAATGGACCCAGGAGAACCTGGAAATCGGAAAATAGGGATGAAATTCTCTTTTTCTTTAAAATTGCATCCTTTGAGAATGGCTGGTTCGATGGAGACGATTTTTTTCTAAATGTTTACCTTAGTCCAAGTTAGGATTCTACATAACGAGAAATTGACCATGATTATAGTTTTAATGATTGTTTGACAATTGTTTCACGATTAACTGGCGATTTTTTGAGGGTAATTTGATGATTTTTGACGGTTGTTTGATGATTGACTGACGACTGTTCAATGATTTTTGATGATTGTTCGTTAATTGTTTCACGATTGACTGGTGTTTGTTTGACGGTTATTGAAATACTATTTGTATATAAAAAAATGTTCGCATCTAATTATCAGTCTGAATGTTATTTGAAATATATGGGCCCATTGCTTTCCAAAACGTTCAAATCACATATTAATGTGGAGTACTGCCATTAAGTAAAGTCAATTAAATACATATGCAAATACATTAATAAGGATTAAATGAAAAAATTAATAAAACCATATTACATAATTGTTAATTTTTAAGAAAGGGGTAACACAGCAAATAAGTATCAACCGGGGAAACTCCGGGTCCAAGTAGTATATTATATATTTAGATTATCCTAAAAGTATGCCACACAAATGTTTCTGAAATATCTTACATCGATATCAAATGCGGCGATTTGGCTTAGACCTTCTTCCATAAAATTTAGCAATTTACCTTTACGAGGACGGTTCGGAAACTCCTTAGCCTAGCACAAAAAGTGTGGTACAAACAGTAAAAAGTTAAGTGTTTCGGAAACTTTTATCTCTGCTATAAACACATGTTTAATTTTGTTTCGATCTGGTAACTCCTTCATATAGAAACAGGTGTTCACAAAAGATGTATCCGCTATTTTTTTACAATGGAAAAATTTTAAATACGTGGTGTCATTAAATATTTACATAAAAAAGGTTTATCGGGACAAGAAATTCATAATGATCTGGTGAATGTGTTAGGGGAAAGTGCTCCTTCATATACAACAGTTAAAAATTGTCTTGCTGAATTTAAACGTGGTCTTACAAGCATTAAAGATGAACCACGTAGTGGACGTCCAAAAACAGCAAGAGCATCAGAAATTGTAGTCAAAGTGCATGATATGGTATTCAATGATCGACAAATAAAAGTGCCTGAAATAGCTAATATCATGGGCATCTCAAATGATCGAGTCCATTTAATTTTACATGAAGAACTACAGTTGAAAAAGTTTTCTGCAAGATGGGTGCCGCATTTGCTAACAGTCGACCAAAAACGCATAAGAATGAAAATTTCTCAAGCTTGTTTGGATCGTTTTAAGCGAAATAAAATGGATTTTAAGCGTCGTTTCATAACTGTTGATGAGACATGGATCCACCACTATACTCCAGAGACAAAGGAACAATCCAAACAATGGACTGAAGCTGGAGGAAGTGCCCTAAAGCAATTCAATCGACTAGTAAGGTTATGGCAACGGTTTTTTGGGACTTCAAAGGTATTTTATTGATTGACTATCTGCAAAAGGGTAAAACAATAAATTCGGAGTACTATTGCAACCTTTTGGATCAATTAAATGTACAAATTCGAGAAAAACGTCCTGGCTTACAACACAAAAAAAATTATTTTTCATCAAGATAACGCACCAGCGCACAAGATTGTTTTAATGATCAACGAAATCAACGAATCAACGAATTATAGTACGAGTTGCTAGACCACCCACCTTATTCTCCTGATTTAGCTCCCAGTGAGTTTTTCCTGTTCCCAAATCTAAAAAAATTCCTTGCTGGCGTACATCCTAAAAGTAGGCAACAGTTTTTCAAAAATTCATTTTTATTCAAATTTTATCAAACTTAACAATTATCGAGTTTTTATTCTCAGTTTTATTTAAACTTTTGAACATATTTTCTTAATTATTTTTGATTTTCATTTACTTATTTATAGTCATAACTATAATGAGATATTAACAAAACTTTTTTTTTTTTCTTTTGTCGCTTAAAAAATAAAAATCAACAACTTGTTTGCTTTATTAAAAAAAAAAAAACTGCTCATCATTTTCATATAGAATTTTTTTCCCAATGATTTGTGTAAACTTTATTAAAATTAAACATAATGTATAGAAATCTCAGTAACATGTAATATTTTCTGACAGCCAGCTGAAGGGGAGGGGTGGGGTAAAAATATTCCACAACACACAAACAATGAATTATGAATGAGGATGAGAAAGGAACCAACAGGAAGTCAACTGCATTATCGAACACCAGTAGCAGCAATACCACGACTAAAGGGAAAAAACTGTCCCAACTTATTAAACAGCCATTATTATGGGAGCAATATAAAAAAAAATAACTAGTTTTAAATATTTACTTCTATGTATGTGTGTATTTAAGTATAGAGTCTATGTAAGGCAACGAACCTAGAGAAAATGTCCACTACTAGTCTGGAGTATATGCAGTGAAAATTTCAACAAACAAAACCCCCTAGCATATGCAATTGAGCTGTAGTAAATATGTTAAAAAGTTAATTCATTACACATCATTGCATAAGACTTGCCATGTGTATGAGAAATAAATTTCATTCCTTGTTATTTTCTACTATTTCTTTTTACTCCTCCAATTCAAGCCATTTGCATGTAAGAGTATTTGCTTTTCGTTTTTTTTTTTTTTTTATTTTTTAATTTAGTGTATTAAATGGTTGTTTTTTCAACACCTACAACTATGCTATGTTTTTGAAGCTAGTGCAAGGTTCATTTCGTAAAAAAGCAGGACATTCACTTTAGAATATTATGAGAGCAAAAAAAATATAATGCAAGTTAAGAGCAAAAATCTATAAATTAAAAGAAGAATGAGTTTGTTTTATGAGAAGAAAAAAATTAAAACTGAAAATGCTGCCAGTCATAAATTAAGTTTCGATTTTGCACATTAAGAGTCAGGTTAATATATTTTCTTGGCCCTACACAAACACACGTGTAAAGGGTCAAATTATAATAAAAACAACCAGGAAAAAAACAAACCACAAACACTTAGAACATTAAATTGTTTAATTATGTGGAAACAAAAAATGTAGCATACTTTAAGTTGCAAAATATTTAAATTAAACAGAGCATATATTAAGGATCAAAAAATATACTTTTTTAGAAATTATTATAAATTTATACCCTTAAAACAAGTATTTAACTTAAATTCCTCAGAAAACCTTAAAACTAAAGTAAATATTATAAAAATACAGAAAAAAAAGACTGAAACTAAAACCAATATAATTATTGGCAATTAATACTTTTTAGCTTTAGCTGCAATTACCATTAACTAGTATTTGCATATTTTTTTCTATACATCCAAAGCTGCATTATAGGAAAATATGGTTTCATTTTAGTAGCATTTGAGTTGGTGTTAAGGTGTGGTTCTTCAGACTTCAACAAAAAAAAACACAGGAATACTTATTTCTACTTAAAACAACCAAAGCTCTGGTACAAAAAAGCAAAAAAAAAACAAGTAAGAAAGCGCTATAGTCGGTCAAGCCGACCATACGATACCCTTCACCACTAAGGTCAAAGGTGTTATTTTTCCTGTATAAAGACAAATATTTGCTAAATTTTGCCATCATACAAACATTTTCTCAAAACGTATATATTCAACCTGTTTCCGTCATTTGGACTTATATGAGAGCTAGGGTCAAATGTGGACCGATTATCGAAATTTGTCAAATTGATTACAGTTGTTACAAAAATTATGTATGCAAAAAATAAACTCAAAATTTTCATTATCTTTAGATTTACGAGCGTTTTAGTGATTTTTTGTCTTATTTAGTGCGTATTTGAAGAAGAGTTTGTATGGGAGCTATGGTCAAATGTGGACCGATTTCAAATTTGGACCGATTGGAAATTTGGTACAGTAATTTAAGTTTACATAAGCAGTATCTGTTTTAAATTTCGTGAAAAAATATTGATATTTGTGGCCAATATAGCAATTCCGGGAAGTGGGACCTATGGGAGGTACCATAAATAATTTACCGATTTTGACCAATTTCAATAGCCATGGTCCCATTATCAAAAAAATTATCTGTGCCAAATTTCATCAAATTATCTTTAGAAATGCGACCTGTAGTTTGATTACAAGGTTTACATGGGGGTCCAGCCAGCCAGCCAGCCGGCCAGCCAGCCGTCCAGCCAGCCAGACGGACGGACGGACATCGCTAAATCGACTCAGAAAGTGATTCTAAGTCTATTGGTATACTAAAAGGTGGGTCTAAGACAAATATTTCTATGCGTTACAAACATCAGCACAAACTTATAATACCCTTTCCACCTATGGTGGTGAAGGGTATAAATACTTATATAAAATAAAAATTTGTAGCAACACTTCAATTAAATGTTATTTGCATTGGAAATTAACATAATTGCCAAGAAAATATCTAAAAGTATCTGCTCGCTTAAGCCAAACGATAAAACAGGAAAAAATATATACAAAATTCAAAATACAGGACAAAAATTAAATACCAATGTTAGGATACAAAAAAAAAACGTAAAGAAGGAGTGAAAATATTTCCATAAAAAAAGAGAGATATAACCAGGAAATTGTATTAATTACAAAATTTGTAGAATAGAGCTAAATAGAAGGAAATGATAAAAACATAAAAAAAATGATTCCCTTAAAGGTTGTCACCTTAAAAAGCTTAAATAGATAAAATTTATTTTATTGAATATCAGTTTTTGGAGTATATCTTAGGGCTGAGATAAAATTTAAAGTATATTTTAGGGAGAACTAGAAATAATGAAATCAGAGGAAAAGGATATTTAACAAAAATCTATATCTTTTAACCAAAATGGCTTCATTACAAATTTTAAAACATCAATTTAAAAATTTTAATTAAAATTCTTTAAACTTTAGAGAAATTTTTGTTGCATACTTTTAGATGTTGGGAATAAATTTAAATTTATCTGCTATTAAAAGGTCTCAATTCATGAATTTTATTCAAATATAGTACATAAAAACAATTAAAAAAATATTGACAATTTCAATTTTTGTAGCATACCTTAAGGGTTGAGATTATAAGTTCAGAAAATATATTTTAAAGAAAATTAGAAATTATAAAAGAAAAAGCATTTGATGAAAAATCAGAAATAATAGAAATCGCAAAGGGATTTTGAGAAATTTTTATACACAATCTATGCCTTTGAAAAATTAAGACAAAATTTTTGCATTTAAATCAAACTTCATTAAATTTGAAAGGAAATTTGTAATGAATTCTTTAAGGAGATATGGCAAAATTCTAAATTTAAAAACTAACCCCCTAATTCATAAACAAATTTTAAAATTATGAAATTTTTAAAATTTGAAATTTGTATGGACAATTTGAATTTTTCTATATAAAATTTGTTTAGAATAAAATATAGAAAAATATAGACAAATTTTTTAGAATAAAAATTTTTCTTTAGAAAAATTTTTTAGAATAAAAATTTTTCTATAGAAAAATTTTTCTATAGAAAAATTTTTTAGCATAAAAATTTTTCTATAGAAAAATTTTTAGAATAAAAATTTTTCTATAGAAAAATTTCTTAGAATAAAAATTTTTCTACAGAAAAATTTTTTAGAATAAAAATCTTTCTATAGAAAAATTTTTTAGAATAAAAATTTTTCTATAGAGAAATTTTTTAAAATAAAAATCTTTCTATAGAAAAATTTTTTAGAATAAAAATTTTTCTGTAGAAAAATTTTTAAGAATAAAAATTTTTCTATAGAAAAATTTTTAAGAATAAAAATCCTTCTATAGAAAAATTTTTAAGAATAAAAATCTTTCTATAGAAAAATTTTTTTGAATAAAAATTTTTCTATAGAAAAATTTTTTATTATAAAAAATTTTCTATAGAAAATTTCTTATAATAAAAAATTTTATAATAAAAAATTTTCAATAGAAAAATTTTTTTCTATAGAAAAATTTTTTATTATAAAAAATTTTCTATAGAAAAATTTTTTATAATAAAAAATTTTTTATAGAAAAATTTTTTTGATAAAAAATTTTCTATAGAAACATTTTTTATTATAAAAAATTTTCTATAGAAAAATTTTTTATAATAAAAAAATTTCTATAGAAAAATTTTTTATAATAAAAAATTTTCTATAGAAAAATTTTTTATAATAAAAAATTTTCTATAGAAAAATTTTTTATAATAAAAAATTTTCTATAGAAAAATTTTTTATAATAAAAAATTTTCTATAGAAAAATTTTTTATAATAAAAAATTTTCTATAGAAAAATTTTTTATAATAAAAAATTTTCTATAGAAAAATTTTTTATAATAAAAAATTTTCTATAGAAAAATTTTTTATAATAAAAAATTTTCTATAGAAAAATTTTTTATAATAAAAAATTTTCTATAGAAAAATTTTTTACAATAAAAAATTTTCTATAGAAAAATTTTTTATAATAAAAAATTTTCTATAGAAAAATTTTTTATAATAAAAAATTTTCTAAAAAAAATTTTTTATAATAAAAAATTTTCTATAGAAAAATTTTTTATAATAAAAAAATTTCTATAGAAAAATTTTTTATAATAAAAAATTTTCTATAGAAAAATTTTTTATAATAAAAAATTTTCTATAGAAAAATTTTTTATAATAAAAAATTTTCTATAGAAAATTTTTTTATAATAAAAAATTTTCTATAGAAAAATTTTTTTATAATAAAAAGTTTTCAATAGAAAAATTTTTTATAATAAAAAATTTTCTATAGAAAAATTTTTTATAATAAAAAATTTTCTATAGAAAAATTTTTTATAATAAAAAATTTTCTATAGAAAAATTTTTTATAATAAAAAATTTTCTATAGAAACATTTTTTATAATAAAAAATTTTCTATAGAAAAAATTTTTATAATAAAAAATTTTCTATAGAAAAATTTTTTAGAATAAACATTTTTCTATAGAAAATTTTTTTTTATTATAAAAAATTTTCTATAGAAACATTTTTTATTATAAAAAATTTTCTATAGAAAAATTTTTTTATGAAAAATTATCTATAGAAAAAATATTTTTAATTATAAAAAATTTTTTAGAACAAAAATTTTTCAATAGAAACATTTTTAAGAATAGAAATTTTTCTATAGAAAAATTTTTTAGAATAAATTTTTTATTCTAAAAAAATGTTCTATTATAAAACAGTTTTTAAAGAAAATTTTTTTAGAATAAAAATTTTTCTATAGAAAAATTTTTTTATAATAAAAAATTTTCTATAGAAAAATTTTTTTATAATAAAAAATTTTCTATAGAAAAATTTTTTTATAATAAAAAATTTTCCATAGAAAATTTTTTTTATAATAAACAATTTTCTGTAGAACAATTTTTTGTAATAAAAAATTTTCTATTGAAAAATTTTTTAAAATTAAATTTTCTAGAAAAAAATGTTTATAATAAAAAATTTTCTAGAAAAAATTTTTTTATAAAAAAAGTTTTCTATACAAAAATTTTTGCCTACTTAATTTTAAATCGAAAAGTGAAAACTGTTTCATTGGTATGACCTGTTGATTGTTCAATCTTTATTAAATATTTATAATTTAATACTGTTAAACATCATATTAAAATCTCCATTTCATTACAATTTCTGCAGTATTAAGCCTATAATAATATCGGCATTAACTTATCCTTCTTTGAGGATAAAATAGTATTAGTCAACATTTGTAATTGTTCATATTTTTCATTAAAAAGTCATAGATTTTCAAATGAGTCCATTTAATTATAAACTCATTTTGTATATTTGCAAAATTATAACAATATAACAATTGTTGCTAAAATTTAAAATTATCATCATACGAGTATCTGCAACATTTAAAAAATGTATATAAATCAATTACAATTAACACTTTAAATATTAACAATGATTTCATTTCTACATGGACTATATTGGCGCCTGTAAAACAACGTCATCACAAACGTAAACGTGGAATCATTGTCCCTGTCACAGACCTCTCATAAAAAATATCTCCCGGCTAGTGGTCACTTTTGCTACTTCCGAACACGTTCAAACTTAACTACTACAATTTCATTGATTTCAATTATGAAAATTATGATTTTTTCATTATTCATTGCGATTCTGACTCTGCTTTTAATGGTTTGAGTTTTGGTTTAAATAAAATTTTAAATACCCAGGACTTTTATTTTAATTTTTAATTTAATTTCTTTAATTTTTAACAGTTGTCATTGAATGGGGCTTAAGTAGCTCCTGCTTGCTCTGGCATCATGTCACCAACATGTTTGATTATTTACATACACATTTACCCAGCCAGGGGGTGTGAATGCGAAGTAATTTACACATGCAAGTGATAATGTAAATAAACAATAATAGCAATTTATTTCGCAAAGGGTTTAGTAATGAGGGCCTTCATTATATTTTCTATAGAAAATATTTGTAGCGAAAATTTTTCTAAAGAAAAATATTTCTAGCGAAAAATTTTCGCTAGAAATATTTTTCTATAGAAAAATATTTCTAGCGAAATTTTCCTATAGAAAAATATTTCAATCGAAAATTTTTCTATAGAAAAATATTTCTATCGAAAATTTTTCTATAGAAAAATATTTCTATCGAAAATTTTTCTATAGAAAAATATTTCTATCGAAAATTTTTCTATAGAACAATATTTCTAGCGAAAATTTTTCAATAGAAAAATAATTCTATCGAAATTTTTCTATAGAAAAATATTTCTAGCGAAAATTTTTCTAAAGAAAAATATTTCTAGCGAAAATTTTTCTATAGAAAAATATTTCTAGCGAAAACTTTTCCATAAAAAATATTTCTAGCGAAAATTTTTCTGTACGAAAAATATTTCTAGCGAAAATTTTTCTTTAGAAAAATATTTTTAGCGAAAATTTTTCAATAGAAAGATATTTTTAGCAAAAATTTCTATAGAAAAATATTTCTATCGAAAATTTTTCTATAGAAAAATTTTTCTATAGAAAATTATTTCTATCGAAAATTTTTCTATAGAAAAATATTTCGATCGAAAATTTTTCTATAGAAAAATATTTCGATCGAAAATTTTTCTATAGAAAAATATTTCGATCGAAAATTTTTCTATAGAAAAATATTTCGATCGAAAATTTTTCTATAGAAAAATATTTCGATCGAAAATTTTTCTATAGAAAAATATTTCGATCGAAAATTTTTCTATAGAAAAATATTTTGATCGAAAATTTTTCTATAGAAAAATATTTCGATCGAAAATTTTTCTATAGAAAAATATTTCGATCGAAAATTTTTCTATAGAAAAATATTTCGATCGAAATTTTTCTATAGAAAAATATTTCTATCGAAAATTTTTCTATAGAAAAATATTTCTATCGAAAATTTTTCTATAGAAAAATATTTCTATCGAACATTTTTCTATAGAAAAATATTTCAATCGAAAATTTTTCTATAGAAAAATATTTCTATAGAAAATTTTTCTATAGAAAAATATTTCTATCGAAAATTTTTCTATAGAAAAATATTTCTATCCAAAATTTTTCTATAGAAAAATATTTCTAGCGAAAATTTTTCTTTAGGAAAATATTTCTAGCGAAAATTTTTCCATAAAAAAATATTTCTAGCGAAAATTTTTCTGTACGAAAAATATTTCTAGCGAAAATTTTTCTTTAGAAAAATATTTTTAGCGAAAATTTTTCAATAGAAAGATATTTTGAGCAAAAATTTCTATAGAAAAATATTTCTATCGAAAATTTTTGTATAGAAAAATTTTTCTATAGAAAATTATTTCTATCGAAAATTTTTCTATAGAAAAATATTTCTATCGAAAATTTTTCTATAGAAAAATATTTCTATCGAACATTTTTCTATAGAAAAATATTTCAATAGAAAATTTTTCTATAGAAAAATATTTTTATAGAATATTTTTCTATAGAAAAATATTTCTATCGAAAATTTTTCTATAGAAAAATATTTCTGTCCAAAATTTTTCTATAGAAAAATATTTCTAGCGAAAATTTTATTTAGGAAAATATTTCTAGCGAAAATTTTTCTTTAGGAAAATATTTCTAGCAAAAATTTTTCTATAGAAAATTATTTCTATCGGAAATTTTTTTACAGAAAATTATTTCTATAGAAAATTTTTCTATAGAAAAAAATTTCTTTAGAAAAATATTTCTATCGAAAAATTTTCTATTGAAAAATATTTCTATCGAAAAATTTTCTATTGAAAAATATTTCTATCGAAAATTTTTCTATAGAAAAATATTTCTATCGAAAATTTTTCTATAGAAAAATATTTTTATCGAAAATTTTTCTAGAGAAAAATATTTCTATCGAAAATTTTTCTATAGAAAAATATTTCTATCGAAAATTTTTTTATAGAAAAAATATCTTGACAAAATTTTTTTATAAAAAAAATTTCTATAGAAAATTTTTTTAATCGAAAATTTTACTATAGAAAAATATTTCTAGCGAAAAAGGCCTCAGGCCATGATATTTTCCTTTTTGAGTAGGAAATATTTATCGACATTTATATGAATGAATGTTGCAAAGTGATACTGAATTACTGGCTGCTGCTCTGGCACTGAATACTGATATTGTTTAAAAACCATATAAGGCTGCTGAGCTCATATTTATACTGACAATTATTTAATAATAATCATATGTAATAATATGACAGTTAATTTTTTCGTGAGTAACCCAGCGAAGAAAATAAGCTAAAAAATTGCCAACATTTATAAAACTTAAAACTTTCGATTTCTTTATTCAAACTATTTTATAGGTTTTATTTCGTTATTGAATTTTTTGCTGGGTTGTGATTGTTTTTAAATACCTCCATCTGTAATTTAATGTAAATGTATTTAACTTCATTATTTATGTTAAATACAAATAATTGTTATTATAGATTTCAGTCAACAAAGTCATAAATATTACACTTGTTGCATATTAATTAAATAAATACTTTGGACAAAGTTGCAGAAAATATTAAATTTTAAAGTCAATTAAAGTTTGCTATTATTGAATTGAATTATTAAACTCATTTTATTACAATTTATATTTTATTCAAAACTAAAATATTTCCCTTAATTTTTCTATTTCCAGGATTATGACAAAGAAATACCACCTCACAAGATACACTCACCTTTGGGCAATAGCCTTTCCGATTTGCCCCTACATTATGCCACCGAAGACAAGGATCATCTTAAGGAGTTGGAATTCTATAAAAATCTAGCCAAGGCAGCCTCTTTGGCCTCACAAAACAATAATAACAACAATAATAATAATAACAACAATAGCAACAATAATAATAATAATCTTATAAATAATGAAAAATCTTCCTTACCTCAACATTCCTCTTCACATCATTTGCATAACAGCAATAGCAATCCAATGCCATCACCTGCTTCATCACCCCAACCCATGCAAATTGATACGGATCTTCATCATCATCATCATACGATAAACGATGAGGAGGATGGCAATCATTCGCATCTTCAACATCATCTTCATCATCAGAAAAGACATAATGATGATGAAGTACATAATTTGACTGATAATGATGCTGAAATGGTGGATGCACCCACGGATCAGGCTAAAGCTTCGGCTTTAGCTGCAGCAGCGGCGGCAGCACAAGCTCATCTGAATGGAACTAGTGAGTACATATCGAAATCCAATTTTATATATACATTCAAAAACAGACGCAGCACTAGAAACACAAAAACTTCATATACACAAAGCTTTTCCAAAAAAGCTTTTCTTAAAAAAAAGTTTAATTTATGCTTTTTCTCTAAAGAGCTTTACCTTAAAAACGAATTTTTATAAAAAAAATTCTAAGAGCCCGATTTGGTATGAAAATGAAGAAGCTTTTGAATAAGATGTGGAAAAAGCTTCCCTCTTTATATTTTTTAAAATTTAGTTTCAACTTTATTTTAGATCCCCTAGAAGCTTCTTAAGAGAAATTAAGTAAATTTAATATATCCAAATAAGGATATATATATAGTCTAAAAGCTTGTCCATAAACAGAAAGCTTTCTAAAAAAGCTAAAATGTGCTCCTTTTATAATAACCTCTACCTTCAAAACGAATGTGTTTGACAAAAATAGCTTAGAGACATATTTTTTATAACACGAAGAAAAAGCTTTCTTATTAACAATTTTTTAAATTTTTTAAAACTTTATTTAAAATTTTTAAAAAGCAAGTCAATTATTTATTGGGACATCTAAGAGCTTTTCCATGACAATTTTTTTTATTAGTAGGAAAGATAAGTTTTGTAGAAAACTTAAAAAAAAAGTCATATATATCCAAAACTTGTAAAGCTAAAAGTTTTGGATATTAATGACTTCATTAAGAACATTTTATACTGTTCATATGTACAAAGCTTTCTCAAAAAAGCTTAAATATGCTCTTTTAATAATAAACTTTACATTTGAAATGAATTTGTATAACAAAAATTTTGCCTAGCGACAGATTTTTGATAACATGAAGAAAAAGCTTTCTTATAAATTTTTTTTAGAAAATTGTTTAAACCTTGTTTAAGATTTTCAAAAAGCAAGACAATTGTTTATGGACACATCTAAAAGTTTTTCCGTGACAATTTTTTTATTAGTAGGAAAGATAAGTTTTGTAGAAAAATTTATAAAAAAAAACTTAAAGCTTCTTTAAAAAAATCGGTTTCTATATGTGTTTCATAGAAAGCTTTCTGAAATAAGTTTGTTAAATAATTGCTAAGAAACAAATTTAAAATGGAAAAATTGCTTGATTAAAAGATATAAAAGCTTTTCTATAACATTATGAAAAGCTTTTTTTTAAAGTTCCCAAAAAAGCAAGACAATTATTTGTAGGATCGTCTTAAAAAGTAATTTCTATTAAAATTTTTACTTAAGCTTCATTTAGATTTTTTTACATTTGTTTGCTTAAAAGATATAAAAGCTTTTCTACGACGAAAAGCTTTTTGTTTAAAGATTCCAAAAATCATGACTATTATTTATAGGATTTCCTATTAGGTTTCCCAAGACAATATAGAAAGCTTTTTTCAAACAGTAATTTTTATTGAAATTTATACTTAAAGCTTAATTAAAAACATTTTTTTCTATATTTGTTTGCTTAAAAGTTATAAAAGCTTTTCTATAATATGATGAAAAGCTTTTTGTTCAAATATTCAAAAAAAGCAAGGCAATTATTTGTAGGGTTGTCTATCACATTTTCCATGGCAATTTTTTTATTAGTACGAGAGAAGAATTTTATGAAAGCTTTTTTCAAAAAGTAATTTTAATTACAATTTCCACTAAAAGCTTCAATAAGAACATTTCTTTTTCTATATTTCTTTTCTTAAAAACCTCTTCTAGAATAACTTATTTTACAAAACTTTTACAAAAGCTTTTAATAAAAATAGTTTATGATCAAAATGTATGTGAAAAGCTTTGTTTTAGTAATTTTTAATGTGATACTAAGCTTTCATAGACATTCTTGTACAAAAGCTTTATTTTAATTTTTATTAAAAAGCTTTTTATTCAGATGTAAGCTTTTAAAAATTACCTTTTTTAACAAAAATTGTTTAAAGCTTTTTTGAAACCACATTTTAATGGGAAAGTCTTTTTATTGAAAAAGTTGTTAATAATTATCGCCATTATTAAAAAAGCTTTGTTTTAAAACCTCTAATCTGTCAAACTTAAGAAAACCTAACAATAACTGACAAAACTTTATATTAATTCTTTCGTATAAAAAATTTGTTGAAAGCTTTCTTACCACCAAATTTTTAATGGGAAAGTCTTTTTATTGAAAAGGCCATTATTACCGCCAACATTTCTATTCCTTCACAATTAGTCTAAAAAGTTTTATATAAGTTTTAGTGAAAAAGCTTTCAGAAAACCTTTATTTTATTAAACCTTTTATCTGTGAGACTTAAGAAAACCTAATAATTACTGACAAAACTTAATAAAAACTTAGTATTACTTTTCTAAATTTAATGCTTATAAAATATTTTGCTGAACAAAATTAAGGTTAAAAGCACAAAAGTTTTTCTTATGAAAAGCTTTTTATAAAGCTCTCATTTAATTCGTTTTCAACACATCAAACTAACCACATTACACTGATCACCACCAAAAGCTTTATAAAACCAAACCAAAAATTTTCTAACCCCTCCCCGATTTATTTTCCCTATTTGTAGTGCAAGAAATGTTAAATTTACAAAAATTACAAAATCTCTCGACATTTCAACAAGAACAAAATCTAGGCAATAGCGCTGCTACTGCTGCAGCCTTGGCCAGCCTTCAAGGATTGGCGGCGGGCATAACAGCCAGTGCGGCTGCAGCTGCTCTCAATTCACCCCTAAACTTAAGTGTGGCCAGTAATGGTCTAACACAAATGACCGCAGATTTGCTGAACTCCCACAAGGCCATGACCCAGTGCGGCAGCGGCAGTGCGGGCAATAGTAATAGTGGAGATAATCAAAATAATCCGGGATCCTCTTCACCGCATGGCACTAATTCGGGTCTAGCGGGACAAGCAGGACAATCTTCATCCTCAACGCAAAATACTCTGGCTAATGTTTTGAATAATGCAGCAGCAGCGGCGGCAGCTGCTCAGGGTACGGCGGCCACAGCCTCACCACCACCTCAACTGCAGGCACCACCAGCCAGCAGTCAAATGCCTCAACTGATATTAGCCTCAGGGCAATTGGTGCAGGGAGTACAAGGAGCCCAGCTGTTAATACCCACGGCACAAGGTAATTATTTCTTTCTAGAAGATAAAATCCTCAAATTCTTAATGTAAATCTTCTTTCAGGCATTGCTGTCCAGACCATCTTGACCATACCAGTTAGTCCACAAATTAATACCAACGAACAATTTCTCACAAACTTTGGAGCTTTTAGTGGTTTTCCCCAACAACAGCCGGCGCCACCCCAAATGCTGGGCACAGCCTCGGCTCATTTACCCTCGCCTTTGGCAGCTCTTCATCAACCGCCCACCTTGCCTCAGCTTGCCCAAGCACCAACGAATTTACTCAAACCAAATCTTTTCTCCAATGGCGTGCAACAGCTGTTGGCTGCTTTGCATCCGGAATTATTTGCTGCTGCTGCAGTCAATCATCACCAGCAGCAGCAACAACAGCATCAGCAGCAGCAACAGCACAACCAACAACAGCACAGCCAACAGCTGTCGGTTCATCATCATGATATGCACTTAAGATCGTCGAATGAAAGATCCCCGCCTTCTTCTCCTACAAATAGTACAAAAGCTGCGGCAGCGGCCGCCGCTGCAGCAGCAGCTTTTCATCTGCAGTCTCAGTTGCATATAAAGCCAGAAACTCAACCACATTTGCATCCTCATCATCATGCAGCTGCTGCTGCTGCCGCTTTACATCATCACACTCAGGCTCTCAGACATGCTGAAGGCTTGTCATCGCCCAAATTGGAATGCAAGCCTAATGTTCATCTCACTGAATCAACTTCAAATTCTCCGCCTCCCTTGGGAAGACATCAATTCAGTTCACATCATCGTTTAGGAGGTTCTGCCTCTTCGCCACGTCCTTCTTCCTGTGCTTCCAGTAGTATGACTTTGAGAGAAAGAGAATCACGTGAACAACACTCCATGAAAATGAGTCCCTCACGTTGTGGCAGTGGCTCGGGCAGTGGCATGAATTTGAGTCAAATGGGCAGCGAAAGAGAAAAGGAAAGGGAAAGAGAAAGGGATCGTGATAAGGAAAGAGAAAGAGAACGTGATCGTGAGTGTCATAGAGAACGTGATCGTGATAGAGATCGAGAACGTATAAGAGCTGCTTCACCTGCCACATTAAATGCTCGCAGTGCGGCAGCTTCATTGGCTAAAGAGGCTTCGAATGCGGTCAATGCTGCCAATTCCAATTCATCTATGACATCAAATTGCAACGAAAGAGGCTATTCATCGCCGGTGGGTTCAAGTTCCGCCAGTCAACTATATCGTACTCACTCACCCCACCTGTCGCATCATTCCCTAAGCCAACAGCCCACACACACTCATCAGATATTGGACTCACCACCACCCCGAGATTATTTGGGCAATGGAGTGGGTTTAATGTCATCGTCATCATCCTCCACCGCAGCCACTTCAACAACAGCCAATGTACTTAGTAATATGAATAGGTAAGTAGTCAAAAACCGGATGATTCATTCCAAATATTAACATAACATATTTCCTTTCTTTCCCACAGACTCTCCTCTTCGAACGGTGAACTGACCATAACAAAATCTCACGGTCCACCAACTGCCACCGCTACACGAGCCTCTTCAGCCTCACCCACCTCTCCAGCGGGACCAACCACAAGTTCTCTTTCGAATCCTTCCTCAATACATCATCACAATCCGCATCATTCTATGCATTCCATGAAACTTAGTCCCACAACCAGTGCCGTTTTACATCAGCAACGCGAAAGGGAACGTGAACGAGAGCGGGAACGTGAACGGGAGCGTATGCAGGACCAACAACCACCGCCACCCATGTCACCTAACGGTACAGAGGGTTCGATGGGTGCTCACGATTTATTAATGGATTCACCGAGTGAGTAAAGATCGTTTTCACAAGATTTTCTAAAATTTTTTACTAGAGTTGATTAAGTTGAGGGCTAGATAAATTGAATAAATTAAAGGTATTTTAAGTGATTATTAGAATAGAGAACCGAGATAGAAAATTTTAATATATAGAGACTTAAAGAAGTAGATTCCGCTGATCGATATCACTAGTGCCTTGGGTATAAAATCTAATATATAAAAATAAATTTTTGTCTGTCTGTATGTCCTTTACTCGTAGAAAAAAGTAAACAATGTATTTGATCATGTTATGATCTTTAGCAAAATTGTTGCGCATGAGTCGACGAAGGTTTGCAAATTGAAATACATCGTAAACTGTACATTTAATCATTCTATGATCTTTAGCAAAATTGTTGCACATGAGTCGACGAAGCTTCCTAAGTTAGTATGTCAATTTCCGATAGATGGCGCCAAAATTCACTTAAAATGAATTAAACTGTGCATTTGATCGTGCTATAATCTTTATCAAAGTTGTTGCTCATGAGTCGACGAAGGTTTCTAAGTTTGTTCGACTACTGTTTGCAAGATGGCACCACGGAAACTTATTAAAAATTAATTGAATCAGTACCTGGTTGACCGAGCCTTGCTCGGAGCTTTAGGATAAGCATTTCTAGGCAAATGTATATAAAGTATTAGCCAAATTAATTAATTTATAAGAAAGACATCACACACAAATATCCAATTAATTTTAAATCATTTTATTCATTTTGTCCGATCAACACATGATCAAATGCATAGTTTACGGTTCTATTCATTTTGAATATTTTTTGGAAATTGGTCATACCAACTTAGAAACTCTCGTCGGCTCATGCGCAACAACTTTGCTTAAGCATGATCAAATACACAGTTTACGATTTAATTCACTTTGAGCAATTTTCAGTGGCGCCACCAGTCGAAAATTGGTCATGCCAACTTAAAAACCTTCGCTTTAATAGCTTTTTCACATTTATTGATTCTAGTACAAAGTTAGTTTCTATATTCTTTGGTTCAAAAGATAAGTGTAGGTTAAAAATTTTACCAAAAAAACTACTTTCACCACTTTTTACCACCTATCGGGCATAGTTTCAAAAAAGTACCAAACACCTGTTCACTTATTTTTATTGTTGTTCAAAACGTGATATTAATTTTGTTTCTATGCCTATTACTTTAGGAGATCTAACGTTTACGATATTTTACCCTTTTTACCCGTTTTTTTTGCTTAGAAGATGAAAAAGCTTTTCTATATCATGATGCAAAAGCGTTTTTCAGTTTCCCGAACAGCTTTTTTTAAAGGCATTTATATAAAAAAGGATTTTATAAGGTCTTCCAACACACGTTAGAATAAGAAGAAAAATAAAGAAAGCTTTCTAAAAAGCGTTTTTAAGTCACTTCCATAGAAAAAAAATTTAAATATCTGTTTTTTAAGAAAGCTTTTTTACATTAACTTATTTTGCAATAATAACTAATTCTTAGGCATATGTTTAGTAAAAAGCTTTTAAAGATAAAATTTGTTTGTGAAAGCTTTGTCATAATTATTCATATAGATATTAGCTTTAAAAAGTGTTCTAAAACTTGCTTAAATTTTAATTAATTTTTAATTTTTCGACAGAGAGCTTTTAAAAAACATTTCTATATACATTGAAAAACATAGATACAAAAAAGAAATATACAGACAATTTATATGCGGAAAGCTTTTTTACCATAATTATTTCATTCTATATCTATCAATAAAAGCTTTTAATTTAAAATGATTTTTAATTGAAAAGCTTTTGCTTAGATGATGAAAAGGCTTTTCTATATCATGATAAAAAAGATTTTTTCAGTTTCTTGAACAGCTTTTTTTTAAGTCATTTATATAAAAAATAATTTTATAAGCTTTTCCACTACAATCCTTAAAAAGTTTTTAGAAAGCGATTTTAAATCATGGCTATACAAAGTTTCTTGTAAATATCTGGTTTTTAAGAAAGTTTCTATAAAAAAATGTTTCTTAAAAATCTTTTTCTAAAGAAAAACTTAGATAAAAACATTTTTTCTTTAGAAATATTTTTCATAGTAAAATTTTTTTGTAGAAAAATTTTTGATAAAAATTTTTTTGAAAGAAAACCTTTCAATAAAATTTTTTTCGAAAGAAAAATTTTTGATAAAAAAAGTTTTTAAAGAAAAATTGTTGATATAAACATTTTCTATAGAAAAATTTTTGAAAAAAAATTTTCTACAGAAAATTTTATATAGAAAATTTTTGATAAAAAATTTTCTACAGAATATTTTTGATAAAAAATTTTCTACAGAAAATTTTTGATAAAAAATTTTCTACAGAAAATTTTTGATAAAAAATTTTCTACAGAAAATTTTTGATAAAAAATTTTCTACAGAAAATTTTTGATAAAAAATTTCCTACAGAAAATTTTTGATAAAAAATTTTCTACAGAAAATTTTTAATAAAAAATTTTCTACAGAAAATTTTTGATAAAAAATTTTCTACAGAAAATATTTGATAAAAAATTTTCTATAGAAAATTTTTGATAAAAAATTTTCTACAGAAAATTTTTGATAAAAAATTTTCTACAGAAAATTTTTGATAAAAAATTTTCTACAGAAAATTTTTGATAAAAAAAACTCTATAGATTTTTGATAAATAAATTTGCTATAGAAAATTTTTTGATAAAAGAGTTTTGTATAGAAAAATTTCTATACAAAAATTTTTGATAAAAAATTTTCTAAAGAAAATTTTTGATAAAAAAAATTTCTATAGAAAAAAGTTTTTAAAAAAAAATTTCTATAGAAAAATTTTTGATAAAAGAATTTTCTATAGAAAAAGTTTTGATAAATCAAATTTATAGAAAAATTTTTCATAAGAAAATTTCTATACAAAAATTTTTGATACAAAATTTCATATAGAAAATTTTTAATAAAAAATTTTATCAAAAATTTTCTATAGAAAATTTTGACACAAAAAAAATTTCAATAGAAAGAAGCTTTTATACAAAAATTTCTATAGAAAAATTTTTGATAAAAAAATTTTCGATAGAAAAATGTTTGATAAAAAAATTTCCTATAGAAAAATGTTTGATAAAAAAATTTTCTATAGAAAAATTTTTGATAAAAAAATTTTGTATAGAAAAATTTTTGATAAAAAAATTTTGTATACAAAAATTTTTGATAAAAAAAAAATTTCTACAGAAAATTTTTGATAAAAAATTTTCTACAGAAAATTTTTGATAAAAAATTTTCTACAGAAAATTTTTGATAAAAAATTTTCTACAGAAAATTTTTGATAAAAAATTTTCTACAGAAAATTTTTGATAAAAAATTTTCTACAGAAAATTTTTGATAAAAAATTTTCTACAGAAAATTTTTGATAAAAAATTTTCTACAGAAAATTTTTGATAAAAAAACTCTATAGATTTTTGATAAATAAATTTGCTATAGAAAATTTTTTGATAAAAGAATTTTGTATAGAAAAATTTCTATACAAAAATTTTTGATAAAAAATTTTCTAAAGAAAATTTTTGATAAAAAAAATTTCTATAGAAAAAAGTTTTTTAAAAAAAAATTTCTATAGAAAAATTTTTGATAAAAGAATTTTCTATAGAAAAATTTTTGATAAATCAAATTTATAGAAAAATTTTTCATAAGAAAATTTCTATACAAAAATTTTTGATACAAAATTTTATATAGAAAATTTTTGATAAAAAATTTTCTATAGAAAATTTTGACACAAAAAAAATTTCAATAGAAAGAAGGTTTTATACAAAAATTTCTATAGAAAAATTTTTGATAAAAAAATTTTCGATAGAAAAATGTTTGATAAAAAAATTTCCTATAGAAAAATTTTTGATAAAAAAATTTTGTATAGAAAAATTTTTGATAAAAAAATTTTGTATAGAAAAATTTTTGATAAAAAAATTTTGTATACAAAAATTTTTGATAAAAAAAAATTTCTATAGAAAAATTTTTGATAACGAAATTTTCTATAGAAAATTTTTTGATAAAAAAATTTTGTATAGAAAAATTTTTGATAAAAAAATTTTGTATAGAAAAATTTTTTGATAAAAAAATTTTCTATAGAAAAATTTTTGATAAAAGAATAATTTTCTATAGAAAAATTTTTGATAAAAAAAATTTTCTATAGAAAATTTTTTGATAAAAAAAAATTTTCTATAGAAAATTTTTTGATAAAAAAAAATTTCTATAATTTCTGTTTAAAACTTCAGAACTAGAAAATTCTTTTTATAAAAGCTCTGCCATAATTACTTCAAAAAAAATCTTTTAAATATGACTTAGATTTTAATAATTTGTAATCCAACAACAATCTTTTTTCAATTCAATAAAGCAGAGATTCAATTTTTGACTGATAGGTTTTCTAAAAAAACGTTTTACTGAGGGAGCTTTTTAATACAAATCTCGTCTATTTTACGAAATCTTAAAAAAAGCTTTACTTTAACAAAAAAAAGTCTTAAACAAATTTTTTGTACTTAAGGCAACTGATGAAAAACTGCAAAGCTTTCTATAAACCTGAGAAAGCTTTTTAGGTACAAAATTTTAGATAAAAACATGTTTTAGAACATAATTTTTATTCAAAGCGCAATAGCTTCCTCTTATGAAATTTTGGTTCATACAAAGGATTTGTTTTTGTCCAGAAAGCTTTTCTATAAAAAAAAAAAGTATATCACCATCTTACTGAGGAGACCTTTGAATAAAAAACCATTGTAACTGTACGAAATATTTTAAACAGGATTTGCTTTAAAAACTTAAGAAAATCTTTTAAAGTACTTAAGAATTCATCTTAAAAACTGGCAAAGCTTTATAAAAATCAAGAAAGCTTTTCTAGATACAAAGTTTAGAAAAAACTTTTTCTTAACATAATTTTACTGAGGGACTTTTGAATAAAAAAGCTTTGTTATTGTGCGAAATATTTTAAAAAGTTTTACTTTAAAACTTAAAAAAGCTTTTAAAGTAATTAAGACAACTTATTAATAACTGAAAAAAAAAGCTTTCTTAACCTTTTTTAAAAACACAATTTTAGTTTAAAGCGCATTAGCTTCCTATTACAAAATGCTTATTTATTAAGCTTTTCGGAAAGCTTAATATAAGGTACTAAATACTGATTTTTTGGTTATTTGAATTATTCGAAACGGCTAGTTTAAACATTTATTTGTTTTTGTATTTTTTTTTATCTTATTAAAACTAAAATGAAAATATTAAAGCTTTTAAATTTACAATGCAATTTATACAGAAATTTGCTGACTTTATTAAAAAATTGTAATTGAATAGTGTAAAGCCAACTTTTTAAATTTTAATGGTGTTTTAACAAAAATTTTAAGTTATCCATAAATTCTCTAAACCAGACGGATATTCATTTTGAAATATAATGAATATTTTTGGTTGGGGTCATCAACCTTTTTTTTTTTTTCTTTTGAGCAAATAAAGTTTTATTTGCCATATTTGTTTGTTAACATCATTTCCATAAATTAATCCAATCAACAACAAAATAATGAAAGCTTTTTTATAATTTTTTCGGTTTTGTTTTTTACATGTATGAGTATAAGTATCATTTGCTTTATTTTAGAAAATCTACTCCCCCAAAAACGGATACCCACCCACCCACTTAGCCACTATAGCCAAACATTAGCCAATACTCTAAAGAGCAAATAATCAATAACCATAATGGAAATAACTAACAAACCATTAAAAAAAACATAGGAAATAATATTAAAAAAGGTAGAAAAAATAAAATAAGCAAAAGCGCTGGAAAAACTAACCACATGGATATGGTTGGCATAAAAAATCAAATATTGGATATAGAGAAAAAAAGGGTCAATTGTGTAATCAAATACTTTTTTTAACAATTCTGTAGAAATAAATTGCAATTAAAATTTTTGGTAGAATTATTAAGAACATAGAGAACAAATGGCAAAAACGAATAAAATAAACCCAATAAATCAGTAATAGAAAATTTTGTTTGGCAAATTCAAATTTCAAATCAAATTCAAATAAACTCATGAAATGAACGTAAAGTAGATTTAGTTGAAAAATAAACAACAACAGCCACAAAAAATAAAAGTTTTTCCAAAAATTTTAGCAATTTACCTTTTTCTACATAAATCCACAATTATATTTATCCAAGTTTTGTAACGTTAATTAAACTTAAAATATTGCCAAAAATAATTGTTGCCAAAAGAAAAAAAATGAACATCAGCTTAAGCCATAAACTTTACTTTTGCTTCGAGGATTTTCTTAGCAAAGATCCCACGAATTTGATGATGATGATTTTAAGTTAAAACTTGTTAAGAAAATTACGCGTTGATGTCTTTTATACTAATAAACCCCTCCCCCCTAAACACCTGGAAAACTTTCTTATGTGTAATCTTTTGTTAAATTTTCGTAATTCTAAACATAAATCTTGTCAAATTGCAATTTTGCTTATTGCTGCTGCATACATTTAGGCGAATAAAGACTTAATGTCATTCACTCATATGCTAGAATCTTCATATAATCAACTTTACCTTAAAGGTGTTTGTGTGTAAAACTGGTTTAAAGGGATATATGTCTGTTCGTCTTCAATGTAGATGTAATTGGAAATTAGCTAAGATGTAAAAAGTTTTATGCATTTATATGTGTGTGTGTATTTTGCAAGAAACTGTCAATATTGTTTAGATTTAGGGGGTTTAAAATTAATAAAGTTTTACATAAAAGCCAACAAACTTTAAATACTAAATGAAGAAAATTTGAATTTTGATTAGGTATAGGATAAAATTGAAGAAAGCTTAAAGTATTTCAAAATCAAAAACATAGTCAAGAAAATTTGTGAAATATCGTAGACCTGTTTAGATAAAAAAAAATTCAAAATATTCCTATAAAAATAAAAGAATTTTGAAAATTTTTCTATAAAAATAGAAAATTTTTGAAAATTTCCCTATAAAAATAGAAAAATTTTGAAAATTTTCCTATAAAAATAGTAAAATTTTGAAAATTTTACTATAAAAATAGTAAAATTTTGAAAATTTTCTTATAAAAATAGAAAAATTTTGAAAATTTTCCTATAAAAATAGAAAAATTTTGAAAAATTTCCTATAAAATTAGAAAAATTTTGAAAATTTTCCTATAAAATTTTGAAAATTTTCCTATAAAAATAGAAAAATTTTGAAAATTTTCCCATAAAAATAGTAAATTTTTGAAAAATTTCCTATAAAAATAGTAAATTTTTGAAAAATTTCCTATAAAAATAGGAAATTTTTGAAAAATTTCTTATAAAAATAGTAAATTTTTGAAAAATTTCCTATAAAAATAGTAAATTTTTGAAAAATTTCCTATAAAAATAGTAAATTTTTGAAAAATTTCCAATAAAAATAGTAAATTTTTGAAAAACTCCCTATAAAAATAGTAAATTTTTGAAACATTTCTTATAAAAATAGTAAATTTTTGAAAAATTTTCTATAAAAATAGTAAATTTTTGAAAAATATCCTATAAAAATAGTAAATTTTTGAAAAATTTTCTATAAAAATAGTAAATTTTTGAAAAATTTCCTATAAAAATAGTAAATTTTTGAAAAATTTCCAATAAAAATAGTAAATTTTTGAAAAACTCCCTATAAAAGTAGTAAATTTGTGAAAATTTTCTTATAAAAATAGTAAATTTTTAAAAATTTTCCTATAAAAATGGTAAATTTTTGAAAAATTTCCTATAAAAATAGGAAATTTTTAAAAAATTTCCTATAAAAATAGTAAATTTTTGAAAAATTTCCTATAAAAATAGGAAAATTTTTGAAAAATTTCCTATAAAAAATAAATTTTTGAAAATTTTCCTATAAAAATAGAAAAATTTTGAAAATTTTCTTATCAAAATAGCAAAATTTCTAAAATTTTCCTATAAAAATAGCAAAATTTCTAAAATTTTCCTATAAAAATAGCAAAATTTCTAAAATTTTCCTATAAAAATAAAAAAATTTAGAAAATTTTGCTATAAATAGAAAAATTTTGAAAATTTTCCTATAAAAATAGTAAAATTTTGAAAATTTTCCTATTAAAATAGTAAAATTTTGAAAATTTTCATATAAAAAAAGTAAAATTTTTAAAATTTTCCTATAAAAATCGTAAAATTTTAAAATTGTTCCTATCAAAATAGTAAAATTTTGAAAATTTTCCTATAATAATAGTAAAAATAGTAAAATTTTTAAAATTTTCCTATAAAAATAGTGAAATTTTGAAAATTTTACTATAAAAATAGTAAAATTTTGAAAATTTTCTTATAAAAATAGTAAAGTTTTGAAAATTTTCCTATAAAACTTGTAACATTTTAGAAACTTTTCCCATATTTACAATTTCAGAAAAAATTTTAATTTGTTTAAAATTTTCCTGAAAAAAATAGAACAAAATGTTATATTTTCTTGATGATTAATAGTTTATTGTAGTTGTTAAATGTTTGAATATTCCCTTTATCCAATTTTCCTTTATTAGTTAGATAACTTCGTAAAATCTATTATATTTATGTGCCTAATTTGTTTTGAAAATTTGTCAGTATTGTAAACATATCACTGACAGCATAATATTGCAACAACAGCTTCTTACCACCAGCAACAGCCAAAATTAGCACGTCTTTTCCCAAAGTTTTATACTTATAAAGTTAACATTTATTTAAACAAACTTAAGCTGCCTCAAGGATGTTAAGGAGTAAAACTCATCTGCGTTGCATTTAAAGTAAAATCTACTTTGGCAAAAATTTTGTGATTCATTTAAGTATTAATGATATGCAGTCGCAGCAGTGGCAGCAACAACGACGACATAAATTGGCAACATCAACACCGTCATTAAGAACATCATCATTTCCCTTCCACCAAACCACAATCTAGTCTATCTTTGTAAGAATCTTCCTGATTCATGTCTTCTTGTGTATTTAAGGAACTTAAGTATCTGGAAGGTTGGATGTACTTATTCAACAAACACTTGTTACAGCCTTTAAGTGGAGTAAAGCTGCTAAATAGAAAGAACTAAGTTTTATTCTATGTAATTAAACAAGCAGCTAAAATTTTTGTAATTTTATTGCCAGCGGAAATCTTAAGTCTTATATTCTGTCTTTTTGCATTTTTTTGTTTGGGTTTTGGAAAAGTGTTAAAGTAAAAGACACTTGTTTAATGTTTTCCTAGATGCAACATCTTAATAACTAATTTACACGTACACACTCCCTCAATCTGCCTCATACATTTACTTGAGCCAATGAATTTAAATTTATAGTAAACGTATTCACGTTTATTAGTAATTCTTTCAGTTAATTGTTGAAACATACGAATTTTTTCACTTTAGAACAAATTTCGGCAAAAACCTGCCCGCGGACTCCCACACATATTTACACTTGTATTTGTTAAATATATTTAATATTCGGAAATGATCATAATGAATCATCTCAATACATATAAGTATGACTTTACTTAATCCCAAATATTGGTTACCTGAATACCCCTATTATTAACATTTAAACCTCGAGTAAATTTTGCTCTACATTAAAAATTTCTTTTCAAATTTTCTCTTGACTTAAGTGTAATTTATTTTCGATCTGTTTAAATTTTAAGTAACAAGATAAATCTTCTTGTTTCTTACAATTAGGAAAACTGATAGATAATACAAAAAAACCCATGTCATTATACGCATAATTTGACTACTTCTTACTTCAAAATTTTAGTAAAATAATCAACATAAGAGTATAACTTTTGTAAACGTCAATTAGAAGTAATTAGGGATAATACAGTTACTGACAATTCGAGCGCAAACGTGCGCAGCGGAAAGTAAAACACTTGATAATCCTCTAACAAACTTTTTAAAATTTTATGTACTTTAAACAATTTTTATACAAACAATTCAAAATTTTACTATTTTTATAGGAAAATTTTCAAAATTTGATTTTTTCATAGAAACATTTTCAAAAATTTTACTACTTTCATAGAAAAATTTTCAAAATTTTGCTATTTGTATAGGAAAATTTTTAAAATTTTGCAATTTTTATAGGAAAATTTTCAAAATTTTGCCATTTTTATAGGAAAATTTTCAAAATGTTACTATTTTTATAGGAAAATTTTCAAAATTTTGCTATATTTTGTACTATATATTTATACTATAATTTTCAAAATTATGCTATTTTAAAGGAAAATTTTTAAAATTTTGCAATTTTTATAGGAAAATTTTCAAAATTTTGCTATTTTTATAGGAAAATTTTCAAAATTTTGCTATTTTTATAGAAAAATTTTCAAAATTTTGGTATTTTTATAGGAAAATTTTCAAAATTTTGCTATTTTTATTAGAAAATCTTCAAAATTTTGCTATTTTTATAGGAAAATCTTCAAAATTTTTCTATTTTTATAGGAAAGTTTTCAAAAGTTTGCTATTTTTATACGAAAGTTTTCAAAAATTTTTTTATAGGAAAATTTTCAAAATTATGCTATTTTTTGGGAAAATTTTTAAAGCTTTGATATTTTTATAGGAAATTTTTAAAAATTTTCTTATTTTTATAGGAAAATTTTCAAAATTTTCTTATTTATATAGGAACATTTTCAAAATTTTACAATTTTTTTGAAAATTTTGAAAATTTTACTACAAAAATAGTAAAATTTTGAAAATTTTACTATAAAAATAGTAAAATTTTGAAAATTTTACTATAAAAATAGTAAAATTTTGAAAATTTTACTATAAAATTTTGAAAATTTTACTATAAAATTTTCAAAATTTTACTATTTTTAAAGTAAAATTTTCAAAATTTTACTATTTTTATATTAAAATTTTCAAAATTGTACTATTTTTATAGTAAAATTTTCAAAATTTTACTAATTTGATAGCAAAATTTTCAAAATTTTACTATTTTTATAGTAAAATTTTCAAAATTTTACTATTTTTATAGTAAAATTTTCAAAATTTTACTATTTTTATAGTAAAATTTTCAAAATTTTACTATTTTTATAGTAAAATTTTCAAAATTTTACTATTTTTATAGTAAAATTTTCAAAACTTTACTATTTTTATAGAAAATTTTCAAAATTTTACTATTTTTATAGAAAATTTTCAAAATTTTACTATTTTTATAGTAAAGTTTTCAAAATTTTACTATTTTTATAGTAAAATTTTCAACATTTTACTATTTTTAAGTAAAATTTTCAAAATTTTACTATTTTTAAGTAAAATTTTCAAAATTTTACTATTTTTATAGTAAAATCTTCAAAATTTTCATATTTTTATAGTAAAATCTTCTAAATTTTCATATTTTTATAGTAAAAATTTCAAAAATTTTACTATTTTTATAGTAAAACTTTCAAAATTTTACTGTTTTTATAGTAAAATTTTCAAAATATTACTATTTTTATATTAAAATTTTCAAAATTTTACTAATTTGATAGCAAAATTTTCAAAATTTTACTATTTTTATAGTAAAATTTTCAAAATTTTACTATTTTTATAGTAAAATTTTAAAAATTTTACTATTTTTGAAGTGAAATTTTAAAATTTTACTATTTTTGAAGTGAAATTTTCAAAATTTTACTATTTTTATACTATTTTTATTGTAAAATTTTCAAAATTTTACTATTTTTATAGTAAAATTTTAAAAAATTTTACTATTTTTATAGTAAAATTTTCAAAATTTTACTATTTTTATAGTAAAATTTTCAAAATTTTACTATTTTTATAGTAAAATTTTCAAAATTTTACTATTTTTATAGTAAAATTTTCAAAATTTTACTATTTTTATAGTAATATTATCAAAATTTTACTATTTTTAAACTTTACTATTTTTATAGTAAAATTTTCAAAATTTCACTATTTTTATAGTAAAATTTTCAACATTTTACTATTTTTAAGTAAAATTTTCAAAATTTTACTATTTTTATAGTAAAATTTTCAAAATTTTACTATTTTTATAGTAAAATTTTCAAAATTTTAATATTTTTATAGTAAAATTTTCAAAATTTTGCTATTTTGATAGTAAAATTTTCAAAATTTTACTATTTTTATAGTAAAATTTTCAAAATTTTACTATTTTTATAGTAAAATTTTACTATTTTTATAGTAAAATTTTCAAAATTTTACTATTTTTATAGTAAAATTTTCAAAATTTTACTATTTTTATAGTAAAATTTTCAAAATTTTACTATTTTTATAGTAAAATTTTCAAAATTTTACTATTTTTATAGTATAATTTTCAAAATTTTACTATTTTTATAGTAAAATTTTCAAAATTTTACTATTTTTATAGTAAAATTTTCAAAATTTTACTATTTTTATAGTAAAATTTTCAAAATTTTATTATTTTTATAGTAAAATTTTGAAAATTTTATTATTTTTATAGTAAAATTTTCCCAATTTTACTATTTTTATAGTAAAATTTTCCAAATTTTACTATTTTTTTAGTCAAATTTTCAAAATTTTACTATTTTTTTAGTCAAATTTTCAAAATTTTACTACGTATATTGTAAAATTTTTAAATTTTTACTACGTATATAGTAAAATTTTCAAAGTTTTACTTTTTATATAGTAAAATTTTCAAAATTTTACTATGTATATAAAAAAAAAAAATTTACTACTTTTATAGTAAAATATTCAAAATTTTACTATTTTATTAGAATTTTTTTCTTTAAGAAAAATTCAATTTTAAAATCTTTGTAATTATGCACTTTTAATTATCATTAAAATATTACCTTGAAAATAAATTGCATCATTTTGCTGCTAATGCAGCAACAGTTAATTATAAGACGTTAATAATATTTAGCTAATTACCACAATTAACTAATAATATGGCTGTGGCAGTAGCTGGAGAGGCAAGTAAAGTACCTGCTACTGCTAAAATCCAAATACTTCAGCACCTTTTCTGTTGACTTAACTCAATTAGTAAATGGAAAATGCAACAAGTCACATTCAAGACACAAAATAGAATGTCTTAAGTAGTTCTTAAGGTAAACAAGAAGACAAATATTTCGCACCTATTTTCCGCCAAGACCTTAAGAAGTTAATTAAGTGAATAAGAAGTTAAGTTAGAAAATTAAAATAGAAAATAAGATAAATTAAGTAAAGTAGCTTTAAAGAATTTAAGTTGGTAGTTGATAGTTTATGATAATTAAATTGAATACATTCCCTTAAGTTAATTTTAAGCATATTTGCCTATTCCTTTTAACTCTTTTCTATTATTTACCTATTTCTTTTTCTTATCTTTTCCTTGTTTTAGACGAACCCACTATTAACCAGGCCACCACCAATATGGTTGATGGCATCGATTTAGATGAGATTAAAGAATTTGCCAAAGCTTTCAAGTTGCGTCGTTTATCATTGGGTTTGACTCAAACTCAAGTGGGTCAAGCTCTGTCGGTTACCGAAGGTCCCGCCTATAGTCAAAGTGCCATATGCAGGTAAGCCCAAATATTTTAATTTTGCTATTTTATATTTAATCTTATAATATATTCATGTTAAACATAAAAATGTCCTTTTTTGGTTTAAATTTTTTTTCATTGTTTATTTAAAAAAAAAAATAGTATCCAAAGTCAATTTTTCTTATTACCAGAACATAATAGGGTAAAGGAGAGAAAATAAAGTTCAACACTTTATCTTTTGGGGCCTATAAAAAAGTGCATGACTTGGGGCAAAACCGGGAGGCAACAATAATTGTTTTTCTTTTTCATCACGTAATGGTGTCCGTATATGGTTAAATATCCATAACTTAAAATAATACAAAAATCTTGCTAGCGTTAAAGATCGTCTTCTTCTTCTTCTGTTATCCTTGACTCCCAGTGGAGCATAGGGCATAATTCGTTTTTAGAAATCGCATTTGAGTACTTGAAAATTTTTTGAACTACTTAACTATTGAGTTATAAATATTATACAAAAATTGAACAACCGAGATTTTCTTATAATAACGATCGATAATAAATTTTGGACTGTTTAAAAAGTCACGATTAAGTGGCATAATTATATCTAAAGAATCGTTTGAGCAACATATGACTATTAGACTATTAAAGAAGGCGCTCTTGAGAGACTAAATTAAATAATAGTACCAATAAAAAAAATGAAGTCAGGATTGATCCGTAGGCCTCGGACTGACTTACCCGACATATGTTTAAGACAGCGAAGGGCACCAACACATATGAAAATTTGCGATTGTATTAGTAGCAGCAGAGAAAATTTAAAAAGCTCCGTATTGCGTTCTCGCTTCACCATTTGTGTTTCATAGCGATTGGTTGATGTTTTTTGTGAGAGTTTGTAAAAAATCTCGAGCGCAAAAGTATTTTTATGCTCTTTACAATTGTTGTGTGTCGTGTATGTGTGTCAGCAGAATTTATTTGCCTATAACTAGTTATAGCAAATAAATTTCGTGCCCATGGCTGGTTTAAGACTAAGCAACTGAACTACTGTAAGCAATTGAACTATTTTTATAAAAACGATTGAATTGAGATATTGATTAAGCAATTAAACTAAACAATTTCGCCCAACAAAAATATTTAAGGATCCAGCAACTTAAGAATTTTACTATCTTAAAAGAAATTAACCAATTGCATTACCTTTAAAGAAATGAGCTATTAAACTTAGAGCCACTGAACTATTCATAAGCAACTGAACGATTGTGGAACTGAACTATTTATTACATTAAAAAAAAACGGCATTACTTAAAGACCCATAATTAAGCAAGTAAGCTACATATACATATGAAATAAAAAAAACTGCGTAATTGAGCTATACAAAAACAAAATTGCTTAAATCGTCTTAAAATAGACCGAAGATTGAGTAATTTCATTTTGTTTACACTTACGACTAAATATAATGACCCCCGATTAAATAATTTGAACATTATAGGTCCCACGAATAATTCAGTGGCCCTCATAAAGTTCCACAATCCAATATTTTGCAACTGAGCTACACAATTTTAAATTTCTGACACAAGACCAACGATTAATGAATTTTATTGACGAAATTGCCTGTTACAAGTTTTAAGATTAACGAATTTTTGTATTATATCGGGTGTTTTTTATTGAAGTATAGAACTTTAAGTTGGCATCACTTTTTTAACTGGCGGCCAAGTCAAGTGGTTAATATTTAGTTTGGTTTGCCATTTCATCATGAACAGGTTGACAAAAGAACAGCTCTTGCAAATCGTGCAAATTTATTTGGTTCAGTTCGCGAAGTTTACCTCAAGCTCCGTCCATTTTATGGTCGACATAATCGTCCATCAGAGCAATTAATTCGGTTAACCATGGATCGTTTTCGCACTACGTTTACTCTATGTGATAATACGCATCCGCAGCGACGTCGGACAGTGCGCACCGAAGAAACAATTGCCGCTGTAGAGCAAAGTGTTGAAGAGGACCCGAATGAATCGATTCGCCACCGTGCACAGCAATTGGAGCTTTGTCCATTAACTTTATGGAAGATTTCGCGCAAAGATCTTGGCTTGCGACCTTACAAGATCCAGCTTGTGCAATAATTAAAGCCGCGAGACCATGCAATGCGTTATTTTGGTGTATGGGCCGAAAATGAGATTGATCTCGATGCTGATTTTCATCGCAAAATTTTGTTCAGTGGTGAGGCTCATTTTTGGTTGAATGGCTACGTCAACAAGCAAAATTGCCGCATTTGGAGTGAAGAGAATCCACATGAGACCCTTGAGACGCCATTACATCCACAAAAACTGACTGTTTGGTGTGCTCTATGGGCTGGTGGAGTCATTGGGCCATACTTCTTCCGAAATAATCCTGGAGAGTCAGTTACCATAAATGGAGACCGGTATAGAGCCATGATAACCGACCATTTTGTTCCCCAATTGGATGGCATGAATGTGGATGAGTTGTGGTTCCAACAAGACGGCGCTACATGCCACATAGCGCACGTCACAATTGATTTATTGAAGGAAACATTCGATGAGCGCATAATTTCGCGGAATGGACCTGTCAATTGGCCACCAAGATCGTGCGATTTGACACCACTGCATTATTTTCTTTGGGGATATGTGAAGTCGCTCGTCTACGCCAACAAACCAGAAACGTTGGGAGACTTGGAAGCCAACATTCGTGGCGTTATTGCCAACATACGGCCCCATATGCTCGAAAAAGTAGTTGAAAATTGGACCTGTAGAATTGGCTTTATTCGAGCCAGCCGCGGCGGCCACATGCCCGAAATCATATTTAAACATTAATGGCATAAAATTATCCTTCCAATAAAGCCAAATTGATGGACATTAAAAAGATTTTCTTGTGTTTTATTTCAATTCGAAGTTCTATACCTCTAAAAAAAACACCCATTATAACTCACGATTGGCAAACGAGTAACAATGAATTCAACTACTTTAAAACCAACGAATTAACGAATTTGGCTACAACTGGGTCGCGTCTAACGAATTTAACTATTCGGAACCGACTTCTGACAAATTTGACTACTAAAAGACTTGCGAGCAATTCATATGACCAGCAAAAGGCTTTCGATTGTTAAACTTACCAACAAGATCTAGAATTGACAAGTCTGACTGCGGCAAACTAAATATTGTCGGATTAGACTGCTAAATGACAAGATGGACAAGATTGGCTACTGCAGAACTCAAGATTGTCGAATTATGCTACTATAGGGTGTTTTTTTTATAGAGTGACATAAGAACCCAAAATCATAATAAAACAAGTAAGAAAGCGCTATAGTCGGTCAAGCCATACCATACGATACCCTTCACCACTAAGGTCAAAGGTGTTATTTTTCCTGTGTAAAGACAAATATTTGCTAAATTTTTCCATCATACAAAAATTTTCTCAAAACTTATATATTCAACCTGTTTCCGTCATTTGGACTTACATGAGAGCTAGGGTCAAATGTGGACCGATTATCTCGAAATTTGGCAGATTGATTACAGTTGTTACAAAAATTATGCATGCAAAAAATAGACTCAAAATTTCCATTATCTTTAGATTTACGAGCGTTTTAGTGATTTTTTGTCTCATTTAGTGCGTTTTTAAAGAAGAATTTGTATGGGAGCTATGGTCAAATGTGAACCGATTTCAACAAAATTTGGTACAGTGATTTTAGTTGACATAAGTAGTATTTGTTTTAAATTTCATGAAAAATATTGATATTTGAGGCCAATATAGCAATTCCGGGAAGTGGGACCTATGGGAGGTACCATAAATAATGGACCGATTTTGACCAATTTCAATAGCCATGGTCCCATTATCAAAAAAATTATCTGTGCCAAATTTCATCAAATTATCTTTAGAATTGCGACCTGTAGTTTGATTACAAGGTTTACATGGGGGTCCAGCCAGCCAGCCAGACGGACGGACATCGCTAAATCGACTCAGAAAGTGATTCTAAGCCTATTGGTATACTAAAAGCTGGGTCTAAGACAAATATTTCTATGCGTTACAAACATCAGCACAAACTTATAATACCCTTTCCACCTATGGTGGTGAAGGGTGTAACAAGAAAATCGATTTTTAATATCAATGAAAAGGTCTTTATTGTAAAGAAAATCTTTTGAAATCTATTTATATAAAAATGGTGTAAAAAATGTATAGTAATTCATCAAATGAGAACGGCTAGGCCGATTTCTGTAAAAATTTTTGTCAGTTATTCGTATTTTCGAGGAGAAGGTCTTTTCGGAAGAAAATTTTGGAAAATCCCTCTGGAAAAGTCGGAAAATTGGAAAAATAGAAAATTAGTGTAAATCAATGTAAATCAAAATCCGATAGATGGCGTTGTACATTGACTTACATTTCTTTTGTAAGAAAAAACCAAACCAAGAGAGTGAGTATGAAATCACTCACATTCTTATTAGAGTGCTATGGGAATTATGCATGTGTGTGTTAAAGCAAAGCACAATTATCCGAAAGATAATGAATAGATCGAAATGAAGACATTTTCTTATTGGATTACTCAAATTTAGTTGGATAGTGGTCTAATTTGACAAAAAGTCTTCAATGTAAATCAAGCTTTATGCCAATTCCGATAGATGGCGTTGTACATTGACTTACATTTCTTTTGTAAGAAAAAACCAAACAAACCAAGAGAGTGAGTAAGAAATCACTCACATTCTTATTAGAGTGCTATGGGAATTATGCATGTGTGTGTTAAAGCAAAGCACAATTATCCGGAAGATAATGAATAGATCGAAATGAAGACATTTTCTTATTGGATTACTCAAATTTAGTTGGATAGTGGTCTAATTTGACAAAAAGTCTTCAATGTGAATAAAGCTTTACTGCCAATTTACAAGATGCCTTTTTAAGGACACTCTGATTATACGGTACTAGTGTAAAAAAGTAACAAAGAAGAGATATATCTTTCAAAGACTCTGGCACGCTGATTTCAATAGAGGTATTCATTTTTCTATATTAGCTCAGATAAGGACATATTTGATTTTTTGTTTGGGAAACCCTAACCATATTATTATGATCAAAGTAAGCGAAAATGTTAAAATAATTCAATGAAATATGGCTCACTCATATGCCTTTCTTGGAAAATGAATAATATCTAATGTCTAATTTGGTTTAGTTCAGTCGATTATTTCGGGTACCAACCATATATCTGTTGCTTGGTGCTAAAAGGGCCAATGTCAGTTTTCAAATGTTTTGAGTTAGTCATTGCATTAGGTTCCTCTTTTAACTCCTTTATTTTGTTCCAATAGCCAATCTTTAGCTCATCCCAGAACAGCTTTATAAGAAATTTAAGGGCCAATGTCACTCTAAAATTGTTAGTGCTAAAAGGGCCAATGTCGTCATTGGTCCTTTTATTTCAAACATTTTTTTTTTATTTTGAAATACATAAAATCTAAATGCTAAAATGTCAACTATTTATTTCACATTTTTTTTAGCAATTTTATACCATATGTTATAAGATATATTTGTTATAAGTTATTAGATATATACATATATCCTCTAAATTCAATAATATTTGTAGTAACATAACAAATAGTTGCTTAATAATATTGTTTTCTTGTCAATATTTCCTTGTAAAAGGTCCAATGTCACAGAAAAAAATACAAAAAATGTAAAAATTAATTAGTGCTAAAAGTGAAAATGTCATATTTTTTTCTCAATTTGCATCTTTTTCAAAAGATTGTTTTTACCATGGATCATAATACATGTCTAACCCAAATTTATGAGCGAAACTTGGAAATTAGCTGAGCTTTCAGGAAAACAAAAGCTAAAAAAATTTCATTTCTACTTTTCTCAAAACTAGTTTTTTTTTTGACATTGGCCCTTTTAGTACCAAGCCACAGATATAAAGTTTATCTGAATTAAATTTTGTGAATAATATGGAGCATACCTTTAGGCTGCCTTTTATATACAAATCAATTTTCGCATACATTCTTTTTATAGCAAAAAATACATATGAATGTGTCAAATTGTATTGACTTATCTCCAAATTTAAGACAATTTTAATCATAATAAAAAGAGTAGGGTTTCCCAAAATCTAACAAAGAAAAATTAATGTCACCATTAAAATCAGCGTGCCCCAATCATTTTTGATAGATATATCTTGCTTTGTTACTAAAGAAGGGTTCGAAATTCAAGCACAGTGTTATCATCATTTTTGAAGATATATGGGTCAAGTCTTTGCCAGCGCACAAAGCTGCTTTTAAGCCAAGATTCTTTCGTAACACAACACCAGTTGATGAGAACTCCAACGAATTGATTTATTAGAATCATCTTTAATGCTTTCCTAAACAGCGGCTACAGCTTCTTCTGTGATGTCTAACGGGATGCACATTATCAGTAACAGTAAATGTGGTCTGAACGTGACCTATTATTCTTCGAATTAGTCGCTCTGAAATATGCGCCGATTCCTACAAAATTATATACACTGATTTCGGTTACCATAAGCAATATTTATACTAAATATTATTAAATAAATAGTGCTCTAAATAAAATTTGTAGTTGGATTTTCTTAAATAAAAATCAAACCTTTTAATATAAAAAATCTACAAAATACGCAAATATAATGGCATATTATACGAAATCATTTAGCATTAAAATGTTTACTTAGTACTCGGGTTTTGCAAAATTATCGACTTTTTTCGGAAACCCTCCCATTAAAGATTTTACAGTTGCTTCTGATACCTTTTTGGAGCATGTGTTCCACCTGCACTTAAAATCGGACATGTTCTTGGAAATCTAACCTGTGTTCTTCAATTCCTTTTTTACCAGAGCCCAATACCTTTCCACAGGCCGAAGTTCTGGACAGTTAGATGGATTTGCCTCTCGTGGTACAAAAATGACATTATTCTTTGAGTACCACTCAAGTGCCTTTTTTCCATAATGGCATGATGCCAAATCGGGCCAAAAAAATGTAGTCACTCTGTGCTCTCTTAAAAAGGGTAACAACCGTTTTTGTAGGCACTCCTTTATATAAATATCTGTGTTTATTGTGCCAGATGCCACAAATACTTTACTTCTTTTGCCACAACTGCAAATAGCTTCCCACACGAGAAACTTTTTAGGGAATTTTGTTTGTTTTTTTGTGCGAAACTCTTGCCGAACATTGCCCCGTTTATCAGCAACATAAAAATCTTGACCAGGAAGTTGAGAAAAGTCTGCCAGTACGTATGTTTCATCATCCATCACACAACAGGTGTATTTTTTTATAAAATCAGACTTCAATTTTTTCGCTCGTTTTTTTCCTTCTAAGTTCTTTATAGCATTGCGATCTGGAACCTTTTGGACTTTGTATGTCTTCAGTCCAGCATAAGCTTTGACTCTATGTGCAAAATTCGTAGAACATTTCACCTTACGAGCTGCTTTTCTTAAAGAAGAGTCGCTCGACTTCTTTTGCCTTACCAATATCTGTAGGACCTTTTTTCCTCCCTGATCCAGGTTTTCTTTCAATGCTCAGGTTTTCCTTATACCGTCTGATGGCATTAGAAACCGTTCGAGGGTCAACTTTCAAATTTTTAGCTATTTTTTTAAAAGTCCATGACGGATTTTTTGAAAAGTTTTAATTATATTTTCACGAACTTTTTTTTCGCAGTCCATTTTGATTGAAATAACTATTGAAAATTAATAATTTCTAAAATAATAGTATCTGACATATCTATAGAAACTAACTTGATCAAAAAATAAATTATTTCTTGCACTATGGATAAATTTTGTCTAAAATAGTAAATGCATATTTTTTTTAGAACACTCTTTACAATTAAATTTGTGACCAAAAACTTTATTCAGGGAAGCCATCCCTATGGGAGGTATCGAAAATATTATTCTGATTTTGGTCAAAAAGTATGGGCATTATCCCTGGACCAAAATATGAGTCTGTGCCAAAGTTCATTAAATTATCTTTAAAATTACGACCTGTTCTTTGATAACAAGCTTACATGGATATTTGCCCAGCCAGCCGGACGGACATCGTTAAATCAACTCAGGGAGTAATTCTGAGTCGATCGGTTAACTTAAAGATGGGTCTGAGACAAACAACAGCAATAACCTAATATACCATTTCCAACAATTGTGGTGAAGTGTGTTAAAATTGAGATTTTATAGCCCAGCTATTGAGCAAATTAAAGTTGAGGTAAAAAGTTCGTATTCTATACAGATGCCTTTGAGTACAATAGACCGATAAAAACGGTTATACATTTTTTTTCGATATCATCTTTGTAGAGAGTGCATTAAAAAAGGCAATTAATATCACTCCATCGGGCATTTCTTCGATGTGTACAAAAAGAGGCCAGATATGCAGAAACTTAAACGACTGGCGTCGATTGGACTCCTATGTGAGTCTTGTGTTTGTTGTTTTGAACTACTCGCGCTGTTTGGGGTATCTACTGTTTGCACAGTTCTGGGTACTTATTTTTTCTCATTCAAACTTAGTTATCCACCTCTCAAAGTTTGATTTTCCTGTGCAAAGTCTTGATAATGAAAAATATTAGATCTCACAAACTAATAAACCGACAGCTTTCAAATTTTTAACCCTAGAATGTCATCCTTCGTCAAAATGACTACGGAAAATTTTACTTTCAAATTAAAACAAAAAAAGAGGTCTATAATATGTTAAGTTTTTATTAATAATTAAGAAATAAACAAATGAATTTCTTTAAAAATTTATTAAAAAGAGACTATTAATACATAAGAATACAATTTTGGTATCTATTTTTGCTCACGAAGAGTTTTATAGTCTCTTGAAGTATACATAGTCAAAATGACGAAGGATGACGTTAGTGTATGTAAAATAAGGATGACTTTCCAGGGTTAAAGGTATCTTGTGAGGGTACAGTTGGAAATTTACTCCAAAGCTCTAGGTAATGACCTAAGACAGTAACTAGACTATATAAAGATCGAAATATTTATGACAATTCAAGAAAAAGTCAACATAATGACCAAAGATAGAAAAATGTCATGCTAAAACACTTATAGCAAAAAATGTATTTAAATAGGAAAATGTTAAGACAGATTAGAAAATATTAAAAACCTCAATTTGACAAGTATTTAAATTATCAAATAAATATAAAATATTTAGCTTTTTTCGTTTCAAAAGCCCACCACCCCCACCTCATCCCACTTTCCATTTAAAGCCAAAATTTATCATTTCCTGCTCAAAAAAGTATACTTTATTATTTATAGTGCCAGGACATTTGTTTAAATAAAAAAAAAGATTTCTAAAAAAAAACAAAACTAAACGCTAATTGCTTTTCTAAAATAAATATAATTAATAATCTATTTTTATTTTATTCTTTATTTTTCGAATAATCCAACAAAACAAAAATTATCAAATGTAATTTTCAAATAAAAAACCAAAAAAAAAAATAAACTGTGAACAAAATAACGAAAAATTTAAAAACGGATTGAATTGAATCGAAATGAATCGTAACTAAAAAATCTAATCAATGAATGAATTTGTATGAAAAAATAGTGCTTTAGCTGCTCAAATGTATGCGGCTCAACTATCGACACAACAGCAAAACATGTATGTTGACAATTAAATAACAACAACAAAAATACAACTGAAAAATAAGTATTTAAATTAACAAAATATAAATGCTTTTTTAAAAAACCAAATTTTTATAGATTTTTCATGAAAAAAGGAAAAATCTAGAAAAATTATGAAAAAAAACGTTAAGGAAAAGATTTTAAGGTTTTAAATACCAATAAAGAGGGCAAATTTTTGAACCAAAAAAAACAAACCGTGTGTTCTGTTTGACAACATATGTTGTTAAAATGAACACAATGTTGTCATTTTGATAACATAAGCGTTCAAAATTCCTTTAAGTAAAATTGATTTTTTAGAATTTTTTAAAACAAACGCAAAATAAAAATGAAAATTCCAGAAGCTACAACGAACGCCATCTGTTTTAGAACATATGTTGTTAATTTGAACAAATTATTGTCATTTTGATAATGCAAGTTTTCAATCTGCCTCTAGGTGATATTGACTTTTCTAGATATTTTAAAACTTAAAATCTTTTCTAAAACGTTTTGAGACACAAAACTTTTATTTTCTTTATTTTTAGTATGCGCTAAACATTTTAAGCTGTTTTTATTATATTAAACATTGGCCAGGGCATTGCCTTTAATTTTAGATCTAATTATATATTTAACCAAATATTAAATAAATCTTATAAAAATTAATAAAATAAAACAAAATATTTTATTTTATACAAAAAATATCAAAATACTTTTTTCATTTTTCATAAAAATATGTTTGGCTTGTTTTGAAATGAAATAAAAATTATCTCAAAAAAATTATCAAAGAAAAAAACCCCAAAAACAATGTCCTGGCACTTTTTTTATTTCAAATAAGCGCATACTAAAATTTAAAAAAATAAATTAAAAAAACCCCAAAAACAATTAAAAAAAACTCCCTACTTTCCCCTTCTCAGGTTTGAAAAATTAGATATAACACCAAAGAGTGCTCAAAAAATTAAGCCCGTTTTAGAACGTTGGATGAAAGAGGCCGAAGAGAGGTGAGAGTATGGATTAAGTTCCTACCACGTTTACTTTTGTTTCTTTTCCTGGAAAATACTAACTTTTTCCTTCGTTTTTTCCATTTCTTTTTCTTTTAATTTTGTTCACTTTAGTCACTGGAATCGCTTTAAATCTGGCCAAAATCATTTAACCGATTATATTGGCGTGGAGCCATCGAAGAAACGCAAGCGTCGCACCTCGTTTACACCGCAAGCTTTAGAGCTTTTAAATGCTCATTTTGAGCGTAATACCCATCCATCGGGTGAGTGGTAATTTCAAATTTTATTTTTACTAAATATTTATTAAAATTTTGTTTAATGTTTTGGGTTAAATCTTTTATTTTAGTTATAAAAAATTTATTATTTTGTACAAAAAGCTTTAAAAAAGAAAAAAGCTTTTAATGAAAAGGCTTTTTAATTATATATAGGGAATTTTTAGGCTTCATTTTCATATTTGTCCACGATTTGAAAAAAATTTAAACGTTTAACTCCAGTATATACAATACAAAAGCTTTTAACACAACTGAGCTTTTGAGCCTAGTGAAAATAAAACTTATAAAGCTCGAGTTCTTAAATCATCAGATATTAAATAAAGCTTTCCTAAATATCCTATAGGTCAGACCTGTTTTAAATCGTATATGTACATTAATATTTGCATTTCTGGTAAACAACTTTAAAAGCTTCACGGTCAGTGTTACTTGATTTACATTTGTTTCATATATTCGAGCATTCTTCATACAATTAAGCAAAAAATTATAATCTGGCAGCGCTGACTAAGTGTGAGCGGGACAAACATAGTTGCCTCTCGCTCGCACATAGTGTGTCGGTGTAAATGGTCAAAAGCTCTTTTGTAAAAGTTCACACATTGTGCTGTAGAGCTGGACGGCTCCGCTGTAGATATTAAATATTAATGTCATTTGATATAAGAGTTTTAATTTAAAAAGTTAAAAAGCTTTTGAATAATAACTTTTCAAAAGCTTTTTAATTAAGCATAAGTAAAACTTTGTTTTACTTAAAAGCTTTTCATATATGAAATATGATATTAGAATAAAAAGTGTAATATTTTGTCAATGGAAAGCTTTTCTTGAATTTATATTAAATTATATTAAAACTTCAAAGTTTTCTAAAAAAAAAAACATAAAAAAACTTACTTTTGCTAAAAAGCTTTCAATAGTTTTAATGCTAAAAATTTTATTTTAAAGCTTAATTAAACGTTTTTAAAAAGTTTTTCATAAACTGCTGGGAATATTTTAGAAGATGAGTTAATAAATTATTGGAAAGCTTTCAACCACAGCTTTTAAATAAAATTGTTTAAAAGATGGAAACTTTTTAATATGAATGAATTTCAAAAGCTTTATTTAACAGTACTGTTAAGTTAATTATGAGCTTTTATAATAAATGAGCTTTTACTTGAAAGCTTTCAATAGATATAATATAAAATTAGAATAAATGTGTAATATTTTGTTCATGGAAAGCTTTACTTGAACTGAAGCTTTAAATTTCAAAACTTCAAAGTTTTCCACAAAAAACATAAAAAATACTTACTTTTATTAAAAAGCTTTCAATGGCTTTAGTGATTCAAATTTTATTTGAAAGACGTTTTTAAAAAGTTTTTCATAAATTGCTGAGAATATTTTAGAAGATGACTTGATAAATTATTGGAAAGCTTCCAACCACAGGTTTTAAATAAAAATGTTTAAAAGATGGAAACTTTTTAATATGAATGAATTTCAAAAGCTTTATTTAACAGTACTGTTAAGTTAATTATGAGCTTTTATATTCAATAGATATAATATAAAATTAGAATAAATGTGTAATATTTTGTTCATGGAAAGCTTTACTTGAACTGAAGCTTTAAATTTCAAAACTTCAAAGTTTTCCACAAAAGACATAAAAAATACTTACTTTTATTAAAAAGCTTTCAATGGCTTTAGTGATTCAAATTTTATTTGAAAGACGTTTTTAAAAAGTTTTTCATAAATTGCTGGGAATATTTAAGAAGATGACTTGATAAATTATTGGAAAGCTTTCAACCACAGCTTTTAAATAAAAATGTTTAAAAGATTGAAACTTTTTAATATGAATGAAGCGTTATTTAACAGTACTGTTAAGTTAATTATAAACATTTTCTAGAAAAGCTTTAAAGTGTCTCTTAAGAGCTTTTTTTAAATATAGAAAGCTTTCATACAAAAATTTCTAACGTCATTTTATACTTCTGTTTGAGTATTTTAATAAATGAGCTTTTATAATAAATGAGCTTTTATAATAAATGAGCTTTTACTTGAAAGCTTTCAATAGATATAATATAAAATTAGAATAAATGTGTAATATTTTGTTCATGGAAAGCTTTACTTGAACTGAAGCTTTAAATTTCAAAACTTCAAAGTTTTCCACAAAAAACATAAAAAATACTTACTTTTATTAAAAAGCTTTCAATGGCTTTAGTGATTCAAATTTTATTTGAAAGACGTTTTTAAAAAGTTTTTCATAAATTGCTGGGAATATTTTAGAAGATGACTTGATATATTATTGGAAAGCTTCCAACCACAGTTTTTAAATAAAAATGTTTACAAGATGGAAACTTTTTAATATGAATGAATTTCAAAAGCTTTATTTAACAGTACTGTTAAGTTAATTATGAGCTTTTATAATAAATGAGCTTTTACTTGAAAGCTTTCAATAGATATAATATAAAATTAGAATAAATTTGTAATATTTTGTTAATAGAAAGCATTTCTTGAACTGAAGCTTTAAACTTCAAAACTTCAAAGTTTTCTACAAAAAGCATAAAAAAACTTACTTTTACTAAAAAGCTTTCAATAGTTTTAGTGATTCAAATTTTATTTAAAAGACGTTTTTTAATATTTTTTTCATAAGAAGATGACTTAATAAATTATTTTAAAGCTTTCAACCACAGCTTTTAAATAAAGTTGTTTAAAAGATTGAAACTTGTTAATATTAATGAATTTCCAAAGCTCTTAGAACATTTTACAGTGCTGTTAAATAATTTATAAAAATTTTCTAAAAAAAGCTTTATGTGTCTCTAAAAAGCTTTTTAACTATTGAAAGCTCTCATACAAAAAACAAGATTTTAACCTCATCTTATACGTTTTTTCGTATTTTAATAAATAGCTTTTATAATAAATGAGCTTTTATAAATAAATGAGCTTTTTTGAATAAATTAATTAATTTATTTTCTTTTCTTCGTATCATTTGTAAATGTGTCGTTTTACATATGTATATCATACTAACCCGTTTCTTTTCTAAATATTTCTTTATTCAGGCACCGAGATTACTGGACTGGCTCATCAATTGGGCTACGAGCGCGAGGTTATACGTATTTGGTTCTGTAATAAACGACAGGCTTTAAAGAATACAGTGCGTATGATGTCTAAAGGAATGGTTTAAAATTCAATGAACTACGGCTGGTGAAACAGCTTTAAGGAATGAAGAGGAAGAAAAAGCTTTAAAATGACAAATGACTAAACATTGAAAGTTCGACGATATATTGAAAACCCGACAAAACATTGAAAGCTTGATGTGTGGCAAAGCTTTAAACTACAACAACCAAGGAAAAAGCTTAAAGCTTTTCATTGTATATAATAAACATAAAAAAGGAAGATAAAAAATTTATGAAATAATTTAGGATTTTAAGTAAAATTAAAGACAAAAACACGAAAATTTTTGCAGTAAGAACTAAAAATTATTTTTATTTTAGATATAAATAGATATTCCAAATAAAAATATTTAAATAACTAATCCTCAACTTTATTATATGAAAAAACTCCTAAAAAATCTTATAAAAAAAAACAAAATTTAAAATTTTGTTATGCAAAACAAGGTCCCATTTTCCAATGATGAAACCCTAAAAAATAGTTTTTAATTATAACATTTGGTAGTTCTAAGTAATAATAGGCCATATGTAAAGGTGTGTCATAGCATTTATCATTTAGTTGTAAAACTTTAAAATTATTAGATTAGAAAAAAAACATTCAAAATTAATAGAATTAGTTACAAAAATTAAAAATAAATAATGTAAAATTTTTTTTTTTTTTTCTAATAAAAGAACAAAAACCAAGCACAATTATTTTTACAAAATTTTCAAAATAATTTATATTTAACTAAAAAAAATATATAAAATTTACCAGAAAAAGAAATTAAACGTGCCATTCCAAAAACAAAATATATAATAAAAAAAATCATCTATATTTTTTCAAAATCTTGTAAAAAATTTTAAAATTCATTTAATTTTTAAAAAATTTAACTTTAAAAACTAAAACAGGTTCTTTTTTGGGTTAAAAAGTAAAAAAACTACACTCTCAAATAAACACCTTTAAAAATTATAAATAACATTAAACTTTGTCATAATTATAATATTAAAATTATTTAGTATTGTACGTAACTTTTATAGCCTAAAAGATTTAATTTAAAAAAATTAATTATAAAACAATAAAACAAAAAATTAACCTAAAATTAAATTTAAACAAAACCCCACTAATGTAAAATTTTATTAAAAATTATATTTAAAAAAAAAACACAATAGATTCATATAAAATATGTACAACAAATATGAAAAAAAAAAACAACCAACAAAAATTACTAAATTAATATTATAAAATTAAAAAAAGAAAAAATTAGCATTTAAAAGAAAAGAAAACGTCATAACACGTTCATATTATTTAAAATGATTGTAATAATAAAAAAAATACATAAAATAAAGGAATATGTAAAAAAATATTTGAAATCAAATTGTTTTATTCTTACAATAATTAGATGTTACTAAAGTTTTCCATATAAAACTCAAAAAAAAATCAATTTTTGGTATGAAAAATGGATAATCACAGAATTTCGTTATTTTGCTCTTTCTATCATAGTTAACGAGAAAATCGTGTTTAAAACTGTTCATATGAAATTTTCAAAAAATATCAATTTTTGGTATGAAAAATTAATAATCACAGAATTTCGTAATTTTGGCTCTATTATCGTAGTTAACTAGAAAATCGAGTTTAAAGCGTTTCATATAAAAATTTCAAAAAAGATCAATCACACTCTGATACAGTGAAAATACACTCGGAACGAAACCAAGCTCAACCAGTAGAACTCGGTTAGAAGATCATTTTATCATTTTTAAAATTTTCGATATACCCTCAAAATCGAAAGTTATCGATAAAAAAACGAGTTTTTTGGACTTAGCGGAGAAAAGAAGGCTTAACTGAGTCATTTTTACATCGATTTTAAATTTTAAAATGTGTTTCGACAGAAAACAAAATAGGCTTTCACTTCGTAAAGACCTTTTTTAACATGACCAATTTATCATAAAAATATTTTCCGCTGAATTTAAAATTTTATTTTTTTTTTTCGATTTTTTCAACTTCGGTGTACTTCGGAGTACTTAAATTAAAATCGGAAGCATTTTAACAGAGATATAACAATTAAAGTAAAAAAGGTGAATTCAGTATTATTTGTATATTAGAAAATTTTCTATACAATCCCAGTAAAACTTTTCATTACCAAATAATGAGTTAAACAGTTAAACTATTGAACACGAACTACTTACTCATTCGCTGTTTAAGTCATTACATTAACATGGGGATGTCATTGGAGGCAAGTACTTACCAATTGCAGAAAAGTAATGACTTGGGTAAGCAATTTGAAAGCAACAACAACAACAGCAACAACTTTTTTGTTGTTGTTTTATTAAAAACATATATTTTTAAACGAAATACAAATTTTTTTTATGATCCCATGGGGGCTCGAACCCAGCTCGAACCCTCCGACTGCTAGGCAGAGACTCTTCCACTGAGCTACTTCATATGTTGAAAACTTAGCAGCTTATAATTAATATAAACAGTTTTTATTTTTAGATCCAAAATCATGTGAAAATAACTTTGTTTTTCCCTGCTTTTTTTTGCTTTGTTGTAATTTTTGGAAAAATATTTTTATACGATTTTTTGTAATTATTTTAAAACTTTTTTTAAATTATTTTAAAACTTAAACAATTTAAATCTTCCCAGTAAAACTTTTCATTACAAAAATAATGAGTTAAACAGTTAAACTATTGAACACGAACTACTTACTCATTCGCTGTTTAAGTCATTACATTAACATGGGGATGTCATTGGAGGCAAGTACTTACCAATTGCAGAAAAGTAATGACTTTGGTAAGCAATTTGAAAGCAACAACAACAACAGCAACAACTTTTTGGTTGTTGTTTTATTAAAAACATATATTTTTAAACGAAATACAAAATTTTTTTTATGATCCCATGGGGGCTCGAACCCAGACCCTCCGACTGCTAGGCAGAGACTCTTCCACTGAGCTACTTCATATGTTGAAAACTTAGCAGCTTATAATTAATATAAACAATTTTTATTTTTAGATCCAAAATCATGTGAAAATAACTTTGCTTTTTTGCTTTGTTGTAATTTTTGGAAAAATATTTTTTACGATTTTTTGTAATTATTTTAAAACTTTTTTTAAATTATTTTAAAATTTAAACAATTTAAATCTTCTTTTTTGTATAAGTTTTTACATAAGATTGACTCTTACTTACTTAAATGTTACAACCTGTTAAGGTCAAAGTCCGAGCATATTTTAGAATTCCATGGATTTCGATCTTGTGAGAATATTCTCCAATTTTATAGGCCAAGCTTTGAAAAATTTTCCTCTACTTGGTCTTTCTATCGAAGTTTCGGACATCCTCCTCTAATATTAGGTAGTGGGACATTTCAATTCTAATTTTATCCTCTTCATTGTATTTTTTTTTTTTCAAGAGAGGGTTACTGGCCCGTAATCCTAACCCATTTTTATCGATCTTATGGGACAACTCTCGGAACATGTAAACTCACAATATTAATGGGTGTTAAACTAGCTCCCCGGGTGATACCATGAGGAGGTGTGTGTCCACAGTTGAGATGAAGGATGACCCAGATAAGTTGGGCTTACCAAGTTAAGACCAATTAGAATCGTGTTTGGTATTCAACATCCCCTACCTAATCAAAATTGACTCATGATGGTATTTTTTCATTAACGTGAGTTAGTTATACAAATTTTTTTACAGAAGATAATATTTAAGTTCTTAAAATTCAAAAATTATTAAAAAAGACTCTTTTAATAAAAAAAAAAAAAACTAAAAAAAATTGTTGCCCTTGGTGGGATTTGAACCGGGGCCATTCAGTTTAAATCCATCTTAATTACAAATAAGTACTTCTGTAATAACTTATTATTTATTCGGATGGTATGTTGTAGTCGTTACAAGGTAACCAGTTATCAGAGTACTTGCCATTACCAAAGTTTTGCTGGGTATTTAGATGACACTGTTGTTCTGATCCACCCAAAATATATTTTTCCAAGCACTGTAATTTTCCAGGTCAATCACACCAAGCGCCTTTAAAACTTTTTTTATACTTTATGCGTCTACCAGAGTCTCAGCATTAATTCTATAATATAAAAAGTACCTGGGCGGCCGAGCCTTGCTCGGAGATTTATGATAAGCATTTCGAGGCAAATTTTAAAGTTTTCATACATTTTATTCTATGAATTAAATCGTAAACTGTGCAGTTGATCTTTAGCAAAGTTGTTGCATATGAGCCCACGAAGTTTTTTTAAATGGTATGAACAATTACCGATAGGTGGCGACACTGAAGATTACTAAAAATGAATTAAATCGTAAGCTGGGGGGTTACCGCTTAACTCGGTTCAAAAGAAATTATTTTCGAAACACGATGCTTTAAGCATAAAAATTCAAACAGTTTTATTTTCGAATCGAGATACGCAGTTACCCCCTGTGCATTTGAACAGGCTATAATCTTTAGCAAAGTTTTTCCACATGAGTCGATGAAGGTTTCTTAGTTGGTATGAACAAGTTTCGACAGGTGGCGCCACTGAAAATTGCACAAAGTGAATTAACTCGTAAGCAGTGCATTTTATCATGCTATGATCTTTAGCAAACTCGCTACTCGTTCTAAGTCGGTATGACCAATTTCCAAGATTACTCATATTAAACTATGCATTTGATCATGTGCATTTGATAGGACAAAATGAATAAAATGATTCAAAATTAATTGGATATTTGTGTATCGTCTTTTATCTAAATTTATTTTAGTTCGTTAGTACTTTATAGAATAAAATGTATGAAAACTTTAAAATTTGCCTCGAAATGCTTATCATAAAGCTCCGAGCAAGGCTCGGTCGCCCAGGTACTTTTTATATTATAGAATTAATACTGAGACTCTGGTAGACGCATAAAGTACAAAAAAAGTTTTAAAGGCGCTTGGTGTGATTAACCTGGAAAATTACAGTGCTTGGAAAAATATATTTTGGGTGGATCAGAACAACAGTGTCATCTAAATACCCAGCAAAACTTTGGTAATGGCAAGTACTCTGATAACTGGTTACCTTGTAACGACTACAACATACCATCCGAATAAATAATAAGTTATTACAGAAGTACTTATTTGTAATTAAGATGGATTTAAACTGAATGGCCCCGGTTCAAATCCCACCAAGGGCAACAATTTTTTTTAGTTTTTTTTATTAAAAGAGTCTTTTTAAATGATTTTTGAATTTTAATAACTTAAATATTATCTTCGGTAAAAAAATTTGTAAAATTAACTCACGTTAATGAAAAAAATACCATCATGAGTCAATTTTGATTATGTAGGGGATGTTGAATACCAAACACGATTCTAATTGGTCTTAACTTAGTAAGCCCAACTTATCTGGGTCATCCTTCATCTCAACTGTGGACACACACCTTCTCATGGTATCACCCGGGGAGCTAGTTTAACACCCATTAATATTGTGAGTTAACATTTTTTTTAAGTTTCAACTTTGAATATTTTTAACTTTTAAACGAAAGAAGATATCTGTAAGCGACTTGCACAAAAATTATTCAGAATTTTATTACAAATTTAACGAATATTCTGGTTTTCAGATGCGTCCACCAGATCAAAAAAAAGCTTAAAAAATAGATAAAAAATCAAAAATTCCTTTTTACTCAAATATCTTAAAACCTAAAGGAGATAACTTACACATGTAAGCGTGTTTTTGCAGATCTTTTTAAGGACAACTTGAGCTTAAAATTTCTTTTCAATTCATCCATAAATGGATTTTTGGCAAATTTTTAATATATATATATATATATATATATATATATATATATATATATATATATATATATATATATATATATATGTATATATATATATATATATATATATATATTGATATATATATATATATATATATATATATATATATATACATATACAATTATATATGTATATATATACAATTATTGTTCGTTTAAGAATATAAGATATAACTCTTGGGGTACCTGCCTTGGAACTCCATTTTTTACTCCATTTTATATCCATTTTTTACAGAACACATCTATTAGTTTATCCAACAAAGAGCTCTACTAATTATGGTTGAAATCCCCATTTTTTCACTTATATTTATTTTCAATATTTAAGTCGCAATTCTTAACGGAATTTGAAAATATTCGTCAGAAGTTAACCCAAAACAGAACCCTACTAATTTTGGCTAAAGTCCGTCCAATGGTAGGAGTACCTGCCTTGGACTTACACTTAAATGCAATTTGATTAAAAAGTTAAGCCTAAACGACTGCAACACTTTTTGCTTAAGTTGTGCGTAACAATTTATGTGACTTTTTTCAAAAAATTTTGAACTTTGTTTTACGATCGTTTAATTTCGGTGAATTTTTTTTTCGCTTAATCTAAACTTTCGCCTTTCACTTGATTGAGGTGGCAACACCGAGCAAAACCGAGCCAACTTAGTTTTTGTCAAAAGAAAATCGAAAACAATGAATTTTGTAAAGCTTTTTTGATTTCCCAATTTGTATTTTTCATGGCAAAATTATGAAATGTTATGATATGTGTTTTTGTGTCTGTCTGTAACATCCACTAATAGTTTTAGAAAAAAGTAAAATTTCTAAAGTTCTTGAACGGATATTTTAGCGGTATATGTTCCGACCTTTATAATTTATATTTTAAGGGTTTTCCAACTTCTGATAAATCTAAGTCTCCAATAGACTTAGGGTATGAGATGAATACATATTAACCCTTCTACTTTCCTTGGATTTGTGCCCTTCATATGACCCTTTGGCTCAATAAGACCCAACAATGAAATATTAACAAAATTTCATACTTAACATAGGATTTTTTTAATTTAAGACCAGCATTCGGGGAAAGACCTACATATATTGCAACTGGCAGGGAAAACTTCTGCGGGAAGTGAATTCCACATAAGGTGGAATTAAGCTTAAAATATCGCTTGTTGGGTCATATTGACCCAAAGGACATTGAATGTGTGTAAATCGTGTTTTGAAATGTAGAGGGGGGAGGAGTAATTTTGATTTTATTATTTTTGTTTTTTTGATATATGATTTTCTACCCTGTAATTGATAAATTAAAGTTTCACGTTGATATCTTATTATTTAAGGGAAAAATTTTGCGTTTGAAAAACAAAATTGAGTCAAATTGACAAAGGAGTGTATAAGGGTTAAGAAAGTCTATCTAATAGGAAAAAATGTATAAAGTATGAAACACAATTGGAACGAACGACCAATTTTTCGGAACGAATATTCGTCGTTAGAAATAGAACATATGGGTTTATATGAGTCTGCTTACAATTGATGCGTACGACGAAATTCATCGTGCGTATCGAACAGTGCGATAGGTTTATTTCTATTTCATACGCAGACGAACGACGACAAAACTGGTTTAGAGTGGCTGTATTTCTATTTCTGTTGTAAAATATTAGAAATTATTTGTGTTCTTATTAAATATGGTCACCTTATAAAATGTAAACAAAAATATTTATTTCAAATAAAATTATTTTAATATAATAATCTTGTCAATTAGTAAAAAGAAACAAATTAAAAAAAATGCAAATTTTGTGAGAGCGCGATTTTTCCGTGTAAGTGTAAGTAATTTGTGCAAATAAAAAAGCAAGAAAAATGGCGTCAACAACGTTTATTCGTCGCAAATGTGTTCAATGGACGAATTTACAATACAAATTTTTAAAGCCGAATTCGTCGTGCTAGACGAAATTAGTCATTCGTCCCAATTGTGTTTCTACCTTTAATCATTTTTCAAAATAGAATCAATAAAACAACATGACAATGTATAAAACATAATTTTGTATTTGCTTTAAAAACAATCACATACTTAATCTAAATCTTAAAATAATAAAACACTTTATAAAAAATTAACATAAATCAAATACATATGTAGTTCTCATCACAATTCACTTTTTTCCTGTGTCTTGACAGCCGCATATTTTTCTTTCTTCGAAACTCGATATTCAATAATGCCATAGCTGAAAAAGATATAAATAGAAAATTATTGAAACCAAAAACTGATAAGATTGAAAAAAATTGGTTACTCACCCTGTACAGCCCACCAATAACACAGCCATTAATATTAACAATTTGATGTCGGTACACAGTTGAGAACTGATGACATAGCCAATAACAGAGCCACTAGATTCCCATAATCTAAAGTTACTATAGCCGGCAATGAGATTTTTGGGGAAAAGTATGCCATAGAAAGCTAACAAAAATATAAAGATTAAAAATAAATTAGTATAATGATGATCAAAGAAATGAAATAATCAAATTCTTTAAAAAGTTCATAATTTTTCATTATTAATTGATAAGAATCTTATATGTTTTTCTCAACAAAAGACTCAAACAAAGAACTTTTGTTTAATAACAGTCAAATTTAAAAACTGTTAAAACTCTTTGTAACATTTAAGTATTAAACATGTCACCATCCGATAACAGAAATTCCAAGAATTTAACAGAATATTTTGGTAACAGTTAGCTAAGCTCTATTATTAAAGCTTTTCTCTAACTAATGTTTACAGATTTATTAATGTACATTTCAGCTTACACAAGCTTTAACGTTAACGGGACTTTAACAGAACTGTTATATCAAACCGAAGCTTGTGGTGTTGATACAGCTTTTGTACTGTTATTAACACTCACATTTGCATAAGATAAAGCTTTCAGTGTTCATTAAAGAATTTGCTTGCAGTAACATTTTGTGTGATAAAAACTTATATAAAAGCTTACCATTAATAATAACCAGCCAAACTCCGTCACATATACCCCAGATGGCAGCAAAAGCACAATATTTCAAGAAGTCACCCTGTTTCGCTTCATAGAAATACATATAACCAAAAAGAAATAGATTAAGCAAAGCACACAGCACAGCCAACTTAACACGACCCAATTTCTCGGCAACACCACCAGCAAAGCCAGCAGCAATAGCGTTGGCAACACCAAAACAAATCATAGCAAAGCCAATATTGGAAATACCCCAGCCACAGGCGACGAATGACTAGAAAACGATAAGAAAAAAGTTTTTGTAAATAGCAAAGATGTCCGTGGGAAGAGTTTTTTATATAGAAAAGTTGGCGTCGGTGGGAAGAGTTTTCTATATAGAAAAGTTGTCTTCGGTGGAAAGAGTTTTCTATACAGAAAAGTTGTCGTCGGTGGAAAGAGTTTTCTATATAGAAAAGTTGTCGTCGGTGGGAAGAGTTTTCTATATAGAAAAGTTGTCGTTGGTGGGAAGAGTTTTCTATATAGAAAAGTTGTCGTCGGTGGGAAGAGTTTTCTATATAGAAAAGTTGTCGTCGGTGGGAAGAGTTTTCTATATAGAAAAGTTGTCGTCGGTGGGAAGAGTTTTCTATATAGAAAAGTTGTCGTCGGTGGGAAGAGTTTTCTATATAGAAAAGTTGTCGTCGGTGGGAAGAGTTTTCTATATAGAAAAGTTGTCGTCGGTCTGAAGAGTTTTCTATATAGAAAAGTTATCGCTAGGTCCTGTTTTCTGTAGAAAAGTTGCCGCTATGTCAAGTTTTCTATAGAAAAATTGTCGCTAGGTCAAGTTTTCTATAGAAAAGTTGGAGCTAGGTCAAGTTTTCTATAGAAAAGTTGGCGCTAGGTCAAGTTTTCTATAGAAAAGTTGGCGCTAGGTCAAGTTTTCTATAGAAAAGTTGGCGCTAGGTCAAGTTTTCTATAGAAAAGTTGGCGCTAGGTCAAGTTTTCTATAGAAAAGTTGGCGCTAGGTCAAGTTTTCTATAGAAAAGTTGGCGCTAGGTCAAGTTTTCTATAGAAATGTTGGCGCTAGGTCAAGTTTTCTATAGAAAAGTTGGCGCTAGGTCAAGTTTTCTATAGAAAAGTTGGCGCTAGGTCAAGTTTTCTATAGAAAAGTTGGCGCTAGGTCAAGTTTTCTATAGAAAACTTGTTGTTGGGTCAAGTTTTCTATAGAAAACTTTTCGCTGGGTCAAGTTTTCTATAGAAAACTTGTCGCTGGGTTAAGTTTTCTATAGAGAAGTTGTGGCTGGGTTAAGTTTTCTATAGAGAAGTTGTAGCTGGGTTAAGTTTTCTATAGAAAACTTGTCGCTGGGTCAAGTTTGCTAAAGAAAACTTGAAGCTGGGTCAAGTTTTCTAAAGAAAACTTGTAGCTGGGTCAAGTTTTCTATATAGAAAACTTGTCGCTGGGTCAAGTTTTCTATAGACAACTTGTCGCTGGATTAAGTTTTCTATAGAAAACTTGTCGCTGGGTTAAGTTTTCTATAGAAAACTTGTCGCTGGGTCAAGTTTTCTATAGAAAACTTGTCGCTTGGTTAAGTTTTCTATAGAAAACTTGTTGCTGGGTCAAGTTGTCTATGGAAAACTTGTCTCTGGGTCGTGTTTTATATAGAAAACTTGTCGCTGGGTCAAGTTTTCGATAGAAAAGTTTTTGCTTGTCTATAGAAAAAATTTCGCTGGGATAATGAACTTACCTTCGTAAAATCCACAGCCAAGAAAGCCTCCTCCAGTCCAATAAACATGGTTATGGGAAGCATTAACAATTGACGTTTTTTCTTTAACATACTGAGAGTGGCCATTAAAAGTTTCAGGCCAGTCATATCATCACCACCGGTTTCACGCTTTTTGACACCGTACCTTCAAATTAGAACCCAAAGATAAAAATGTATTTTCCAAAAACTTCTGACATGACAAACCTCTTTAGTGAATCCACCCCAAAGACAATCAATATCACCGCCACTGCCATACACACCAAAAATATCGAGTTCAATAACTGAATCTTACCGGGCTCTGGAGGTACTAGATTAGGATTTACTTCAGCCTTTACATTAGGGCAAAAGCGGGCACCACATAGTTGCCCTACCAAATCCACTGCGTTTGAGGCATTAGCGGAGCTCGTTGCATTTCCTTCGTCAGCTGAGGATAGGGATAGAATTGAGGAGGATATTAAATTACCCCATACCTGGGCCATTTGGTAGAATATAAAGAAGAGCCCGAAAAATTTTACGGTATTGACATCTTTCGAAGATTTTTGTCCCCGAACTTGTGTCAAAGCTTCGGCTACGGTCGAGAGGTAAGTGCATTTGGCACACCATAGAGGTCCACCACCAAAGCCCACCATAAGACCGGCAGGTATAAGTGTCTTAAAACGGGGATAGAATTGGGCAACTATATAGGGCATATAGGCAAAGAAAGCCAGGGCCATGGTGATTTTAACGCCAAACCATCTAGAAAATATATGCATGATATGAAAGTATCCATAATTTTTAATAAATTTTTGCAACACCTAAAAATATGCTATAGAATCCAGATTTTTCTTACTATACAGAACCTTTATAATTTCCTTTTTTAATCAAATCTAAGTAAAAACTTATATAGAAATTTCATTTAAATGATAGCTTATTTTGTAGGTCATCAATTTTTTATAACCCACAAAAACATGACAAAATTCATCCTGAAACTTTATAATAGTCTAATTATAGGCGCTATAGATATCCCATTCGTATGGAATTTTACTTAAGCCATAAACTCTTATAATTTCCTATTTATATTCCATAGAAATATAACAGACACTATTATTTTTTTACGACGCAATAACATTCAACATTAAGGAAAACTTTAAGTTAATTAATTTATTAGGAAAATTAAATCCGTTTTAAATGTCTCTTTTTAGGCTGTTAAAAATAATCAAAATCTAAAAATATAAAAACCATAAAAGCTTAAGCGTTACTGTGGTTTGCAACAGCCTCTAAAAATATTCTACTCTTACCAAGAATTTCTATAATCAAGATTTGCTGCTACAACCTCATGGTATGAGTGTTTGGCAAGCCAGACATTTCCATAGTCTATCACTAGGGGTTTAATAATGGAAATAATCGTAAACACTTTATTCAATTATTTAATTATCTTCTATAAGTCGATTAAATTCTCTTAGGTTTTGTTTTAGTTCATAGCCAAAGAAATTCTTTGCTTACAAAAGTATATAGATACAGCTAAGAAATGAATATAAATAAATTAATTAATTGCATACTTTTAGGTATCCAATGAATTCCCTGCAGTTTTGATGTGTATAATATCTATAAGGAATTTTTTTGTGTGGACAATGTAAAATAAGTTATTAAATACTCGCATATATTAAAAATTTCCGGAAATATTTATAGTTTATTAATCTCATAGTGCATACTTTGGGGCATTTATATAAAATTAAAAGAGCATAAAAGAGAAATAATAATTTAGTTGAGACACATTTTCCTATAGAAAAATTTCTTTGAAACAACTTTTTTACAGAAAATTTTCTTTGAGGCAAATTTGTCTATAGTAAAATTTCTTGTTGACAAATTTTTCTATAGAAAAATTTCTTGGAGACAAATTTTTCTATAGAAAAATTAATTTGAGACAATTTTTTCTATGGAAAAATTTCTTTGAGACAAATTTTTCTTTTTAGACAAATTTCTTGGAGACAATTTTTTCGATAGATACTTTCTTGGAGACAAATTTTTATATAGAAAAATCTCTTGCAGACAAATTTTTTTATAGAAAAATTTCTCCGAGACAAATTTTTCTATAGAAAAATTTCTTTGAGACTAATTTTTCTATAGAAAAATTTATTGGAGACAAATTTTACTATAGAAAAATTTTTTGGATACAACTTTTTCTATAGAAAAATTTCTTGGAGACAAATTTTTCTATAATAAAATTTCTTGGAGACAATTTTTTCTATAGAAAAATTTCTTGGAGACAAATTTTTCTATAGAAAAATTTCTTGGAGACAAATTTTTCTATAGAAAAATTTTTCCATAGAAAAATTTCTTGGAGACAAATTTTTCTATAGAAAAATTTCTTGGAGACAAATTTTTCTATAGAAAAATTTCTTGGGGACAAATTTTTCTATAGAAAAATTTCTTGGAGACAAATTTTTCTACAGAAAAATTTCTTGGAGACAAATTTTTCTATAGAAAAATTTTTTGGAGACAAATTTTTCTATTGAAAAATTTCTTCGAGCAAAATTTTTCTACAGAAAAATTTCTTGGAGACAAATTTTTCTATAAAAAAATTTCTTGGAGACAAAAAAATTTTTCTATAGAAACATTTCATGGAGACAAATTTTTCTATAGAAAGATTTCTTGGAGAAAAATTTTTCTATAGAAAAATTTTTTGGAGACAAATTTTTCATTAGAAAAATTTCTCTGAGACAAATTTTTGTATAGAAAAATTTCTTTAAGACAAAGTATTCAATAGAAAAATTTCTTTAAGACAAATTTGTCCATAGAAAAATTTCTTAAAAACAAATTTTTCTACAGAAATACTTCGTGAAGAAAAATTTTTCTATAGAAAAATTTCTTGAAGACAAATTTTTCTATAGGAAAAATTCATGGAGACAAATTTTTCTATAGAAAAATTTTTTTTGACACAAATTTTTTTATAGAAAAATTTTTTGGAGACAAATTTTTCCATAGAAAAATTTCTCTGAGACAAATTTTTGTATAGAAAAATTTCTTTAAGACAAAGTATTCAATAGAAAAATTTCTTTAAGACAAATTTGTCCATAGAAAAATTTCTTAAAAACAAATTTTTCTACAGAAATACTTCCTGAAGAAAAATTTTTCTATAGAAAAATTTCTTGAAGACAAATTTTTCTATAGGAAAAATTCATGGAGACAAATTTTTCTATAGAAAAATTTTTTTTGACACAAATTTTTCTATAGAAAAATTTTTTTGACACAAATTTTTCTTTAGAAAATTTTTTGACACAAATTTTTCTTTAGAAAATTTTTTTTGACACATAATTTTCAATAAAAAAATTTTTTTGACACAAATTTTTCTATAGAAAATCTTTTTGACACAAATTTTTCTATAGGAAAATTTTTTTGATACAAATTTTTCTATAGAAAAATTTTTTTGACACAAATTTTTCTATAGAAAAATTTTTTTGACACAAATTTTTCTTTAGAAAATTTTTTGACATAAATTTTTCTATAGAAAAATTTTTTTGTCACAAATTTTTCTATAGAAAAATTTTTTTGACACAAATTTTTCTTCAGAAAATTTTTTTTGACACAAATTTTTCTTTAGAAAATTTTTTGACACAAATCTTTCTATAGAAAAATTTTTTTGTCACAAATTTTTCTATAGGAAAATTTTTTTGACACAAATTTTTCTATAGAAAAATTTTTTTGACACAAATTTTTCTATAGAAAAATTTTTTTGACACAAATTTTTCTATAGAAAAATTTTTTTGACACAAATTTTTCTATAGAAAAATTTTTTTGACACAAATTTTTCTATAGAAAAATTTTTTTGACTCAAATTTTTCTATAGAAAAATTTTTTTGACACAAATTTTTCTATAGAAAAATTTTTTTGACACAAATTTGTCTATAAAAAAAATTTTTTGACATATTTTTTCTATAGAAAAATTAATTTGAGACAAATATTTCTATAGAAAAATTTTTTAGAGAAAAATTTCTTGGAGGCAAATTTTTCTAGAGGAAAATTTCTTGGAGACAATTTTTTCTATAGAAAAATTTCTCGGAGACAAATTTTTCTTAAAAAAAATTCTTTGATTATTTTTAAATAAATCAAAAGTCAAAAAACTGTCCCATATAAAATTTGCTTTTGTTTTATTTGATTCTTTTAACGGTAAGTATAACAATGATGTCCAATATACAATAATACCAAATATCAGAGAGATTGAGCCAATTACTTTGTTGTTATGTTCGTTAACGCCTTAATAACAATGGGACAGTAATTTGAGTTACTGTACATATTTAAAGGTATTGTTGAAGTCATAGCTTTACTTAAATTTCTAGTCATATCTTTATTCAAGATCATTTTGAAATGTCACCAGTTGTGAAACTTTAAAACGTTTTATTTTACTAGCTCTTAAATATTTGATTAAAACTTAATTTGAATATTAAATTTCATAATTTAAAGGTTATTAAGAGCTGGCGTTAATAGCTAAGAAAATAAACAAATTATAAGGTTTAACTTTATAGCATCACATAGTGACGTATAATAAAACTGAAATTAACAATTTTATAGCATCGAAGTTTTCCCAACAACTTCCAGCTAAACTTGTTCAATCCTATAGAACATTCTACAACTTTAACAAGAATTATTAAGTTCTAACAAGGAAATCTGTGAGATAAATAGATGTTATTAAAGCTTTAACAAAACTTCATTAATATTTTAAACCTTAATGGCTGTAGTTGTACATTTCATGATAAAATAAGACAAAATATAGTTACTGGTAGGCAATCGCGAATGGGTGGCCTTAACAGTTGCCATTTTCAACTGAGTTGATTGTTAGTGTTTGTTTTAAGCCTGTAAAAGTTTTTATGAAATCCGATTAAAGGCTCTTCCGGCCTCTTGCTTGAAAGTCGACTTTATAAATATATTCTTCTTTATTTGTACTCGATTGTATCGTTTTTTTTTTTTTTCAAAATAGGCAGAAAATTGTGTAAATTCATAATCAAAGAGTCAACTAGCAAAATGCTTTATTTTAAGAAGATATTCCTAAAGAGTGTGAGGGGTTATAAATATGAAATTTATGGCATTTATTACCAGAAACGTTCAAATCTTACAAAAATATAACAACAATGTAACAATATTTAAAGCATAAATTAAAGGTCATTATTTATTAAGAAAACTAAAGCATACTTTAGGGCATTTTGAGTTTAAATTTTATAGTACATTCTATTTTCTCATATAAATTAGCTTTTAAACAAATCGATCTTTTTGCACCAATTTAATTTATGTGCTCTTCTTTGAGAACTTCACAAATTAGGTCTGTCTTTTCTCCTTTATATCTTGTTTTTTATTGCCTATTAAATTTATTTAGTCCTAATCTCCTTTTTCTAATTAGCTCAATTTTATTATAATAAAATGAACTATTAATTTTTTATTGCTTATTTGTTGCTAGTTTAGTTAATTTCTCTGTTAATAAACTTTGGAGGATTTGATTAATAACCCCTTAAAGAAAAGGACCATAAATAATTTATTTCGATACAAAAAAGACTTAAGTGTTTATGAGCTTGAGTTTGATGGCCCTTGAAAGAAATGAAAAGAAATGAGCAACATGTGAGAAAATTTTGTTTTAATAAATTTCTTTGAGACTAATTTTTCTACAAAAAAAATCTTTCAGACAAATTTTTTTATAAAAAATTTCTTTGAGACAAATTTTTGTACGGAAAAATTTAATTGGGACAAATTTTTCTACAGAAAAATTTCTTTGAGCCAAATTTTTCTATAGAAAAATTTAGTTGACACAAATTTTTCTAAAGAAAAATTTCTTTGAGACAAATTTTTCTAGAGAAAAATTTCTCTGAGACAACTTTTTCTAAAGAAAAATTTATTTGAGACAAATTTTTCTAAAGAAAAATTTATTTGAGACAAATTTTTCTAAAGAAAAATTTATTTGAGACAAATTTTTCTATAAAAAAATTTAGTTGAGGCAAATTTTTCGATAGAAAAATTTAGTTGAGACAAATTTTTCTATAGAAAAATTTCTTTGAGACAAATTTTTCAATAGAAAAATTTCTTTGAGACAAATTTTTCTATAGAAAAAATTCTTTGCGACAAATTTTTCTATAGAAAAAATTCTTTAAGACAAATTTTTCTATAGAAAAATTTCTTTGAGACAAATTTTTCTATGGAAAAATTCTTTCAGACAAATTTTTCTATAGAAAAATTTCTTTTAAATATATTTTTCTATCGAAAGATTTCATTGAGAATAAATTTTTCTTTAGAAAAATTTAGTTCCGACAAATTTTTCTATAGAAAAATTAAGTTGAAAAAAAGTTTTCTATAGAAAAATTTCTTTGAGACAAATTTTTCTATACAAAAATTTCTTTGCGACAAATTTTTCTATAGAAAAATTTCTTTGAGTCAAATTTTTCTATAGAAAAATTTATTTGAGACAAATTTTTCTATAGAAAAATTTCTTTGAGACAAATTTTTCTATACAAAAATTTCTTTGAGTCAAATTTTTCTATAGAAAAATTTATTTGAGACAAATTTTTCTATAGAAAAATTTCTTTGAGACGAATTTTTCTATAGAAAAATTTCTTTGAGACAAATTTTTCTATAGAAAAATTTCTTTGAGACAAATTTTTCTATAGAAAAATTTCTTGAGACAAATTTTTCTATAGAAAAATTTCTTTGAGACAAATTTTTCTTTAGAAAAATTTTTTTGAGACAAATTTTTCTTTAGAAAAATTTTTTTGAGACAAATTTTTCTATAGAAAAATTTCTTTGCGACAAATTTTTCTATAAAAGAATTTCTTTGCTACAAATTTTTCTATACAAAAATTTCTTTGCGACAAATTTTTCTATAGAAAAATTTCTTTGAGACAAATTTTTCTATAGAAAAATTTCTTTGAGACAAATTTTTCTATAGAAAAATTTCTTTGAGACAAATTTTTCTATAGAAAAATTTCCTTGAGACAAATTTTTCTATAGAAAATTTTTTTTGAGACAAATTTTTCTGTAGAAAAATTTCTTTGAGACAAATTTTTCTATAGAAAAATTTAGTTGAGACAAATTTTTCCAAAGAAAAATTTAGTTGAGAAAAATTTTTCTATAGAAAAATTTCTTTGAGACAAATTTTTCTATAGAAAAATTTCTTTGAGACAAATTTTTCTATAGAAAAATTTCTTTGAGACAAATTGTTCTATAGAAAAATTTCTTTGAGACTAATTTTTCTGTAGAAAAATTTAGTTGAGACAAAATTTTCCAAAGAAAAATTTTGTCTCAACTAAAAAAAATTTCTTTGAGACAAATTTTTCTATAGAAAAATTTCTTTGAGACAAATTTTTCTATAGAAAAAATTCTTTAAGACAAATTTTTCTATAAAAAAATTCTTTGAGACAAATTTTTCTATAGAAAAATTTATTTGTGACAGATTTTCTATAGAAAATTTTATTTGAGACAAATTCTTTTTATACAAATTATCCTTTTCTCAAAAAAAAATAATTTTTGACAAATTTTTTATAGAAAAACTAATATGCGATAAATTTTTCTATAGAGAGATTAATAAATGTCTCTATAGAAAAATTTGTCACAAATAAATTTTTCTATTTCGAAACATTTGTCACAAATAAATATTTTTATAAAAAAATTTGTCTCAAATATATTTGTTTATCGAAAAATTTGTCACAAGTAAATTTTTTTATAGAAAAATTTGTCAAAAAAAAATTTACATAGAAAAATTTGTCATAAATATATTATTCTCTAAAAAAAAATTGTCACAAATTAATTTTTCTATAGAAAAATTTATCTTTCATAAATTTTTCTATATAAAAATTTGTCACAAAAAATTATTCTTTACAAAAATTAGTCACAAGTGAATTTTTCTATACAAAAATTAGTCTCAAATTAATTTTTCAATAGAAAAATTTGTCACAAATTAATTTTTCTATAGAAAAATTTGTCATAAATTAATTTTTCTATAGAAAAATTTGTCACAAATTAATTTTTCTATAGAAAAATTTGTCACAAATTAATTTTTCTATAGAAAAATTTGTCACAAATTAATTTTTCTATAGAAAAATTTGCCACAAATTAATTTTTCTGTAGAAAAATTTGCCACAAACTAATTTTTCTATAGAAAAATTTGACACATACTAATTTTTCAATAGAAAAATTTGCAACAGCCTAATTTTTCGAGAGAAAAATGTATCACAAACTAATTTTTCTATACAAAAATTTGTCACAAATTAATTTTTCTACAGAAAAATTTGTCACAAACTAAGTTTTCAATAGTAAATTTCTCACAAATTAATTTCTCTATAGAAAAATTTGTCACAAATAAGTTTTTCTGTAGAAAAATTTGTCACAAATAAAATTTTCTATAGAAAAAATTTGTCACAAATAAATTTTTCTATAGAAATATTTTTCAAAAATTATTTTTCTATGGAAAAATTTCTCACAAATTAATTTTTCTTTATAAAAATTTGTTACAAATAAATTTTCCTTTAGAAAAATTTGTCACAAATAAATTTTTCTATATTTAGAAAAATTTGTAACAAAAAAATTTTTCTATAGAAAAAAGAGTTAATTTTTAAGCTAACAAATAATTTTTTATCGAATTAAACTATTTATTACAATAATTACTAATTTAATGCTGTCAGGTGTTAATAATTTACAAAGTAAATTTGTTTTAATTAGTTAAACTTTTATTTACTATCTAACTTTGTTACGCCTCAATAGAGAAATCCATATTTATAAAATTTTAATGCAAATAATCTTTAAATTATAACAAGTCTTTAAAAGTATTGTTTTCTCTAATTTAAGAATAATCAAAAAATATTGCCTACAATTAGGCTTTAATATAAAAGTAAATAACTTAAAGTTTAAAGGGAAGATTTTAAAGGAAACGTTTCAAAATGTGTTGAAACATAATTGTTTGGAAATTTTTGAATAATTGTAAATAAGTAACTGACGTCAGCCATTTTCTATTTTAAGTACATATTTATTATTAAGAAATTTAAATATGAAAAATGTGTTGCCTACTTTTGGGCTTAAGTGAATGGAATTATTATGAGTGTCGTTTGCCTTCATTTTTACTAGGACATCAATTATGTTAGAGATTAATAGAGACAAGTTCAATTATTATGAAAATTTATTAATACATTGTCAGTTTGAAATGAAGTTAAAAAGCAATTTATAGATAAATCCTGAAAACATGTAAACCTAAATTGCTAATGCGACTGTATAACATTTTGACATTATTGCTTACCTTATCACTGTCATGGGCAGAAAGATATTCGATAATATTAATGATCCATAAATGACCGCTAACGTTGTTGTGCCCAATGCTTTATCCGAATTGACGGAACTCTGCAGATTCGAGGTGCCATGGAAGGCAGTAAAATGTATCATAAATGCCAGTCCAATAACAATGACATTCTTTGTGATGACAAAACGCTCTCTAGGCTTATACTGACACATCATCTCCTTCATGCCATTGCCCGAGCCATTTGTTAAGGTTATAGTGTTATGTTGGCCATTTTGTTGCTGACTATTTTTTGCAACATTGCCTTCAATAACATCACCATTCTTACCACTCAAGGGTAGTAGTTCACGGGCGGTAAGATCAATGGCTGCAGCATCCATCACTCTTATTCAATAATGAAGCTCTCGTTTGGCAGGCAGCAGACAAATGTTTTTCAATAAATCAATGGAATTTCCCAATGAAGAATAAAATTGTTGTCAAACAGGACAATAAAAAATAATTGATCTGTAATAAAAAATATAGGAAAAATGTTTTTCAATATAAATTTCTGTTAAGTCAAAAAACATGAGTTTAATTATAATATAAATCTTATTTTTATTGTTTCAAATTGTCGATATCACCTTAAGCTTAATAAAATTTACGCTTCTAAATCAATTGAAATTACTTTTTTATTAACAACTAAACCACCATTAAAAACATATGTAGAGAAAGCTAAAATATTGACCATTGCAGAGGCGGAGCCAGCAATAAATTTCAAGGGTTTCAGTTAAATGATAAACTATTAAATTTTTCTATAAAACAAGCAATTTGACAAATTTTTCTATAGAAAAACAAATTGGGACAAATTTTTCTCTTGAAAAATCAGCTTAGCACAAATTTTTCTACAGAAAAATGAATTTTTGACAAATTTTTCTATAGAATAATGAGTTTGGGACACATTTTTCTAAAGAAAAATTAGTTTGGGACACATTTTTCTAAAGAAAAATGAGTTTGGGATAAAATTTGCTATAGGAAAATGAGTTTGGAACAAATTTTTCTATAAAAAAATGAGTTTGAGACAAACTTTTCTATAGAAAGTCAGTTTGGGACAAATTTTTTAATAGAAAAATAAATTTGGGACAAACTTTTTAATAGAAAAATAAATTTGGGACAAATTTTCTTATAAAAAAATAAATTTGGGACAAATTTTTCTATAGAAAAATAAATTTTGACAAACTTTTCTACAGAAAAATCAAATTGGAAAAAATTTTTCTATAGAAAAATATATTTGGGAAAAAATTTTCTATAGAAAAATAAATTTGGGACAAATTTGTCCATAGAAAAATCAATTTAGGACAAATTTTCTTATAGAAAAATTAATTTGGGACAAATTTTTCTTTAGAAAAATTAATTTGGGACAAATTTTTCTATAGAAAAATTAATTTGGGACAAATTTTTCTATAGAAAAATTAATTTAGGAGAAATTTTTCTATAGAAAAATTAATTTGGGACAAATTTTTCTATAAAAAAATTAATTTGGGACAAATTTTTCAATAGAAAAATTAATTTGGGACAAATTTTTCTATAGAAAAATTAATTTGGGACAAATTTTTCTAAAGAAAAATCAATTTGTGACAAATTTTTCTATAGAAAAATTAATTTAGGAGAATTTTTTGTATAGAAAAATTAATTTTGGACAAATTTTTCTATAGAAAAATTAATTTGGGACAAATTTTTCTATAGAAAAATTAATTTGTGACAAATTGTTCTATAGAAAAATTAATTTGGGACAAATTTTTCTATAGAAAAATTAATTTGGGACAAATTTTTCTATAGAAAAATTAATTTGGGACAAATTTTTCTATAGAAAAATTAATTTGGGACAAATTTTTCTATAGAAAAATTAATTTAGGACAAATTTTTCTATAGAAAAATTAATTTGGGACAAACTTTTCTATAAAAAAATTAATTTGGGACAAATTTTTCAATAGAAAAATTAATTTGGAACAAATTTTTTTATAGAAAAATTAATTTGGGACAAATTTTTCTATAGAAAAACCAACTTTGAACAAATTTTGCTATAGAAAAATTCATTTGGAACAAACTTTTCTATAGAAAAATTCATTTGGGACAAATTTTTCTAAAGAAAAATTTATTTGGACAAATTTTTTTATGAAAAAATTAATTTGGGACAAATTTTACTATAGAAAAATTAATTTGGGACAAATTTTTCTAAAGAAAAATCAATTTGTGACAATTTTTTCTACAGAAAAATTAATTTGGGACAAATTTTTCCATTGAAATATTAATTTGGGACAAATTTTTCTATAGAAAAATTAATTTGGGACAAATTTTTCTATAGAAAAATTAATTTGGGACAAATTTTTCTATAGAAAAATTAATTTGGGACAAATTTTTCTATAGAAAAATTAATTTGGGACAAATTTTTCTATAGAAAAATTTATTTGGGACAAATATTTCTAAAGAAAAATCAATTTGGGACAAATTTTTCAATAGAAAAATTAATTTGGGACAAATTTTTCTATAGAAAAATTAATTTGGGACAAATTTTTCTATAGAAAAATTAATTTGGGACAAATTTTTCTAATGAAAAATCAATTTGTGACAAATTTTTCTATAGAAAAATTAATTTAGGACAAATTTTTGTATAGAAAAATTAATTTTGGACAAATTTTTCTATAGAAAAATTAATTTGGGACAAATTTTTCTATAGAAAAATTAATTTGGGACAAATTTTTCTATAGAAAAATTAATTTGGGTCAATTTTTTCTATAGAAAAATTAATTTGGGACAAATTTTTCTATAGAAAAATTCATTTGGGACAAATTTTTCTGTAGAAAAATTAATTTGGAACAAATTTTTTTATAGAAAAATTAATTTGGGACAAATTTTTCTATAGAAAAATTAATTTGGGACAAATTTTTCTATAGAAAAATTAATTTGGGACAAATTTTTCTATGGAAAAATTAATTTGGGACAAATTTTTCTATAAAAAATAACCAATTAGGGACAAATTGTTCTATAGAAAAATCAATTTGGGACAAATTTTTCTATAGAAAAATTAATTTGGGACAAATTTTTCTACAGAAAAATTTATGTGAGACAAATTTTTCTATAGAAAAATTTATTTGAGACATATTTCTCTATTGAAAAATTAACATGGGACAAATGTTTCAATAGAAATATTTCTATAGAAAAATTTGTTTCGGACGAATTTTTCTATACAACAGTTTGTTTGCTACAAATTTTTCTATAGAAAACCTAATTAGGAACAAATTTTTCTATAGAAAAATTCATTTGGGACAAATTTTTCTATGGAAAAATCAATTTGGTACAACTTTTTCTATAGAAAAATTGGTCTGCTTCAATAGAAAATTAGTTTGGGACAAATTTTTCTATTGAAAACCTAATTAGGAACAATTTTTTTTTTAGAAAAATTCATTTGGGACAAATTTTTCTATGTAAAAATTAATTTGGTACAAATTTTTCTACAGAAAAAAAATGAATTTTTCTATAAAAAAATTTGTCTCAAATGAATTTTTCTATAGAAAAATTTGTCTCAAATGAATCTTTCTATAGAAAAAATTGTCTCGAATAAATTTTTCTATAGAAAAATTTGTCTCAAATAAATTTTTCTATACAAAAATTTGTCTCAAATGAATTTTTCTATAGAAAAATTTGTCTCAAATGAATTTTTCTATAGAAAAATTTGTCTCAAATGAATTTTTCTATAGAAAAATTGTAATTTTTCTACAGAAAAAATTTGTCTCAAATGAATTTTTCTACAGAAAAATTTGTCTCAAATGAATTTTTCTACAGAAAAATTTGTCTCAAATGAATTTTTCTATAAAAAAATTTGTCTCAAATGAATTTTTCTATAGAAAAATTTGTCTCAAATGAATCTTTCTATAGAAAAAATTGTCTCGAATAAATTTTTCTATAGAAAAATTTGTCTCAAATAAATTTTTCTATAGAAAAATTTGTCTCAAATAAATTTTTCTATAGAAAAATTTGTCTCAAATGAATTTTTCTATAGAAAAATTTGTCTCAAATGAATTTTTTTATAGAAAAATTTGTCTCAAATGAATTTTTCTATAGAAAAATTGTTCTCAAATGAATTTTTCTGCAGAAAAATTTGTCTTAAATGAATTTTTCTATAGAAAAATTTGTCTCAAATGAATTTTTCTATAGAACAATTTGTCTCAAATGAATTTTTCTACAGAAAAATTTGCCTCAAATGAATTTTTCTATAGAAAAATTTGTCTCAAGTGAATTTTTCTATAGAAAAATTTGTCTAAAATTAATTTTTTTATAGAAAAATTTGTCTTAAATGAATTTTTCTATAGAAAGCTTTGTCTTAAATGAATTTTTCTATAGAAAAATTTGTCTCAAGTAAATTTTTCTATAGAAAGATTTGTCTTAAATTTATTTTTCTGCTGTAAATTGAAAAATTATAATTTTTTTTTTTGAAAATTTAAGATTTAATCATGATTGAAAAACTTTTTCACTTTTCCCTTTTTCTTTGTGAATATCTGAGTTTATTAAACATCATTATTCCATAATTTTTTTTTTTTTTTTTCTTAAATATTTGCTTTTCTTCCATTTCTCTTGTATCTGTATGTTTTTATTTTATCAAGAAGTAGAAAATATTTTCCTTAAAGCTATAATTCTTGTAACGCCACAGAGTTCCTTAAGCTAAATTTGATGTTCTCCAGTTACCAGTCGCACGGGATGGATGCCAATATAATAAATTTATAAACTTTGAGGTCATGTGTCAAAAAACAACAAGGTAGTTAGTTTATTTGTTGTTGGTTTTTGTTCTTATAAAAATACAATAATAGTATAAGTACTTATTCCCAGACACGTACGACATACTACATTTAAATCATACAAATTTTGTGGTGATTAGAATAAGTCGTATTTTGTATTCACTACAAAACATAGAAAAGCTTAAGGTTTATAAGACAAATACTGTGAAAATGTTAAAGAAACTTTTTAGTACCTAATGTAGGGTATCATCTAGTATATAAAAACATTTTACTAGTATCGAAATATATATAAGTTTTTATGTTATGGAACATTTATTACAACACCAGGTGAATAGAACAATCAGAAAACGAAAGGAAAAAGGGGGAGTGGGGGAGAAAGATAAAGTGTTTATTTATTTGTTTACTAGCAGTTTATGTTTGTGGTGTAAGTGAAGTGAAGGTGTGTGAGTTATTCCGTTTCCGTTTTATGAAAAAATATTGGCATAGACTATTTGTGTGTGTGTGGTTGACAAGAGTATATTTGAGGTTGTGGTGTTATTTATTGATATTTTGGTGTTGATGTTTTTTTTTGTTTTTTTTATTCCCCAACTGTTTTAAAAGAACAATGAAAGTGAATACAGGAAGTAAAAAGACCTTCTGTTCCAAAACTAGAAGATTTGCCTTTTGGCTTTTAAAAGCATGTTAAAAGCTTTTAAGACTCTATAAAATTCTTTCATTATTTCCATATTCAATAAGAACTTTAAGCTAAAATGACTAGACGCTAGTTTCGAGAAACCCCTTCAAAACTGCAGGATCCTTTCACTATTTTTTTTGTGTGTATATCTTGTGCCATATCAATAAACTGTAAACAATTTACGATCTGGAGTATTTTATTTGAAGCCAAAAGGTTGAACGTTAAAAAAACAGTCAATAAAATGTCATGTGGTGTTATTCTTTCCATGCTCATATTCAAGCCCGAAAGCTGCTTTTGGTATTAAACAAAATTTTTGCCAGTCCTAAATTATATGCTTCATAAAGTATCACAGATAAAAATATTAAAGCCAAAATCTCACTCAAACGCAGGCTGAGACCAAAAATATATGTGACATTTAGGATAAATATTTAGGTAAAAGAAAATAATACCTAGCATTTTAATAACGAGGGCAACCGCAAATATTAATACAAAAAATGTCTATAGAAAAATTTGAGACAAATTTTTTATAAAAAATTTTCTATAAAAAAATAAATTTGGGACAAATTTTTCCATAGAAAAATAAAATTGGGACAAATTTTTCTAAAGAAAAATTCATTTGAGACAAAATTTCCTAAAGAAAAATTCATCTAAGACAAATTTTTCTATAAAAAAATTAATTTAAAACAAATTTTTCTATAGAAAAATAAATTTGGGACATATTTTTCGATAGGAAAAAAAATTTGGGACAAATTTTTCTAGAGAAAAATAAATTTGGGACACATTTTTCTATAGAAAAAAAATTTGGGACAAATTTTTCTATAGAAAAATAAATTTGGGACAAGTTTTTCTATAGATAAATAAATTTGGGACAAATTTTTCTATAGAAAAATAAATTTGGGACTAATTTTTTAATCGAAAAATAAATTTGGGACAAATTTTTCTATAGCAAAATAAATTTGGGACAAATTATTCTATAGAAAAATTAATTTGGGACAAAATTTTCTATAGACAAATAAATTTGGCACAAATTATTCCATAGAATAATAAATTTGAGACAAATTTTTATATAGATAAATAAATTTGGGACAAATTTTTCTCTAGAAAAATAAATTTGGGACAAATTTTTCTAAAGAAAAATTCATTTGAGACAAAATTTCCTAAAGAAAAATTCATCTAAGACAAATTTTTCTATAAAAAAATTAATTTAAAACAAATTTTTCTATAGAAAAATAAATTTGGGACAAATTTTTCGATAGAAAAAAATTTGGGACAAATTTTTCTAAAGAAAAATAAATTTGGGACACATTTTTCTATAGAAAAAAAATTTGGGACAAATTTTTCTATAGAAAAATAAATTTAGGACAAATTTATCTATAGAAAAATCTATTTGGAACAAATTTTTCTATAGAAAAATAAATTTGGGACACATTTTTCTATAGAAGAATAAAATTGGGACAATTTATTTTACAATTTATTAAGGACAAAGTTTTCTTAGAAAAATAAATTTAGGACAAATTTTTCTATATAAAAATAAATTTGGGACAAATTTTTCTATAGAAAAATAAATTTGGGACACATTTTTCTATACAAAAATAAATTTGGGACAAAATTTTCTATAGAAAAATAAATTTGGGACAAATTTTTCTATAGAAAAATAAATTTAGGACAAATTTTTCTATACAAAAATAAATTTGGGACAAATTTTTCTATAGAAAAATTTATGTGGGACGATTTTTTTTTATATAAAAATTTATGTGAGGCAAATTTTTCTATATAAAAATGTATTTAATACAAATTTTTCTATAAAAAAAATCATTTGAGACAAATTTTTCTATAGAAACATTTTTTTGAGACAAATTTTTCCATAGAAAAATTAATTTGTGATAAACTTTTCTACAGAAAAATTCATTTCATTTTTCTACAGAAAAATTCATTTCATTTTTCTATAGGAAAATTTATTTGGGACAAGTTTTTCTATAGAAAAATTCATTTGGGACAAATTTTTCAGTGGAAAAACTTATTTGGTACAATTTTTTTTTAGAAAAATTCTGTTGGAATAAATTTTTCTATAGAAAAACTCTTTTATATACATTTTTTTATAGAAAAATTCATTTGGTACAAATTTTTCCATAGAAATATTCTTTTGGGACAAATTTTTCTGTAGAAAAATTCTTTTGGGACAAATTTTTCTACAGAAAAATTCCGTTTAATACAAATTTTTCTATAAAAAAAATCATTTGAGACAAATTTTTCTATAGAAACATTTTTTTGAGACAAATTTTTCCATAGAAAAATTAATTTGAGATAAACTTTTCTACAGAAAAATTCATTTCATTTTTCTACAGAAAAATTCATTTCATTTTTCTATAGGAAAATTTATTTGGGACAAGTTTTTCTATAGAAAAATTCATTTGGGACAAATTTTTCAGTGGAGAAACTTATTTGGTACAATTTTTTTTTAGAAAAATTCTGTTGGAATAAATTTTTCTATAGAAAAACTCTTTTATATACATTTTTTTATAGAAAAATTCATTTGGTACAAATTTTTCCATAGAAATATTCTTTTGGGACAAATTTTTCTACAGAAAAATTCCGTCGAGACAAATTTTTCTATAGAAACATTCTGTCGAGACAAATTTTCCTATAGAAACATTTATCTAAAACAAATTTGTCCATAGAAAAATTAATTTTAAACAAATTTTTTTATAGAAAAATTTATTAAAAAAAAAAAAAAATTCTATGGAAAAGTTCTTTTGCTACAAATTTTTCTATAGAAAAATTTTTTTGGGACAAATTTTTGAATAGAAAAATTTTTTTTTAGGACAAACTTTTCTATAGAAAAATTTTTTTGGGACAAATTTTTCTATAGAAAAATTTTTCTATAAAAATTTTTTTTTGGGACAAATTTCTCTATAGAAAACTTAATTTGGGAAATATTTTTTTACAGAAGAATTATTTTGGGACAAATTTTTATATAGAAAAATTCATTTGAGACAAATTTTTCTAAAGAAAGCTCGTTTGTGACTAATTTTTGGGTTTCCTGCTAATAAGACACATATCGTTTTAAGGGTGTTACTATTATCTGTTTAAATTTAAACCTTTTTTGACATTTTTTTGGTGTTAAAAATATTTTTTTATATTTAGTTTTCTGCTAATAACTCTTTTTTAAATGCGATTATTACATGACAGTTTGAGGTTGTTTAAACCCATCAAGGTCATGTGAAAATCCAATAAAATTTCCATAAACATATAAAAGTTTTCGCATGATAAATATGATGACGTTTATTTATTAGACTCCATAAAATTGTCACACAAAAATTGTGTAAAATTAAATTGAATTTGTGTTTTGGTGTTGTTTTGGCAAGTGTAGTGGTATGTAAGTGACACATATACAGATATTCATTCGTACGCATGAATAGATCCATGCATACATTAATATATATACATTCATATGCATACATTATGTATGTATGTATGTATGATACATACATACATGAAACAATTTGTACTTCTTTTACATGTAATTGTAAAATTTCTATGAATTTTATGGGCTATTTCTACATCTGATACATCTCATGAAACAGGTCATGGTAAGCTAAACCTTTATTATAGCCGTTTCCAAGCTATCAAAAGCTTCTATAGAAGCTTTTGACTATAGTTACTTTTCAAAAATACTTAACATGCTGAAGTGCTAGTATTGGCAAATTAAAGTTGTTTTTGCGATGACCAATAAATAGGCCTTTTAGGAAAGTAACATACACATTTTGTGACAAATACAAGTACCATTTTTAGTTCCTTTATACTCATTTGTTTTAACCCTATACCAGCACACGACTAATTTTTAACAAATTCTAAAAAGTAATAAACTAGATTTAATATTTATTTATTTATTTATTTATTTTATCTTCATTTCCTGCACAACAAGACTTAAGTCTTATATTTAAAGTACAGGAACGCAAAACTAACTTAAATACTTTAAGTTAAGGCAACAAGTATTTAAGTTAAGGCTGCCAAAATTGTTACTTATTTCAAGGATGAGATGATTACGTCCAAATTCAAATGTTTTATACAAACAGATTTAAACACCTTCTACATCTCTGTTATAATGAATAAGAATTGTTATGACATGAACTTCTATTGTTAGCAAAAATGAAAGTGATGTATCATTACTTTAGCATTTTTTTGGTAGACATAATAATTTAGTTTATGCTCGAGTTGTTTAAAAGTACAAAGACTCATAAATGGCAACATAAAATCAGACAACATCTCAAGGAACATAAATCACAAAATAGACAAAATAAAATATAAAGAAAAAATATTTTCTTTTGGTAAAGAAAACATTTCAAAATTCAAATTTACAAAAAATTTAATTAAACTTAAATTCTGAGTCAAAAATTATAAAAAAAGTCGTACAGTCGAATACTAGATATTAATTGACATTATTCTTTAAATAATGGGCATTAGTTCAGGGGCCAAATTACCGCATTCGATATCGACCGAAAACTCAGACTTTCAAGCGAATATTGTGAAGTATACTTTAGGGATGTTCAAAGTTACTTCGATGCAAAAAGTTTATTGAAATTTGGTATCCATTTTGATTCGTTTTTAAAAACATAAATAACTTCAACAAAAATATAATAAACTGAGCATCTTTTAAACAATTAAGATTATCCTTAAAGTATGCTATACAAATGTTTTGAAAATATCTAAGATTTCGATCGATATCGAATGCCGTAATTTGGCCCCAGGACTTTAATCTAAGATCATGGGACAAATCGCCATATTCGATAGAAATGTAAAATATTTCTGAAACATTTACGTAGAATACTTTTAGGATACATAAAATAATATATAACACATAAGCCGGTGTGTCCAGCCCATTCCCCCAGAAGCCGAAGACTTTTTGTAATTATCGTAAATATCACGATCACTAATGAAGCTCGTGAGTTACAGAAAACAATTCTAACAAAAATTTTCTGTAGGAAATTTTCGGTATTTTTCTATAGAAAAATTTTCGATAAAAAATTTTTTTTATAGCAAAATTTTCGATAAAAAATTTTTCTATAGAAAAATTTTAGATAAAAAATTTTCTATAGAAAAATTTTTGATAAAAAAATTTTCTATAGAAAAATTTTTGATAAAAAAATTTCTATAGAAAAATTTTGGATAAAAAAATTTTCTATAGAAAAATTTTTGATAAAAAAATTTTCTATAGAAAAATTTTTGATAAAAAAATTTTCTATAGAAAAATTTTTGATAAAAAAATTTTCTATAGACAAATTTTTGATAAAAAAATGTTCCATAGAAAAATTTTTGATAAAAAAATTTTCCATAGAAAAATTTTTGATAAAAAATATTCTATAGAAAAATTTTTGATAAAAGAAAAATTTCTATAGAAAAATTCTTGATAAAAAAATTTTCTATAGAAAAATTTTTGATAAAAAAATTTTTTATAGAAAAATTTTTGATAAAAAAAAATTTCTATAGAAAAATTCTTGATAAAAAAAAATTTCTATAAAAAAATTCTTGATAAAAAAAGTTTAATAAAAAAATTGTCTGAGTAAAAAATTTTCTAAAGAAAAATTTTTGATAAAAAAATTTTCCATAGAAAAATTTTTGATAAATAAATTTTTATAGGAAAATTTACGATAAAAAAATTTATGATAAAAAATGTTTGGTAAAAAACTTTTTGACGAAAAAAATTCAATAGAAAAAAGTTTTGTATAACAATTTTTGTTATAACAATTTTTTGATAAATCTATTTTCTATAGAAGAATTTTTTATAACACAATTTTCTATAAAAAAATTTTTGATAAAACAATTTTCAGTAGAAAACTTTTGTTAAAAAAATTTTCTATAGAAAACTTTTTCATCAAAATTTTCTATAGAAAATTTTTTTATCAAAAGTTTTTTATTGAAATATTTTCTAAAGAAAAATTTTATCAAAAATTTGAAAAATTACAAAATTTTTGATAGAAAAACTTTTGATAAAATTTTTCTATAGAAAATATTTTAATAGAAAAACTTTTGATAAACAAATTTTCTATAGAAAAATTTTTGTTAAAAAATTTTCTATAGAAAATTTTTGATAAATATTTTTTCAGAAATAATTTTCTATAAAGCAATTTTCGATAAAAAATATTTTTCTTTAAAAATTTGCGATAAAAATATTCTTCTGCAGATACATTTTTGATAGAAAAATTTTCTATTGAAAAATTTTTGAATGAACAATTTTCTATAGAAAAATTTTTGATAAAAAAAATTTCTATAGAAAATGTTTGATAAAAAAATTTTCTATAGAAAATGTTTGATAACAAAATTTTCTATAGAAAAATTTTTGAAAAAAAATTTCTATAGAAAAATTCTTAATAAAAAAGTTTTCTATGAAAAGATTTTTGACAAAAAAATTTTCTATAGGAAAATTTTTGATAAAAAAATTTGCTATAGAAAAATTTTTGAACAAAAATTTTTCTATAGAAAATTTGTTGGTAAAAATATTCGATCGAAATATTTTTCTGCAGAAAAATTTACGATAAAATTTTTTTTTCTGCAGAAAAGTTTTCGATAAAACTATTTTTCTATGGAAAAATTTTCGATCGAAATTTTTTTCCATAGAAATTTTGAAGAAGAAAATTATTTATTGAAAAATTTTTGCTAAATATTATTTATACATAAAAAGTTTGTATATTTATACAGAAAAATTTTCTTTAAAAAAATTTTTAAATTTTTTTTAGAAAAGATTTCCAGGAAAGTATTTTACTATGGAAACGTTTTCGACAAAAATATTTTTGTATAAAAACCTTTTTTACAGAAAAATATTTGTTATAAAAAATTATTCCGAAATAATTTCGATAACATTTTTTTATAGAAAATTTTTTATCACAATTTTTTTTATAGAAAATTGTTTTATCAAAAATTTTTTTTATTTAAAATTTTTCTATAGAATATTTTTCTGTATAAATAAATTTTCTATAGAAAATTTTTTAATAAAAACAAAATTTTGATAAAACAATTTTCTATAGAAAAATTTGTGATAAAAAATTTTCTATACAAAAATTTTAAATAGAAAAATTTTGTAAAAAAAAAATTTTTCTATAGAAAAATTTTTGAGAAAAATATTTTTCTATAGAAACATTTTTGAGAAAAATATTTAAAAAAAATTAATACAAAACGTATTTTTATTAATATTAATTTATAAATATCAGAATTACTCATTGAAAAAACTATTTATTTAAGTAATAAAAAACTATAAAAACGGCAACACTATACTTTTTTTTTTTTTTTGTTCTGTTCTCTTTCTTATTTGTCAAAAGTTCCCTGATAGTAAAAGAATTTCATTTATATTAAATGTTTCAACTGACAATCGAATATATTTTGATATCAAATATTATTTTTGCAAAATAAATTATTTTGAAAACCCCTAAGGTATGTTACACAATATTTAATTAAAAGTCTGAGTTTTCGATCGATATCGAATGCAACGATTTGGCCTAGGTTTTTTTACAATAAAGTTTCAATGTTTTTTACTTAAGATTTACCTCTTAACTTTTAAGAGTTTGTTTTGCTATTCGGAAAATTTTACACACTAAAAAATTCTTCACATTTCCTCCAAACAATAATATTTTTATGATAGTTTTTCCAGTTTAATACATTATATCTGTGGCTTGGTGCTAAAAGGGCCAATGTCAATTTTCTGCTTTTTTGAGTTGATCATTGCATTAGATACGCTTATCTCTGACTTAACTCAAAACAGATTTATACGGTTTTTTTCTGGACAATTTCACTATGAATTTATATGGAAAATAAAAATTTTAAATCAAATTTTCTCAAAACTAGTTTTTTGACATTGGCCTTTTTAGCACTAAGACACAGATATGTACTTTTAGTAAAATGCATTAAATATTATTTGTTAAAATTTTAGCTTCTGTTATTTGGCGAAAACATTTTTACGATATATATATAAAATTTAAGATATGATATTAAGAACAAAATTCCTTAAATCCTTAATGCTCAAGCTTTAAAAAAAAAACTTGGCACGTACATTTCAAGTAAATTTTGCCTTAATACTTTTTCATAAAAAGGAACAAAAATAAAAAGGAATAAATTTATAGACAAAAGCCATAAAACATTTTACTTTTACTGAATCATATGATGGACTTGTGCTGTCAAACTTTTAACCTATTTCATACACACACTTAAATGTTGTCAGTTATGCTAAAAAAATATGCTAGAAAAAACCCAGAAGTTCCAAAGCAAAGATCTCGTAGGCTTCAATAAAATAGCGAGAGATAATATCTGTGGTAATATGGAAGAAGCTTAAGTCGACATAAGAGAGAAAGCAGAATTAAAATTATACAAAATTGATGATATCTCAAAACTTCAATTTTCGACTTAAGCTACTCTTCCATATGGCCACAGATAGAGTAGCGAGCATTAAATGACAAACACATGCTAAATCTCGTTTTTATTCGTTAGTATTGGTTCTGGTCTTTCAATTTGTATCTGCTGGGAATACTTAACAATCAACACCTGCATCTTTCCATCACAAACTTGTTGTTGTCTTCAAGACCGTCAGTACACACTTTGCAATCCACATAAGTCCTATGGTCACTAGGTCAATACTTTGAGAACAATAACAGTCCTCTGCTATTGTCCAGCTGGGCAAATACTCCTTTGACATAATAGGACACCTACAGTTCTTTACACATGAACAATTACAAACAATTTTTCGGATTTCTAATTGTTGCTCACACTATCTCTAACATCCTATGTAGTCTGCAAATTTCGTAAAAATAAATTACACATAATTGCTGGTAACATGCACAAAACTTCCTGGTACATTTATAATGAACAAATTTATGAACTGACAGACACACAACACGACTGACTGACTAACCTGACTGCCTTTTGTCAGTCAACAACATTTTCCAAAACAAAAGTAAACTTAACTCTTCTCCTAAAGGGGCTCCTTAACTATGGACTTCGAGTCAAGCATTTTATGCCAGGATAAACAAAATAAATGAACAAATTAAAGACAAATTGCTTCAAGTCATAGTCAAATTTTTGGACCAAAAATGACAAAAACTGTAACAATAGACATAAAGAAACAGATGAAATTACTGGTAAGTGATTTTCTTGCTGAAATACTACAAAAGATGTGGACTAAGTGAAAATGATCTCTGATGGTAACTCGATGTGAATACAAATGAGTTAATGTCCAACATTCATGGAAATATGTTTTGTTGACTTTGTTTTTAAGGGTAAGTGTCGAAGTATGGTAAGCAATGTAAAGCAAATCAGCAAGAATGATGCCTACAGACATACCCTTTATTCAAAACTATACATTAGAATATGAACTAGGCTATACACTAGACTATGTACAATACAATAGACTTTCGATAAAAAAAATTTCTATAGAAAAATTTCCAACAAAAAAAAATTCGATAAAAATTTTTTTTCAAAACATATCAAAATTGTCGAGATGTAAATATTAAATTTCTATAGAAAAATTTTTGATAAAAAAATTTTCTAAAGAAAAATTTTCAAGAAAAAAATTTTTCTATAAAAAATTTTCGTTAAAAAAATTTTCTAAAGAAAAATTTTCGAGAAAAAAATTTTTCTATAGAAAAATTTTCGAGAAAAAAATTTTTCTATAGAAAAATTTTCGAGAAAAAAATTTTTCTATAGAAAAATTTTCGAGAAAAAAATTTTTCTATAGAAAAATTTTCGAGAAAAAAATGTTTCTATAGAAAAATTTTCGAGAAAAAAATTTTCCTATAGAAAAATTTTCGAGAAATAAATTTTTCTATAGAAAAATTTTCGAGAAATAAATTTTTCTATAGAAAAATTTTCGAGAAATAAATTTTTCTATAGAAAAATTTTCGAGAAATAAATTTTTCTATAGAAAAATTTTCGAGAAATAAATTTTTCTATAGAAAAATTTTCGGGAAAAAAATTTTTCTATAGAAAAATTTTCGGGAAAAAAATTTTTTACTGAATATTATTCTATAGAAAATTTTTTTTATTTTTCTATAAACAATTTTTTTTTATTGATGTTTTTTATAGGAAATTTTTTTTATTGAAATTTTTTTATTTCTATAGAAAAATTTTTTTATTGAAAATTTTTCTATAGAAAAATTTTTTTATTGAAAATGTTTCTATAGAAAAAATTTTTTTATTTAAAATTTCTATAGAAACATTTTTTTATTGAAAATTTTTCTATAGAAACATTTTTTATTGAAAATATTTCTATAGAAAATTTTTTTATGGAAAAATTTTTTTATTGAAAAATTTTCCATAAAAACAATTCTTTAGAAAAATTTTTTTATTGAAAATTTTTCTATAGAAAAATTTTTTTATTGAAAATTTTTCTATAGAAAAATTTTTTTATTGAAAATTTTTCTATAGAAAAATTTTTTTATTGAAAATTTTTCTATAGAAAAATTTTTTTATTGAAAATTTTTCTAAAGAATTGTTTTTATGGAAAATTTTTCAATAAAAAAATTTTTCCATAAAAAAATTTTCAGTAAAAAAATTTTTCTATAAAAAAATTTTCAATTTCTAAAGAAAAATTTTTTTATCGAAAATTTTACTAAAGAAAAATTTTTTTATCGAAAATTTTACTAAAGAAAAATTTTTTTATCGAAAATTTTGCTTTAGAAAAAATTTTTCTATAGAAAATTCTTTTTAACGAAAATTTTTCTATAGAAAAATTTTTTTAACGAAAATTTTTCTATAGAAAAATTTTTTTAACGAAAATTTTTCTAAAGAAAAATTTTTTTATTGGAAATTTTTTTATAGAAAAATTTTTTTATTTAAAATTTTTCTATAGAAAAAGTTTTTTATTGAAAATTTTTCTATAGAAACATTTTTTTATTGAAAATTTTTCTATAGAAAAATTTTTTTATTGAAAATTTGTCTATAGAAAAATTTTGTTATTGAAAATTTTTTATTGAATAATTTTCGATAGAAATATTTTTCTATAGAAATATTTTTCTATAGAAAAATTTTCGATAGAAATATTTTTCTATAGAAAAATTTTCGAAAGAAATATTTTTCTATAGAAAAATTTTCCATAGAAATATTTTTCTATAGAAAAATTTTCGATAGAAATATTTCTCTATAGAAAAATTTTCGATAGAAATATTTTTCTATAGAAAAATTTTCGATAGAAATATTTTTCTATAGAAAAATTTTCGATAGAAATATTTTTCTATAGAAAAATTTTCGATAGAAATATTTTTCTATAGAAAAATTTTCGATAGAAATATTTTTCTATAGAAAAATTTTCGATAGAAATATTTTTCTATAGAAAAATTTTCGATAAAAAAAGTTTTCTAATTTTTGTAATTTATGTCATCTTGTTAAAGAATACTTTCAAGATTTAAACTTTGTTTCTCCAAACTAAAGTTAGCCATTAAAATTATGCATTTTTATGTTAATTTGTTGAAAATTTTTTGTCCTTGTCATCTTATCCTTTCTTCCTTTGTAATACAATGTTAAATTGTGCTTAGCCACAAAGACAATAAAACAATTGAGTTATCATCTAGATTCTAGATACTTAAAATATTGTGTAAATTTAAGCTAAAAGAGCTAAACAGCTCATGATGATAATGAACTCAAAGAAAAATTAGCATTTTGGTTAAATAAAGTGGGATTCTTTTTTTGTATTTTTGTCAGAATTTTATAAATTTTTTGCATTAAAAAGAAATTTTCGAAAGTATTAAGAAAAATTCGCATAACTTTTTGAAGATATAAAAGATTAATGCTGGGAACTTAAAAATGAATACTTTATAGTTGAAGTAAGGATTTTCTAAAACATAAAATTCTGACAATCTTTCTTATCTTTGGAAATCCCCGGAAAACACATTGACTCATAAACTTGGGGTATTTATGATTCTTTTATTTTACTAGGAATTACTTGAGAGCCCAACTCATACAATAGCTGTTGGTAGTAAATTCACGATAAATATAAAGCCATCATAAAGTTAAATGTTTTAGAGATAAAAACAAATAATAAAGTAAAGTTAGTTAATTCGGACCTTATGATACCCTACACTAAAGAGTTCAAATAAGTTTGAACTGTTAACTAATTAATTTTTGATGCTTTAGAAATACATTTTGTTATTATACAATTATAGAAAAATTTTCGATAAAAAAATATTTCTATAGAAAAATTTTCGTTAAAAAAATTTTTCTATAGAAAAATTTTCGTTAAAAAAATTTTTCTATAGAAAAATTTTCGTTAAAAAAATTTTTCTATAGAAAAATTTTCGTTAAAAAAATTTTTCTATAGAAAAATTTTCGTTAAAAAAATTTTTCTATAGAAAAATTTTCGTTAAAAAAATTTTTCTATAGAAAAATTTTCGTTAAAAAAATTTTTCTATAGAAAAATTTTCGTTAAAAAAATTTTTCTATAGAAAAATTTTCGTTAAAAAAATTTTTCTATAGAAAAATTTTCGTTAAAAAAATTTTTCTATAGAAAAATTTTCGTTAAAAAAATTTTTCTATAGAAAAATTTTCGTTAAAAAAATTTTTCTATAGAAAAATTTTCGTTAAAAAAATTTTTCTATAGAAAAATTTTCGTTAAAAAAATTTTTCTATAGAAAAATTTTCGTTAAAAAAATTTTTCTATAGAAAAATTTTCGTTAAAAAAATTTTTCTATAGAAAAATTTTCGTTAAAAAAATTTTTCTATAGAAAAATTTTCGTTAAAAAAATTTTTCTATAGAAAAATTTTCGTTAAAAAAATTTTTCTATAGAAAAATTTTCGTTAAAAAAATTTTTCTATAGAAAAATTTTCGTTAAAAAAATTTTTCTATAGAAAAATTTTCGTTAAAAAAATTTTTCTATAGAAAAATTTTCGTTAAAAAAATTTTTCTATAGAAAAATTTTCGTTAAAAAAATTTTTCTATAGAAAAATTTTCGTTAAAAAAATTTTTCTATAGAAAAATTTTCGTTAAAAAAATTTTTCTATAGAAAAATTTTCGTTAAAAAAATTTTTCTATAGAAAAATTTTCGTTAAAAAAATTTTTCTATAGAAAAATTTTCGTTAAAAAAATTTTTCTATAGAAAAATTTTCGTTAAAAAAATTTTTCTATAGAAAAATTTTCGTTAAAAAAATTTTTCTATAGAAAAATTTTCGTTAAAAAAATTTTTCTATAGAAAAGTTTTCGTTAAAAAAATCTTTCTATAGAAAAATTTTCGTTAAAAAAAATTTCCTTAAATAAATTTAACAAAAACAAGAGCATAAAAATATTGCTATACTGTAGGGTATAATTATATATAACATAAAATATATGATATATAAAATATAAAACTTAAATGTCCATAAACATCCTAGAACATTTTGTTAAATATAAAAAATATTTTATATTCATTTTATTTTATAGCAAATTCTCGTGTGACACAAATTGTGACCGTCTGTCTGAATTCTCAGACTCAACTGGTAAAAAAAACGAAATAAATTTATTTGACCCAGTTATAGGCTATAACTTATAGTTAAGTAGTTTTCCATAAAATAAATCTATATATTATTATTTCAGAAAATTTATGCTAATAATTAACCAGGACTTTATAGCCATACATTTTCATAAACCATAAGTTATGTTTTTGTTGGCCGATTTTTTGTCATTTTTTTTTTTTTTTTTTCATTAAAATAATTTCCAACTTTATTGGCATTAATCTCTGTTACAGCTCCATTTTAATACTTTTATTAAGTTGGTAAAAATATATAAAATCTGTTTATGTTTTTAAGCTCTTTATTTATGCGATTTTATGAATCGTGTGAAGGTGTTATGGTGATAAAATGATAAATTTTTAAAATATTATTTTAATCATTTTGTATACAGAATTTCGGTGGAAACGGTTAAAGGGGATTATATTAAAATACAAACAAATTTTTGTAATTAAATGAGCTTTTTGGCAACATAAAATATGAAGTAAAGGGTTGCCAACATGGCTACCAAACTTTGGCAGTTGATAACGGCCAAAATTTTTCGACAGAAATAATTTTCTATAGAATATTTTTCGACAGAAATAATTTTCTATAGAAAATTTTTCGACAGAAATAATTTTCTATAGAAAATTTTTCGACAGAAATAATTTTCTATAAAAAATTTTTCGACAGAAATAATTTTCTATAGAAAATTTTTCGACAGAAATAATTTTCTATAGAAAATTTTTCGACAGAAATTATTTTCTATAGAAAATTTTTCGACAGAAATTATTTTCTATAGAAAATTTTTCGACAGAAATAATTTTCTATAGAAAATTTTTCGACAGAAATTATTTTCTATAGAAAATTTTTCGACAGAAATTATTTTCTATTGAAAATTTTTCGACAGAAATTATTTTCTATAGAAAATTTTTCGACAGAAATTATTTTCTATAGAAAATTTTTCGACAGAAATTATTTTCTATAGAAAATTTTTCGACTGAAATTATTTTCTATAAAAAATTTTTCGACAGAAATTATTTTCTATAGAAAGTTTTTCGACAGAAATTATTTTCTATAGAAAATTTTTCGACAGAAATTATTTTCTATAGAAAATTTTTCGACAGAAATTATTTTCTATAGAAAATTTTTCGACAGAAATTATTTTCTATAGAAAATTTTTCGACAGAAATTGTTTTTAAAGAAAATTTTTCTACAGAAATTGTTTTTTAAAGAAAATTTTTCGACAGAAATTATTTTCTATAGAAAATTTTTCGACAGAAATTATTTTCTATAGAAAATTTTTCGACAGAAATTATTTTCTATAGAAAATTTTTCGACAGAAATTATTTTCTATAGAAAATTTTTCGACAGAAATTGTTTTTAAAGAAAATTTTTCTACAGAAATTGTTTTTTAAAGAAAATTTTTCGACAGAAATTATTTTCTATAGAAAATTTTTCGACAGAAATTATTTTCTATAGAAAATTTTTCGACAGAAATAATTTTCTATAGAAAATTTTTCGACAGAAATTATTTTCTATAGAAAATTTTTCGACAGAAATTATTTTCTATAGAAAATTTTTCGACAGAAATAATTTTCTATAGAAAATTTTTCGACAGAAATAATTTTCTATAGAAAATTTTTCGACAGATTTTTTTTTCTATAGAAAATTTTTCGACAGAAATTATTTTCTATAGAAAATTTTTCGACAGAAATTATTTTCTATAGAGAATTTTTCGACAGAAATTATTTTCTATAGAAAATTTTTCGACAGAAATTATTTTCTATAGAAAATTTTTCGACAGAAATTATTTTCTATAGAAAATTTTTCGACAGAAATTATTTTCTATAGAAAATTTTTCGACAGAAATAATTTTCTATAGAAAATTTTTCGACAGAAATTATTTTCTATAGAAAATTTTTCGACAGAAATTATTTTCTATAGAAAATTTTTCGACAGAAATAATTTTCTATAGAAAATTTTTCGACAGAAATTATTTTCTATAGAAAATTTTTCGACAGAAATTATTTTCTATAGAGAATTTTTCGACAGAAATTATTTTCTATAGAAAATTTTTCGACAGATTTTTTTTTCTATAGAAAATTTTTCGACAGAAATTATTTTCTATAGAAAATTTTTCGACAGAAATTATTTTCTATAGAAAATTTTTCGACAGAAATTATTTTCTATAGAAAATTTTTCGACAGAAATTATTTTCTATAGAAAATTTTTCGACAGAAATTATTTTCTATAGAAAATTTTTCGACAGAAATTATTTTCTATAGAAAATTTTTCGACAGAAATTATTTTCTATAAAGAATTTTTCGACAGAAATTATTTTCTATAGAAAATTTTTCGACTGAAATTATTTTCTATAGAAAATTTTTCGACAGAAATTATTTTCTATAGAAAATTTTTCGACAGAAATTGTTTTTAAAGAAAATTTTTCTACAGAAATTGTTTTTTAAAGAAAATTTTTCGACAGAAATTATTTTCTATAGAAAATTTTTCGACAGAAATTATTTTCTATAAAGAATTTTTCGACAGAAATTATTTTCTATAGAAAATTTTTCGACAGAAATTATTTTCTATAGAAAATTTTTCGACAGAAATTATTTTCTATAGAAAATTTTTCGACAGAAATTATTTTCTATAGAAAATTTTTCGACAGAAATTATTTTCTATAGAAAATTTTTCGACAGAAATTATTTTCTATAAAGAATTTTTCGACAGAAATTATTTTCTATAGAAAATTTTTCGACAGAAATTATTTTCTATAGAGAATTTTTCGACAGAAATTATTTTCTATAGAAAATTTTTCGACAGAAATTATTTTCTATAGAAAATTTTTCGACAAAAATTATTTTCTATAGAAAATTTTTCGACAGAAATTATTTTCTATAGAAAATTTTTCGACAGAAATTATTTTCTATAGAAAATTTTTCGACAGAAGTTATTTTCTATAGAAAATTTTTCGACAGAAGTTATTTTCTATAGAAAATTTTTCGACAGAAGTTATTTTCTATAGAAAATTTTTCGACAGAAATTATTTTCTATAGAAATTTTTTCGACAGAAATTATTTTCTATAGAAAATTTTTCGACAGAAATTATTTTGTATTAAACATTTTTCGACGGCATTATTTTTCTATTGAAAATTTTTCAACAGAAATATTTTTCTATAGAGAATTTTTTAACAATTAATGTTTCTTTTTTAAGACTTATGATTAGTTTAGTATTAACTAATAGTCAAAGTTTTTTTTGCACTCTTTAATCAGAGTTTGTGGTTTTTTATTCACACACGATTTAAAAAATTAAACCTCCAATCATTTACACTTGACTATTTAGTAAAGAAAATATTCATTTCATATTCATATGCAAAAAATCCATGAACGGATAATATTACTCCATTTCTACCCTTTAAATACAAATTTATTAAAATATCATTATGGTCGGTTTGTTTTTAATAAATGAAATTCCTAAAGCATAACTGCCCTTTTAACAACAATTCACCCTAACACCTCTGACGAAAGACCCCTTTGCCCCTCCTATAAATATGCAATAAATTATAAAATATTTAATTCAGCAAAAAAATTTAAGCAAATAACAATGTTAATGCATCAAAAACAACTAAAACGCCTCTACTTTGTTAAAGTTTTTTTTTACAAAAAATTTTTTAGACTTTTTTCCAAACCCTTCAGTCAGTCAATTCTTCAACTCTAGGATCACATTTCCCTTTCCGTTTGACAGACTAGAGGTGGGGAGTAGGCTCTATAAAAATGCCAACAGTTATGGATTACTGGTGTTTGTTGTAAATACCATTACAGTTGTTGTTGTTGTTATTGCTGCTCTTATTATGAATGTATTTGTTTACTTTATCGCCCTTAATCCCCTCACTTCAGCTCTCCGTGATAGATATCATTCGAAATGTTGAAATAAAAACGAAACTCATCCATCAACAAGAGTGAACAAAAAGGGGGGAGCCAGCAAACAAAAATGAAAAATTAAAATGAAACGATTCGGAAATAGAAGTGAAATTCAGAGCATAAGAGAAAATGGGAAAATGTATTTTCTGGCAAATACAAACAAATTATGACCCCTCATCAATTTTATTCTCTACACGCTCGTATAACTATGAATTATGCCTACACATGAGCAGCAGTAAAAGTACATAGAAGAGGAATGAATGAATGTCATTGGTATAGTGTGCTTTTGGGGGTTTTTGTTAACCCGTTAGTATTGAGGAGATGATACTGTGGCCTATCAGCCAGGATGACGTTTAGAGGTTACTACAAAAAGAGAAAAAAATATTATGATTATTGCACTTGATCAAAACAAATATTTATGAGCTTAAACAAATGTTAAGATTTGACCTTAAAATTTAATGGTACTTGATATCGTTCCAAAGATACTTAAGCGTATCTGGTTATTTACGTTTCAATCATACGATAGAAGTAGTCGGTTTTATGTCAATCGATAGATATTTCCGCAATAAAAGAGATAATTTGTATAGTGGGATTATATATACACGGAGAGAAAAATAAAATAATTATAATATTATATAAGTTGTGTATGAACATATTATGATTCATCTCTCGCAAAAATATTGAAAAATAGTATCATATAATGGTTAGTTATTAAAGTCATGACTTTTCCATCATAATATGATTATCGTTATAACAACATAAACTTAATTGTGATAAGATTTCATTATGAATTTTTTTTCTATAGAAAAATTTTCATTATGAAATTTTTTCTATAGAAAAATTTTCATTATGAAATTTTTTCTATAGAAAAATTTTCATTATGAAATTTTTTCTATAGAAAAATTTGTGTTACGAAATTTTTTCTAAAGAAAGATTTTTTTTATGAAATTTTTTCTATAGAAAAATTTTCATTATGAAATTTTTTCTATAGAAAAATTTTCATTATGAAATTTTTTCTATAGAAAAATTTTTATTATGGAATTTTTCCTACAGAAAAATTTTCATTATGAAATTTTTTCTATAGAAAAATTTTCATTATGAAATTTTTTCTATAGAAAAATTTTCATTATGAAATTTTTTCTATAGAAAAATTTTCATTATGAAATTTTTTCTATAGAAAAATTTTCATTATGAAATTTTTTCTATAGAAAAATTTTCATTATGAAATTTTTTCTATAGAAAAATTTTCATTATGAAATTTTTTCTATAGAAAAATTTTCATTATGAAATTTTTTCTATAGAAAAATTTTCATTATGAAATTTTTTCTATAGAAAAATTTTCATTATGAAATTTTTTCTATAGAAAAATTTTCATTATGAAATTTTTTCTATAGAAAAATTTTCATTATGAAATTTTTTCTATAGAAAAATTTTCATTATGAAATTTTTTCTATAGAAAAATTTTCATTATGAAATTTTTTCTATAGAAAAATTTTCATTAAGAAATTTTTTCTATTGAAAAATTTGTCTTACGAAATTTTTTCTAAAAAAAAATTTAAATTATGAAATTTTTTCTATAGAAAAAATTTCATTATGAAATTTGTCTTACGAAATTTTTTCAAAAAAAAAAAATTTAATTATGAAATTTTTTCTATAGAAAAATTTTCATTATGATATTTTTTCTATAGAAAAATTTTCATTATGAAATTTTTTCTATAGAAAAATTTTCAATATGAAATTTTTTCTATAGAAAAATTTTCATTATGAAATTTTTTCTATAGAAAAATTTTCATTATGAAATTTTTTCTATAGAAAAATTTCCATTATGAAATTTTATCCATAGAAAAATTTTCATTATGAAATTTTTTTTGTTCTGTAGAAAAATTTTCGATTTTAAAATTTGTGCTATAGAAAAATTTTCGATATCAAAATTTCTTTCTTTTTTTCTATTATAAACTTTTCTTTATGAAATTTTTTCAATTGAAAAATTTTCGCTTTAACATTTTTGTAAAAGAGTTTTCTATAAAAAAAATGTTTGATAAAAAAATTTTCAATAGAAAAATTTTTTATAAAAAAAAACTTTTGGTAAAAAAATTTTCTATAGAAAAATTTTTGGTAAAAAAAATTCTATAAAAAATGTTTGATAAAAAAATTTTCTGTACAAAAATTTTTGATAATAAAATTTTCTATAGAAAAATTTTAGACAAAAGGAAATTTCTATAGAAAAATTTTTGGTAAAAAAATTTTCTATAGAAAAATTTTTGATAAAAAAATTTTCTATAGAAAAATTTTTGGTAAAAAAAATTTCTATAGAAAAATTTTTGGTAAAAAAAATTTTCTATAGAAAAAAATTTTCTATAGAAAAAAATTTTCTACAGAAAAATTTTTGATAAACAAATTTTCTACAGAAACATTTTTGATAAACAAATTTTTCTATAGAAAAGTTTTTGATAACAAAATTTTCTATAGAAAAATTTTTTATAGAAAAATTTTTGATAAAAAATTTTCTATAGTAAAATTTTTGATAAAAAAAATTATCTATAGAAAAATTTTTGATAAAAAATTTTGTATAGAAAAATTTTTGACAAAAAAAATTCGATTTTGATAAAAAAGATTTTCTATAGAAAAATTTTTGATAAAAAAATTGTTTATAGAAAAATTTTTGATAAAAAAATTTTCTATAGAAAAATTTTGATAAAAAAATTTTCTATAGAAAAATTTTGATAAAAAAATTTTCTATAGAAAATTTTTTGTTAAAAAATTTTTGATAAAAAAATTTTCTATAGAAAATTTTTTGTTAAAAAATTTTTGTTAAAAAAATTTTTGATAAAAAAATTTTCTATAGAAAAATTTTTGATAAAAAAATTTTCTATAGAAAAATTTTTAATAAAAAAATTTTCTATAGAAAAATTTTTGATCAAAAAATTTTCTATAGAAAAATTTTTGATAAAAAAATTTTCCATAGAAAAATTTTTGACAAAAAATTTTCTAAAAAAAAATTTTTGATAAAAAAAAAATTCTATAGTAAAATTTTTGATAAAAAAATTTTCTATAGAATATTTTTTGATAAAAAAATTGTCTATAGAATATTTTTTGATAAAAAAATTTTCTATAGAAAAATTTTTCTATAGAAAAATTTTTGATAAAAAAATTTTTTTAGAAATTTTTTTTTTAAAAAATTTTTGATAAAAAAATTTTCTATAGAAAAATTTTTGATAAAAAAATTTTTTATGGAAAAATTTTTGATAAAAAAATTGTCGATAGAAAAATTAAAAAAAAAAATTCTATAGAAAAATTTTTGATAAAAAAAAATTTTCTATAGTAAAATTTTTGATAAAAAAATTTGCTATAGAAAAATTTTGGTAAAAAAATTTTCTATAGAAAAATTTTCTATAGAAAAATTTTTGATAAAAAAATTTTCTATAGAAAAATTTTTGGTAAAAAAATTTTCTATAGAAAAATTTTTGGTAAAAAAATTTTCTATAGAAAAATTTTTGGTAAAAAAATTTTCTATAGAAAAATTTTTGGTAAAAAAATTTTCTATAGAAAAATTTTTGGTAAAAAAATTTTCTATAGAAAAATTTTTGGTAAAAAAATTTTCTATAGAAAAATTTTTGGTAAAAAAATTTTTTATAGAAACATTTTTGGTAAAAAAATTTTCTATAGAAAAATTTTTGGTAAAAAAATTTTCTATAGAAAAAATTTTGGTAAAAAAATTGTTTATAGAAAAAATTTTGGTAAACAAATTTTCTATAGAAAAATTTTTGGTAAAAAAATTTTCTATAAAAAAATTTTTTATAAAAAAATTTTCTATCGAAAAATATTTGATAAAAAAATTTTCTGTAGAAAAATTTTGTATAGAAAAATTTTTGGTCAAAAAATTTTCTATAGAAAAATTTTTGGTAAAAAAATTTTCTATAGAAAAATTTTTGGTAAAAACATTTGCTATAGAAAAATTTTTGGTAAAAAAAATTTCTATAGAAAAATTTTTGGTAAAAAAATTTTCTGTAGAAACATTTTTGATAAAAAAATTTTCTATAGAAAAAATTTTGGTAAAAAATGTTCTATAGAAAAACTTTTGATAACAAAATTTTCTGTAGAAAAATTTTTGTTAAAAAATTTTTTATAGAAAAATTTCTGATAAAAAAATTTTCTATAGAAAAATTTTTGATAAAAAAATTTTCGATAGAAAAATTTTTGATAAAAAATTTTTGATTAAAAAATTTTTGATTAAAAAATTTTCGATAGAAAAATTTTTGATAAAAAAATTTTCTATAGACTATTTTTTGTTCTTTTCTCTTTGCTTAAGTGAGCCTAATTTTCCTTTAAAGATCTTTAAATCTAAATGTTTGCAGACCAAATTATAATCACTGCAACTATATTCCAGTTCAGTTTGAGTTAAAGCCAAACATAGTTTTTATTTTCTTTGAGTGTATTTCATGTTAAGAATGCATTCCATCTGAAGTAGTATGTGTGTGTGCGTGTGGCAAATGGAATGAAATTTTTATTTTCCGAATGAATATTTGAATGAAACATGAATTTTAATGCAGCTTATGGTAATATTGTTGCTCATGATATTTTTAAATATGATTTTATTTCTTGTTAACTTGGCTCGAGGAAGTGAATTTTTTTTTGTATGTTCGAAATAAAGCAAATGAAATGAGTTGAAAATTGAATCAATATTTAATGGAAGGATTTTTCAAAAGCCTGCAGTAGGCACTTCTTAAACTTTAAGTAGCTGTTGTGCCTTTGTGGACTTTGTTTACGAAATATTTGCATTGGGTGAAGGTCAGTTTAAGTGAAGGCTGGAAGATGGATTAAATTTTGAATTAAGTGTTTTTTATGGAATAAAATTTTAAAGAATGGTATTACATTGAAGAAATTACAAAAATGTCAGTAGTTCAACAAAATGTTTAAAATTGCTTTTCAAAGTTATAATGATGAGGCAGAAAACACATATGAATCTTTTGAAAAGCAGAAGCAGAAAGACCTTAATTTGGGCCATATAACTGATTTTAACATGCTTAGATCTCTGCAACTATGATCAATTGTAGGATTTAGCTTAAAAATTTTAATGTATCCCTTATATATCCCGGACATCGTATTGCCCGATTTCTATAAGCTAAAAATGTCTGAAAACTCTTCTTAAATTTTGTAGAATATTCAATTTTTATTCAAATTTCTAAGAAACTTTTTTGATTACCCATTAATATTGCAATAATTCTCATTATATTTGAACACAAATATTTACATAGAACTGAAATCATGCAAATAAATACCCATGATGATTTATTAAATACACTAAATTGTATCGAGAATAAACCCATAAAACCCCTACAAGAATATTGAAGAGTTGTGACAGCAAATATTAACAAAACGAACTTATAAGCAAACATTAAGGCACAGTGGGGTAAAAGGTCAAAAGAAAAGAATATGCAAAAACCTGTAAAAATAAGAAATAACATTAAAAAATTGTCGATTTTAAATGTTTAACTGTATAAAATTTAATATCTTTTAATAAATGTTTAGTTAAAAAAAATAGCTTGTAATAGGTCATCTTACCTAATATTGGTTTTAGGACAACTTTGCAAATATATGCAGACAACTTTGCAAATATATGCAACAACTATAATAAAGCCTAGACCTCAGACTATAAACTTTCATAAACTCAGTTTGTTAGAATGCTTGTATATAAAGTTACACCCCCTCGTATATGCATACTTCAAATTTTTTTTTGTATTGGGTCATATCACTGTTTCTCAATTTAAGGCTAAATATGCAAATATATGCAGATGACTTATACACCATTATAAAGCCAGGACCTTGGCCTATAACATATAATAAACTTAACTTAATACATTAGCCTTGAAAAAAGTTATACTATTCCTAACCTGTAAAAAGTTTCAAAAATTATAATTTTTCAAAAATAAAGTAATTTAAAAACATAATTAATAAAGTTTTTTGCAATGTTTTTACTCACTATCTCACCCACTGTCCGCTAGTTCTTCTGTGCAAATATTATCCTTTGCTTCTATTTACTTTCTTTACCTATTTATGTTTGGCTATTTGCTTAAGACTTTCTCTTTGGCTTTCATTCTTCTTCGTATGATTAGCGCGTATTATTTACTTTTATTAACACTATTTGACCTGTGGCATCTTTATTAATCTTGTTATTATACTCGTTTTTCCCAAGACTATGAGGTTTTAGATTTAGCTTATTAAATTCTTTGCCAACAATTTGTGTAAGCGAACAGTTGCTTTTGTTTGCAAGAATTTAAGAAATCACAGCAGCTGTCTGGTTTCCTTTTCATTAACATACATTCACAAGTAGATATTATGTTGCTAAGTTTTTCAATTAATCTTAGTTGGAACAACAGAAACTTTGTTTTTTGAGTACTAAGCTATTTTTTGTGGCCCTAGAATATTTTGGGAAACCCAGCAAAAAGTGAAATTTTGTATTGAAAATTTTTCTATAGAAACATTTTTATATTGAAAATTTTTCTATAGAAAAATTTTTATATTGAAAGTTTTCCTATAGAAAAATTTTTATATTGAAAATTTTTCTATAGAAAAATTTTTATATTGAAAATATTTCTATAGAAAAATTTTTATATTGAAAATTTTTCTATAGAAAAATTTTTCTATAGAAAATTTTTCTATAGAAAAATTTTTATATTGAAAATTTTTCTATAGAAAAATTTTTATATAGAAAATTTTTCTATAGAAAAATTTTTATATTGAAAATTTTTCTATAGGAAAATTTTTATATTGACAATTTTTCTATAGAAAAATTTGTATATTGAAAATTTTTCTATAGAAAAATTTTTATATTGAAAATTTTTCTATAGAAAAATTTTTATATTGAAAATTTTTCTATAGAAACATTTTTATATTGAAAATTTTTCTATAGAAAAATTTTTGTATTGAAAATTTTTCTATAGAAAAATTTTTATATTGAAAATTTTTCTATAGAAAAATTTTTATATTGAAAATTTTCCTATAGAAAAATTTTTATATTGAAAATTTTTCTATACAAAAATTTTTATATTGAAAATTTTTCTATAGAAAAATTTTTATATTGAAAATTTTTCTATAGAAAAATTTTTATATTGAAAATTTTTCTATAGAAAAATTTTTATATTGAAAATTTTTCTATAGAAAAATTTTTATATTGAAAATTTTTCTATAGAAAAATTTTTATATTGAAAATTTTTCTATAGAAAAATTTTTATATTGAAATTTTTTCTATCGAAAAATTTTTATATTGAAATTTTTTCTATCGAAAATTTTTATATTGAAAATTTTTTTATAGAAAAATTTTTATATTGAAAATTTTTCTATAGAAAAATTTTTATATTGAAAATTTTTCTATAGAAAAATTTTTATATTGAAAATTTTTCTATAGAAAAATTTTTATATTGAAAATTTTTCTATAGAAAAATTTTTATATTGAAAATTTTTCTATAGAAAAATTTTTATATTGAAAATTTTTCTATAGAAAAATTTTTATATTGAAAATTTTTCTATAGAAAAATTTTTATATTGAAAATTTTTCTATAGAAAAATTTTTATATTGAAAATTTTTCTATAGAAAAATTTTTATATTGAAAATTTTTCTATAGAAAAATTTTTATATTGAAAATTTTTCTATAGAAAAATTTTTATATTGAAAATTTTTCTATAGAAAAATTTTTATATTGAAAATTTTTCCATAGAAAAATTTTTATATTGAAAATTTTTCTATAGAAAAATTTTTATATTGAAAATTTTTCTATAGAAAAATTTTTATATTGAAAATTTTTCTATAGAAAAATTTTTATATTGAAAATTTTTCTATAGAAAAATTTTTATATTGAAAATTTTCTATAGAAAAATTTTTTATTGAAAATTTTTCTATAGAAAAATTTTTATATTGAAAATTTTTCTATAGAAAAATTTTTATATTGAAAATTTTTCTATAGAAAAATTTTTATATTGAAAATTTTTCTATAGAAAAATTTTTAGATTGAAAATTTTTCTATAGAAAACATTTTATATTGAAATTTTTTCTATAGAAAAATTTTAATATTGAAAATTTTTCTATAGAAAAATTTTTATATTGAAAATTTTTCTATAGAAAAATTTTTATATTGAAATTTTTTCTATCGAAAAATTTTTATATTGAAAATTTTTCTATAGAAAAATTTTTATATTGAAAATTTTTCTATAGAAAAATTTTTATATTGAAAATTTTTCTATAGAAAAATTTTTATATTGAAAATATTTCTATAGAAAAATTTTTATATTGAAAATTTTTCTATAGAAAAATTTTTATATTGAAAATTTTTCTATAGAAAAATTTTTATATTGAAAATTTTTCTATAGAAAAATTTTTATATTGACATTTTTTTTTATATTGCATTTTTTTTATATTGAAAATTTTTCTATAGAAAAATTTTTATATTGAAAAATTTTCTATAGAAAAAATTTTACATTGAAATTTTTTTCTGTAGCCAAAATTATATATTGAAATTGTTTCTATAGAAAAATTTTTATATTGAAATTTTTTCTATAGCAAAAATTTTGTATTGAAATTTTTTTTATAGAAAAAATTTTTTCTATAGAAAAAATTTAATATTGAAATTTTTTCTATAGAAAAAATTTTATATTGAAATTTTTCTATAGAAAAATTTTTACATTGAAAATTTTTCTATAGAACAAATTTTACATTGAAAATTTTTCTATAGAAAAAATTTTACATTGAAAATTTTTCTATAGAAAAAATTTTATATTGAAATTTTTTCTATAGATAAAATTTTATGTTGAAAATTTTTATATTTTTATATTGAAATTTCTTCTATAGAAAAAAATTTATATTGAAAATGTTTCTATAGAAAAATTTTTATATTGAAATTTTACCTATAGAAAAAATTTCAATGTAAAATTTTACATTGAAATTTTTTCTATAGAAAAAGTTTTACATTGAAATTTTTTCTAAAGAAAAAATTTTATATTGAAATTTTTTCTAAAGAAAAAATTTTACATTGAAATTTTTTCTAAAGAAAAATTTTTATATTGAAAATTTTTCTATAGAAAAAATTTTACATTGAAATTTTTTCTATAGAAAAAATTTTATATTGAAATTTTTTCTTGAAATTTTATATTGAAATTTTTATATTGAAAATTTTTCTATAGAAAAATTTTCTATAGAAGAATTTTTAAATGAAAAATTCCTACATGAAAAATTTTTGTATAAAAAATTTTCTATAAAAAATTTTTGTATGAAAAATTTTCTATAAAAAATTTTTGTATGAAAAATTTTCTATAAAAAAATTAAAAGTTTTTCCATAAAAAAATTTTTTTATTCAAAAATTTTCTTTTGAAAATTTTGTATAAAAAATTTTTATATTGAAAAATTTTTTATTGAAAAATATTTGTAGCAAACAAAAATTTTTGCTGGGTTATTCTGTTGTATTTAATATTAAACTTTAATTAATTGCTACAAGGTTTCGTAATTTTCCTTGCTTCACTTTTGTTTTTCTATTCCTTTGGAAATTTTACAAAATTCTTGATATTGAAAGTTATCAAGTTAATGAGTGTTTGAGGGTAATTTGTTCAAGTTTGTTCAAATAACAACATATGATGCCAATATGTTACTATTAAACGGAAAAACGAGGAGATATGTAAATGTTTGATAAGTTAAGGTAAATATTGGCCTATTCTTACTTTGAAATTAAAACGAAAATAGTTAATTAAATGTATGAAAGGTCTAATGAGGTGTAAATGTTAGAAAATACCCAAATTTATGACTTAAAACTAAGTGTTGATTTCATGCTTAATTAAGGCATATCAAATACCCAAAATGGGGTGACTTCCGATAATGAAATGGCCAAACTTTAAACTTCGGCGACAGATCGAAATTCTTAAAGATTCAAATTTTAAAGCAAATGGTCTTCGTTTTATATCAAATGGTGTTAAAATACCTATATCTTTATAACCTCAGGGTCACCCTTTTATTCTTTACTTAATATCTTAATATAAATTTTCATCACTTTCCTCAATTATATCCTCAATTAGTCATTGCCTGCATAATTTATTAACGCTTCTTCTCATTTTCTCGTTAATCTGCTATTAACACTTATTGTTATCATTATAATAATAACATTAATGATTGATTGTTTCCAATTTGTTTGAATTCTAATAATTTTGAAATTTTCCCTCCGAATGCATTTCACTTTGAAATTTAATATTTGATTAATTGTTGCTTGTCTCTGTCAAATTGTGAATGATCAAATATTTGAAAATGTTTAATATAATTTAAATTCAATTATTTAACCACATTATAATGAACTTACAATAATTAAATTACAATTTCATTAAATGTTTTGAAAATAGTTAAACACTTAAATTAAATAAGTGGATGATGAGTTTAAATTAATTAAGTTTGTAGCAATTATAAGTTTTGAAGGGTCTTCTTGATTTAAGCAAAATAAATGTTATTGAATTTAATTTAATTGACATAAAAAATTGCCTACTCGGGGAAAAATCGCCACATTCGATATCGATCGAAATGTGAGACAATTCAAAAACATTTGCTTAGCACACTTTTAGGATAATATTAATAATATATAACAAGAAAGAAGGAACCACCAAAAGCCGATAATTTTTTTTTAATAATAAATAAATAAAACGAATTAATGCAAAATCCACAAAAAAATTTCTATAGAAAAATTTTTAATAAAAAATTTTCAATAGAAAAATTGTTGATAAAAAAATTTTGCTAAAAAAAATTTTTGATAAAAAAAATTTTTGATAAAAAAAATTTCTATAGAAAAATTTTCTATGGAAAATTTTTTAATAAAAAACGATTCTGTAGAAAAATTTCTACAGAAAAATTTTCTATAGAAAAATTTTTGATAAAAAAATTTTCTATAGAAACATTTTGGATAAACAAATTTTCTATAGAAAAATTTTTGATAAAAAATTTTCTATGAAAAAATTTTTGATACAAAATTTTCAATAGAAAAATTTTTTATAAAAAAGTTTTCTATAGAAAAATATTTGATAAAAAAATTTTCTATAGAAAAATTTTTGATACAGAAATTTTCTATAGAAAAATTTTTGATAAAAAATTTTCTATAGAAACATTTTGGATAAAAAAAATTTTCTATAGAAAAATTTTTGATAAAAAATTTTCAATAGAAAAATTTTTGATAAAAAAATTTTGCTAAAAAAAATTTTTGATAAAAAAAATTTTTGATAAAAAAAATTTCTATAGAAAAATTTTCTATAGAAAATTTTTTAATAAAAAACGTTTCTGTAGAAAAATTTCTACAAAAAAATTTTCTATAGAAAAATTTTTGATAAAAACATTTTCTATAGAAACATTTTGGATAAAAAAATTTTCTATAGAAAAATTTTTGATAAAAAATTTTTTATAGAAACATTTTTGTAAGAAAATTTTCAATAGAAAAATTTTTGATAAAAAATTTTCTATAGAAAAATATTTGATAAAAAAATTTTCTATAGAAAAATTTTTGATAAAAAAATTTTCTATAGAAACATTTTTGATAAAAAAATTTTCTAAAGAAAAATTTTTGATAAAAAAAATTTTCTATAGAAAACTTTTGGATACAAACATTTCTATAGAAAAATTTTTGATAAAAAAATTTTCTATAGAAAATGTTTTGATAAAAAAATTTTCTATAGGAAAATTTTTTATAAAAAAATTTTCTATAGAAAACTTTTGGATACAAAAATTTTCTATAGAAACTTTTTGGTAAGAAAATTCTCTATAGAACAATTTGTGATAAAAAAAATTTCTTTAGAAAAATTTTTGATAAAAAAATTTTCTAAAGAAAAATTTTTGATAAAAACAATTTTCTATAGAAAACTTTTGGATACAAAAATTTTCTATAGAAAAAGTTTTGATAAAAAAATTTTCTATAGAAAAATTTTTGATAAAAAAATTTTTTATAGAAAAATTTTCTATAGAAATTCTAAATTTTTGGAAGAACATTTTCTGTAGAAAAATTTTTGATAAAAAAATTATCTATAGAAAAAATTGTGATAAAAAAAATTTCTATAGAGCTATGGTAAATTTTAAACCGATTTCGCCCAGTTTCAATAGGAAAATTTTCAAAAAAAGAAGAATATTTTAATAGACAAACTGACAGACGGACAGACAGACAGACAGACAGACAGACAGACAGACAGACAGACAGACAGACAGACAGACAAACAGACAGACAGACAGACAGACAGACAGACAGACAGACAGACATATTTGTCTAAAGAAAAATTTTTCTATAGAAAAATGTTCGATAGAAAAATTTTCGATAGAAAAATGTTCTATAGAAAAATTTTCGGTAGAAATATTTTTCTATAGAAAAATTTTCGATAGAAATATTTTTCTATAGAATAATTTTCGCTAGAAATATTTTTGTAAAGAAAAATTTTCGCTAGAAATATTTTTCTATAGAAAAATTTTCGCTAGAAATATTTTTCTATAGAAAAATTTTTGCTAGAAATATTTTTCTATAGAAAAATTTTCGCTAGAAATATCTTTTTATAGAAAAATTTTCTTTAGAAATACTTTTCTATAGAAACATTTTCTTTAGAAATATTTTTCTATAGAAAAATTTTCTCTAGAAATATTTTTCTATAGAAAAATTTTCTTTAGAAATATTTTTCTATAGAAAAATTTTCTTTAGAAATATTTTTCTATAGAAAAATTTTCTTTAGAAATATTTTTCTATAGAAAAATTTTCTTTAGAAATATTTTTCTATACAAAAATTTTCTTTAGAAATATTTTTCTATAGAAACATTTTCTTTAGAAATATTTTTCTATAGAAAAATTTTCTTTAGAAATATTTTTCTATAGAAAAATTTTCGCTAGAGATATTTTTCTATAGAAAAAATTTCGCTAGAATAATTTTTCTATAGAAAAATTTTTGATAGAAATATTTTTCTATAGAAAACTTTTCGATAGAAATATTTTTCTATAGAAAAATTTTCGATAGAAATATTTTTCTATAGAAAAATTTTTCTATAGAAAAATTTTCGATAGAAATATTTTTCTATAGAAAAATTTTCGATAGAAATATTTTTCTATAGAAAAATTTTCGATAGAAATATTTTTCTATAGAAAAATTTTCGATAGAAATATTTTTCTATAGAAAAATTTTCGATAGAAATATTTTTCTATAGAAAAATTTTCGATAGAAATATTTTTCTATAGAAAAATTTTCGATAGAAATATTTTTCTATAGAAAAATTTTCGATAGAAATATTTTTCTATAGAAAAATTTTCGATAGAAATATTTTTCTATAGAAAAATTTTCGATAGAAATATTTTTCTATAGAAAAATTTTCGATAGAAATATTTTTCTATAGAAAAATTTTCGATAGAAATATTTTTCTATAGAAAAATTTTCGATAGAAATATTTTTCTATAGAAAAATTTTCGATAGAAATATTTTTCTATAGAAAAATTTTCGATAGAAATATTTTTCTATAGAAAAATTTTCGATAGAAATATTTTTCTATAGAAAAATTTTCGATAGAAATATTTTTCTATAGAAACATTTTCTTTAGAAAAATTTTTCTATAGAAAAATTTTCTTTAGAAATATTTTTCTATAGAAAAATTTTCTTTAGAAATATTTTTCTATAGAAAAATTTTCTTTAGAAATATTTTTCTATAGAAAAATTTTCGATAGAAATATTGTTTTATAGAAAAATTTTCGCTAGAAATAATTTTCGATAGAAAAATTTTCGCTAAAAATATTTTTCTATAGAAAAATTTTCGCTAGAAATATTTTTCTATAGAAAAATTTTCGCTAGAAATATTTTTCTATAGAAAAATTTTCGCTAGAAATATTTTTCTATAGAAATTTTTTCGCTAAAAATATTTTTCTATAGAAAAGTTTTCGCTAGAAATATTTTTCTATAGAAAAGTTTTCGCTAGAAATATTTTTATTTAGAAAAATTTTCGCTAGAAAAATTTTTCTTTAGAAAAATTTTCGATAGAAATATTTTTCTTCAGAAAAATTTTCGATAATTTTCGATTTTCGGAAAACTTGTGAATACCTTAATTTAGATTTTGTTATGTTATCACCTCATTTCTGTAATATTTTATTACAATACTTTTGTGCTTAAATTTTCATTTTGGCTCCAAGTGTTAATTTGAATCTGTTTAACAGATATTTTTGTTATTACAAAATTTCCAAGCTTCTGCCTGACATTCGGAGGGTAAAAGTAAGAAAGAACCTGCATAATAATTTTTTATGGTGAAAAAACGTAAATTTTATGTTGATTCTGTTTAAGTACTAACAAATGTCAAGGGCTTATATCAGAGATTATTATAAGACCGATGATATTTTATATTGTTAAAAAATGCTAAATTGTTATTAAATTTAAAAAGATAAGAAAGCTTTCACAAGCTTTTGTCATATGTATTTCTAGGTATTAAAGTTTAATATTAAACTTTTGATTTAAGTTTCTAAACAAAATTTGTGGTCCTTGAGTTAAAAATTGAGTTAAAAGCCTTGAGGTAAAATTTTTAATTGACTTAACCTTTAGATAAACAATAGAGAAATACTTAAGAAAAGCAGTTGGTCTAAAGTTTTAATTTGTTTATAAAAAGTTCAAAACTACAATTAGAAAAATGAAATTATATTTTTGAAAACTTATTCATGTATTGTTTCTTTCTAATTTGTAGTTATTGTATGCGAATATGTAAGAATAATTTTAAATAAATTGCTTTTTTTTTAGGTTATATTGAAATAATCTCTAAAGTTTTTTTTAAATAGAAAAATTCCCCAAGTAAAAAACTTACCCTTTTGTTGAAATTTTATTATGTTTTAAAAATATCCGGCTTCAAATTTAAAAGAAATAGTTATTCCTAAAAGAAGAAAGAAAAATAAAATGAAAAATATAACAAGAAACATTTTATATAGAAAAGTTTTATTTAAAATTAAAATTAAATTCCTGAATATATTTAGAGATTTTTTGTAAGAAAATATTTTTATTTATAAATAAATGGTATTTAATTTTGTATTTTGATTTGAAGATTATAGTAACTATTATATTATGCAATTTTTAAGTTGATAATATCTTAACAATTTAAGATTTTGTGAAATTTAAAGATAAATATGGACAAGATAAAACAATTAAAAAAAATTAAATTGAGTAATTTATTTCATTTTAAATCCAATTAATTTAAATTTTTCTATAGAAAATTTTTCTATAGAAAAAAATTTCTATAGAAAAATATTTCTATAGAAAAATATTTCTATAGAAAATTTTTCTATAGAAAAATATTTCTATAGAAAATTTTTCTATAGAAAAATATTTCTATAGAAAATTTTTCTATAGAAAAATATTTCTACAGAAAATTTTTCTATAGAAAAATATTTCTATAGAAAATTTTTCTATAGAAAAATATTTCTATAGAAAATTTTTCTATAGAAAAATATTTCTATAGAAAAATATTTCTATAGAAAATTTTTATATAGAAAAATATTTTTATAGAAAATTTTTCTACATAAAAATATTTCTAACGAAACTTTTCCTATAGAAAAATATTTCTCTAGCAAATTTTTCTATAGAAAAATATTTCTATAGAAAATTTTTCTATAGAAAAATATTTTATAGAAAATTTTTCTATAGAAAAATATTTCTACAGAAAATTTTTTATAGAAAATTTTTCTATAGAAAAATATTTTTATAGAAAATTTTTCTACAGAAAAATATTTCTAACGAAACTTTTTCTATAGAAAAATATTTCTCCAGAAAATTTTTCTATAGAAAAATATTTCTATAGAAAATTTTTCTATAGAAAAATATTTCTATAGAGAACTTTTCTACAGAAAAATATTTCTAACGAAACTTTTTCTATAGAAAAATATTTCTATCGAAAATTTTTCTATAGAAAAATATTTCTATCGAAAATTTTTCTATAGAAAAATATTTCTATCGAAAATTTTTCTATAGAAAAATATTTCTATCGAAAATTTTTCTATAGAAAAATATTTCTATCGAAAACTTTTCTATAGAAAAATATTTCTATCGAAAATTTTTCTATAGAAAAATATTTCTATCGAAAATTTTTCTATAGAAAAATATTTCTATCGAAAATTTTTCTATAGAAAAATATTTCTATCGAAAATTTTTCTATAGAAAAATATTTCTATCGAAAATTTTTCTATAGAAAAATATTTCTATCGAAAATTTTTCTATAGAAAAATATTTCTATCGAAAATTTTTCTATAGAAAAATATTTCTATCGAAAATTTTTCTATCAAAAAAATTTCTATCGAAATTTTTTCTATAGAAAAATATTTCTATCGAAAATTTTTCTATAGAAAAATATTTCTATCGAAAATTTTTCTATAGAAAAATATTTCTATAGAAAATTTTTCTATAGAAAAATATTTCTATAGAAAATTTTTCTATAGAAAAATATTTCTATAGAAAAATTTTCTATAGAAAAATATTTCTATCGAAAATTTTTCTATAGAAAAATATTTCTATCGAAAATTTTTCTATAGAAAAATATTTCTATAGAAAATTTTTCTATAGAAAAATATTTCTATAGAAAATTTTTCTATAGGAAAATATTTCTATAGAAAATTTTTCTATAGAAAAATATTTCTATAGAAAATTTTTCTATAGAAAAATATTTCTATAGAAAATTTTTCTATAGAAAAATATTTCTATAGAAAAATTTTCTAGAGAATCGAAAATATTTTTCTATAGAAAAATATTTTCGATTCCCTAGAAAAATTTTTCATAGAAAAATATTTCTATCGAAAATTTTTTTATAGAAAAATATTTCTATCGAAAATTTTTCTTTAGAAAAATATTTCTATCGAAATTTTTTCTTTAGAAAAATATTTCTATCGTAAATTTTTCTTTAGAAAAATATTTTTATCGTAAATTTTTCTTTAGAAAAACATTTCTATCGAAATTTTTTCTTTAGAAAAATATTTCTATCGAAATTTTTTCTTTAGAAAAATATTTCTATCGAATTTTTTTCTTTTGAAAAATATTTCTATCGAAATTCTTTCTTTAGGAAAATATATCTACCGAAAAATATTTCTATCAAAATTTTTCTTTGGAATAATATTTCTATCGAATTTTTTTCTTTAGAAAAATATTTATATCGAAATTTTTTCTTTAGGAAAATATTTCTATCGAAATTTTTTCTTTAGAAAAATATTTCTATCGAAATTTTTTCTTTAGAAAAATATTTCTATCGAAATTTTTTCTATAGAAAAATATTTCTATCGAAAATTTTTCTTTAGAAAAATATTTCTGTCGAAATTTTTTCTTTAGAAAAATATTTCTATGGAAATTTTTTCTTAAGAAAAATATTTCTATCGAAATTTTTTCTTTAGAAAAAGATTTCTATCGAAAGTTTTTCTTTAGAAAAATATTTCTATCGAAATTTTTTCTTTAGAAAATTATTTCTATCGAAATTTTTTCTTTTGAAAAATATTTCTTTAAAAATTTTTTCTTTAGAAAAATATTTCTATCGAATTTTTTTCTTTAGAAAATTATTTCTATCGAAATTTTTTCTTTAGAAAAATATTTCTATCGAAATTTTTTCTTTAGAAAAATATTTCTTTCGAAATTTTTTCTTTAGAAAAATATTTCTATCGAAATTTTTTCTTTAGAAAAATATTTCTATCGAAATTTTTTCTTTAGAAAAATATTGCTATCGAAATTTTTTCTTTAGAAAAATATTTTTATCTAAATTTTTTCTTTAGAAAAATATTTCTATCGAAATTTTTTCTTTAGAAAATTATTTCTATCGAAATTTTTTCTTTAGAAAAATATTTCTATCGAAATTTTTTCTTTAGAAAAATATTTCTATCCAATTTTTTCTTTAGAAAAATATTGCTATCGAAATTTTTTCTTTAGAAAAATATTTCTATCGAAATTTTTTCTATAGAAAAATATTTCTATCGAAAATTTTTCTTTAGAAAAATATTTCTGTCGAAATTTTTTCTTTAGAAAAATATTTCTATGGAAATTTTTTCTTAAGAAAAATATTTCTATCGAAAGTTTTTCTTTAGAAAAATATTTCTATCGAAATTTTTTTTTTTGAAAAATATTTCTTTCGAAATTTTTTCTTTTGAAAAATATTTCTATCAAAATTTTTTCTTTAGAAAAATATTTCTATCGAATTTTTTTCTTTAGAAAATTATTTCTATCGAAATTTTTTCTTTAGAAAAATATTTCTTTCGAAATTTTTTCTTCAGAAAAATATTTCTATCGAAATTTTTTCTTTAGAAAAATATTTCCATCAAAATTTTTTCTTTAGAAACGTATTTCTATCGAAAATTTTTCTTTAGAAAAATATTTCTATCGAAAGTTTTTCTATAGAAAAATATTTCTATCAAAAATTTGTTTATAGAAAAAAATTTTAAATCGAAGTCCATTTTTGAATTAAAAGTTTCGTTTCATATCATTTTTTTTTTTGCACAGTTTGAAATACAAAATCTCTATATATTGTAAGCCAGTGTTCGGTCAATGGCTTGTAATTAGTCCAGTTTTCATTCCTGATTTCTTAAAAACTCTTTTGCTACAAAGAAATGCATGTTCTGTATTAAATCCCTTAGAGGCTTTTTGATTCTATAAAATTTTAAATATTTTTTATTTGTTTTTAAGACTTTCCATACAAAAGAAAAAAAGTTGCCAACAATTGTACATTTAAGTTATCAGAGCCACATAGGGGACCTAAAAACAGTTTTAATGCATATGGATTTTTTAAATAAAAGATATAAAAAAATAAAGCGACTATTATGGAAATGGAAAACGGAAATGAAAGGCTATAAAAATAAGAAAATACTAAGAGTTAAGTAGAAGTTAAAACATTAAGAGCAAAATACCTACAACGCGATTCATATTCAATTTAAGCAGCTTTAGGAAGAAATAAAAATGTGCTTTAAAAATTTTAAAGCATACTTTAAGGCTGTCCGCATGTGAAGACTACTTAAGGGGCTTTACAAAATGACTTTAATGGCAAGAAAAGCCAAAGTATACTTTTTGAAATTTAGTGGTTAAAGTAACAGATCCCTAAAAGTTTTAAATAAGTTAAAGTTATATATTTTCTAAATAAATATAAACATTTGACTTAATTTTGCAATTTAACTATAACAGACTTGAAAATTTACTCAAATTTAAAAAGTAATTGAAAAAATTGAGGGGGAGTATAAAAATTTTTTGTGGTTCAAGCCAAGAAAGAACTCTTTGTTTGTACGAGTAACATAAATTTATATGATAATTTTTCTTGTATTTTTTTTTTCTTAAATTATTTGTTGTCCTTTTTATGGCTTACAATAAAATTGTCTAAAAACAACTAAATTTCTTTTTTGTTTTAGTTTTTTTTTTTATATAAATGATTCCCTCAATGTTCATTGCTCCCTATGCCGCCACGTTCCGTCCATTTTCATTTTGGCTCATTTAAAGAACATTGATTTCCAACAAAGTTCACGCATGTTTTTGAACCATAAATAGGATTCGCTTTGTATATAAGCGCGATTTGGTGTAAATGATGTAAATAGAATATATAGAGATATTTTTCATTTTATTTTCTGTTTTTTTTTTTGTCTTTTTTTCGGAATGCGATAAATATTTATCTTAAAAATATTTTTTTTTTGTTTGCCGGTTGGGAATACCAAAAATTTAAGGCCATTGTTTTTAGGATTTTTTTGTTTTTGTTCAAGGATACATGTCAGGAATTTAAATGTAAGGCTTTAAAGTGGGGAAGAAATTGATTTTTTAATGAAAATCAATTGATGAACAAAAACAAGGTCATAAACTATGTATATGGAGATGAAAAATTTGATATTTGTAGTGCCATGATTTAAATTTTTCTTATATAGAGGTCTCTAATTTGAAACCGTACTACATCTAGAATCCTATAATTCGAAAAAATAGATAACACAGTACGACAAAATCAAATTTTTTTGAGTACACATGAGTAATGTAAACAGACTATGAAAATAGGCTTCAAATAAAGAAATACGTATCTCGGCGTTTTGCTGTAGCACGTCAGAATTTTAAGAAAATCGATTTTAAAGATTCGAAGGACCGTGGAGGTTCACTTGTAACGTAATACTATTATAAAAAATTCTATGAAAATAGAATGGGTAAACCGATTTAAATGCTTGAGCCAGTTTTAAAAAAAAGGAATTAATTTTGGATTTGTTTTTATTAAAAAAACAAAATTGTTTCCGCTAGAGGACGCTTTAATTTTCATGTAAAATTAAAAAATATCCAAAAAATGTACGAAATTCGACTACCAACATTTTTAACACAAAATAATAGTTAATATATCATATTAATTTTTGTATTTTTACATTACATTTATATTACACTGAATTACATAAAATTTTTTGGATATTTTTTAATTTTACATGAAAATAAAAGCGCCATCTAGCGGATTGTATTTGTTTTTTTAAATAAAAACAAATCCAAATTTAATTCTATTTTCAAAACTGGCTCGAGCATTTAAATCGGTTCACCCATTCTATTTTTATAGAACTTTTTATAAAAGAATTACGTTACAAGTGAACCTCCACGGTCCTCCGAATCTTTAAAATCGATTTTCTTAAAATTCTGACGTGCTACAGCAAAACGCCGAGACATGTATTTCTTTATTTTAAGCATATTTTCATATTCTATTAAAATTTCTCATGTGTACCAACCACTGTCGTACTGTGTAATTAAACCTTTAAGGGGACTGCAAAAACATATGGGCAAATCCGAAAAACATTAAACCAAGACAATATTCGTCAAAATCGCGTATTTGTTTTTATGGAAAAATTTACCATATATTCATCCTTTAGAACATATTATGGATACAATTTTTGATTGCTCTCTTCATGAATGGCAGGTCTTTATTTGCACCCATCTCGAATTTTTATAAATTTTTAAAATAATAGGGGCCAAATTACCGCATTCGATATCGATCGAAAACTCAGACTTTTAAGCAAATATTGTGAAGTATACTTTAGGGATGCTCAAAGTTACTTCGATGCAAAAAGTTTATTGAAATTTTATATCCATTTTGATTCGTTTTTGAAAACATTTCAGTTAAAACTCTTTTATTATTGTTCATCTTTTGGCAAATAACTTAAAAAAAAATATATTAAGCTGTGCATTTTTTAAATAATTTTGATTATCCTTAAAGTATGCTATACAAATGTTTTGAAAATAGCTAAGATTTTGATCGATATCGAATGCGGTAAATTGGCCCCAGGTTTTTTTAAAGTTCATAAAAATCGCAAAAACATTCATTTGGATATCAAGTTTCAGTAGGGACTTAAAGTCTGCTTAATTTTATACAATTAGATGTAAAAGACCCCATCAAAAGTAATTGGAGTGATATAAATAACGTCAAGTAAAAAAGTTCTTGCAGTGTGTAGCGTCCGTCACAGAAATAAAGGTTTTTTTTTTAATTTGACTAGTACAATTTTTATTTTTTCTCCAATTGAACTATGTTCGTAAAAATAACTTATAGTATGCTTTATATTAGGCTAAAAATATATAGATGTTAATATAGCATTTTACAGAAATATATGTAAAGGAAAGTGTTTAGCGTCCGTCACTGTACATATTTTTTCCAAAATGATATTTATTAAATACAAAATTTACGAACACATGTCTGTCTTATTCATAAAGCAATAACACTGTCTATATCCACAGATTAAATTTAAGGTATTAGGTTTTAAAAAAAACATACAGTGGGGCAAATTTGATGCTTTTGAAAAAATAAAGTTTTGATTTTTGGAACACTCTAACAGCTGGCCGCAGCATTCTTGGGACAAAGATTAAGATGTAAAAAATGTAAAGCTTTAAAAAAATATTTGTATGTAGCCGTTTTGTGAAATATCAAATTGTACCCAAAAATCGCATTTTTAAACGCGAACCTGAAGAGAAAGAAGATGAAATTCGGCAACAAATAAAACCATTATTTTCACTGATTAATGAATCCTTAAAAAAATATATGAAATATGAACTTTTCCTTACAAAAAACATTCAAGTAAAAACTGTATCGTCCGCCAGGTAGCGTCCGCAACAGTTCATTTATGGATTTTTGGTGAAACTAGAAACTTTAAAATATTTTATGAAAGCTGTTTCGCAATCCTCGGACTTTTCTCTATCTTTAATGTATATACAATTTTTTTTGTTACTATGACCGATTTGATGAAAATTACAGAAATACGTGTTGAAAAAAATGTCACTACCATTTTTGGTAGCGTCCGTCACAGCACTTTAAAAGCGAATATGTTTTTCCCCTAAAACAAATATGTAAATTAACAAATGGCATTCGAGGTATACATGTCATATTTAATATATGAGTTATATGGGTGGGTCACGCCTACTTGAGATTTCAAAAAAACCTAGCCTTACCATACTGTCAAAATTAAAAAAAAAATCGGTTAGCTAGTTTCGGATATCCAAACAATATACAAACAGACAAACAGACGCGAACATTTTTTTATACACATAGAACAATATATAGATAGATGTATAGAAATAGCCATATTCGACCCTCTATTTGGACCCCTTCTCGGACTAAGTTTTAAAATGGGATGAAGGCGATTGAAACTTGCTAGTATAACTTTATCTACATTTTAAAAATCACCAAAATCAATTTACCCAGTTAAAGGTATTGTATTTGTAACGGGGAAGGGGCCATCCCCGGATCCGAATTTTTGAAGTAAGGCTATTGGTAATGAATTTACTTTTATTAAGTTTCTAACTTTTATAGTTTATAGGATATATATCTATATATTCAACGACAACATTCCAATTGGAAGAAGGGTTACTTCTTTCAGACAATGAGCTGCATCCGATTCTATTTTTTTAGACTCATTGAAAGGGACCTACTTTTTAATGCCGGCTCCGAACGGCAAATGCATTAGTTAGAGACGTTTTTCATAGCCTAATACTCAAAAACCAGTGGCTAGCTGAGTTATGAGGTGAGCCGCCGCTTTTTTTGAACATTTATTTTTTTTCAAGTGGGTATGGTCGGGGATCGAACTTGGGACCTCTGGTATGCTAAGCGAATGACTAACCCACTATACCATGGCGTTTACTATGTAGATACATACGATTAAAAATCGTTCTTTATGGACCCCTACGACTAAAAAATTGAATGTATTGAGATCTACTCTAAAAATTTAAATTGAAAAAGATCCTTGAAAATCCTTTTTACACCAAATACCAAAAATTTGCCTTTAAAAATGAAAATTTTTTAACAACCTCAAAATCGTTTTCAATTTATCAGGATTTTCAAATTTAACAAGAATAAAAATTTCATTTTCAAAATCCATTACTTAAGAAGACACGCATTTTTCCAGAGCAAACACTTTCTTTCTTCTTCGACGACTACCAAACAAATCCTTATTGATTGTTACTCCCTTGAGTAAAAGTGAGTAAGTGTTTGTGTGTATGGGTAAGTGTATGTGAGGGTGTAAGGAATTTATGCATAAATATTTGTTTAAACGTGTGTCGAGATATGACAAGAAAAATCATTAAATAAACACATTTTTATCACACAACATATGTATGTAACAAACGGATGTTGGTTTGTTTGTTGGTTATCAAAAACCTTAAAAAGCTCAAATTTGTATTTAAATTACAGGCGAGAAAAATCAAGAAAACATTTTTTCATCATTAATGTTTGATTTTGCTATCTCAATTTTTTGTTTTTTTTTCTTTTTTGAATATCCTTAGAAATACCGAGTCAAACATAAACATACATTTTGAAGTAACTTTGGAAACAAATGAGCAGAAATTTGAAAATTTGTAAGAAAGACCGACCTAGTTAACAGCTAGACAGATATACACACAGGCCCATTGTAAAACACAATGGGTCTTGTCTCAATGCTACAATTACTATTGTAATTTATATGATTATGTTTATGTTCCCATTTCAAGGATATTTCTTTTCGGTCTTTTTTTTTTTGTATATTTAAGAATATTTTATAGAGATTTCAAATGTTAAATGTACAATAAACAAGTAAGAGTTTTATATTCGGCTGTGCCGAATCTTATATACCCGCCATCAAGTTGTATTAAATTTAGAAATATCTCTCATATATCTACGAGAATGCAGCTAATTCAAAATGTGGACCAAATTCGAAAAAAGTTTTTACGCTAGTTGGAATTGTTAGTGAAATATATGTGGACAAAATTCGTTTGCAGGAGCTTTATAGTTCAACATTTAAAAGTATATAAGTGGTTTCCCTAGTATTTACTTGCATAAAATTTAATCTCATAACCTGGGCCCTATTCCACGAAACAACTTATCAACTTTTCACTTTGCACTTATCAAATTGTATTTTTTGGTAAAGTGATAACTGTTTCTGTTTTTTGTCTCTCTAGCTCTTGTAGTTAAGGAGCTATGGCACTTTTATCTGACGGACAGACGGACATAAACCGTCTTTTCTTTTTGTATTTTTGTGTTTCCGTAAGTTTTTTAGCTCTGGTAGTTAAGGAGCTATCACGTTTTTATCTGATGGACAGACGGACATAAACCCCCCTATTTGTGTTTTCGTAAGTTTTTTATATGGGAGCTATGGTCAAATGGTGACCGATTGGGACAAAATTTTGCACACTGGCTGCTATTTACATACTTCCTTGTGCTAAATTTAGTGGCCAAAGCTATTACAGTTTATCATTTATTGGCATTTAAGTGTATTTCAGGTGGAATTTAGGCCGTTTCCGTAAGTTTTTTGTATGGGAGCTATGGTTAAATGTGAACCGATTTCGATGAAATTTTATATGCTACCTAGTGCTTATGTAAAACTTTTAGATACCAAATTTTGTCACCATAGCTGTTACAATTTGTCATTTATTAGCAAATAAGCGATTAGTCTAGACGAGATTATACGGGAGCTATGGTCAAATGTGAACCGATTTTGCCCGAATTCAATACCAAAATTTTCTAAGAAATGAAGAATATTTATGCCAAATTTTAGTGACCTATATCCTTGCATTAAGGTTTCATTGTGCCGACAACAGACAGACGAACAGACAGACAGAGAGACAGACAGACAGAGAGACAAACAGACAGACAGACAAACAGACAAACAGACACACAGACAGACAGACAGACAGACAGACAGACAGACAGACAGACAGACAGACAGACAGACAGACAGACATACATACAGACAGACAGACAGACAGACAGACGAACAGACAAACAGACAGACAAACAGACAGAGAGACAAACAGACGGACAGAAAGACAGACAGACAGACAGACAGAAAGACAGACGGACAGACGGATAGACAGGCAGACAGACAGACAGACAGACAGACAGACAGACAGAGAGACAGACAGACAGACAGACAGACAGACAGACAGACAGACAGACGTAATCGCCTTAGAATTTCATAAGGATTCAGAATATACTTCAGTTTTGGTTTTTGAGTCAATATTAAGGAAATTACAAACGGAATGACAATCTCAATATACCCCCCATTGTTTTTCATGGTGGGTATAAAAAAAAAAAATTGTACTCGAAATAGACATTCAAAATCAAAAACTTATAGCAAAAAGAAAAATAATTATGTTTCCAGAAAATGGCAGCAGAAAATTATTATTTACAAAAAAAATGAACAGAATATAAAATCCTTTTACAAAAAAAATATAAAGAAATTTCCTTTATGATAGATAATAAAAAACAGTTATTTAAATTAAATGTATAGTAAATTGTTATGTCTTTATGGAGCATACTTTTAGGCTATAAAAACCCTTTCGAGTATAAAAATGATAAAAATATACATATAAATTTACTATTCTTTAATAATAAATACTTTTATTCTTTAATAAACACTTCAAATATTTATTCTTAGCATTAAAATTAATATTTTGCCATAATTGTACATATGTATTTTCCTTGCTATAATTACACACAAGATTATTATTTAATTAACATATAAATTTACTAAACACAAAACTAATACCTTCTTTCTCTATAATTGAAAATAATTAGTTAAACATATAATTCATAATGTCTAGGATATTACACACTTATGGTATAGAAAATCATGGGTTTACCTAAATGCTATTACTCCAACACTTAATTATGTTAAAAAGTCCTTTAATGTTAGCTTTTAAAGTAACATAACAGTTGAATATAACATTTAAGAGAATAACATAATGTTAGAAAACATTTAGAGAACTGCATTATTAAGAGCGCATTTCTGTTAGAAAAGAAGAAGAAGAAGAACTGAAAAGAGAAAAAGTCCTTTTAACTAACAGTAAATCTAACAGTAAACAAAATGTTAATAACAAGGTCAATGTCGATTTAACATTTTGAAGATGAAACAAAAATGTTTCAAATGCTAAGAACTTTAACAAGTTAATTAAGGAGTGTTTGAATTTTTCTATTGAAATTTTTTTTTAATCAAAAGTTTTTCTTTAGAGAATTTGTTTATGAAAAAAAAACTTTTTTTTCTATAGAAAATTTTTTATGAAAAATTTTCTATAGAATTTTTTTTTAACAAAAATTTTTCTATAGAAAATTTTTTTATCAAAAATTTGTCCTTTGAACATTTTTTTTTTATCAAAATTGTTCTATAGAAAACTTTGTTTATCAAAAATTTTCCTATATAAAATTTTTTATTAAAAATATTTCTATAGAAAATCGAAAATGTTGCTATTTTTATAAAAAAAATAAATTAAATTTTTTTATTTTTATTTTTATAGGAATACTTTACTATATTTATAGGAAAATTTTCAAAATTTTACTATTTTTATCAAAAACTATAATTTTTTTTTCTTATTTTTTACAGAAAAATGTTCAAGATTTTACTATTTCTAAAAGAAAATTTTCAAAATTTTACTATTTCTATAAGAAAATCTCCAAAATTTAACTATTTCTAAAGAAATATTTTCAAAATGTTACTATTTTTATTGGAATTTTTTCAAAATTTTATAATTTTTATAGGAAAAATTTACGATTTTTGAAGGAAAATTTTAAAATTTTACAATTTTTGTAGGAAAATTTTCAAAATTTTACTATTTTCATAGGAAAATTTTCAAAATTTTACTATTTTCATAGGAAAATTTTCAAATTTTACTATTTTCATAGGAAAATTTTCAAAATTTTACTATTTTCATAGGAAAATTTCCAAAATTTTACTATTTTCATAGAAAAATTTTCAAAATTTTACTATTTTCATAGGAAAATTTTCAAAATTTTACTATTTTCATAGGAAAATTTTCAAAATTTTACTATTTTTATAGGAAAATTTTTAAAATTTTACTATTTTCATAGGAAAATTTTCTATTTTCGTAGGAAAATTTTCAAAATTTTACTATTTTCATAGGAAAATTTTCAAAATTTTACTAATTTTGTGGGAAAATGTTCAAAATTTTACTATTTTTTACTATTTTAAAAATTTTACCATTTTTATAGAAAAATTTTCAACATTTTACTATTTTTATAGGAAAATTTCAAAATGTTACTATTTCTATAAGAACATTTTCAAAACTTTACTATTTTGATAGGAATGTTTTCAAAATTTTACTATTTTTATAGGAAAATTACCAAAATTTTTCTATTTTTATACAAAACTATTCAATTTCAAGATTTTCAAAATTTTTTTATTTCTAAGGAAATATTTTCAAAATGTTACTATTTTAATAGGATTTTTTTCAAAATTTTACTATTTTTATAGTAAAATTTTCAAAATTTTACTATTTTTATAGGAAAATTTTCAAAATTTTACTATTTTTATAGATAAATTTTCAAAATTTTACTATTTTTATAGGAAAATTTTCGAAATTTTACTATTTTTATAGGAAAATTTTCAAAATTTTACCATTTTTATAGGAAAATTTTCCAAATTTTACCATTTTTATAGGAAAATTTTTCAAATTTTACTATTTTTATAGGAAAATTTTCAAAATTTTACTATTTTTATAGGAAAATTTTCAAAATTTTACTATTTTTATAGGAAAATTTTATAAATTTTACTATTTTTATAGGAAAATTTTCAAAATTTTACTATTTTTATAGGAAAATTTTCAAAATTTTACTATTTTTATAGGAAAATTTTCAAAATTTTACTATTTTTATAGGAAAATTTTCAAAATTTTACTATTTTTATAGGAAAATTTTCAAAATTTTACTATTTTTATAGTAAAACTTTCAAAATTTTACTATTTTTATAGTCAAATATTCAAAATTTTACTATTTTTATAGTCAAATTTTTAAAATTTTACTATTTTTATAGTAAAACTTTCAAAATTTTACTTTTTTTATAGTAAAACTTTCAAAATTTTACTATTTTTATAGTCAAATTTTCAACATTTTACTATTTTTATAGTCAAATTTTCAAAATGTTACTATTTTTATAGTAAAATTTTCAAAATTTTACTATTTTTATAGGAAAATTTTCAAAATTTTACTATTTTTATAGGAAAATTTTCAAAATTTTACTATTTTTATAGGAAAATTTTCAAAACTTTACTATTTTTATAGGAAAATTTTCAAAATTTTACTATTTTTATAGGAAAATTTTCAAAATTTTACTATTTTTATAGGAAAATTTTCAAAATTTTACTATTTTTATAGGAAAATTTTCAAAATTTTACTATTTTTATAGAAAAATTTTCAAAATTTTACTATTTTTATAGGAAAATTTTCAAAATTTTACTATTTTTATAGGAAAATTTTCAAAATTTTACTATTTTTATAGGAAAATTTTCAAAATTTTACTATTTTTATAGGAAAATTTTAAAATTTTACTATTTTTATAGGAAAATTTTCAAAATTTTACTATTTTTATAGGAAAATTTTCAAAATTTTACTATTTGTTATATGAAAATTTTCAAAATTTTACTATTTTCATAGGAAAATTTTCAAAATTTTACTATTTTTATAGGAAAATTTTTAAAATTTTACTATTTTCATAGGAAAATTTTCTATTTTCGTAGGAAAATTTTCAAAATTTTACTATTTTCATAGGAAAATTTTCAAAATTTTACTAATTTTGTGGGAAAATTTTCAAAATTTTACTATTTTTTACTATTTTAAAACTTTTACCATTTTTATAGAAAAATTTTCAACATTTTACTATTTTTATAGGAAAATTTCAAAATGTTACTATTTCTATAAGAACATTTTCAAAACTTTACTATTTTGATAGGAATGTTTTCAAAATTTTACTATTTTTATAGGAAAATTACCAAAATTTTTCTATTTTTATACAAAACTATTCAATTTCAAGATTTTCAAAATTTTTTTATTTCTAAGGAAATATTTTCAAAATGTTACTATTTTAATAGGATTTTTTTCAAAATGTTACTATTTTTATAGTAAAATTTTCAAAATTTTACTATTTTTATAGGAAAATTTTCAAAATTTTACTATTTTTATAGATAAATTTTCAAAATTTTACTATTTTTATAGGAAAATTTTCGAAATTTTACTATTTTTATAGGAAAATTTTCAAAATTTTACCATTTTTATAGGAAAATTTTCCAAATTTTACCATTTTTATAGGAAAATTTTTCAAATTTTACTATTTTTATAGGAAAATTTTCAAAATTTTACTATTTTTATAGGAAAATTTTCAAAATTTTACTATTTTTATAGGAAAATTTTATAAATTTTACTATTTTTATAGGAAAATTTTCAAAATTTTACTATTTTTATAGGAAAATTTTCAAAATTTTACTATTTTTATAGGAAAATTTTTAAAATTTTACTATTTTTATAGGAAAATTTTCAAAATTTTACTATTTTTATAGGAAAATTTTCAAAATTTTACTATTTTTATAGTAAAACTTTCAAAATTTTACTATTTTTATAGTCAAATATTCAAAATTTTACTATTTTTATAGTCAAATTTTTAAAATTTTACTATTTTTATAGTAAAACTTTCAAAATTTTACTTTTTTTATAGTAAAACTTTCAAAATTTTACTATTTTTATAGTCAAATTTTCAACATTTTACTATTTTTATAGTCAAATTTTCAAAATGTTACTATTTTTATAGTAAAATTTTCAAAATTTTACTATTTTTATAGGAAAATTTTCAAAATTTTACTATTTTTATAGGAAAATTTTCAAAATTTTACTATTTTTATAGGAAAATTTTCAAAACTTTACTATTTTTATAGGAAAATTTTCAAAATTTTACTATTTTTATAGGAAAATTTTCAAAATTTTACTATTTTTATAGGAAAATTTTCAAAATTTTACTATTTTTATAGGAAAATTTTCAAAATTTTACTATTTTTATAGAAAAATTTTCAAAATTTTACTATTTTTATAGGAAAATTTTCAAAATTTTACTATTTTTATAGGAAAATTTTCAAAATTTTACTATTTTTATAGGAAAATTTTCAAAATTTTACTATTTTTATAGGAAAATTTTCAAAATTTTACTATTTGTTATATGAAAATTTTCAAAATTCTACTATTTTTTATATGAAAATTTTAAAAATTCTACTATTTTTGTATAAGAATTTATAAAATTTTACTAACTTTATAGGGAAATTAAAAAAAAAAATCTATTTTATAGGAAATTTCTCAAAATTTTGCTATTATTATCAGAAAACTTTCAAAATTTTAATACTTTTAAAGGAAAATGTTTATTTTTATTTGATAATTTTTGCTATTTTTATTTCAAAATTTTACTACCTTTATAGGAAAATTTTCAAAATTTTTCTACTTTTATGGAAAAATTTGTTTTATAGGAAAGTTTTTAAAATTTTCCAAATTTTTTAGGAAAATATCTCAGATATATAAAGATATCCTATTACTGTGGGATAAGTTTTGCTTAAAATAGTAAATGGCTATTTTGTTCGCTTAACCCTTTACTGAATGCTATTCTGCATTTCCTACCTTTGAACATAATTAGCAAAAGCTGCATCTGTGGCATTTAGTTTAGGAAATCTAATTATGTATTTGTATGTTCTTTCATTAGCTTCCATGGTAACATGGATTTCCAGATAGTATCACTACCAGCTAAAACAAAATAAAATTTGTCGTGCTTAAAATTCGATTAAGTCTTTTAAACGTTTAATGTACTTAAGCTAAGTGTTAATGTATTAACTGAATTATTTAGTTATATACTTAAATCCGTTTCCCTTAATTGCTCTATTGAAACAGTTTAAGTCTTAAATTAAAGATTCAATTGAATTCAATTCAAATTTTTGAATAACATTAAACTTAGCTGAACATATGGTAAATCCGCTTAAGTGATTTTTGTTTGTGGTCTCCTGTTTTTGTAAATGGAATGAGAAATTTAAGTAATTGTCATTTTTAATTTGGAATTAATGTGAATTTAAAATGTTTCTGTCAGCCGAGCATATGGGAGATTATTTTTTAAATCGTTTTTTTTTTGAAATAATTAATCTTTAATTAACATTTATTAGAAAGACATGTGTTAATTTAAACATTTTGTCTGACTAATTTTAAATAAAAACACATTAATCAATTAAAAATGTAGACAGAAGGATTTAGTGAAAAAGACATTTTAAGTAGCAAGAAATTAGGTTAAATGAAAAGGATTTGAATGGGAAGGAAAGGATTTGCGTAGGTGATGAGAGTTAATTTAAGCCAAAGCAGACTGACGTTTATTTTCGCTGCTTTCAAAAGCTTAAAGTTGTTAAGTGAAATGTCTTGCCTATTTCTAGGCTTTAAGTATTTCTTAGCAGCTTCTCATTGTACTTGTGTATGTATCTTCCACAGAATATGTAATAAATCCTTACTCAAATATCTCTGAGATTTATGTTTTTTATTTATTTTTCATTCTTTTTTTGCTTTGTTTTAGCCTAGTTATTCTTGTTTACAGTTAATGTTTGTTAAAGTGATTTGATTTAAGTTTAACTTTTTTATTTGTTTAGTTATAAAATCTGCAGCAAAACAAAAAATGAACATCTTTTTTATGTTCTTTCCCTGAGATTATATATGAACTTAATGGGGTTACACTAAAATCCCAGACTTGGCGGCATATAACACCATAACCATAAATTTCAAAATGTTGCTCTAAAGTTTAGAATCCAAAGTGACTGCAGTTCCATGCATGGCTGTGAAATTCCCAGTCAACGCCACCAACAAAAAACATTAAAATGTTTGAACAGAAAAACTTAACACCCACTTTGTTATTTCGTTTTTTTTAGTAAAAATAGAATTGTTTTATGTTCATAATGTTAGCAGGAATTTTGCGCAGATTTCCTGTAAAACTTTTTTATTTGTTTGTTCAAATAACTGACACTACACATAGAATTTGTAAACATTTCCATTCTTATTTAAATATTTTATTTTATTTTAACGAAAATTTTTCTATAGAAAAATTTTTTTTAACGAAAATTTTCGTATAGAAAAATTTTTTTTAACGAAAATTTTTCTATAGAAAAATTTTTTTTAACGAAAATTTTTCTATAGAAAAATTTTTTTTTAACGAAAATTTTTCTATAGAAAAATTTTTTTTAACGAAAATTTTTCTATAGAAAAATTTTTTTTGACGAAAATTTTTCTATAGAAAAATTTTTTTTAACGAAAATTTTTCTATAGAAAAATTTTTTTTAACGAAAATTTTTCTATAGAAAAATTTTTTTTAACGAAAATTTTTCTATAGAAAAATTTTTTTTAACGAAAATTTTTCTATAGAAAAATTTTTTTTAACGAAAATTTTTCTATAGAAAAATTTTTTTAACGAAAATTTTTATATAGAAAAATTTTTTTAACGAAAATTTTTCTATAGAAAAATATTTCTATCGAAAATTTTTCTATAGAAAATTTTTTTTAACTCAAATTTTTCTATAGAAAAATTTTTTTAACTAAAATTTTTCTATAGAAAAATTTTTTTAACTCAAATTTTTCTATAGAAAAATTTTTTTAACTCAAATTTTTCTATAGAAAAATTTTTTTAACTCAAATTTTTCTATAGAAAAATTTTTTTAACGAAAATTTTTCTATAGAAAAATTTTTTTAACGAAAATTTTTCTATAGAAAAATTTTTTTAACTCTAATATTTCTATAGAAAAATTTTTTAACTCTAATTTTTCTATAGAAAAATTTTTTTAACTCTAATTTTTCTATAGAAAAATTTTTTTAACTCTAATTTTTCTATAGAAAAATTTGTTTAACTCTAATTTTTCTATAGAAACATTTTTTTAACTCTAATTTTTCTATAGAAAAATTTTTTTAACTCTAATTTTTCATTTTTTTTAACGAAAATTTTTCTATAAAAAAATTTTTTTAACGAAAATTTTTCTATAGAAAAATTTTTTTAACGAAAATTTTTCTATAGAAAAATTTTTTTTAACGAAAATTTTTCTATAGAAAAATTTTTTTTAACGAAAATTTTTCTATAGAAAAATTTTTTTTAACGAAAATTTTTCTATAGAAAAATTTTTTTTAACGAAAATTTTTCTATAGAAAAATTTTTTTAACGAAAATTTTTCTATAGAAAAATTTTTTTTAACGAAAATTTTTCTATAGAAAAATTTTTTAACGAAAATTTTTCTATAGAAAAATTTTTTTAACGAAAATTTTTGTATAGAAAAATTTTTTTAACGAAAATTTTTCTATGGAAAAATTATTTTAACGATAATTTTTCTATAGAAAAATTTTTTAACGAAAATTTTTCTATAGAAAAATTTTTTTAACGAAAATTTTTCTATAGAAAAATTTTTTTAACGAAAATTTTTCTATAGAAAAATTTTTTTAACGAAAATTGTTCTATAGAAAAATTTTTTTAACGAAAATTTTTTAAATGTTCAAAATTTTAGTTTTTTTAAAGGAAATTTTTTTTTCTATTTTTATAGAAAAATTTTCAAAATATTTCTATTTTTATAGTAAAATTATAAATATTTTGGTAGAAAAATTTTCAAAATTTTTCTATTTTTATAGAAAAATTTTAAATTTTTTTATATTTTTATAGAAAAATTTAAAATTTTTTTCTATTTTTATAGAAAAATTTTAAATTTTTTTCTATTTTTATAGAAAAATTTAAAAAAATTTTCTATTTTTCTAGAAAAATTTTCAAAATTTTACTATTTTTGTAGGAAAATTTTCAAAAATTTAATATTTTTATAGGAAAATATTAAAAATTTTAATATTTTTGTAGGAAAATTTTAAAAATTAGACTATTTTTATAGGATAATTTTCAAAATTTTACTATTTTATGGGAAAAATTTTAAATTTTTACTATTTTTATAGAAAAATGTTTAAAATTTTTCTATTTTTATAGAAAAATTTTTAAATTTTTCTATTTTTATAGAAAAAATTTTAAATTTTTCTATTTTTATAGAAAAATTTTTAAATTTTTCTATTTTTATAGAAAATTTTTTTTATTTTTTAGAAAAAATTTAAAAACTTTTCTATTTTTCTAGAAAAATTTTCAAAATTTTTCTCTTTTTGTAGAAAAAATTTCAAAATTTTTCTATTTTTATAGAAAAAATTTTACAATTTTTTCTATTTTTGTACAGAAAATTTTTTTATCGATAAAAAGATGCTTATGCTTGATTATAGTTTTAATTCACTTATTGTTTCATAATTATGACTTTGACTGTCATTTGTCAAATAAAATCATAAAACTTCTTAAAGCTATTAAAAAATAAAAATCTTTCTTAAGATTCTTAATAAAATGCTCCTGCATCTAAAACCCATCATAAAAAGCACTAAATTAAAATAATCCCAGTTTTTCTTCTCTGGCTCCTGTGAAGTCCTTAATTTATGCAGATATGAACATCCTATTGCATTATTTATTTCTTTTTGTTGGCTGCTCAAGTATACGGAAAAATATTAAATCGTATATGAATGAAATGTAAATGTATGTGTAAAAACACATATACAAATGAAAATATACTTTTGTCTACAGCCTTAGAGTAGGCAGCAGTTGTTTATGTTTATCTATTGTTCTATTTGTGCGTAGGTGAAATTTTTTCTTCTAAATTTCTTAAGGTTTTTCTTTTCTTTTCCTTTCGTTTTGTTTTTCTTTCATTTTAGATCATTTCTTTAAGTAAAACTTAAGCAACCAAGAATTATAATTTTTATTTATTCTCTATTCTACCCAAGTAGTTACTTTTTTGTTATTATTGTCAAGACTCTGGGGCAAACAAATATTTCTTCCCCATTTTTTCTACTATCGGGGCATGAGCATAATTTCTACATTTGTTTTTGCTATTTGTTTTATAATTTATATTTACTATTCTCGCAACAACTCCTGGGGGATTAAGTGGGCTTATGGCTTACAAAAAGGCTTGAATGCTAATGACTTAACGCAACAACAGCCAGAACACGAATACATGAGGAAAAAGGTGCTATTGCTATAATGGGTTGCATTGCTATGGTTTGGGTATTTTAAAAGTGTTTTTGTCTGTGGCCTCGGGTTGTTTTTATTTCTTCCGCAGTCTTAAATTTATAACAGTTTTAAATATTAATAATCTTGGAAGGATTTAGTCATGTAAGACATGTTTGAAGTGGGTTCATGAGAATCAACAGTAAAGGGAATTGCTTGAAACTAATGTTAATACTAGGGAATCTATAAGAAGACCATGACTAGACTATAGCTTTAGTGACCATTATAGTGCACTAGCTTGCCTATTTTATATGTTTTATAATATCGAAACACGTGTAGGTCACATCTGTCTGTTCTGGCCTTTTTTTCCTCTATCTTTCACTTTATGCTGAAGTTTACTGTCATGCATCCATAAAACATTTTTTTGCTATAATTTTTATCTCTTAATCTAAATGTTAAATTTTTAAAAATGTTGTTTCAAGCAAAAAAAAAACAACAAGAAAACTTTTACAGACTTTAATTGAAACATTTTGTAGTCACGACTTTTATTTTAATCAAAAAGTAACAAAAAGAATTAAAATGAATAGAAGGAAAAAAATTTAAATAAATTTTATTTTGTTAAATGTTACCGAGACCCAGAATTAGCATCTACTGGTTGGCCTTATTTGTTAGAAATAAAAAATAAAATTTATTGTTCCAAATTGCAAAATTAGATTATTTATTTATTTTGTCATGAGTTTTGCTAAAACTTTTTAATGTGTCTTAGGAGCTTTAATTTATGGCTTTTTTTTCTTGCCTGTCCTTAACAATTAGACAAGTTTTGAAAAGAAGAAAAATTATACCGAAGTTTATGTAAAAGTTGGTACCACAAAAAAAGGCGTTTTAAATTTAGGTAAAACTCTAAAGTTTTAATATAAAAACAATAAAAAATTTTCCTATAAAAAAAGTAAAATTCAAAAAAAAAAAAAGAAAAATTGGAAAATTTTGAAAAATTTTTCTATAAAAATAGAAAAATTTTGAAAATTTTTCCATAAAAACAGAAAAATTTTAACAAATTTTTCTTTATAAATTAAAAATTTTTGAAAATTTTTCTATAAAAATAGAAAAATTTTGAAAATTTTTCTATAAAAATAGAAAAATTTTGAAAATTTTTCTATAAAAATAGAAAAATTTTGAAAATTTTTCTAAAAAAATTTTTCTATAAATTTTTCTGCAGAAATAAAAAAATTTTGCAAATTTTTCTTTAGAAATAGGAAAATTTTGAAAAATTTTCTATAAAAATAGAAAAATTTGGAAAATTTTTCTATAAAAATAGAAAAATTTGGAAAATTTTTCTATAAAAATAGAAAAATTTTGAAAATTTTTCTATAAAAAAAGAAAAATTTTGAAAAATTTTCTATAAAAATAGAAAAATTTTGAAAATTTTTCTATAAAAAAAGAAAAATTTTGAATATTTTTCTATAAAAATAAAAAAATTTTGAAAATTTTTCTATAAAAAAGAAAAAATTTGAAAATTTTTCTATAAAAATAAAAAAATTTCGAAAAAAATTTTTTGAAAAATTTCCTATAAAAATAGTAAAATTTTGAAAATTTTCCTATAAAAATAGTAAAATTTTTAAAATTTCCCTATAAAAATACTAAAATTTTGAAAATTTTCCTATAAAAATACTAAAATTTTGAAAATTTTCCTATAAAAATAGTAAAATTTTTAAAATTTTCCTATAAAAATAGTAAAATTTGGAAAATTTTCCTATAAAAATAGTAAAATTTTGAAAATGTTCCTATAAAAATTGTAAAATTTTGAAAATTTTCCTTTAAAAATAGTAAAATTTTGAAAATTTCCTATAAAAATAGTAAAAATTTGAAAATTTTCCTATAAAAATAGTAACATTTTGAAAATTTTCCTATAAAAATAGTAAAATTTTCAAAATTTTCCTATAAAAATAGTAAAATTTTAAAAATTTTCCTATAAAAATAGTAAAATTTTAAAAATTTTCCTATAAAAATAGTAAAATTTTAAAAATTTTCCTATAAAAATAGTAAAATTTTGAAAATTTTCCTGTAAAAATAGTAAAATTTTGAAAATTTTCCTATAAAAATAGTAAAATTTTGAAAATTTTCCTATAAAAATAATAAAATTTTGAAAATTTCCTATAAAAATAGTAAAAATTTGAAAATTTTACTATAAAAATAGTAACATTTTGAAAATTTTCCTATAAAAATAGTAAAATTTTGAAAATTTTCCTATAAAAATAGTAAAATTTTAAAAATTTTCCTATAAAAATAGTAAAATTTTAAAAATTTTCCTATAAAAATAGTAAAATTTTAAAAATTTTCCTATAAAAATAGTAAAATTTTAAAAATTTTCCTATAAAAATAGTAAAATTTTAAAAATTTTCCTATAAAAATAGTAAAATTTTGAAAATTTTCCTGTAAAAATAGTAAAATTTTGAAAATTTTCCTATAAAAATAGTAAAATTTTGAAAATTTTCCTATAAAAATAGTAAAATTTTGAAAATTTTCCTATAAAAATAGTAAAATTTTGAAAATTTTCCTATAAAAATAGTAAAATTTTAAAAAAGTTTTCTATAAAAATAGTAAAATTTTGAAAATTTTCCTATAAAAATAGTAAAATTTTGAAAATTTTCCTATAAAAATAATAAAATTTTGAAAATTTTCCTATAAAAATAGTAAAATTTTGAAAATTTTCCTATAAAAATAGTAAAATTTTCCTATAAAAATAGTAAAATTTTAAAAATTTTCCTATAAAAATAGTAAAATTTTGAAAATTTTCCTATAAAAATAATAAAATTTTCCTATAAAAATGGTAAAATTTTGAAAATTTTCCTGTAAAACAAATAAAATTTTGAAAATTTTACTATAAAAATTGTACTATAAAAATATTTAGTAAAATTATAAAAATTTTGCGATAAAAATAATAAATTTTGAAAGTTTTCCGAAAAAATTACATTTTGAAAATTTTCCAATAAAAATTGTAGAAATCTGTCTGTCAATGCTTCTTTGCATCTTTATATCCTTCTTCCATTAACTCTTCTTTCTTACCTCTTTTTTGATCCAATTTCCTTTTCTGTCAACCGATTACTATTAATTTTGGTTTACAACTTGTCACTGTTTTAACACTTTAACTTTCCTATAATTTTTATAGTTCGAAACAAAAAATCATTTTTTCCTATCCAACTTTAAAACTTTTCGCCCTCATCCTTATTTTAAAAGCCAATATATAAAAATCATTAATCATTTCAACGCTACAAAGTGGTTACTTCAGCAATTTATCAATTCTTATGCAGCCAAGGGATTTATAGCAAAATTTATAGCAAAGTTATGAACAGAGAAATGTAGAAAATAATACATATTTGTTTTAATGATTGACATCCATGATTTTAAAACCATATATTGAGGATAAAAATCAAAAGATTCGGATAAAAAATGAAGGGTTGTAAGAAATTAATCGAGGCAAATGGAAAAACGAAAGAGCAACAAAATTTTCTTTTTAGTTCCAATGATTGTTTTTTGTTATCTTTTGTAAATGAAAATATAGCAAAGAAAAGTTAAAATACAAACATACTTATAAGAACATGAGAAAATCCATAGAGAAAATTGGCTTCATAAGCAAGAACTTACGAAAAGTGGGGTAATGAATAGATGGAAAAATGGACTCATGTAAAGACGAACGAATGGACTAACGAAAAGACATATCATGAATGTTGAGAGTATGTTGAAATAATGATAAAACCCAAACCTAAAGAAAATTACTTGACACAATTTTAAAAACTTTAAGAAAAAAAACCTGAAAAAATGGTCAATCATTTAAAAAGTTAAGCACAAAAAGGATAAACGACCTTGTTAGTTAACCCTCATAAGACCAAGAGTACTCCAAATGAACCAACAGTTTTTTTTTAATTTTACTAAAAACTAGAAATAAACATGTAATAGTAGGAAACCTATTACTTGTTCCAATATATAATATGATTTTTTGATACAAGCAAAAGCTTGTGACACACAAAGGGTTAACAGATGAATGGAAGGAAAAAATTACAGACAAAATAATGGGGGTAAACAAATTTCCTGCATTTTATAGCAACACACACATACATTTAAATATTAATACCTCAGGATGGAAAACACACATTAACTTTTATAAAATAGCAAAAGGACATTGAATAAAATTGAGCAAAACTGCAATTTATAAAGGATAAAGAAAGGATCGATTGTTAAATCCAAAAAGAAAAAGTCTGAAAAATACTTACAAAAAAGTTTAATAGGAAAGTTTCAAGATTTTACTATTTTCTTAGGAAAGTATTCAAAATTTTACTATTTTTATTTTCAAAATTTTAAAATTTTACTACTTTTATAGGAAATATTTAAAAAAAACGTATTATTTTTGTAAAAAAAAATTTTCAAAATTTTACAATTTTTTTAGGATACATTAAAAAATTTTACTAATTTTACAGGAAAATTTTCAACATTTTACCACTTTTATAGGAAAATTTTCAAATTTTACTATTTGTATTAAATTATTTTTAAAACTTTACTATTTCTATAGAAAAATTTTGAAAATTTTTCTATTTCAATTGGAACATTTTCAAAATTTTACTTTTTATAAAAATAAGAAAATTTAAAAAATTTTACTACTTTTTTACAGTTTTGGAAAATTTTCAAAATTCTAGTATTTCTAAAGGAATGCTTTCAATTTTACTATTTTATAGGAAAATTTTAAAAATTTTACTATTTTTATAGGAAAATTTTTAAATGTTTACTATTTTTATAAGAAAATTTTCAAAATTTTACTATTTTTATAGAAAAATCTTCAAAATTTTACTATTTTTATAGAAAAATTTTCAAAATTTTACTATTTTATAGGAAAATTTTTAAAATTTTACTATTTTTATAGGAAATTTTTCAAAATTTTACTATTTTTATAGTAAAATTTTCAAAATTTTACTATTTTTAAAGAAAAATTTTCAAATTTTTTCTATTGTTATAGGAAAATTTTTAAATTTTTAAATTTTTTTTTATATTTTTTTTTTATAGGAAAATTTTCAAAATTTTACTATTTTTATAAGAACATTTTCGAAATGTTACTATTTTTATAAGAAAATTTTCGAAATTTTACTATTTTTATAGAAAAATTTCCAAAATTTTACTATTCTCAAAGAAAAATTTTCAAAATTTTACTATTTTTATGAGAAAATTTTCAAAATTTTACTAGTTTTATAAGAAAGTTTCCGAAATTTTACTATTTTTATAGGAACATTTTCAAAATTTTACTATTCTTATAGAAAACTTTTCAAAATTTATCTTTATAGGATAATTTTTAAAATTTTACTATTTTTATACAAACATTTTAGAAATTTTTCTAATTTTATAGAAAATATTTCAAAATTTTACTATTTCTATACGAAAATTTTCAAAATTTTACTATTTTTTTAAGTTAAATTTTTTTAAATTTTGAAGATTTTTCTATTTTTCTAGAAAAGTTTTCAAAATTTTTCTATTTTTATAGAAAATTTTTTCTATTTTTATAGAAAAATTTTCAAAATTTTTCTATTTTTATAGAAAAATTTTCAAAATTTTTCTATTTTTATAGAAAAATTTTCAAAATTTTTCTATTTTTATAGAAAAATTTTCAAAATTTTTCTATTTTTACAGAAAAATTTTCAAAATTTTTATATTTTTATTGAAAAATTTTCAAAATTTTTCTATTTTTATAGAAAAATTTTCAAAATTTTTCTATTTTTATAGAAAAATTTTCAAAATTTTTCTATTTTTATAGAAAAATTTTCAAAATTTTTCTATTTTTATAGAAAAATTTTCAAAATTTTTCTATTTTTATAGAAAAATTTTCAAAATTTTTCTATTTTTATAGAAAAATTTTCAAAATTTTTCTATTTTTATAGAAAAATTTTCAAAATTTTTCTATTTTTGTAGAAAAAATTTTCAAAATTTTTCTATTTTTATAGAAAAATTTTCAAAATTTTTCTATTTTGATAGAAAAATTTTCAAAATTTTTCTATTTTTACAGAAAAATTTTCAAAATTTTTATATTTTTATAGAAAAATTTTCAAAATTTTTCTATTTTTGTAAAAAAATTTTCAAAATTTTTCTATTATTATAGAAGGCGTTATACAAATATTAAAATTTTATTTTCAAAATTTCTATATTCCTATTTGAAATTATCATTACATCTGAATATTTATTTATCTTTTTTTTATAAAAATATGTAAATTTCTGAATAAAATTTCCTTATTTAATCAATGAAACATAGATAAATTATTCAAGGGAGAGAAGAAAACTGAAAACAAAAAAAATCGTGTGTTGCTATAAAAATTTTTGGATTTGCATTAAATTTGAATACCAAATAAATAATAAACAAAAAAACTATTATTAAAAATACTAAAAGTTTATAACACCTGTTATTATATTAAGTTTCAAATAAATTTTTACAAACCCATGATTTAACTATAAAAGGGCACAATTCACAAGTTTTTAACTTTAATTAAAATAAAACGGATTTTAATATATGAGTACTAAGCGGAACAATAAGTCTAATAAAGTAATCACGATATTTAAGTGCAACGATTTAGAAAATATTTATAGAAAAATTGGAACAGGTGTTAATATGTAGTATTTACCATAAATTATAAAAATATTGCAAATATTTCAATTTGAAAGTAATTGTTTGATACAAATTGATTCATTCATTTCAATTGATTTATGTTTGTTCATAAGAACTGGAAACAATGTTTTGATATACATCTGTTGGCTTTTGTTATTTACTTCATGGAGGACTTATACTCAAAACGGGTTAACCGTTAAAACAGCAAAAATCCAAAAAATTCCCCTAGTATTAAAAAGTTATACTATAGTATATTACACTAAGATCCCAATTTATTCCCCTGGTATTGTTTGCCATCAATTTGATGCTTTATTTTTATCATCGGCTAAACATTTGTTATAAATATATTTAACAATTTATATGTTAATTTAAAATTAACATAATTTTATGACTAAAAAGCAACAAATACGAACAACAAATGAGTTAACAAATTATTCTTTGCTAGACAAAAAGTAATTTTAGAATCTACGTTAACTGACACTCATTAGTCAATCAAATAATCGCCTTAAATTACACACATCTGTAAAAACTGGGTCTATAACATAAGTATACCCTACATAACTTTTTATATGCATGTTTTATCTGTTTTCATTTCTGTCACAACAAAAATTTATATTGGCCATTCTAACAAAAATTAAATTTTTGAAAAATTCCTATAAAAATAAGAAATTTTTTAAAAATTTCCTATAAAATTAAGAAATTTTTTAAAAATTTCCTATAAAAATAAGAAATTTTTTAAAAAATTTCCTATTTTTATAGGACATTTTTGAAAAATTTCCTATTAAAATATGAAATTTTTGAAAGATTTCCTATAAAAACAGGAAATTTTTGAAAAATTTCCTATAAAAATAAGACATTTTTGAAAAATTTCCTATAAAAATAAGAAATTTTTGAAAAATTTACAATAAAAATAAGAAATTTTTGAAAAATTTACAATAAAAATAAGAAATTTTTGAAAAATTTCTTATAAAAATAAGAAATTTTTTTAAAATTTCCTATAAAAGTAAGAAATTTTTTAAAAATTTCCTATAAAAATAAGAAATTTTTCAATAATGTCCTATAAAAATAGGAAATTTTTTAAAAAATTTCCTATTTTGATAGGAAATCTTTCAAAAATTTCCTATAAAAATAAGACATTTTTGAAAAATTTCCTATAAAAATAAGAAATTTTTGAAAAATTTACAATAAAAATAAGAAATTTTTGAAAAATTTCCTATAAAAATAAGAAATTTTTAAAAAATTTCCTATAAAAATAAGAAATTTTTGAAAAATTCCTACAAAAATAAGAAATTTTTGAAAATTTTCCTGTAAAAATAAGAAATTTTTAAAAAATTTCCTTTAAAAATAAAAAATTTTTTCAAAATTTCCCATAAAAACAAGAAATTTTTGAAAAATTTCCTATAAAAATAACAACTTATTGAAAAATTTCCTAAAAAAAATTAGAAATTTTTGAAAAATTTCTTAAAAAAATAATAAATTTTTGAAAAATTTCCTATAAAAATAATAAATTTTTGAATAATTTCCTATAAAAATAATAAATTTTTGAAAAATTTCTTATAAAAATGAGAAATTTTTGAAAAATTTCCTATAAAAATAAGTAATTTTTTTGAAAACTTTCCTATAAAAATAAGAAATTTTTGAAAAATTTCCTATAAAAAGAAAAAAAATTTCCTATAAAAATAGAAATTTTTGAAAAATTTCCTATAAAAATAAGAAATTTTTGAAAAATTTCCTATAAAAATAAGTAATTTTTGAAAACTTTCCTATAAAAATTAGAAATTTTTGAAAAATTTCCTATAAAAATAGAAATTTTTGAAAAATTTCCTATAAAAATAAGAAATTTTTGAAAAATTTCCTATAAAAATAAGAAATTTTTGAAAAATTTCCTATAAAAATAAGAAATTTTTGAAAAATTTCCTATAAAAATAAGAAATTTTTGAAAAATTTCCTATAAAAATAAGACATTTTTGAAAAATTTCCTATAAAAATAAGAAATTTTTGAAAAATTTCCTATAAAAATAAGAAATTTTTGAAAAATTTCATACAAAAATAAGAAATTTTAGAAAAATTTACTACATATAGAAATAGGAAAATTTTCAAAATTTTTCTATTTTTATAGGAAAATTTTCAAAATTTTTCTATTTTTATAGGAAAATTTTCAAAATTTTTCTATTTTTATAGGAAAATTTTCAAAATTTTTCTATTTTTATAGGAAAATTTTCAAAATTTTTCTATTTTTTTTGGAAAATTTTCAAAATTTTTCTATTTTTTTTGGAAAATTTTCAAAATTTTTCTATTTTTTTTGGAAAATTTTCAAAATTTTTCTATTTGTATAGGAAAATTTTCAAAATTTTTCTATTTTTATAGGAACATGGCTAAATTGACTCACTTGATAATAGAAAGCCACTAACTATTAAAGCTTAGACCTTATTCTAATTTATTAATGTTTATTTATGGTTTTTGTGGTAAAAGTTATTAATGGATTTATAATTAAAATTATTTGATATAGAACAATTATTAAAAATTGAAATTAAATTTTATAGTTCGTTAATTCAATTCTTCCATTTTTTTTATAAAACATTTAATATTTGTATTCTTATTTATATTTAATTTAATATTAAACTTTTTTTCAAATATTTTAAATTATTGTTAAATATTTAAAAGCCTAAGGGGATATTTATTATTAGCTTTTTTTAACTTTTCATTGATAAAATAAAAAAAAAGTTATTTCTACAATAATATAAAAAATTTATAATAGTTTTTGTTCTAAATTTTGAACTATTAACACTTCATGGGAATTGAAATCAATTTGTAAGCAACCATATATATCATCTAAGATTCAAAAGGAGATAACTGACAAAAAGCTTAAAATTATTTTACAATAAGTTCAATATTTTATATGAGTTTTTTTAGATCTCCCGATTATAAGTATATAATCGGGGAGATCTAAAAAATCACTTAAGTTTGTATTAGTGATTTAGATCCTTTTGCTTTTGATGACTATAGATTTTTAATGACTATAAATTTTTTTAAGAGTTTTTCTGTTAGTTTGGAAAATTGATATTGATTGAATCTAGTGATAGAAATAAAACTATATTTTTTGGCACTTATCATCATAAATTGATAAATTTAATCTCTTGCAATTTTAATGAAATTATTTTAAACAACCAGAAGTAATTGCCAATTGGTTTGTTAAAAAAAGAAATTGGCAATTATCCAAAAAAAATGGACTTTAGTCAAAAGAAAGCAATGTTATAATACGACAAGCGATAAACTTAAAAAGCACTCGGCACAATGGGGCAAATACATTTTTTTGGAAATTAAATTACATTTAGTATTGAAATACTATTGCATTTACATTTCTCAGATGCATTCGAGTTAAAGTTTTAGTGGCATACTCTCAGATTCGATATATGTAGGAGTGGCGTTGTACGATCGAGGAAAAATATTTGATACTATAAACAAATTTTGAATATAAAGAACAGGGTCCAAATCTCCGTATTTGAAATCGATCAAAATGTCAGATATTCCGGAAAAAATTGTGTAGCATACTTTTAGGAAAATCTATATAATATATAACATACAAGCTTCACTACATTAAGGGTACTCGTTTAAACTGCTAACTTTAGCAACTCTTAAATTTTTTCTATTTAGCAATAATGTTAAACGAACGCACCTCTTAAACTTAATACTTAAATTATTTTTCCTTATGATTTTGTATAGGCTTATCACGCTTGCGCTTCATTTTCTTTTCCAAAAGCTAATGGCTATAATGGAACAAATTAATTTACATAGAAAATAGTTTTTACATATTTCTTACCTCTGTCATTATAATTTCTTATTTATTGTTCCAAAAATTTAAATTTTAATAATTTTTTTCTGTTTTCTTTTTTTATCAAAGAACAGTGTTGCCCTGATAAAATTATTTTCTATGAAATATTTGAAACACATTGAAAATACTATTTTAACAGAGAGTTTAAGAGCCAAAATTGTTGCTTAAAACTTTAATAGCCTTGTAAAAAATTTTCTATACAATTTTTGACACATTTTTTAATATGTTTTAAATATTTAAGCTTTAAGAGGTATAAGAGGCATTTAGTAGTTTAAACGAGTACCCCTATTGTGTCTTATTTGTCAAAAGTTCCCTGATAGCAAAGATATTTTATTTAAACTAAATGTTTTGACAAACAAATGGATATGTTAAGATATCAAGATATCAACTTTCAGCAAAATAAATAATTTTGAAAATCCCTAAGGTATGTTACATATTTTTACTTAAAAGTCTAAGTTTTCTATCGAGAACGAATGCGGCGATTTGGCCCCAGTTAAAGACTTCATGTACACAAATGACCGGTAAGCGTAAATTGTACAAAATTGAATTTATTTATCAGGTCTTATATATTTTCTTGGGTTAAATGTGGACCGATTGCCACGAATTTTTATTTAACAAAAGTTTTATTTGTGAAATTTTTTTTCAAAAAATTTTACTTATCTTTATAAGCGCTTTGTTGTTAAGGGTAGTTATATTCAAATATGAGCAAATTTCAACAAAGTTTGTTAGACTAATTTAATTGCGACCTGTACTTTGGCAATAGAACTGAAAAAAGTATCGACTTCAAAACTTGTAAAACCTTTTTTGATTAAAAAGCTTATTTTGTTGAAAATGGGCCAAAAATTTGAGCATAGAAAGTGATTTTCAGGGTAAAAAGGGAAATATCTGCAATGTTATGTTTCTTAAACTAAAAAGTTTGGGAACCAATATTAATTGAATTAATTTTAGTTTAGATCGGTACTAAAAAGAAGAAGGCACTTATTTGGTACTTTTTGCCGATTGCCGATTTCAACAAAATTTGGTAGACTAATTTAATTGCGACCTGTACTTTGGCAATAGAACTGAAAAAAGTATCGACTTCAATACTTGTAAAACCTTTTTTGATTAAAAAGCTTATTTTGTTGAAAATGGGCCAAAAAAATATGAGCATAGAAAGTGATTTTCAGGGTAAAAAGGGAAAATATCTACAATGTTATGTTTCTCAAACTAAAAAGTTTGGGAACCAATATTAATTGAATTAATTTTAGTTTAGATCGGTACTAAAAAGAAAAAGGCGATTGTTATGGTACTTTTTGAAAAATGCGAATATTAATGGTTTAAAACGGGTAAAACTAAATTCTAGGTACTATTTTGTAAGCAATAAGTTATTTTTGAACCTATGATCATAGATTAAATATGATCACATACATTTTTTTTTAATTTTTCAATTCATGGGGTAAAAAAGGGTAAAAACTGGAAAATTGGTAATGTTTTAAGATAAAAGATTTGGTCGAATATTGGCCTATTTCAATAAAAACAGATTTAATTACGACTGTACTTTGACCACATAATAGCAAAATTGGGCAAATATGAGTGTGGGAAGTGATTTTGGGGGTAAAAAAGTGTACTGTCATGAAATTAAGATTTTTGCTTAAGGACATACTGGTCAACAGCCAAAATTACATTCAAGATAAACTATTGTTCTCTTATGCTATGGACCCCTAAGTACCAAAACAGTTGAAATTTTTTCTCATCGATGTTTTAAATTAAAAATTTTTTCTAAAGTTTGGTATTTTTTGAAGAGGTTGTGCTAGTAATTTTGCCATATTTTGAAAACGACTTATTATATTTTATTGAAAAATACATTAATGAATTAAGAACAAAATTGTCCTTAAGACGTGCAAATAAAAGTTTTTGGTTGATCAACGGTTTTAGAGTTATTTACATTTCAATTAAAAAAAAAATTTTTTGGCAAAACAAAAAATTTTTATTTTTAAAAAATTAGGAAAAAATCGAAAATAAAGAAAAATACTACAATTTCTTGACTATTGAAAAACTATAAATATTTCAAATAATATGATATATATAATATGAGCATTATAAAAAAATCCATCAACGTTTTTCTAAAATTTGGAATTTTTAAAGATATTGTGCTAGTTATTTCGCCATATATTAAAAACCTCTAATTTGATTTTATTGAAATTACATTAATGTATTAAGAGCAAAATTACCCTTAAGTCTAGCTAATATCAATTTTGTGTATGACTAATAGTTTTAGAGTTATTTACATTGCAGTTTTGGAAAACATTTTTTTTTTTTGGAAAAACGAAAAGTTTTCCTTTTTTAATTGATAAAGAATCGAAAACAAAAAAAAGTTGCTACTGTAAAACTATAAATATTTTACATAATATATGTCTCATATAATGAAAATTCATCGATTACAATTTAGATCTTGTAATAGATTTTTTCAAAAAACATTTTTTTTTTTTTTCAGAAAACATGTTTTTGTTCTAAAATTTTAAAAGACTTTGAAGATGTTGTGCTAACTATTTTGCCATATTTCGAAAACCACTTATCCGATTTTATTGAAAATACATCAGTGGATTAAGTGCAAAATTACCTATAAGTCTTGCAAATATCAATTTTGTATATGACTAACAGTTTTGGAGTTATTAATAATGCAATTTTAGGAAAAGATTTTTTTTTTTGAAAAATCGAAAGATTTTTATTTTTTTAAAATCAAAAATAAAAAACTTACGATCATAACTGGACTATTGAAAAACTATAAATATTTCAAATAATATAAGTCTCGTATTATAAAAGTTTATCTATTAGGATTTAGAATTTTTAATCGATTACTTAAAAATATATATTTTTTGCTAAAATTTAGAATTTTTGAAAAGGTTGTTCTAGTAATTTTGCCATATATTGAAAACAACTTATCCGATTTTATTGAAAATACATCAATGGATTAAGAGCAAAATCGCCCTTAATCTATTGTTTTTATTAATTTTGTGTATGACCAATAATTTTGGAGATATTTACATTTAAATTTTAGAAAAAAAAAATTTTTTGTGAAAAATTAAAAAAATTTTATTTTTAAAAATTCATAAAAAATCGAAAATTAAAAAAATAATACCACTACTCAACTTATAACAGTTATTGATAGCTATTAATATTTCAAATAATATTCTAATAATCCATCGATTAGTCTTTAGATTTTTTAGTCGATTTTTTTAAAAAACTGATTTTTCCAAAATTTAGAATTTTTGAAGAGGTTGTGCTAGTTATTTGCCATATATTGAACACCACTTATTCGATTTTATTGAAAATACATTAATGGATTAAGAGCATAATTGCTCTAAAGTCTTTCTAATTATAATTTTATGTCTGATTAATAGTTTTGGAGTTATTTACATCGCAATTTTAGAAAACTTTTTTTTTTAGAAAATGGAAATTTTTTTCTTTTTTTAATTTATTAAAAATCGAAAATGGTATATAATAACATATAGATATAATAACATATTTAAAAAAATTTACATAAATTTAAAGTTTTTAAGAATTTTTCAGTTTAATATTTTTAAACTTTTTTCCAGTTTACTCACTTTGAATTCACAAAATTATTAAATTTTTTTTCGGTTTGATGATATGTTTTATGATTTAATTGGATTTTTCTATTTTTTTGTAGTTCAATAAAATTTTAGATAATTTTTTTATTGGTAACACTAACACTTCAAATTAAACAAATAAATTTATTCAATACAAATTTTTTAAACAAATTTATAAATTTTAAATATTTGTTTAACTGAAAAACAAAATATTACAATATTATTTATTGACACAACCAACTCTAAAGACTTTAAGAATAAAACTAAAATAAAATATTGAATAAAAATATACAATTAATAAAATGTTAGATAAATAACAACAACAATAAATAAAAAAGTCTAGATAAATATTTTTTTTATTTTAAATTCAATACCAACTCAAAATCACTTGTTACAAGTAATTAACGGATGCAGCTTAATCTTAAGACAAGACACACTCACACCTCGAACACGACAAGAATTTTGAAAAGTTAAAAAAAACCCTAGATTTCAAATATCATTAAATTCAAAACACTTTTTTATAAAACCGACTTTTCTTTTCTCAAAATCTTAATTTGTTTCAATTCTTCTTTCTTAAAAAGATCTTAAAATTAAAAAAACATTTCAATTCTGTGGGTTCGCACAATAACAATTTTTCCCCAAAAGATCACAAAGTTTTGCAAGAGCTTATCACTATTAGCCACTTTTAAGTCAAAACGATCAAAACTTGTTCTCCAGCAAATTCACGTCATAGTATGATGTTCAATTATTTGTTTATTTATTTTAGTCTAGAATTACAAAAAATTAATATTTTTTTCAAAACTGGTTGAATGCATTTTAGTCATTTTCGAATGAAATTGAAATTTTTATAGATTGTTTTTTGGTAAAGGGGAATTTTTCTTTTAAGTAATACAATGAATTTAGTATAATTCCCTAATAAAAAAAGCAATATTCCAAAGCAAAATTTAAAACTGGTCTAATAAACAGCACAATGGGAAGGAAAATAACAAAACTCAAGACCAGACTATGACTAGACTATGACTAGACTATGACTAGACTATGACTAGACTATGACTAGACTATGACTAGACTATGACTAGACTATGACTAGACTATGACTAGACTATGACTAGACTATGACTAGACTATGACTAGACTATGACTAGACTATGACTAGACTATGACTAGACTATGACTAGACTATGACTAGACTATGACTAGACTATGACTAGACTATGACTAGACTATGACTAGACTATGACTAGACTATGACTAGACTATGACTAGACTATGACTAGACTATGACTAGACTATGACTAGACTATGACTAGACTATGACTAGACTATGACTAGACTATGACTAGACTATGACTAGACTATGACTAGACTATGACTAGACTATGACTAGACTATGACTAGACTATGACTAGACTATGACTAGACTATGACTAGACTATGACTAGACTATGACTAGACTATGACTAGACTATGACTAGACTATGACTAGACTATGACTAGACTATGACTAGACTATGACTAGACTATGACTAGACTATGACTAGACTATGACTAGACTATGACTAGACTATGACTAGACTATGACTAGACTATGACTAGACTATGACTAGACTATGACTAGACTATGACTAGACTATGACTAGACTATGACTAGACTATGACTAGACTATGACTAGACTATGACTAGACTATGACTAGACTATGACTAGACTATGACTAGACTATGACTAGACTATGACTAGACTATGACTAGACTATGACTAGACTATGACTAGACTATGACTAGACTATGACTAGACTATGACTAGACTATGACTAGACTATGACTAGACTATGACTAGACTATGACTAGACTATGACTAGACTATGACTAGACTATGACTAGACTATGACTAGACTATGACTAGACTATGACTAGACTATGACTAGACTATGACTAGACTATGACTAGACTATGACTAGACTATGACTAGACTATGACTAGACTATGACTAGACTATGACTAGACTATGACTAGACTATGACTAGACTATGACTAGACTATGACTAGACTATGACTAGACTATGACTAGACTATGACTAGACTATGACTAGACTATGACTAGACTATGACTAGACTATGACTAGACTATGACTAGACTATGACTAGACTATGACTAGACTATGACTAGACTATGACTAGACTATGACTAGACTATGACTAGACTATGACTAGACTATGACTAGACTATGACTAGACTATGACTAGACTATGACTAGACTATGACTAGACTATGACTAGACTATGACTAGACTATGACTAGACTATGACTAGACTATGACTAGACTATGACTAGACTATGACTAGACTATGACTAGACTATGACTAGACTATGACTAGACTATGACTAGACTATGACTATGACTATGACTAGACTATGACTAGACTATGACTAGACTATGACTAGACTATGACTAGACTATGACTAGACTATGACTAGACTAGACTATGACTAGACTATGACTAGACTATGACTAGACTATGACTAGACTATGACTAGACTATGACTAGACTATGACTAGACTATGACTAGACTATGACTAGACTATGACTAGACTATGACTAGACTATGACTAGACTATGACTAGACTATGACTAGACTATGACTAGACTATGACTAGACTATGACTAGACTATGACTAGACTATGACTAGACTATGACTAGACTATGACTAGACTATGACTAGACTATGACTAGACTATGACTAGACTATGACTAGACTATGACTAGACTATGACTAGACTATGACTAGACTATGACTAGACTATGACTAGACTATGACTAGACTATGACTAGACTATGACTAGACTATGACTAGACTATGACTAGACTATGACTAGACTATGACTAGACTATGACTAGACTATGACTAGACTATGACTAGACTATGACTAGACTATGACTAGACTATGACTAGACTATGACTAGACTATGACTAGACTATGACTAGACTATGACTAGACTATGACTAGACTATGACTAGACTATGACTAGACTATGACTAGACTATGACTAGACTATGACTAGACTATGACTAGACTATGACTAGACTATGACTAGACTATGACTAGACTATGACTAGACTATGACTAGACTATGACTAGACTATGACTAGACTATGACTAGACTATGACTAGACTATGACTAGACTATGACTAGACTATGACTAGACTATGACTAGACTATGACTAGACTATGACTAGACTATGACTAGACTATGACTAGACTATGACTAGACTATGACTAGACTATGACTAGACTATGACTAGACTATGACTAGACTATGACTAGACTATGACTAGACTATGACTAGACTATGACTAGACTATGACTAGACTATGACTAGACTATGACTAGACTATGACTAGACTATGACTAGACTATGACTAGACTATGACTAGACTATGACTAGACTATGACTAGACTATGACTAGACTATGACTAGACTATGACTAGACTATGACTAGACTATGACTAGACTATGACTAGACTATGACTAGACTATGACTAGACTATGACTAGACTATGACTAGACTATGACTAGACTATGACTAGACTATGACTAGACTATGACTAGACTATGACTAGACTATGACTAGACTATGACTAGACTATGACTAGACTATGACTAGACTATGACTAGACTATGACTAGACTATGACTAGACTATGACTAGACTATGACTAGACTATGACTAGACTATGACTAGACTATGACTAGACTATGACTAGACTATGACTAGACTATGACTAGACTATGACTAGACTATGACTAGACTATGACTAGACTATGACTAGACTATGACTAGACTATGACTAGACTATGACTAGACTATGACTAGACTATGACTAGACTATGACTAGACTATGACTAGACTATGACTAGACTATGACTAGACTATGACTAGACTATGACTAGACTATGACTAGACTATGACTAGACTATGACTAGACTATGACTAGACTATGACTAGACTATGACTAGACTATGACTAGACTATGACTAGACTATGACTAGACTATGACTAGACTATGACTAGACTATGACTAGACTATGACTAGACTATGACTAGACTATGACTAGACTATGACTAGACTATGACTAGACTATGACTAGACTATGACTAGACTATGACTAGACTATGACTAGACTATGACTAGACTATGACTAGACTATGACTAGACTATGACTAGACTATGACTAGACTATGACTAGACTATGACTAGACTATGACTAGACTATGACTAGACTATGACTAGACTATGACTAGACTATGACTAGACTATGACTAGACTATGACTAGACTATGACTAGACTATGACTAGACTATGACTAGACTATGACTAGACTATGACTAGACTATGACTAGACTATGACTAGACTATGACTAGACTATGACTAGACTATGACTAGACTATGACTAGACTATGACTAGACTATGACTAGACTATGACTAGACTATGACTAGACTATGACTAGACTATGACTAGACTATGACTAGACTATGACTAGACTATGACTAGACTATGACTAGACTATGACTAGACTATGACTAGACTATGACTAGACTATGACTAGACTATGACTAGACTATGACTAGACTATGACTAGACTATGACTAGACTGTGACTAGACTATGACTAGACTATGACTTATTTGTTTATTTTTAAATATTTCTGGTCAAACTTTATTGTATTAAAGTGACTTGTAAGTTCGTCATAAGACCGCAAGATCATTAACATATCAGATTTTATTATTTATTTTTGTTAAGTCTACACTTAATTGCTAAAACAGTAAATAAGTTCTTGGTGGAATATTTTTGTCAAAAAACCGCAATAACATTTAGTAAGAACTTGATTCAGATGAGTGATCGCGTAAAAATATGATGCAGTTATTAGTTCAACTAACTCTGGCATAGTTTTGTTGTTTATAACCAAGTACAAAAGTCATAAAATTTTAGACAAAAATACTTGTTTAGTTAAGAGGTTTTACATTTTAATCTGTTGTTGTTTATTATTCAATTAGGCGCTATTGAGATACTAATTTTTGGTTAAAAGTTGTCTCTAAATATTTATGTTTTTATGGGTTTCTTTTGATTCTTGTTAAAAATTCATAAGAAATCGTGACTTAAAATTAGTGTTAAATGAAAGTTTTGAGAGCTTTGAAGGAGTGCAATCATGGTTTATTAACTAATATTTTTCAATTAATTTTTTTAATTATAATCTTAAGGCCCTGCCTTTTTTAAATTTGAAGCCGGCTGCAGTTTTTTATAACTGATACCTTTTTCCAACATTTGAACACACTGACTTCAACTTGTGTTTGACTTGAAGCTGACAGCAGAGACAAAAGCTATAAATAAATAGTCCAAAAGAACATTTATTTTCTAAAAACGTGATACACTTGATAATGAAATATTTTTGAACAAAATAAAAACAGACAAATTCATCTACAGAATGAGAAATACACACGCCCAATACAAAATTTCATTGATAATTTTATTAAATTTAATTATATAGAGCAAAACATTATCACTAATGAAAAGATCATGTTCAAGGTGATTGACTGCCTTGACTGAAATGGGCCAGTATTCTCTTTTTTTTTAAGAAAATATGAGATGTAGATAATTTTTATCAATAATTTTAACAAATTGATAGCGTGTACTATTTTTGAAAAAAAACTAAGCAAAAAATATTACCTCTGTTCCGTTATATAGAGAAATGTACTCAAGTTTTTATTTCTAATGCTTCAAACAACTTGACATTTGTGAGGTTTTTGCTATTTGACCTAGAGCTGCTGATAATGCTTATAGAGAAGATACTAAAGTTTATGTTATAGTTCACCTGTTAGAAGCTTATGTTGCTCTAAAAAGAAAAGTTACTATTAAACATTTCAATTTCATTTTTGCAACACAAGTGGTTAAACGGGAAAGCGATGAAGCCCCAAAGCCCTCAAATGTCAATATCATAAAATAGAAAAATTCAGATTTTTCTATAGAAAAATTCAGATTTTTCTATAGAAAAATTCAGATTTTTCTATAGAAAAATTCAGATTTTTCTATAGAAAAATTCAGATTTTTCTATAGAAAAATTCAGATTTTTCTATAGAAAAATTCAGATTTTTCTATAGAAAAATTCAGATTTTTCTATAGAAAAATTCAGATTTTTCTATAGAAAAATTCAGATTTTTCTATAGAAAAATTCAGATTTTTCTATAGAAAAATTCAGATTTTTCTATAGAAAAATTCAGATTTTTCTATAGAAAAATTCAGATTTTTCTATAGAAAAATTCAGATTTTTCTATAGAAAAATTCAGATTTTTCTATAGAAAAATTCAGACTTTTCTATAGAAAAATTCAGATTTTTCTATAGAAAAATTCAGATTTTTCTATAGAAAAATTCAGATTTTTCTATAGAAAAATTCAGATTTTTCTATAGAAAAATTCAGATTTTTCTATAGAAAAATTCAGATTTTTCTATAGAAAAATTCAGATTTTTCTATAGAAAAATTCAGATTTTTCTATAGAAAAATTCAGATTTTTCTATAGAAAAATTCAGATTTTTCTATAGAAAAATTCAGATTTTTCTATAGAAAAATTCAGATTTTTCTATAGAAAAATTCAGATTTTTCTATAGAAAAATTCAGATTTTTCTATAGAAAAATTCAGATTTTTCTATAGAAAAATTCAGATTTTTCTATAGAAAAATTCAGATTTTTCTATAGAAAAATTCAGATTTTTCTATAGAAAAATTCAGATTTTTCTATAGAAAAATTCAGATTTTTCTATAGAAAAATTCAGATTTTTCTATAGAAAAATTCAGATTTTTCTATAGAAAAATTCAGATTTTTCTATAGAAAAATTCAGATTTTTCTATAGAAAAATTCAGATTTTTCTATAGAAAAATTCAGATTTTTCTATAGAAAAATTCAGATTTTTCTATAGAAAAATTCAGATTTTTCTATAAAAAAATTCAGATTTTTCTATAGAAAAATTCAGATTTTTCTATAGAAAAATTCAGATTTTTCTATAGAAAAATTCAGATTTTTCTATAGAAAAATTCAGATTTTTCTATAGAAAAATTCAGATTTTTCTATAGAAAAATTCAGATTTTTCTATAGAAAAATTCAGATTTTTCTATAGAAAAATTCAGATTTTTCTATAGAAAAATTCAGATTTTTCTATAGAAAAATTCAGATTTTTCTATAGAAAAATTCAGATTTTTCTATAGAAAAATTCAGATTTTTCTATAGAAAAATTCAGATTTTTCTATAGAAAAATTCAGATTTTTCTATAGAAAAATTCAGATTTTTCTATAAAAAAATTCAGATTTTTCTATAGAAAAATTCAGATTTTTCTATAGAAAAATTCAGATTCTTCTATAGAAAAATTCAGATTTTTCTATAGAAAAATTCAGATTTTTCTATAGAAAAATTCAGATTCTTCTATAGAAAAATTCAGATTTTTCTATAGAAAAATTCAGATTTTTCTATAGAAAAATTCAGATTTTTCTATAGAAAAATTCAGATTTTTCTATAGAAAAATTCAGATTTTTCTATAGAAAAATTCAGATTTTTCTATAGAAAAATTCAGATTTTTCTATAGAAAACTTCAGATTTTTCTATAGAAAAATTCAGATTTTTCTATAGAAAAATTCAGATTTTTCTATAGAAAAATTCAGATTTTTCTATAGAAAAATTCAGATTTTTCTATAGAAAAATTCAGATTTTTCTATAGAAAAATTCAGATTTTTCTATAGAAAAATTCAGATTTTTCTATAGAAAAATTTCAGATTTTTCTATAGAAAAATTCAGATTTTTCTATAGAAAAATTCAGATTTTTCTATAGAAAAATTCAGATTTTTCTATAGAAAAATTCAGATTTTTCTATAGAAAAATTCAGATTTTTCTATAGAAAAATTCAGATTTTTCTATAGAAAAATTCAGATTTTTCTATAGAAAAATTCAGATTTTTCTATAGAAAAATTCAGATTTTTCTATAGAAAAATTCAGATTTTTCTAATAGAAAAATTCAGATTTTTTCTATTGAAAAATTCAGATTTTTCTATAGAAAAATTCAGATTATTCTATAGAAAAATTCAGATTTTTCTATAGAAAAATTCAGATTTTTCTATAGAAAAATTCAGATTTTTCTATAGAAAAATTCAGATTTTTCTATTGAAAAATTCAGATTTTTCTATAGAAAAATTCAGATTTTTCTATAGAAAAATTCAGATTTTTCTATAGAAAAATTCAGATTTTTCTATAGAAAAATTCAGATTTTTCTATAGAAAAATTCAGATTTTTCTATAGAAAAATTCAGATTTTTCTATAGAAAAATTCAGATTTTTCTATAGAAAAATTCAGATTTTTCTATAGAAAAATTCAGATTTTTCTATAGAAAAATTCAGATTTTTCTATAGAAAAATTCAGATTTTTCTATAGAAAAATTCAGATTTTTCTATAGAAAAATTCAGATTTTTCTATAGAAAAATTCAGATTTTTCTATAGAAAAATTCAGATTTTTCTATAGAAAAATTCAGATTTTTCTATAGAAAAATTCAGATTTTTCTATAGAAAAATTCAGATTTTTCTATAGAAAAATTCAGATTTTTCTATAGAAAAATTCAGATTTTTCTATAGAAAAATTCAGATTTTTCTATAGAAAAATTCAGATTTTTCTATAGAAAAATTCAGATTTTTCTATAGAAAAATTCAGATTTTTCTATAGAAAAATTCAGATTTTTCTATAGAAAAATTCAGATTTTTCTATAGAAAAATTCAGATTTTTCTATAGAAAAATTCAGATTTTTCTATAGAAAAATTCAGATTTTTCTATAGAAAAATTCAGATTTTCTATAGAAAAATTCAGATTTTTCTATAGAAAAATTCAGATTTTTCTATAGAAAAATTCAGATTTTTCTATAGAAAAATTCAGATTTTTCTATAGAAAAATTCAGATTTTTCTATAGAAAAATTCAGATTTTTCTATAGAAAAATTCAGATTTTTCTATAGAAAAATTCAGATTTTTCTATAGAAAAATTCAGATTTTTCTATAGAAAAATTCAGATTTTTCTATAGAAAAATTCAGATTTTTCTATAGAAAAATTCAGATTTTTCTATAGAAAAATTCAGATTTTTCTATAGAAAAATTCAGATTTTTCTATAGAAAAATTCAGATTTTTCTATAGAAAAATTCAGATTTTTCTATAGAAAAATTCAGATTTTTCTATAGAAAAATTCAGATTTTTCTATAGAAAAATTCAGATTTTTCTATAGAAAAATTCAGATTTTTCTATAGAAAAATTCAGATTTTTCTATAGAAAAATTCAGATTTTTCTATAGAAAAATTCAGATTTTTCTATAGAAAAATTCAGATTTTTCTATAGAAAAATTCAGATTTTTCAATAGAAAAATTCAGATTTTTCTATAGAAAAATTCAGATTTTTCTATAGAAAAATTCAGATTTTTCTATAGAAAAATTCAGATTTTTCTATAGAAAAATTCATATATTTTTCTATAGAAAAATTCACTATAGAAAAATTCACTATAGAAAAATTCATATTTTTCTATATAAAAATTCAGATTTTTCTATAGAAAAATTCAATTCAAATTTTTCTATAGAAAAATTCATATATTTTTCTATAGAAAAATTCATATATTTTTCTATAGAAAAATTCATATATTTTTCTATAGAAAAATTCATATATTTTTCTATAGAAAAATTCATATATTTTTCTATAGAAAAATTCATATATTTTTCTATAGAAAAATTCATATATTTTTCTATAGAAAAATTCATATATTTTTCTATAGAAAAATTCATATATTTTTCTATAGAAAAATTCATATATTTTTCTATAGAAAAATTCATATATTTTTCTATAGAAAAATTCATATATTTTTCTATAGAAAAATTCATATATTTTTCTATAGAAAAATTCATATATTTTTCTATAGAAAAATTCATATATTTTTCTATAGAAAAATTCATATATTTTTCTATAGAAAAATTCATATATTTTTCTATAGAAAAATTCATATATTTTTCTATAGAAAAATTCATATATTTTTCTATAGAAAAATTCATATATTTTTCTATAGAAAAATTCATATATTTTTCTATAGAAAAATTCATATATTTTTCTATAGAAAAATTCATATATTTTTCTATAGAAAAATTCATATATTTTTCTATAGAAAAATTCATATATTTTTCTATAGAAAAATTCATATATTTTTCTATAGAAAAATTCATATATTTTTCTATAGAAAAATTCATATATTTTTCTATAGAAAAATTCATATATTTTTCTATAGAAAAATTCATATATTTTTCTATAGAAAAATTCATATATTTTTCTATAGAAAAATTCATATATTTTTCTATAGAAAAATTCATATATTTTTCTATAGAAAAATTCATATATTTTTCTATAGAAAAATTCATATATTTTTCTATAGAAAAATTCATATATTTTTCTATAGAAAAATTCATATATTTTTCTATAGAAAAATTCATATATTTTTCTATAGAAAAATTCATATATTTTTCTATAGAAAAATTCATATATTTTTCTATAGAAAAATTCATATATTTTTCTATAGAAAAATTCATATATTTTTCTATAGAAAAATTCATATATTTTTCTATAGAAAACTTCATATATTTTTCTATAGAAAACTTCATATATTTTTCTATAGAAAAATTCATATATTTTTCTATAGAAAAATTCATATATTTTTCTATAGAAAAATTCATATATTTTTCTATAGAAAAATTCATATTTTTATGAATTTCCATAGAAAAATTCATATTCATATATAGAAAAATATGAATTTTTCTATAGAAAAATTCATATTTCTCTATAGAAAAACTTACTTGTTGCCATATCTGGTCCTTGAAATCAATGACTAGATATGACAACAAAATAGCGGACTCCAAAATAAGGGCCCTACTATGTCCCCTCCTGAGTAACATTAGTATTGCATTTTGTTCTACAACTTTGTAGGTATGAACAAATTTGTTAAATCCCTAAAGTTTCTGCATCAAGTCAAACGCATCAACGAACTTGAGCTTGAAAATTTAGTTTGTGGGCGTTAGAAGTACAAGAATATGGAACAGTTGTAGAATTTAATACTCATAAGTAATATGAGCACTTGTTAATGCACTGTCAAGTTTTGTTGGCTGCCTTTCAAGCAGTTTTAGCTGGCGCTGGCATTGGCGCTGCCACTGCTCCTAATGTTGGATATCAAGTGTTTAAAGCTTTTTAGTTATTTAGCTTAAAAACTTCTTGTTCGGACTTAAGTCCTTGAAATCATTGACTTTTAGCCAGCATCTTTTTGTTTAGCAATTAACAACTAAATATCGATTACAGGCGAACAATTTGTTTTAGACAAAAAAAATTATAGTGGTTTTTTATCAAGGTTTAGTTGAAGGTGGCAAATTGCAAATGATTCTTTGGAGATTGAAATTATGTTTGTTAAAAGTTGTAAAATAGCTCACTTTCATATAAGGTGGGGTTTTATGATGATTAAATACCTGTTGAAGGTTAATTTAATTTTAACTGTAACAATTCTTAAAAAAACTGTTAGATAAGCGTGTTAAGCTTTTTTAGTTATTAAGAATTAAGTCGTCACCTGTATAAATAAGTACTAAGCTCCCACAGTTACGGTACATACAAAGTAGTAGGCCCTTAATTATTCTAAATCCATATAATTAATCTGGAAGTTCATTTAATCACAATAATAAAAACCTGTTATAATTTGTCAAAATTTTCTTTACATACTAACTATCAGTGGTTAAGAATCGTTAAATATAAGCAAAAATTTATAATAAAGCAAAGCTGAAATTTATAAATTTTTTTTTATAGAAAAATCTTTTTAACGAAAATTTTTCTATAGAAAAATCTTTTTAACGAAAATTTTTCTATAGAAAAATTTTTTGTAACGAAAATTTTTCTATAGAAAAATTTTTTGTAACGAAAATTTTTCTATAGAAAAATTTTTTTAACGAAAATTTTTCTATAGAAAATTTTTTTTAACGAAAATTTTTCTATAGAAAAATTTTTTTAACGAAAATTTTTCTATAGAAAAATTTTTTTAACGAAAATTTTTCTATAGAAAAATTTTTTTAACGAAAATTTTTTTATAGAAAAATTTTTTTAACGAAAATTTTTCTATAGAAAAATTTTTTTAACGAAAATTTTTCTATAGAAAAATTTTTTGTAACGAAAATTTTTCTATAGAAAAATTTTTTGTAACGAAAATTTTTCTATAGAAAAATTTTTTGTAACGAAAATTTTTCTATGGAAAAATTTTTTGTAACGAAAATTTTTCTATAGAAAAATTTTTTGTAACGAAAATTTTTCTATAGAAAAATTTTTTGTAACGAAAATTTTTCTATAGAAAAATTTTTTGTAACGAAAATTTTTCTATAGAAAAATTTTTTGTAACGAAAATTTTTCTATAGAAAAATTTTTTGTAACGAAAATTTTTCTATAGAAAAATTTTTTGTAACGAAAATTTTTCTATAGAAAAATTTTTTGTAACGAAAATTTTTCTATAGAAAAATTTTTTGTAACGAAAATTTTTCTATAGAAAAATTTTTTTAACGAAAATTTTTCTATAGAAAAATTTTTTTAACGAAAATTTTTCTATAGAAAAATTTTTTTAACGAAAATTTTTCTATAGAAAAATTTTTTTAACGAAAATTTTTCTATAGAAAAATTTTTTTAACGAAAATTTTTCTATAGAAAAATTTTTTTAACGAAAATTTTTCTATAGAAAAATTTTTTTAACGAAAATTTTTCTATAGAAAAATTTTTTTAACGAAAATTTTTCTATAGAAAAATTTTTTTAACGAAAATTTTTCTATAGAAAAATTTTTTTAACGAAAATTTTTCTATAGAAAAATTTTTTTAACGAAAATTTTTCTATAGAAAAATTTTTTTAACGAAAATTTTTCTATAGAAAAATTTTTTTAACGAAAATTTTTCTATAGGAAAATTTTTTTAACTAAAATTTTTCTATAGAAAATTTTTTTTAACGAAAATTTTTCTATAGAAAAATTTTTTTAACGAAAATTTTTCTATAGAAAAATTTTTTTAACGAAAATTTTTCTAAAGAAAAATTTTTTGTAACTAAAATTTTTCTATAGAAAAATTTTTTAACGAAAATTTTTCTATAGAAAAATTTTTTTAACGAAAATTTTTCTATAGAAAATTTTTTTTAACGAAAATTTTTCTATAGAAAAATTTTTTTAACGAAAATTTTTCTATAGAAAAATTTTTTGTAACGAAAATTTTTCTATAGAAAAATTTTTTGTAACGAAAATTTTTCTATAGAAAAATTTTTTTAACGAAAATTTTTCTATAGAAAAATTTGTTTAACGAAAATTTTTCTATTGAAAAATTTTTTTAACGAAAATTTTTCTATAGAAAAATTTTTTTAACGAAAATTTTTCTATAGAAAAATTTTTTTAACGAAAATTTTTCTATAGAAAAATTTTTTTAACGAAAATTTTTCTATAGAAAATTTTTTTTAACGAAAATTTTTCTATAGAAAAATTTTTTTAACGAAAATTTTTCTATAGAAAAATTTTTTTAACGAAAATTTTTCTATAGAAAAATTTTTTGTAACGAAAATTTTTCTATAGAAAAATTTTTTGTAGCGTTACAAAAAATTTTTCTATAGAAAAATTTTTTGTATCGAAAATTTTTCTATAGAAAAATGTTTTGTAACGAAAATTTTTATATAGAAAAATTTTTTGTAACGAACATTTTTCTATAGAAAAATTTTTTGTAACGAAAATTTTTCTATAGAAAAATTTTTTGTAACGAAAATTTTTCTATAGAAAAATTTTTTGTAACGAAAATTTTTCTATAGAAAAATTTTTTGTAACGAAAATTTTTCTATAGAAAAATTTTTTGCAACGAAAATTTTTCTATAGAAAAATTTTTTGTAACGAAAATTTTTCTGTAGAAAAATTTTTTGTAACGAAAATTTTTCTATAGAAAAATGTTTTGTAACGAAAATTTTTCTATAGAAAAGTTTTTTGTAACGAAAATTTTTCTATAGAAAAATTTTTTGTAACGAAAATTTTTCTATACAAAAATTTTTTGTAACGAAAATTTTTTTAACGAAAATTTTTCTATAGAACAATTTTTTTGACGAAAAATTTTTTGTAACGAAAATTTTTTTAACAAAATTTTTCTATAGAAAAACTTTTTTAACGAAAATTTTTCTATAGAAATTTTTTTTATTTCCCAACTGAATGCTTTTAATATTCATATTCCACGATCTCACAAACTTTAAGTTTTCTTTCCCACTGTTATCTGTTTCAGTTCACTAAACTTTTACAATTTTTTTCTGAATTTAATTAACAACTAGTAGGCGTTTTTAAAATTTAGTGACTAACAAGTCAGTATTTTAACATTTATTCTAAACTGAACCTGTAATGATTGATACTTTAAATAATTATTATTAATTTAACTTGTTAAAAACAAGTTAAATTAACAAATTGTTTGAAATAACAAAAAAATATTATACATATAAAGAGCCTATATTGAATACTTTCTATGAACCAATTTTTTTTAAATCACTTTTTATTATGAAACTGTTTTTTTTTTTTTATAATAGATACATATTAAACAGTTTTTTGCCTCTCCTTAAAAATATTCTATTTGGTCCATAGTCGGTACTGAGTATAGGCTCTCGATATATTAGAATTTATTGATGACTTTGTCGTGATTAAAGACTATGGCGTCATGTCTGGTCGAAAATTCTAGTTCTTCTTTATTGATTGCTATCTTCAATCGAATCAAGACTTTGCCCATATAAGGACCACTTCCTTCAAATCCTGTTGCTGGACGTCCTATTACATACAATTTCAACAAATGTTCAAATTGTTTTAAAAATATCTAGTTCCAAAGATCTATTAACGAACCACTGCAGTGGAATCAATTTCCTAAATCTATGTTATATGTCTAATGTTAAATTGATTACATTTTAAAATTTCCCCTTTTGAATAACTTTAACATACAACAATGTTATGTTAAACTGCAAAAGCTTTCAGTTGTTGTTAACATTTTATTGAAGACACAAACCAGGTTGTAAAGAAAATAACTGTTATCCTGAGTTTGATAACTGTTATAGAATTAGTCACAAAAATTCTTTGTTTGATACCAATAACTGTAATTTGCCTAACACAAGTGGTACCAACAACGAAATTTTCCTTATATCTGTAATAATTGGTGGAATCCAAAAATTATACAAAAATATTGGATGTCTTTTATTGGAACATTTCACTACTTTTATAGGAAATTTTTAAAAATTTTCAAAAGATTACTATTTTTATAGGAAAATTTACAAAATTTTACTATTTTTATAGTGAAATTTTACATTTTTATAAGAATATTTTCAAAATTTTACTATTTTTATAAGGATATTTTCGAAATTTTACCATTTTTTTACAGGAAGATTATCAAAATTTTACTTTTTTTCAAGAAAATTTTCAAAATTTTACAATTTTTTTAGGAAAATTTTAATTTTTTTGTTTTATAGGACAATTTTAAAAATTTTACAATTTCGGAAAATTTTCAAAATTTTACTTTTTTCAAACAAATTTTCAAAATTTTAAAATTTTTTTAGGAAAATTTTCAAATTATTTTTTTTTATTTTTATAGGACAATTTTAAAAATTTTACAATTTCGATACGAAAATTTTAAAACTCTTCTATTTTTATAGGAAAATTTTACTATTTTTATGGGAAAAATTTGATTTTTTATTGGAACTTTTTAAAAATTTTACTATTTTTATGGAACATTTTCTAAATTTTACTATTTCCATAGGAAAATTTTCAAAATTTTATTCCTTTATATGGAATATTTTTAAAATTTACTATTCGAAAAGAAAAATTTTTAAAATTTGAAAACTTTTATAGGAAAATTTATATAATTTTACCAGTTTATAGTAATTTATATTTCAAAATTTTTCTATTTTTATAGTAAAATTTTCAAAATTTTACTATTTTAATAAAAAAATTTTTTAAATTTTACTGATTTTATAAAAAATTTTTCAAAATTTTACCATTTTTATAGGAAAATTTTCAAAATGTTACTATTATAAAAAAAAAAATAAATTTTACTATTTTTATAGGAAAGTTTTTAAAATTTTACTGTTTCTATAGGTAATTTTTCAAAATTTTACTAGTTCTATGGAAAAAATTTTCTATTTCTATATAAATTTTTTTTATACGAAAATATTCTATTTTTATGGGAAATTTTTCAAAAAATTCTTATTTTTATAGGAAATATTTCAAAAATTTCTTATTTTTATAGGAAATCTTATTTTTATAAACAATTTTTCAAAAATTTCCTATTTTTATAGGAAATTTTTCAAAAATTTCCTATTTTTATAGGAAATTTTTCAAAAATTTCTTATTTCTATAGGAAATTTTTCAAAAATTTCTTATTTTTATAGGAAATTTTTAAAAAATTTCTTATTTTTATTGGAAATTTTTCAAAAATTTCTTATTTTTATAGGAAGTTTTTCAAAAATTTCTTATTTTTATAGGAAATTTTTCAAAAGTTTCTTATTTTTATAGGAAATTTTTCAAAAATTTCTTATTTTTATAGGAAATTTTTCAAAAATTTCTTATTTTTATAGGAAATTTTTTCAAAACTTTCTTATTTTTATAAGAAATTTTTCAAAAATTTCTTATTTTTATTGGAAATTTTTCAAAATGTCTTTTTTTTATAGGAAATTTTTCAAAAAATTTTTATTTCTATAGGAAATTTTTCAAAATTTTTTTATTTTTATAGGAAATTTTTCAAAAATTTCTTATTTTTATAGGAAATTTTTCAAAAATTTCTTATTTTTATATTAAATTTTTCAAAAATTTCTTGTTTCTATAACAAATTTTTCAAAATTTTCTTATTTTTATAGGAAATTTTTCGAAAATTTCTTATTTTTATAGGAAATTTTTCAAAAATTTCTTATTTTTAAAGGAAATTTTTCAAAAATTTCTTATTTTGATAGGAAATTTTTCAAAAACTTCTTTTTTTATAGGAAGTTTTTCAAAAATTTCATATTTTTGTAGGAGATTTGTCAAGAATTTCTTGTTTTTATAGCAAAATTTTCAAAAATTTCTTAGTTTTATAGCAATTTTTTTTTAAATTTCTTATTTTTATAGGAAATTTTTCAAAAATTTCTTATTTTATAGGAAATTTTTCAACAATTTTCCATTTTTATAGGAATTTTTTTATAAAATTTCTTATTTTTATAGGAAATTTTTCAAAAATTTCTTATTTTTATAAGAAAATTTTCAAAAATTTCTTCTTTTTATAGGAAATTTTTCAAAAATTTCTTATTTTTATAGGAAATTTTTCAAAAATTTCTTATTTTTATAGAAACATTTTCAAAAATGTCTTATTTTTATAGGAAATTTTTAAGAAATTTGTTATTTTTATAAGAAATTTTTCAAAAATTTCTTATATTTTTAGGAAATTTTTCAAAAATTTCTTATTTATATAGGAAATTTTTCGAAAATTTCTTATTTTTATAGGAAATTTTTCAAAAATTTCTTATTTTTAAAGGAAATTTTTCAAAAATTTCTTATTTTGATAGGAAATTTTTCAAAAACTTCTTTTTTTATAGGAAATTTTTCAAAAATTTCATATTTTTGTAGGAGATTTGTCAAGAATTTCTTGTTTTTATAGCAAAATTTTCAAAAATTACTTAGTTTTATAGCATTTTTTTTTTAAATTTCTTATTTTTATAGGAAATTTTTCAAAAATTTCTTATTTTATAGGAAATTTTTCAAAAATTTTTTATTTTTATAGGAATTTTTTTTATAAAATTTCTTATTTTTATAGGAAATTTTTCAAAAATTTCTTATTTTTATAAGAAATTTTTCAAAAATTTCTTCTTTTTATAGGAAATTTTTCAAAAATTTTTTATTTTTATAGGAAATTTTTAAAAAATTTCCTATTTTTATAGGATATTTTTCAAAAATTTCTTATTTTTGTAGGAAATATTTTAAAAATTTCTTATTTTTTTGGAATTTTTTCTAAAATTTACTGTTTTGCAAGGAAAATTAAAAAAATTGTATTATTAAAAAAAAATAGAGAAAATTTAAAAATGTTATTGTTTTTATATTCCTATTTATAGCTAAATTAAACAATATTTGGTTTCGTTTGTATAAAATTGCTATTAACGTTAAATTTTGTGAACTATTACATTTAATTTTAAAATAAATGAACTGCTGCTACTTATAGTAAAATTAATGTTGGAACTATTCATATTTGAATTTTGCCATTCAAAATAAAATATATAATAATCACATAATATAATAATTAGACAATTTCATAGATTTCTATAATTTATTTAAATCACTGCCTTACTCGTACATCTACTTTCACAAGTTCTTATCACTCCTTCTGTTATCCTTTGCTACACCAGAGTAGCATGTGCTTCTGACAAAGACTCAATGAATTGTAAAATAGAAAAACGGTGACGACATACCATACAACCAGACGGACAGAGACTCGTATAATACGCCATCATTTCGACTTTGATCGATGACTGAAATAATGATACAAACGCTTGTAATAAATAAAATATGAATGAATGACTGAATGAATGGATGAATGAATGACTAAAAGACTTCATGAATGTTGAATGTGATGGAAGAATAGAAAAGCTGAAGCTGATGGAAATAAGTGAAAGGGGAAAATGATTGTGTGGTAAAAATTGATAATCAAATTACGAAATGAACAAAAAAGATGTTTAGTTTTAATAAATTGAATATGGAACATGTAAATGTTTTAGCTTTTCAACTGAAAATTGGGCAAGAAATTTTATTTAATTGTATTTCGTTTCTTTATAACATTTTTATAGAAAAATTTTAATAATTTTGTGATAAAAAAAATATTCTGGTCATTTTTCTCTAATTGGCTTCTTTTTGCATAAATCGGCATTATTAACTTTCATACCCAAAATTGTTATTTTGAAATAAAATTTTATTTAAACAAATTCATTCAATTTATTTTTTATACATTTTCAAATTAAACAAAATTTTTTCGCAAAGTTGCCGGGAGTTTTATATAGTTTTGTTATATCTATTAATTAAAATTAAATTTAATTCTAACATGATTTTTGTTTGTAACTAGAATTTTACATGTAATCAATTTTAAATACATACAAAATTACATACATACAAAAAATTATATTATCTATATACATATATTTCTAAATATATTTCTATGTAAAATATTCACAGTATCAGACAAACTAGCTATGAATGTATAAATGAACATGATAGTTCATATCATGTTTCCTTTTTTTCATTTATAGAAAAATTTTACTAATTTATAGAAAAATTTTCAACATTTTTCTATATTGATAAGAATATTTTTAAAATTTTACTATTTTTATAGGAAATTATTTAAAATTTTACTATTTTTATAGGAAAATTTTCAAAATGTAACTAATTTTATTGGAAATTTTTCAAAGTTTTACTATTTTTGTAGGAAAGTTTTCAAAATTTTACTATTTTTATAGGAAAATTTTCAAATTTTTACTATTTTGAAAATTTTAATATAAAAATATGAAAAATTTACTATAAAATTAGTAAAATTTTGAAAATTGTACTATAAAAATAGTAAAATTTTGAAAATTGTACTATAAAAATAGTAAAATTTTGAAAATTTTACTATAAAAATAGTAAAATTTTGAAAATTTTACTATAAAAAAAGTAAAACTTTGAAAATTTTACTATAAAAATAGTAAAATTTTGAAAATTTTACGATAAAACTAGTAAAATTTTGAAAATTTTACTATAAAAATATTAAAATTTTGAAAATTTTACTATAAAAATAGTAAAATTTTGAAAATTTTACTATAAAAAAAGTAAAACTTTGAAAATTTTACTATAAAAATAGTAAAATTTTGAAAATTTTACTATGAAACTAGTAAAATTTTGAAAATTTTACTATAAAAATATTAAAATTTTGAAAATTTTTCTATAAAAATAGTAAAATTTTGAAAATTTTACTATAAAAATAGTAAAATTTTGAAAATTTTACTATAAAAATAGAAAATTTTACTATAAAAATAGTAAAATTTTGAAAATTTTACTATAAAAATAGTAAAATTTTGAAAATTTTACTATAAAAATAGTAAAATTTTGAAAATTTTACTATAAAAATAGTAAAATTTTGAAAATTTTACTATAAAAATAGTAAAATTTTGAAAATTTTACTATAAAAATAGTAAAATTTTGAAAATTTTACTATAAAAATAGTAAAATTTTTTTACTATAAAAATAGTAAAATTTTGAAAATTTTACTATAAAAATAGTAAAATTTTGAAAATTTTACTATAAAAATAGTAAAGTTTTGAAAATTTTACTATAAAAATAGTAAAATTTTGAAAATTTTACTATAAAAATAGTAAAATTTTGAAAATTTTACCATAAAAATAGTAAAATTTTGAAAATTTTACTATAAAAAAAGTAAAACTTTGAAAATTTTACTATAAAAATAGTAAAATTTTGAAAATTTTACTATGAAACTAGTAAAATTTTGAAAATTTTACTATAAAAATATTAAAATTTTGAAAATTTTTCTATAAAAATAGTAAAATTTTGAAAATTTTACTATAAAAATAGTAAAATTTTGAAAATTTTACTATAAAAATAGAAAATTTTACTATAAAAATAGTAAAATTTTGAAAATTTTACTATAAAAATAGTAAAATTTTGAAAATTTTACTAGGAAAATAGTAAAATTTTGAAAATTTTACTATAAAAATAGTAAAATTTTGAAAATTTTACTATAAAAATAGTAAAGTTTTGAAAATTTTACTATAAAAATAGTAAAATTTTGAAAATTTTACTATAAAAATAGTAAAATTTTGAAAATTTTACCATAAAAATAGTAAAATTTTGAAAATTTTACTATAAAAATAGTAAAATTTTGAAAATTTTACTATAAAAATAGTAAAATTTTGAAAATTTTACTATAAAAATAGTAAAATTTTGAAAACTTTTCTATAAAAATAGTAAAATTTTGAAAATTTTACTATAAAAATAGTAAAATTTTGAAAATTTTACTATAAAAATAGTAAAATTTTAAAAATTTTACTATAAAAATAGCAAAATTTTGAAAATTTTACTATAAAAATAGTAAAATTTTGAAAATTTTACTATAAAAATAGTAAAATTTTGAAAATTTTACTATAAAAATAGTAAAATTTTGAAAATTTTACTATAAAAATAGTAAAATTTTGAAAATTTTACTATAAAAATAGTAAAATTTTGAAAATTTTACTATAAAAATAGTAAAATTTTGAAAATTTTACTATAAAAATAGTAAAATTTTGAAAATTTTACTATAAAAATAGTAAAATTTTGAAAATTTTACTATAAAAATAGTAAAATTTTGAAAATTTTACTATAAAAATAGTAAAATTTTGAAAATTTTACTATAAAAATAGTAAAATTTTGAAAATTATACTATAAAAATAGTAAAATTTTGAAAATTTTTCTATAAAAATAGTAAAATTTTGAAAATTTTACTATAAAAATAGTAAAATTTTGAAAATTTTACTATAAAAATAGTAAAATTTTGAAAATTTTACTATAAAAATAGTAAAATTTTAAAAATTTTACTATAAAAATAGTAAAATTTTGAAAATTTTACTATAAAAACAGTAAAATTTTGAAAATTTTATTATAAAAATAGTAAAATTTTGAAAATTTTACTATAAAAATAGTAAAATTTTGAAAATTTTACTATAAAAATAGTAAAATTTTGAAAATTTTACTATAAAAATAGTAAAATTTTGAAAATTTTACTATAAAAATAGTAAACTTTTGAAAATTTTACTATAAAAATAGTAAACTTTTGAAAATTTTACTACAAAAAAAATAGTAAAATTTTGAAAATTTAAAAAAATAGTAAAATTTTGAAAATTTTACTACAAAAATAGTAAAATTTTGAAAATTTTACTACAAAAATAGTAAAATTTTGAAAATTTTACTATAAAAATAGTAAAATTTTGAAAATTTTACTATAAAAATAGTAAAATTTTGAAAATTTTACTATAAAAATAGTAAAATTTTGAAAATTTTACTATAAAAATAGTAAAATTTTGAAAATTTTACTATAAAAATAGTAAAATTTTGAAAATTTTACTATAAAAATAGTAAAATTTTGAAAATTTTACTATAAAAATAGTAAAATTTTGAAAATTTTACTATAAAAATAGTAAAATTTTGAAAATTTTACTATAAAAATAGTAAAATTTTGAAAATTTTACTATAAAAATAGTAACATTTTTAAAATTTTACTATAAAAATAGTAAAATTTTTAAAATTTTACTATAAAAATAGTAAAATTTTACTATAAAAATAGTAAAATTTTAAAAATTTTACTATAAAAATAGTAAAATTTTGAAAATTTTACTATAAAAAAATAAAATTTTGATATATTCTCATGTGCTTTTATCTTCTTAATACAAATTGTTTAAAGCCAAAATCTCTTCAATCATTAAACTAATTAAAATTTATTCTTTAGAGCCATAAGTACTTACGCGTAAGTTGATTCTGAACCTGTTAAAAAACCTTTAAACACTTAACGTTAAATCAAGACAGAAATTATTAAAGATTTCCAAGAGTTTGAAATTTTCAATTAAACTCAAGTATCAGACGATGAAAATAATCTTAATTATGTATTTTAACTCGAAACTAAATGTAGACACAAAACTACTTCTACTTGTAAATTCTACAATGAAAATACTTAACTAATTTTACCCCGAAATATTTTGCGGAGTCTAAGGTATTTGTTAATTAAATGCGTGGATAACCTAAAGCTGATTTGAATTACCGCCTTCCCAGAAGTTTAAATCTAATTAACGTAATATCATTTTAAATATCTAACATGTGTAAGTTGTAGTTAGTTTGATTTATGCTAAATATTTGGGGTAGGATTTAAGCAAATATATTTACATATTTGTATTCATGTAAATAGGTAATTTGCAAGGTTAAATTTGATGTAAATAAATAAATAAAGTACAAAATCTTTTGTAAAGATAATACGAAAAGTTTTAATTGATTTTTATTTCAAGAGATTTACATATTGTAAAGATAATAAAAGTTATTAAATTAAGCAAATCTTAGCATATTTTTAGGTAAATACACAAGATAAAATACACACACATTTAAGTAAATTCGATTAACAAACAAATTCTAAAGAATTTACATATAAAAATATAAGACACAATTATAATATTAGATGTAACAAAATTTTTCAAAGTTTACTATTTTTATAGGAAAATTTTTAAAATTTTACTATTTTAATGAAAAAATGTTCAAAATTTTACTATTTTATAGGAAAATTTTATAAATTTTACTATTTTTATAGAAAAATTTTCAAAATTTTAATATTTTTTATAGGAAAATTTTTAAACAGTTACTATTTTTATAGGAAAATTTTCGAAATTTAACTTTTTTATAGAAAATTTTCGAAATTTTACTTTTTTATAGGAAAATTTTCAAAATTTTACTATTTTTATAGGAAAATTTTCAAAATTTTACTATTTTTATAGGAAAATTTTCAAAATTTTACTATTTTTATAGGAAAATTTTCAAAATTTTACTATTTTTATAAGAAAATTTTAAAAATTTACAATTTTTTAGATAAGTTTTAAAATATTTTTTAAATTGTACTATTTTTATAGGACAATTTTACTATCTTTAAGGGACAATTTTCAAATTGTTACTATTTTTGTAAGAAATGATTCAATTTTTTACTAATTTTATAGGAACATTTTTCCTATTTTTATAGGAAAGTTTTCAATACTTTACTATTTTAATAAAAAAAATTTCTTATTTTATAGGAAATTTTTTTAAAATTCTTATTTTTATAGGAAATTTTTCAAAAATTTCCTATTTTCATAGGAAATTTTTCAAAATTTTCTTATTTTTATAGGAAGTTTTTCAAAAAATTCTTATTTTTATAGGAAATTTTTCAAAAATTTCTTATTTTTATTGGAATTTTTTCAAAAATTTTCTATTTTTATAGGAAATTTTTCAAAAAATTTATATTTTTATAGGAATTTTTTCAAAAATTTCCTATTTTTATTGGAATTTTTTCAAAAATTTTCTATTTTAATAGGAAATTTTTCAAAAAATTTCTATTTTTATAGGAAATTTTTCAAAAATTTTATATTTTTATTGGAAATTTTTCAAAACTCTTTTATTTTTATAGGCAATTTTTTAAAATTTTCTATTTTTATAGGGATTTTTTCAAAAATTTTCTATTTTTATAGAAATTTTTTAAAAAATTTTCTATTTTTATAGGAAAATTTTCAAAAATGTTCTATTTTTATAGGAAATTTTTCAAAAATGTTTTATTTTTATAGGAAATTTTTCAAAAATGTTCTATTTTTTAGGAAATTTTTCAAAAATTTATTATTTTTTGATAGAAAATTTTTCAAAAATTTTCTATTTTTATAGGAAATTTTTCAAAAATAGAATATTTTTATAGGAAAATTTTCAAAAATTTCTTATTTGTATACGAAAATTTTCAAAAATTTCTTATTTTTATAGGAATTTTTTGAAAAATTCTTATTTGTATAGGAAATTTTTCAAAAATTTCTTATTTTTATTGAAAATTTTTTCAAAAATTTATTTTTTTGATAGGATATTTTTCAAAAATTTAATATTTTTATAGGAAATTTTTAAAAAATTTTTTATTTTTAAAGAAAATTTTTTATTTTTATAGAAAATTTTTTAAAATTTTCTTATTTTTATAGGAAACTTTTCAAAAATTTCTTATTTTTAAGGAAATTTTTTAAAAATTTCTTATTTTTATAGGAAATATTTCAAAAATTTCTTAGTTTTATAGGAAATTTTTCAAAAATTTCTTATTTGTATACGAAATTTTTCAAAAATTTCTTATTTTTATAGGAAATTTTTTAAAAATTTCTTATTTTTATAGAAAATTTTTAAAAAATTTCTTATTTTTATATTATATTTTATATTTATTATATTTTTCAAAAAGTTTCTATTTTTATAGGAAATTTTTCAAAAATTTTCTATTTTTATAGGAAATTTTTCAAAAATTTCTTATTTTTATAGGAAATTTTTCAAAAATTTCTTATTTTGATGGGAAATTTTTGAAAAATTTCTTATTTTTATAGGAAATTTTTCAAAAATTTCTTATTTTTATAGGAAATTTTTCAAAAATGTATTATTTTTATAGGAAATTTTTTTAAAATTTCTTATTTTTATAGGAAATTTTTAAAATTTTTTTATTTTTATATGATTTTTTTCAAAAATTTCTTATTTTTATAGTTAATTTTTCAAAAATTTATTATCTTTATAGAAACTTTTTCAAAAACTTCTTATTTTTATAGAAAATTTTTCAAAATTTTCTTATTTTTATAGGAAATTTTTCAAAAATTTCTTTTTTTTTATAGGAAATTTTTCAAAAATTTATTATTTTTATAGGAAATTTTTTAAAAATTTCTTATTTTTATAGGAAATTTTTATAAAATTTCTTATTTTTATATGATTTTTTTCAAAAATTTCTTATTTTTATAGTTAATTTTTCAAAAATTTATTATCTTTATAGGAACTTTTTCAAAAACTTCTTATTTTTATAGGAAATTTTTCAAAAATTTCTTATTTTTATATAAATAAGTTTTAGTTTTAAATTATCCCATTCTTTTTACTTTCGAACACGATTTAGGCGGAATAAATCTCTAGAAAAAAAGAACATTTTATTTTTTTAAATTAATTATTAAATAATAATTTTGCTATTTAGCAATTGTATTAGAACATAAATGCTTTGAAAATTCGTGTTTAGCCAAATGCTCAAAATCATTTACATAATTGCAAATTTATTAGATAATCAACAAAAAAAGTGAATAAACATAAGCAATTTATATTCGCAAAAAAATTATAGTGCAATAAAATAAATAAATAACAGGCACGAGTATTTGCTATAATGAACTGAAAATTTATTAATTGAGTTCTGTGATCATTTAAATAGTTAATTACCTACAAATTGTAGTCAAAATAGAAATACATTCGGATATAGCCCAACAATTTTCAATACTTATACTCTCGAGGTATATTAAAGAGGTATTGCAAAGCCAAAATCATAAAGGAGGTTATGAAGCCACAAACATCCAAAAGTCTACCTTCTACAACTTTAAGACATTGTTAAAGTGTCTTACATCATTTCCTTTTTAGGAGATTGTAAAATTGTATAAAACTGTTGGGTTATTTCACACATTTCCATTCAATTTGATTTACAATTTATGCAATTAAGCGCATTTTTACAAAATGGGTCCGGACCGAATATAACCATAAAATCATTTTAGTTGTTACCCAAATATGTAGTCACTACATCAATTTGTAGTTAAAGTGATTTCTGTGAAAATTTTTAAATATTCAAATGTAAATTGTGTTACAAATTAGGAAAACAAAATACTATAATTATAGTTTTATTACCATAAAAAAAGAAAATTTGCCTATAAAATAGGAAATCTTTTTAAATTGGAAAAAAATTAGAAGAATGTTTATAAAAATAAGAAATTTTTTACAAAAATTCCTATAAAAAATAAGAAATTTTTGAAAAATTTCCTATAAAAATAGGAAATTTTGAAAATTTTACTATAAAAATAGTAAAATTTTGAAAATTTTACTATAAAAATAGTAAAATTTTGAAAATTTTACTATAAAAATAGTAAAATTTTGAAAATTTTACTATAAAAATAGTAAAATTTTGAAAATTTTACTATAAAAATAGTAAAATTTTGAAAATTTTACTATAAAAATAGTAAAATTTTGAAAATTTTACTATAAAAATAGTAAAATTTTGAAAATTTTACTATAAAAATAGTAAAATTTTGAAAATTTTACTATAAAAATAGTAAAATTTTGAAAATTTTACTATAAAAATAGTAAAATTTTGAAAATTTTACTATAAAAATAGTAAAATTTTGAAAATTTTACTATAAAAATAGTAAAATTTTGAAAATTTTACTATAAAAATAGTAAAATTTTGAAAATTTTACTATAAAAATAGTAAAATTTTGAAAATTTTACTATAAAAATAGTAAAATTTTGAAAATTTTACTATAAAAATAGTAAAATTTTGAAAATTTTACTATAAAAATAGTAAAATTTTGAAAATTTTAGTATAAAAAAAGTAAAATTTTGAAAATTTTACTATAAAAAAAGTAAAATTTTGAAAATTTTACTATAAAAATAGTAAAATTTTGAAAATTTTACTATAAAAATAGTAAAATTTTGAAAATTTTACTATAAAAATAGTAAAATTTTGAAAATTTTACTATAAAAATAGTAAAATTTTGAAAATTTTACTATAAAAATAGTAAAATTTTGAAAATTTTACTATAAAAATAGTAAAATTTTGAAAATTTTACTATAAAAATAGTAAAATTTTGAAAATTTTACTATAAAAATAGTAAAATTTTGAAAATTTTACTATAAAAATAGTAAAATTTTGATAATTTTCCTATAAAAATAGTAAAATTTTGAAAGTTTTACTATAGAAATAGTAAAATTTTTAAAATTTTCCTATACAAATAGTAAAATTTTGAAATTTTCCTATACAAATAGTAAAATTTTGAAAATTTTCCTATACAAATAGTAAAATTTTGAAAATTTTACTATAAAAATAGTAAAATTTTGAAAATTTTAAAAATAATAAAATTTTGAAAATTTTACTATAAAAATAGTAAAATTTTGAAAATTTTAAAATTTAAAATAGTAAAATTTTGAAAATTTTACTATAAAAATAGTAAAATTTTGAAAATTTTACTATAAAAATAGTAAAATTTTGAAAATTTTACTATAAAAATAGTAAAATTTTGAAAATTTTACTATAAAAATAGTAAAATTTTGAAAATTTTACTATAAAAATAGTAAAATTTTGAAAATTTTACTATAAAAATAGTAAAATTTTGAAAATTTTACTATAAAAATAGTAAAATTTTGAAAATTTTACTATAAAAATAGTAAAATTTTGAAAATTTTACTATAAAAATAGTAAAATTTTGAAAATTTTACTATAAAAATAGTAAAATTTTGAAAATTTTACTATAAAAATAGTAAAATTTTGAAAATTTTACTATAAAAATAGTAAAATTTTGAAAATTTTACTATAAAAATAGTAAAATTTTGAAAATTTTACTATAAAAATAGTAAAATTTTGAAAATTTTACTATAAAAATAGTAAAATTTTGAAAATTTTACTATAAAAATAGTAAAATTTTGAAAATTTTACTATAAAAATAGTAAAATTTTGAAAATTTTACTATAAAAATAGTAAAATTTTGAAAATTTTACTATAAAAATAGTAAAATTTTGAAAATTTTACTATAAAAATAGTAAAATTTTGAAAATTTTACTATAAAAATAGTAAAATTTTGAAAATTTTACTATAAAAATAGTAAAATTTTGAAAATTTTACGATAAAAATAGTAAAATTTTGAAAATTTTACTATAAAAATAGTAAAATTTTGAAAATTTTACTATAAAAATAGTAAAATTTTGAAAATTTTACTATAAAAATAGTAAAATTTTGAAAATTTTACTATAAAAATAGTAAAATTTTGAAAATTTTACTATAAAAATAGTAAAATTTTGAAAATTTTACTATAAAAATAGTAAAATTTTGAAAATTTTACTATAAAAATAGTAAAATTTTGAAAATTTTACTATAAAAATAGTAAAATTTTGAAAATTTTACTATAAAAATAGTAAAATTTTGAAAATTTTACTATAAAAATAGTAAAATTTTGAAAATTTTACTATAAAAATAGTAAAATTTTGAAAATTTTACTATAAAAATAGTAAAATTTTGAAAATTTTACTATAAAAATAGTAAAATTTTGAAAATTTTACTATAAAAATAGTAAAATTTTGAAAATTTTACTATAAAAATAGTAAAATTTTGAAAATTTTAGTATAAAAAAAGTAAAATTTTGAAAATTTTACTATAAAAAAAGTAAAATTTTGAAAATTTTACTATAAAAATAGTAAAATTTTGAAAATTTTACTATAAAAATAGTAAAATTTTGAAAATTTTACTATAAAAATAGTAAAATTTTGAAAATTTTACTATAAAAATAGTAAAATTTTGAAAATTTTACTATAAAAATAGTAAAATTTTGAAAATTTTACTATAAAAATAGTAAAATTTTGAAAATTTTACTATAAAAATAGTAAAATTTTGAAAATTTTACTATAAAAATAGTAAAATTTTGAAAATTTTACTATAAAAATAGTAAAATTTTGAAAATTTTACTATAAAAATAGTAAAATTTTGAAAATTTTACTATAAAAATAGTAAAATTTTGAAAATTTTACTATAAAAATAGTAAAATTTTGAAAATTTTACTATAAAAATAGTAAAATTTTGAAAATTTTACTATAAAAATAGTAAAATTTTGATAATTTTCCTATAAAAATAGTAAAATTTTGAAAGTTTTACTATAGAAATAGTAAAATTTTTAAAATTTTCCTATACAAATAGTAAAATTTTGAAAATTTTCCTATACAAATAGTAAAATTTTGAAAATTTTCCTATACAAATAGTAAAATTTTGAAAATTTTACTATAAAAATAGTAAAATTTTGAAAATTTTAAAAATAATAAAATTTTGAAAATTTTACTATAAAAATAGTAAAATTTTGAAAATTTTAAAATTTAAAATAGTAAAATTTTGAAAATTTTACTATAAAAGTAGTAAAATTTTGAAAATTTTACCATAAAAATAGTAAAATTTTGAAAATTTTACTATAAAAATAGTAAAATTTTGAAAATTTTACTATAAAAATAGTAAAATTTTGAAAATTTTACTATAAAAATAGTAAAATCTTGAAAATTTTACTATAAAAATAGTAAAATTTTGAAAACTTTACTATAAAAATAGTAAAATTTTGAAAATTTTACTATAAAAATAGTAAAATTTTGAAAATTTTACTATAAAAATAGTAAAATTTTGAAAATTTTACTATAAAAATAGTAAAATTTTGAAAATTTTACTATAAAAATAGTAAAATTTTACTATAAAAATAGTAAAATTTTGAAAATTTTACTATAAAAATAGTAAAATTTTGAAAATTTTACTATAAAAATAGTAAAATTTTGAAAATTTTACTATAAAAATAGTAAAATTTTGAAAATTTTACTATAAAAATAGTAAAGTTTTGAAAATTTTCCTATAAAATTAGTAAAATTTTGAAAATTTTCATATAAAAATAGTAAAATTTTGAAAATTTTCCTATAAAAAAAGTAAAGTTTTGAAAATTTTCCTATAAAAATAGTAAAATTTTGAAAGTTTTCCTATAAAAATAGTAAAATTTTGAAAATTTCCTATAAAAATAGTAAAATTTTGAAAATTTTCCTATAAAAATAGTAAAGTTTTAAAAATTTTCATATAATAATAGTAAAATTTTGATAATATAAAAATTTTCAAAATTTTAAAATTTTCCTATAAAAATAGTAAAATTTCAAAATTTTTTAAATTTTCCTATAAAAGTTAAAAGTTTTCATATTTAAAAAATTCCTAGTAATTCTTTTAAACTTTAATCGGCTTAAAATATTACTTTGAATTTATAACATAAGCTTTTTTTAGGATATGTTTTTTTTTTTTTTTTTGCTTAAATCCCTCTGGGAATTAGCAAAAAAAGACAATTATAAGTGACAGGTAAAATATTAAAAGTTATTTTTTATATATTGCAATGTATTTATGTCAACACGATATTTTTTGGTTACATATATAAAAATGTTATCATCATCCTTATGCAGGATTTTTTTAAGGTCAAGCAATGCAGAAAAATATATAATAAAGACATAAATAATAATGAATACATAGATAAAACACTTGTAGAATAAATTCCTACGTCATTAATAAAATATTCATTATTTACTCGTACAGATAAATTTCATCAGAATTTCTTCGAAAATAAAAATAGAAACCAATAAAAATTATCATGTCAAATAAAAAATTCTGCATATTAACAGATGTTTTTCTTTCATTTCAAATTCCAGGATCAAACCTTTAATATAAATCAAAAAAAAATAATACAAAATCCTTTATCTTATTTTGTTATAGCCTATTTCTGTGATCATCTTCAAACACCAACAATTTCGAACAATCATCAGCAAACGATGCTTTGTCGGGAAGGAGGTGGGAGGAAGAACCTTCAAACTTCTAATGCCAATTGATGTATGACTACAGCCAACACTTCAAAGGCAAAAGTTCAGTTAATGTTTATTGGCCCAAGAAAAGAAAAATAAGATTATAAGACGACTTGAAAGAAATTGATGTAATTTTCAACAATATAAATATATAAAAAAACACATACTTAAGTATTTTCTTAAATACATATACAAATGTATGAGAATGTTGTGTATGTTCAAACAAAAACATCCTTTTCATACTAAAGTTAAGTAAAGAAATGTTTACGCATCATCTCCCCGACTAAAGTACGTTAACTTTTTGCTTACAAATTGTTTCAAATCAAAATTAAGTAGCATATTATAGGGTACAAAAAAATACAGTTAAAAAGCATATAGTAGGCGGCCATAGTCTCCTCTAGTTGACAACTATAATCTCCTCTATTCGACTATTACAGTCTCCTTTAGTTGACGACTATAGTCGCCTCTAGCAGATGACTATAATTTTCTCTAGTCGACGACTATAGTCTCCTTTAGTCGATGACTTTAGTATTCTCAAGTCGACTACTATAGTCTAATCTATTTGATCACTGTAGTCTCCCCTAATCGACGACTATAGTCTCCTCTAGTCGACTACTATAGTCTCCTCTTGTCGATCGACGACAAAAGTCTACTCTAGTCGACTTCTATAGTCGACTTCTATAGTCTCCTCTAGTCAACGACTATAGTCTCCTCCAGTCGACTACTATTGTCTTCTGTAATCGACAATCTTGATCTCCTCTAGTCGACTACTATAGTCTCCTCTAGTCGTCTTCTATAGTCGACTACTATAGTCTCTCTAGTCGACGACTATAGTCTCCTCCAGTCGACTACTATTATCTCTTGTAATAGACAACTTTAGTCTCATCTAGTCGAGTACTTTAGTCTCCTCTAGTAGAGGACTATAGTCTCCTATAGTCGACGACTATAGTCTCCTCTAGTCGACGACTATAGTCTCCTCTAGTCGACGACATAGTCTCCTCTAGTCGACGACTATAGTCTCCTCTAATCGACGATTATATTCTCCTCTAGTCAACTACAATATCTTCTCTAGTCGACGACTATAGTCTCCTCTAGTCAACTACAATAGTCTACTCCCGTCGACTACTAGTAAACTTCTAAAGTTTTCTCTAGCCGACGATTATAGTCTCCTCTGGTCGACTACTTTAGTCTCCTCTTATCGAAGACTTTAGTCTCGTCTAGACGACGACTACAGTCTCCTCTAGTCAACGACTACAGACTCCTCTAGTCGACGACTACAGACTCCTCTAGTCGACGACTAAAGACTCCTCTAGTCGACGACTATAGACTCCTCTGGTCGACGACTATAGTCTTCTCTGGTCAACAACCATAATCTTCTCGAATCGACGACTATAGTCTCCTCTAGTCGACTACTATATTCTCCTCTAGCCGACGACAATAGTCTCGTCAAGTCGAGGACTATAGTCTCCTCTAGAAGACGACTATAGTTTCCTCTAGTCGACGACTATAGTCTTGTCAAGTCGAGGACTACAGTCTCCTCTAGAAGACGACTATAGTTTCCTCTAGTCAATGAAAAAAGTCTCCTCTAGTCGACTACTCTAGTCTCCTCTAGTCGACTACTCTAGTCTCCTCTAGTCGACTAATATTGTCTCCTTTAGTCGACTAATATAGTATCCTCTAGTCGACGACTAAAGTCTCCTCTAGTCGACGGCTAAAGACTCCTCTAGTCGGCGACTATACCTCCTTTAGTCCACTTATATAGTCTCCTCTAGTCGATGACTATAGTCTTCTTCAGTAGACGACTATAGTCTCCTCTAGTCGACGAATACAGTCTCCTCTAGTCGACGACTATGGTCTCCTCTTGTCGACGATTATAGTCTCTTCTAGTCGACGACTATAGTCTGGTCTTGTCGACAACTATAGTCTCCTCTAGTAGACTACTAAAGTCTGTTCTGGTCGACGACTATAGGCTCCTCTATTCAACTACTAAAGTCTCCTCAAGTCGACGACAATAGTCTCTTCTAGTGGACTACTATAGACTCCTCTATTCGACGAAAATGTCTCCTCTAGTTGACGACTTTAGTCTCCTCTAGTCGACTACTATAGTTACCTCTATTCGACTACAATAGTCTCCTCTTGTCGACGACTATGGTCTCCTCTAGTCGACGACTATTATCTCCTTTAGTCGACGAATAGAGTCTCCTCTTTTTGACGACTTAAGTCTCCTCTTGTCGACGACTATTGTCTCCTCTAGTCGAAGACTATAGACTCCTCTTGTCGTCGACTATAGTCTGCTCTTGTCGACGACTATAGTCTCCTCTAGTCGTCGACTATAGTCTCCTCTAGTCGAATTCTGTAGACTTTAGGCAAATATTCAAACTTGTTCTATTAGTATCATATTATGAACTTATTGTCTCCTCTAATCGAAAACTATAGTCTCCTCTTGTCGACTACTATTACCTACTGTAGTCGACTACTATAGTGTCCTTTAGTCGACGACTATAGTCTCCTACAGTTGACGACTATAGTCTCCTCTAGTCGACGACTATAGTCTCCACTTGTCGACGACTATAGTCTCCTCTAGTCGACGACTATAGTCTCCTCTAGTCGGCGACTATAGTCTCCTCTTGTCGACGACTATAGTCTCCTCTAGTCGTCGACTATAGTCTCCTCTAGTCGACGAATATAGTCTCCTCTAGTCGAATTCTAAAGACTTTAGGCAAATATTCAAACTTGTTCTATTAGTATCATATTATGAACTTTAGCCTATTATGACTAATTTTTACTTATACTTTTTGATACGTTTTTCTATTTGTAATACTCCTAGGTTTTTTTCAGATTTTCCTGCCCTAAATCTATTTTGTTTCAGATCTGTTATCTAATGGATTTCATCTTCTCTTACCATTAGTACTTCGAGCTATTATTGAAGTCCAATATTTGATAATGATAGCGTAACAAACATAATTTTGCGCCTGAAGTTATGCTATGAAATCCTATTATTCAATATGCCTAAAAGTAGCAATCGCTGGCACATACTTATTTGCTTATGTTATAAACAAACTTATGGGGAAAATAATAGGAATTAGGAGGAAATGGGAAGTTCGAAAGGGTTTTATAAGAAGATAGTGGATTTTCGAAATGTTTAAAGTAATTTTTATATTTTGTGTAAAGAATTTAAAAAAATATCAAGAATTGTATATGAAAGTTTCAGTGTTTTTAATTTTAATAAAAAATTGTTTAACTAATTTAATTTTTTTTTTTTTAGTTATTCCATCACTTGGTTAAATTCTCTTTCTGTTACACCCTTTAGTAATATTTTCTTACTTATAAACATAGATTTTTTGTTTCTTGTGCAAATCTTCAATCATTTGCCAACTTCCTTTCTAAACTTGTAACTATCCCTTCCTAGACATGTGTGAGATTTTTTGGATGTGTAGAAAAAAAATTATTTATAACATTGAGGTCGATGATTTGCACATGATTTTGATGGTGATGTTGATAGGTAATGACTTCAATATCTAAAATAATGTTGCTACTTTTTGACAGCTGGCAGTAGAAATGAAAAGGAAAACAAGGAAAATGTAGGAGTCGGGAAGTTGTAGGAGAAGTTAAAATGATCTATATTTTAAAAGTGTTGGTCGATATCTCTGAATCTTATAGACCGTTTACTATGATATACAACAGGTCTCTTTCTAAAATTACATATGTTATATTGGTCAATGACTATAGTCCACTCTAAGACTATAGTCCTCTAGTCGAAGACTATAGTCTCCTCTAGTCAACGAATATAGTCTCCTCTAGTAAATGACTATAGTCTCCTCTAGTCGACGGCTATAGTTTCTTTTAGTCGACGACTATAGTCTCCTCTAGTCAACGACTACAGTCTCCTCTAGTCGACGACTATTGTCTACTCTGGTCGACTACTATAGTCATCTCAAGACATCTACTGTAGTCTCCACTAGCCAACGACAATATATATAGTTTCCTTTAGTCGGCTACTATTGTTTTCTTAAGTCGACTACTATAGCCTCCTCTAGTCGACGATATAGTCTTCTCTAGTAGACGATATAGTCTTCTCTAGTCGACGACTCTAGTCCCCTCTAGTCGACGACTCTAGTCCCCTCTAGTCGATGACTCTAGTCCCCTCTAGTTAACGACTCTAGTCTCCTCTTGTCGACGAAATAGTCTTCTCTAGTCGACTACTATAGTCTCCTCTAGTCGACTACTATAGTCTCCTCTGGTCGACTACTACAGTCTCCTCTAATCGACGACTACAGTCCCCTCTAATCGACGACTATAGTCTCCTCTAATTCAAGACTATAGTCTCTACTCTAGTCGACGACTGTAGTCTCCTCTTGTCGACGACTATAGTCTCCTCTAGTCGACTACTATAGTCTCCTCTAGTCGACTACTGTAGTCTCCTCTAGTCGACGACTATAGTCTCCTCTAGTCAACTACTATAGTCTCCTCTAGTCGGCGGCTATAGTCTCCTCTAGTCCACGACCATAGTCTCCTCTAGACGACAACTATAGTCTCCTCTCGTCAACGACTATAGTCTCCTCTAGTCGACGACTATAGTCTCTACTCTAGTCGACGAATTTAGTCTCCTCTAGTCGACTACTATTGTCTCCTCTAGTCGGTTATAAAGTCTTCTCTAGTCGACGACTACAATCTCCTCTAGTCGACGATATAGTCTTCTCTAGTCGACGATATAGTCTCTTCTAGTCGACGACTTTAGTCTCTTCTAGTCGTCGACTATAGTCTCCTCTAGTCGACGATTATAGTTTCCTTTAGTCGACTACTTTTGTCTCCTTTAGTCGACTACTATAGCCTCCTCTAGTCAACGACTACAGTCTCCTCTAGTCGACGATATAGTTTGCTCTAGTAGACGACTATAGTCTCTTCTAGTCTACGACTATAGTCTCCTCTAGTCGACGACTATAGTTCCTCTTTCTTTAATGTCTCAATCATTAAGAAAATAGGGAGAATACAATTGATGCTAAATATATCTCATTTAAAACATTAACAATGAAACTTCCTTCATCAAAAAATACTCCCACACACAGACACAATAAAAATTCACACCTTCTAAAAATGTAAACTGTAACTTAATTTCCTAAATTAAAATTACCTGAAGATTCAAATAAGTAATTTTAAAAAAAAACAACTCCCACAAAAATCGTATTCTTTTAAAATAAACAAGAATGAAAATTTAAAAAGGAAACCGGAAATTGTTTAAGACACTTCAACATATACACACACACTCTCATACATATATACCACACACATAGAATCCAACACCTACAGAGACTAAACATGTGTCCTGTTTGTCAAAAACATTCTTTCCTTTCCCAATAATCCCATAAATAATCTAATAAATATTATTTAGACAAAGGAAACCAAAACCAAAGTTTTGTAAAGGAGGTAGGAAGAGCTGTTAAGAGAAATCAATAGAAAGAAGCAGAAGCTTCTTCTGCCTTTAACACTCAATTCTCTGATCAATGTCATTGTCATCATTAATAGCAGGAAACGGAAATACAATTAAATACAAGTTATAAATAAAAAGGCTTAAAATGCTTGATTGCTTTTGAGAAGCAACAAGAGGAAAATCTTCTGAATAGCAATGAAAAACAGATATTTAACGAAATGAAAAATTAATAGATACAATGGGAATTTGATTTACCCAAAAGGAAATTTATATTATCCTATTGAGATACAGAAATTTACTATAGTTTAACTAATTACAGGAATTCAATAATTTTCTTATGTATTTAAAGCAAATTTGTGATATTTTCTTTGCACAAAGGAAGTTTTGGCATCTTTTTATTTAAACAGGATGTTTACACTGTTTTTTTGGTAACTTGGATAATTTATTTTTATATAGAGAAAATTTATAAAATTGTCTCCACCGAAACAAAAGTAATGGATGTACTGAGGTATTATATTACCTAATAATAAATACAACATAGATACAACAGGTGTAATAAACAACAACGGCGCTTGTAGTATAATGGAATTTCTAGATGTGTAACACTAGCGTACAATGAAGTTGGTCCACAAGCCCTAGGATTTAAAAATCACATAAGAAAAGTTTGGATAACACAGGCAACATGGGACCTGGTAGAACAGCGCAGAACCTTAAAAAATACAATGTTAAATGAAAACGGAGATGATGAAGTCCTCAGCGCAACATATCGTAATCTATCCAATAAACTAAGGAAGTCTGCAAGAAGGGACAAGATAATGTGGATAAGCGAGCAAGCGAGTCAAGCTAAATCATTTGCAAGTAAGGGCGATATGAAGACCTTGCGTTGTGCGTTGTGTGGCAAACCTACATACACCAACAGTCAAATATTGATTAGTTGTGGTACTCTTCTTTCAGCTCCAAATGAACTTCTAATACGCTGGATGGAACGCTTCAAGTCAACACTAAAAAACCCTATCGGATTAACACCACTGACTGAAGTGGTCAGTACACCAACAATACAAGGAGTGAAGAACGCCATTAAAAGCCTTAAACGAGCAATGACAATATCTTAGCGGAGCTTTTATGTGTTGTTAAAGGATCGTCGAGATTGTGCATAAAATGTGGGAAGAAGAAGCTCTTACAACCTCCAGGAATGAAGGTATACTAGTCAAAATACCAAAAAGGGTGACCCCAGAGACTCGTTCCCACGGCAGTCGGTTCTTCGTACCGGAACGACTCGGAAATCTTACGATTCCAACCAAGGACTGCCACTTCTGCGATATTACCAATATCGCAGGTACAACAACTACAACCCCAAAGACTGCAATAATTACAGGGGTATAACACTTTTCGCAATACCGAGCAAAATACTAAGTCGTGTAATTTTGAACTGAATAACCGACGCAGTTTCCGCAACACTCCGAGAAAATCAGTTTGTGTTCAGAGAGAATCGATATTGTGTTGACCTAATCAACACAGTAAGAATAGTACTGGAGCAATGTAATGAATTCCGCAACCCCATTTACCTAGCCTTTATCGACTTAATGAAGGCATTCGACAGTGTCAATAGAAGCTATCTATAGAGAATTTTAGAAAATTGTAACATGCCAACGAAAATTCTGAACTTAATCCCGGCAATGTATGTGGATTTTAAATGTCGAATCCTAGACAAGGGTAAATTGTCGGATCCGTTCGAAGTCACCACTGAAGTAAGGCAAGCATGCATCTAGTCACCTATACTTTTTATCCTTGTCATAGATAATATAATGCGCACTACTCCAAATGGTAGACACGGTATCCAATGGACACCCTTTAAACAACTCTAGAACTTGGAATATGCTGATGACGTATGTCTTCTAAGCCAAAGCTCAGGCCACCTTCAAGATAACACTAACGCTATCACTATTGAAGATCGGGCAGCTGGACTGGAAATCAATATTTGCAAGAAAAAAATTATGCCTGGAGGCTATGGCGCAAATCCGTCAACACACATCAATGTGGATAACGAGGTTACTTAATTACCTCGGAAGTTTGGTATCCACAAAAGATGGCGTCGACGAGGATATTGAATCGTGTATTAACAAGGCAAAATCTGCATTTTTCATTCTCCGAGCTATTTGAAAATCTCGGCAAATATCAACAACAACCAAGTTACGAATATACAACACGAATATCAAGTCCATCCTGTATTACGGCTGCGAAACTTGGAAACGTACAACTGCCATCGATAGGCGCCTGCAAACCTTTACAAACAAATGCTTACGGCAAATTCTTAGTATATGGTAGCCAAATCGCATAAGAAATGAAGATCTACTTAACGCGACTAATCAAATTCCTGTTTCTATAGAAGTATGTCAACGAAAATGACGCTGGATAGGCCACACACTTCGAAGGCCAAATACCAACATTGCTCGACTTTCGTTGGAATCCACAAGGAAGAGGCTGTCGTGTTGGTGCACCTGCTAGAACGTGAAGAAGGTCAATTGATGCGGAGCTGCAAGTAGTAAAATATTCTTGGAATGACGTATGCCTAACATCTCGCAATAGAACCCGATGCAGAAGAATGGTTCAGGCCCTGTGCTCCACCGCTAGTCATGGATAACTGAAGAAGAAGAACCAATGAGTGGAGTGCTGTTTCTACAGATTTACCTTTGTTGTAGGCATGCTATAATTTGGAGAGTAGACGCGAGTTTATTGATGAACAAAGTTGGACATCAATAATGAGTTCCGAACTGAGACTGATTGGTCTAAAGTCCTTCGGTTTAGTGTGGCTAGCTTTGTCAGCTTTAGGGATAAAAACTACCTCACATCTGGTCCTCATATATATCCGAATAAGACAGGGAGTGATAAGGGCAGCATTATGGGATTATGCCATCCGGATCCCCCAAATTTACTAACTAGAGCCCACTTGACCTTTACTCTGTGCATGGATAGATTAATGTGGATGGGTTTGGATTGAAACACAGTCGGATTACTGGACTCTAGTTCATTATTAAGATGTGTGATGTAGGGGATGTTGGATACTAAGCAACGGTTCTGATTGGTTTTTATATGATAAGCCCAGACTAATCTTGGTCTATCCCTCATCTCAACTGTGGACACTAACCTTCTCGTAGTATCACTTCTAGAAAAAACAATAACTATAAAAAACGAAAATTATAATAATAAAAACGGACACCTTAATGTTAGAAGAGGACCTCCGTAACTTCGATGAAAAGACCAAGTAGAAGAAAATCTTTTAAAGCTGGCCTACGAAATCGAAACATTTTTCACTGGGATGAACATTTTCATGCCCAGCTCAATAACATTAGACACCATTTACGGCGAGGCACTGACATTATTGTCAAGAAAACATAGTTTTCGGTTAAAATGCCAAAAAAATTCGTTGAGCTCAGCCCAACGACCTTTTTTGTATAAAAAAGTTTAACGTTTCATGATTGTTTCTGAAACATTATGAAGTCCGGAGAACGGAATTGATCCGAATTTCTAAGAGGTGATAGAACCTTGACTTGTCAGGGTGTGAATAAAGGAAAAGGTCAAGGGTATTTCGTTGGTGTCCTTCAACACATGAGATAAGTGTTGGTTCATTCAGCAGTTTCACTAGATGATTATGCGCGGCAAATATCTCAACATATTGACGTTCAGAAGTTGTTTGGCTAGAATACCGAAGCCAGAAGGAGTTGTGACCATTGAAATCACCAGCAATAACGATTCTACTGTTCGGGCTACTCTCGAGGATCTTTGAAAATGAATCGAAAAGGGCATCGAAGCCAGATAACATTGTGTTCCTATCCGCTTTTGGTCTTCTGTAAAGAAACCTGAAGTGCAAAAGATGCGCCCTGGTTCTGAACTTAAACCAAAAAGATTACTGGAACTGTTGTGCAACTTTATCGCAAATGTACTTCGCAATGCCCCTATGAAAGTTAAAAAGGGAGAGGAAATGATACAGAGGTATGTAAAAATCCTGTGGATCAGCATCTCAGATACCAGGGTTTCAGATAAGGAGTTGGATCAATTTCAACTTTTTCAGATTCTTTATTCTTCTTTTCCATTTTGAGGGGAAGGCGTTTGTATACCAGGCAACTCTGATAACTGGCATAATAGGTTAAGCAATAGCTTATGAGAGGTTGTCATCCAGACCGGATACTTTGACATTTTTAAACGATTCAGATCTACCTCAATCTTTTCGCAAGAATATTCATTCTTGGTTTGCGGCGGACTTTGGAAGTAAAAGAGCTTAAATTTCTCTCGTTGGTTACTGGTTAAGTTTTAACGATATTTTCTCTGTAGGGAGGAAGTTTGTTAATATATGAAGTTATATATCCACAGTTTAAAGCAAATTTACAAAATACAAATTTCATTCTGCGAAGTTGAGGTTCAAACCCCAAAATTTGCATAACTAATATTAGTTGATTGCTGTAAATTACTTAACGATAATATTTAAACCAAAACTTGACCTTGTCAATGTTTTGGCGTTAAGAAGAAAACGCAGTTAAAGTTTTACTATATTCCAAATAACTTTCTTCCTTTTTTTCCTTGTTTAGGTTGTCAACCTCTTGGCACCCTTGAAATTCCAATGGCAAGAACAGCCAGTCTGTTGTCAACCACTTATCAGCACTACTAACCCCAAAACCACCACCGTCAAACGCTGAACTCATCACGAATATTCTCCTGAGGATTGCGAACAATTTGTTACCAGTTCAAACGCTTACCCACAATTTTCATACAAAACAAAACTGTCTTAAGTTTTTCTTAAAGAAGTTTTAGTTATTTTCTATTTATTATTAGTATTTTTTTTTATTTCTTCTACTACTACTTTTATATTTTAGGTTCGACATGTCTCGACGTTCGTGCAAATGCCTGGCATGTCTTCCTTTTAAGCCACCGAAAAATATTTATCCTGTGGATTTGTAGCTTTTTTTTATTTTTATTATAGTTGTCACAATATTTATAACGGCAATCTGTTTCAGTTTCTATTTCACTTTCAGTTCCAAAGTTCGTTTTAATGCCTTTTTCTAATAGTTACTTTAGTTGCTTTATTATTTTCATTTCCTGGAGCCAAATTGTGGTTTTTTGCTATGGGTGTGGGTGGGGGGTATTGGCTTTCGTTGGTATGATTGAGAGATGATAATCAAAATATATTTTTTCCAATTTCCTTATATCCCCCCTTAAATCGTGGCATAATGTAGTTTAAGTTCTTTAAGCTTAAGCTTAACCCACAAAATTCTAAAGATTTGTTCAAAAATATTTCAAGGTTTTATTTATAGTCGCTTGTCCTATAAATTTTGGTAACACCACGATTTTCATTTTTTGTTATATTTTCTTTGTGGTTTACGAACTGTTAGACTCTGTCGCAGCAATAGTTGGAACCTAACTTTTTTTCTAATATATTTTGGTTACAAATAAGTAAGTATATACCATATGGATTGGAAAATACAATAAATCTAATTTTTACAAAGAAAAAATGTCGTAAATATCCTTTAAATCTAAATAAGAAAAATGTCATAAATTTTTAGCTTTATAGAGAAAATAACATAAATTTTCTTTAAATAATGAAAATAGTATAAATTTGACTCGTAGAAATGCAACTCAAAAAAAAAATATTTTTCTATAGAAAAATTTTCCAAAAAAATATTTTTCTATAGACAAATTTTCCAAAGAAATATTTTTCTATATAAAAATTTTCCAAAAAAATATTTTTCTATAGAAAAATTTTCCAAAGAAATATTTTTCTACAGAAAAATTTCCAAAAAAATATTTTTCTTTAAAAAAATTTTCCAAAGAAATATTTTTCTAAATAAAAATTTTCCAAAGAAATATTTTTCTATAGAAACAGTTTTCAAAAACATATATTTCTATAGAAACATTTTACAAAGAAATATTTTTCTGTAGAAAATTTTCCAAAGAAATATTTTTCTATAGAAAAATTATCCAAAGAAATATTTTTCTATAGAAAAATTTTTCAAAAACATATATTTCTATAGAAAAATTTTACAAAGAAATATTTTTCTATAGAAAATTTTTCCAAAGAAATATTTTTCTATAGAAAAATTTTCCAAAGAAATATTTTTCTATAGAAAAATTTTCCAAAGAAATATTTTTCTATAGAAAAATTTTTCAAAAACATATTTCTATAGAAAAATTTTCCAAAGAAATATTTTTCTATAGAAATATTTTCCAAAGAAATATTTTTCTAAAGAAAAATTTTTCAAAGAAATATTTTCCTATAGAAAAATTTTCCAAAGAAATATTTTTCTACAGAAAAATTTTCCAAAAAAATATTTTTCTATAGACAAATTTTCCAAAGAAATATTTTTCTATATAAAAATTTTTCAAAGAAATATTTTTCTATAGACAAATTTTCCAAAGAAATATTTTTCTATATAAAAATTTTCCAAAAAAATATTTTTCTATAGAAAAATTTTCCAAAGAAATATTTTTCTAAAGAAAAATTTTTCAAAGAAATATTTTCCTATAGAAAAATTTTCCAAAGAAATATTTTTCTACAGAAAAATTTTCCAAAGAAATATTTTTCTATAGACAAATTTTCCAAAGAAATATTTTTCTATATACAAATTTTCCAAAAAAATATTTTTCTATAGAAAAATTTTCCAAAGAAATATTTTTCTACAGAAAAATTTCCAAAAAAATATTTTTCTATAAAAAAATTTTCCAAAGAAATATTTTTCTAAATAAAAATTTTCCAAAGAAATATTTTTCTATAGAAACAGTTTTCAGAAACATATATTTCTATAGAAAAATTTTACAAAGAAATATTTTTCTATAGAAAATTTTTCCAAAGAAATATTTTTCTATAGAAAAATTTTCCAAAGAAATATTTTTCTATAGAAAAATTTTCCAAAGAAATATTTTTCTATAGAAAAATTTTTCAAAAACATATTTCTATAGAAAAATTTTCCAAAGAAATATTTTTCTATAGAAAAATTTTCCAAAGAAATATTTTTCTAAAGAAAAATTTTTCAAAGAAATATTTTCCTATAGAAAAATTTTCCAAAGAAATAGTTTTCTACAGAAAAATTTTCCAAAAAAATATTTTTCTATAGACAAATTTTCCAAAGAAATATTTTTCTATATAAAAATTTTTCAAAGAAATATTTTTCTATAGAAAAATTTTCCAAAGAAATATTTTTCTATAGAAATTTCCAAGAAATATTTTTCTATAGAAAAATTTTCGAAAGAAATATTTTTCTATACATAAATTTTTTTATAGAAAAAATTTCTATAGATATATTTGTTTTTTTTTTTTCTATAGAAAAATTTTCGTTGGAAATATTTTTCTCTAGAAAAATTTTCGATGGAAATATTTTTCTATACAAAAATTTTCGTTGGAAATATTTTTCTATAGAAAAATTTTCGTTTAAAATAATTTTCTATAGAAAAATTTTCGTTGGAAATATTTTTCTATAGAAAAATTTTCGTTGGAAATATTTTTCTATAGAAAAATTTTCGTTGGAAATATTTTTCTATAGAAAAATTTTTGTTGGAAATATTTTTCTCTAGAAAAATTTTCGTTGGAAATATTTTTCCCTAGAAAAATTTTAGTTGGAAATATTTTTCTCTAGAAAAATTTTCGTTGGAAATATTTTTCCCTAGAAAAATTTTCGTTGGAAATATTTTTCTATAAACAAATTTTCGTTGGAAATATTTTTCTATACAAAAATTTTCGTTGGAAATATTTTTCTATAGAAAAATTTTTATTGGAAATATTTTTCTAAAGAAAAATTTTCGTTTAAAATAATTTTCTATAGAAAAATTTTCGTTGGAAATAATTTTCTATAGAAAAATTTTCGTTGGAAATATTTTTCTAAAGAAAAATTTTCGTTTAAAATAATTTTCTATAGAAAAATTTTTGTTGGAAAAAATTTTCTTTAAAAAAATTTCCGTTGGAAACATTTTTCTATAGAAAAATTTTCGTTGGAAATATTTTTCTATAGAAAAATTTTCGTTGGAAATATTTTTCTATATAAAAATTTTCGTTGGAAATATTTTTCTATAGAAAAATTTTCGTTGGAAATGTTTTTCTATAGAAAAATTTTCGTTGGAAATATTTTTCTATAGAAAAATTTTCGTTGGAAATATTTTTCTATAGAAAAATTTTCTTTGGAAATATTTTTCTATAGAAAAAATTTCAATATGTATAGAGAATATCTCAAATTTCCTCTATATAATGTAACTATGATTTATGTCCTCTTTGTTTTAAAAAAAAAAAACTTCCTCTATGGTTTTTTACTGAGAACAAAAAGTAATTGCCCCTAACGAAGCAGCTGTACTTTGTTATATCAGATAGAGATCAGCTCTTACAAATTAACAGTGATTTTTATTGCTAAACTTTTCACTTCAAAACCAATTTCACTTCAAAAATTATGTCGTAACATTCTAATTTTATATATTTTCTGAGAAAAGAAAATAACGATGACACTTTAACTGCTTTCAAGAAATAAAACATAAAGTTTATTGCGAAAGTTTATTTTGCTACTGCTGAACCCTTTATTTCAAAATCAAAAACTCTGGTGGGGGGTTCGGAAAGGTACCTTTCGTTAACCCATTGAAAATGTATTTGTGACATAATTTCTTACTTCCTTTAAACCTCGAAACAATTGAAGTTTGCCACCAGGAAAACAAAAACGTAATATATCCGAGACTCCCTAGGAGGAGTAGACAACAATGGGCCATAATTTAAACACCTGCTGGGAAATCAAATAATAAAGAGTAAAAGGACTTGGCAGGGTGAAAGGAAACAAAATTTACACCTTTGCTCGAAATACAAAGAAATTCATAAAATTTTATTTCATGGGGAGAGAGAGACACATGATTTGTAGTCCACATGTCAAAACTTATAACAACAATATTGTTACAAGTTAAATTTATGGTTAAGAGAGTCAAGCAAGGAGAGTGGAAAACTGGTAGCAAAATAGAAATAAAACAAGAATGTCAACAGAAATAGAAAACAAAGAAGCAACAAAGGTATTATTTCCTAAGTCGATCTGAGGGGGTCATTCAACTAAAACTAACGAGTTTAAATGTTTAATTCTGTTGAGACGAACTTTAGGTGACTTATGGTGATATATCAATATACGATGGATCACAATGAGGGTAGTTAACATGTTTGTCGAATTCGGAGGCATCAACAGAAAAAAATTTTTCTATAGAAAATTTTTTTTTATCGCAAATTTTTCTATCCAAAAATTTTTCTATAGAAAAAATTTTTTTATCGAAAATTTTTCTATAGAAAAAATTTTTTTATCGAAAATTTTTCTATAGAAAAATTTTTTAACGAAAATTTTTCTACAGAAAAATTTTTTAACGAAAATTTTTCTACAGAAAAATTTTTTAACGAAAATTTTTCTACAGAAAAATTTTTTAACGAAAATTTTTCTACAGAAAAATTTTTTAACGAAAATTTTACTATAGAAAAATTTTTTTAACGAAAAATTTTTTATAGAAAAATTTTTTTAACGAAAATTTTTCTATAGAAAAATTTTTTTAACGAAAATTTTTCTATAGAAAAATTTTTTTTAACGAAAATTTTTCTATAGGAAAATTTTTTTAACGAAAATTTTTCTATAGAAAAATTTTTTTAACGAAAATTTTTCTATAGAAAAATTTTTTTAACGAAAATTTTTCTATAGAAAAATTTTTTTAACGAAAATTTTTCTATAGAAAAATTTTTTTAACGAAAATTTTTCTATAGAAAAATTTTTTTAACGAAAATTTTTCTATAGAAAAATTTTTTTAACGAAAATTTTTCTATAGAAAAATTTTTTTAACGAAAATTTTTCTATAGAAAAATTTTTTTATCGCAAATTTTTCTATAGAAAAATTTTTTTATCGCAAATTTTTTATTGAAAAATTTTTTTATCGAAAATTTTTCTATAGAAAAATTTTTTTGTCGCAAATTTAACTAAAGAAAATTTTTTTTATCGCAAATTTTTCTATAGAAATTTTTTTTTTTTTTTTTTCTACAGAAAATTTTATTTTTCTATAGAAAAGTTTTTTTATCGCAAATTTTTCTATAGAAAAATTTTTTTATCGCAAATTTTTCTATAGAAAAATTTTTTATCGCAAATTTTTCTATAGAAAAATTTTTTTATCGCAAATTTTTCTATAGAAAAATTTTTTTTTCGAAAATTTTTCTTTCTTTTTTATCACTATACCAAAGATGGTAACCTCTTTCCAAAGATGGTAAAACGATATACACAATGTATAGACAGAATTTGCTTGAGTGTTACTTTTCTTAAAACCAACTTATTTTAGGGAATTGAAGCATTGCCTTAAAACAATCATAAAAAGCGCCCACGAGCGGATTTTTAAAGAAGACTGATTAAAACCATGACTACAACTATAACTACTACATACTTAACTATCTCTTTGACTAGACTTAAGTGTTACAAATGAATAGACTAATACAAATTGCTACCTTTTCTAACTCTCTCTCACTTTTTCCTTCTTTTGTGGTTGCCAAAATGATAAATTATCAAGTTATAATTTCAAGGAATCCTAAAATTAAATGACAGTCATTTACACTCGCATAGACAGCAGAGCAGGTTCACAAATATGTTTACATGTGTTTGACTACTTACACAACCCACACACACACTCATACACACACAAATAAAATCCCAGCTAGCAATTTGGTGATGTTGACAATAATATCAGCAAAATGAGTCTTTTTGGATTCGAATAGATGATCAAAAGCTGATTAATTAGCTTGGTGATCTAAAAAAGATTCCATAAAGATTCCTTAAAACGCTTAGAAAACGACTAGTTTACAAAAGCACAAACAATTCTTGCAGAATGTGTGCAGTCAAAATCTCATCGTGAAAACGATCCTAATACGACTGTTTTTTATGTTATTTTAATCAGTTTGGTGATCAAAAAATACCACAAAAAGACTCAGAAAATACCTTGAAAGCGACTATTTAATCACCAATCAGTTTGGTGATCAAAAAAGTGCACAAAAAGACTCATAGACGCTTAGCAAGCGACTAGTTAATATAACTATTTTTAGGCGATAAAAGAATACCACAAAAAGTCTCGTATCTAATTATGGCTGATGTGGCTTAGTTGGTTAGCAAGTCGACTACTAAGCAAAAGATATCATATTCAGAAGCCTAGGTTCGATCCTCGGTCCCAACAACATCAATTTCTGTAATTATTAACGCAACTTTACTGTTTTATAAATAGGTATGATGTGTTCTAAAAAAAGCTTTATTCTTTTTTTTTTACAAATGTAGCAAAATGTGCAGTCATATTCTTATCAGCAAAACGACTCATTAATGACTCGTTTTAATGAGTCGCATGAAGGGTACCATTTTCTCAAACAATAATTTTTGACTCATAAATGATATCATAAATGATTATTTTAATCGTGCAGTGAAGTCAAAAAAGACTCATATTTGATTAAAATTTTCCAAAAATGTTAACTGGGATAGAATTTGAGAATTATGAATTTCTATGTATTTGAAGTCTATTGTCCTGATATTATCAGAAAATTAAGTTTTTTTTTTTTTATTATTATTTTGTTCATCTTTGTTTTATTTCGATTATCTTCTTTTTATAGTAATTGTAGGAAGAATAATGATTTTCTAGCATTAAATACAAATTGACATGTTTGGCTTCAATATTAGAAAGGATATAAGTAAATATTTATGTATGAAAGTATTTGTTAAGGACCAGTGGGTATGAGAACAGACCTTTTAGTAAGTACAAGGTCACTATAAGGATCTACTCGTAGTAGGAAAATGTATAGTTTTTCCAAAAGAATAGCAGCAACTTGAGCAAATAATATACAAAAAAAATGATAATAACAGTAACAGAAGAACATTAACTTGTTTTGGGCGCCAAATCATAAAATTTTCGACCAGATTTACCGAGCAGGCGCAATAAAACTGTTATACTGGGGAAATTTCCCCTGTCTTAAAAAAGGAAATTTTTATACTTCAACATAAACTAAAAGAATTTTAAAATATTTACAACAATTAAAATTCTATGAGCAATTCTGAAGATGCTTTTTTCGAATTCCGAGAACTTTATTCAAATATCTACAAGAATTATGCTAACACCCTGACATTATCATTCAAGTATGAGCAAGTATTTTTGTCACATCATTTTGTAATCTACAATTTACAAATTTGAAATTTCTATTAAAATGCAATTTCCCAAAACCAATACGTTTAATATCTGTTTTAAAAGAAAGTAATTTTCTTTTCTTAGTGTGGGATAAACTGAATTTTTGGCTTTTTAAAATGCAACTAGTTTAAGTCATTAACATGTTAAAAGTTTCTCATCCTCATTTCCTTCTTCACCTGATATCCGGTCTAGGTCACATGCACACAAAAATCCCTTACATATTTTGTGGGTAAGATTGACAGGTTTTAATGATAGCTCTATAATAGTAGAATTTATAGAGCAAAGTTAAGTTTAATGACAAGGAAAATTCAATTAATCTACTAAAGAAAACTTTAAAGGTTAAAGAAATTTTAAGGATTTCAAAAACAAAATGATAAAAAGGATAATAAATTAATAGTCTAGTCATAGTCTAGTCATAGTCTAGTCATAGTCTAGTCATAGTCTAGTCATAGTCTAGTCATAGTCTAGTCATAGTCTAGTCATAGTCTAGTCATAGTCTAGTCATAGTCTAGTCATAGTCTAGTCATAGTCTAGTCATAGTCTAGTCATAGTCTAGTCATAGTCTAGTCATAGTCTAGTCATAGTCTAGTCATAGTCTAGTCATAGTCTAGTCATAGTCTAGTCATAGTCTAGTCATAGTCTAGTCATAGTCTAGTCATAGTCTAGTCATAGTCTAGTCATAGTCTAGTCATAGTCTAGTCATAGTCTAGTCATAGTCTAGTCATAGTCTAGTCATAGTCTAGTCATAGTCTAGTCATAGTCTAGTCATAGTCTAGTCATAGTCTAGTCATAGTCTAGTCATAGTCTAGTCATAGTCTAGTCATAGTCTAGTCATAGTCTAGTCATAGTCTAGTCATAGTCTAGTCATAGTCTAGTCATAGTCTAGTCATAGTCTAGTCATAGTCTAGTCATAGTCTAGTCATAGTCTAGTCATAGTCTAGTCATAGTCTAGTCATAGTCTAGTCATAGTCTAGTCATAGTCTAGTCATAGTCTAGTCATAGTCTAGTCATAGTCTAGTCATAGTCTAGTCATAGTCTAGTCATAGTCTAGTCATAGTCTAGTCATAGTCTAGTCATAGTCTAGTCATAGTCTAGTCATAGTCTAGTCATAGTCTAGTCATAGTCTAGTCATAGTCTAGTCATAGTCTAGTCATAGTCTAGTCATAGTCTAGTCATAGTCTAGTCATAGTCTAGTCATAGTCTAGTCATAGTCTAGTCATAGTCTAGTCATAGTCTAGTCATAGTCTAGTCATAGTCTAGTCATAGTCTAGTCATAGTCTAGTCATAGTCTAGTCATAGTCTAGTCATAGTCTAGTCATAGTCTAGTCATAGTCTAGTCATAGTCTAGTCATAGTCTAGTCATAGTCTAGTCATAGTCTAGTCATAGTCTAGTCATAGTCTAGTCATAGTCTAGTCATAGTCTAGTCATAGTCTAGTCATAGTCTAGTCATAGTCTAGTCATAGTCTAGTCATAGTCTAGTCATAGTCTAGTCATGGTCTAGCCATGGTCTTTGTACTTTTTACATTTTCTTGATTTGTTTTAGTCTTTCATTTAAAAATCAATATTGGAAGCGTTTTAATTTGAATAATTTATGATAATCAAAAGGACATTTTGGCCAGACATAATTACTAGTCCTTTTACTTAATTTGAACACTTTCTCTTTTCCTTTAGACATCCTTCCTTAGCATTTCAAAATGTAACCCTTTAACTAAAACGAAATTTAAAATGACTTTAATTTTTGTTCCCGTCTTCTTTTAAACAAAATTTAATGGCCGGAAATTATATTTCCCCAGTTCTTTAACCGTTTTAGCTTTAATCATTTTAACTGGCTTTTTAGCCCATTAGAACTACGTGTTTAATTTTTAACCTTTTCGGTGGCATTATAATTTGTTGTTGTTGCCTTTGTTGGTTTAAAAGAATATCATTAGCATCTAGTCTAACTATAGGTTGGGGTTACATACTCGTAATGTTAGTCCATAGAGTCATAAGGTAAATGGGGGAATATGTGTGAGTGCAGTCTAGAGAGGTAAACATGGGTCATTAGTATTCATAGAATGTTTGATACTACTAATATTTAACATTCAATATAGAATATTTTTATTGTAGAATATTATAATATTTTGTAGTTGTGGTATAATAGAGGAGAGTGCTCTGCTCTATTTATGATAAAATGTTAAGTATATATTGATTTTGTTTAAAATTGTGTAATAAATACTAACATAAGACCATTAGAAAAATACTTTGTGACAATTTACACCTTGAAGCATTTTCCGTTTAGTTAGATTTATGAGTAAGGTGTGATGTAATTAATAATAATAATTTGGTAAATTAACATGTTTGCTGTTTATATTATAGGTATGTAGTCTGGTTCAATGTGCCCCTAGGAATATGTTTTGTAATACAACTTGCATAGATCAAATTTATTAGCTGTTGCCTTTGGAATAATTTAATAATTATTCCCTAGACATATTGCTCAGAGTTATCTAACTTATAATTTTTTAGCAACATTCTTTTCGGAAACATTGTTTTAGTGGCTCACTGTTTTCGTGTAACATGTCCGTTTCATTGTCTATTCTGCTATTCGGATTCCTGTGACTACATTTCGCATCTAATAAAAATTATTGGACATCAAACCACCATCTCTCATATGTAAAGTGGGTACAGAGAAAAATATCAGTGTTCTCCTACTGTAATCCTTGACTCCCAGTGAAGCAAAGGTCTAAACTATCCTTTTATATCAAACACTATTGTCAGATGTTAGGCATACGTCATTTCATGAATACTTTGCTGCACCAATTGACCTTCTCCGCGTTCTAGCAAGTACACAAACACGATGGCCGCTTCCCTGCGGATTCCTTCGAAGCGTCCCAGCTAGCAATTTGGTGATTTTTGACGATAATATCAGCAAAATGAGTCTTTTGAGATTCGTATAGATCGCATAATCAGCTTGGTGATCTCAAAAATATTCGAAAAAGACTCATGTAAACGCTTAGAAAACAACTAGTTTACAAAAGCAGAAACAATTCTTGCAGAATGTGTGCAGTCAAAATCTTATCGTGCAAACGATCCTAATACGACTATTTTTATGTTATTTTAATCAGTTTGGTGATCAAAACAGACCACAGAAAGATTCAAAAAATACATTGAAAGCGACTATTTTAAAGGAAAATGTGTGCCATCAGTTTGGTGATCAAAAAAGTGTTCAAAAAGACTCATAGGCGTTTAGCAAGAGACTAGTTAAAAATAGCACAAAAGATCTTGTAAAATGTGCTTAAAACGTTAACAATTTTTAAGTGATAAAAAACTGCCACAAAAAGATTCGTATCTCATTATGGGCGATGTGGCTTAGTTGGTTAGCACATGGACTACTATGCAGCAGCCTTGGTTCGATCCTCGGTCTCGGGCAACATCAATTTCTGTAATTATTAACGCAACTCCACTGTTCTAAAAATAGATATGACGTGTTCTGAAAATAGATATACTGTGTTGAGTACTAAAAGGCTTTATTCTTTATTTTTTTTTACAAATCCAGCAAAATGTGTGCAGTCATATTTTAATCAGCAGAACGAGTCATTAAAGACTCGTTTTGAAGAGTCGCATGAAGGGTTAAATTTTCTCATACAAAAAGATAATTTTTGACTCATAAGCGATATCATAAATGATGATTTTAATCGTGCAGTGAAATCCAAAAAGACTCATATTTAATTAAAATTTTCCAAAAATGCTAACTGTGGTGTGGCCTATCCACCGTCTATGGACTCGACATTCGAGTTATATATTCGTAGATTAGTTGTTGTCGATATTTGCCGAGATTTCCAAATAGCTTTCTTATTCTACTCATATTAAACTTAAATGTCCTTCTTGTAAATAGACTTTCTTCTTAAACCCAAACTTTTCTCTTTCTTTTATACAGACCTAGACTTCCTTCTACTACTCAGATACCTTATTCTACTTATACCTACTAAGTTCCCAGTCTTAGGTTTCCTTTTTCTACTCGGACTTCCTTTTGACCTATGGTATTTTTACTCAGACTTCCTTCCAGATTTCTTTAATTTTCGAGAACTTTCTGCTTTTATAAATTCAGGCCTTTTTTATCTTTCATTTTCTCTGACTTTCTTTCTTTACTCAAACTTTCTTCCAATTTCAAAACTTCGTTTTTCTACTCAGACTTTCTTTAATACTCAGACTTTAGACTTTCCTCTTATATTCTAAAATAGACTTTCTTTTACTACACACACTTCGCTTTTTCACTTGTACATACATCTTTATTAAACTCATACTCATTCCTAGATCCATTTTATAGTCCGATTCACGGCTAGGATTCACCTTAGCTAGTAAAAGTTTTTAATTTTCGTTTTCTATGACTATAGGGTTTTTCCAAATTTTCGAAGCTTCTTATTCGTTATCTTCGGAAAAGAATGTATTTCAGAAATCAGATCTAACCCTCTCGATTGAACACATATGAATGTTATTCTGACAGAATACATGCACATCACGGACAGCATCTTTAAGCTATTGTGATTCTTATTAAAGGTTTCAATACCTTATTAAAAGTTTGTCTACATACTAAGCAAAGCCTATTTATAATTTGTTCCAGTCTGTGGAATAATCTTCATTTTTATGGTAAATATTACGCCTCACCTGAAGTATCGTAAAGCCTCCTGGCACTTTTTACTGTTTTCAATTATAGCGTTTTTTTTTTCTTTTTATTTCATTTTACTACCATATTTTTATGTTTTATAACATTTTTTTTAACATGAGACACATTTCACTGCAAATCAAAATGTTTATATTCTTTCTAACATGAATTTACAACACGACCACAATCTGTTTTTCTTTAAACAATTTAATCATGTTATGGGATAAATTATAAAATAAAAACATCATATAATAAAAATATGTTAAATTTTTTTTCCACACAAAAGCAATAAAAGTTTTTGACACAAACAAATTTTATTTTAATTGATTAACAGTAAAAAAAACACGTGTTAATTGCTTGACTTGGTTTGATGTTCTACGCAAAATGAACCAGAGACAGTTGACAACAAGAAATAAGTGGCAAATGCACAAAAAACAAACGCACATACATACATGTATGGATTTGTGTAAACAAAAAAGTACTGTATAAAAAGGGAGAGGGAGAGAGAATTAATCTATATATCTATATATATATATATTATAAATCTGTTTGTTAGTTTGTTTGTTTGAATGAGGTTGACTCCTAAACGGTTTGACTGATTTTGATGAAATTTTGAAATTAGATAGAACATTTCCTTAAGGTGGTTTTAGAATATGTTTTGTTTCAAAACTTGGTCCAGAAAGGGCCCAAGTAGGGTAAATAGTAGACCAAATGGTGCAAAATTTAATATTTATCATTGAATTTGATAAACCATAAAAGTTAGAAACCTCAAACTTAACAAAAGTAAATTCATTACCAATGGCCGTTCTTCAGAAAAAAAATAAATGAATCAGAGTAGGGGATGGCCCCTTCCCCTTTACAAATACAATACCTATAACAGGGTAAATTGATTTTGATGATTTTCGAAATGAAGACAAAGTTATACTAACATTCCTGAAATTTCGACAGTGAGGTATGGTGTGACCGGTGGTTAAGATAGGTTAGGTTTTTCTTTGAAATCTCAAGGGGCCGTGACCCCTCCCATACAACTTATATATTAAAAATTACAAATATAGGTGACCGAGAGTCCGATTTTTATGGAATTTTGACAGTATGTTAAGGTGTGACCGATGGATAAAATAGGCCAGCATTTTTTTTTGAAACCTCAAGTGGACGTGACCCCACCCATATAAGTCAAATATTGAACATGACAAATACGGATGACCGAGCTGCCCGATTTTTCTGAAATTTTCACAGTATGGTAAGGTGTGACCGGTGGTTAAAATTGGCAAGGTTCTTTTTTTAAATGTCAAGTGGGTGTGACCCTTCCCATATAAGTTAAATAATAAAAATTACAAATACGGATGACCGAACTGACCGATTTTTCTTAAATTCAGACAATGTGGTATGGAGTGACCAGTGGTTAAAATGGACAAGGTCTTTTTCCCAAACCTCAAGTAGTCGTGACCCCTCCCATATAAATCACATATTAAAAATGACAAATAAAGATTACCGACCGGACCGATTTTTCTGAAATTTTAATAGTATGTTAAGGTATGACCGGTGGTTAAAATAGGCAAGGTTCTTTTTTTAAATGTCAAGGGGGGCGTGACCCTTCCCATATAAGTTAAATAATAAAAATTACAAATACGGATGACCGAACTGATCGATTTTTCTGAAATTTAGACAATATGGTATGGTGTGACCGGTGGTTAAAATATCCAAGGTTTTTTTGAAATTTTAAGTGGGTATGGCCCCTCCCATATAAGTCAAATATTTAAAATAACAATTATATAATTATAAAATAACAATATTTAAAATAACAATTCCGAAATTTTGACAGTATGGTAAGGTGTGACTAGTGGTTAAAGCGGACAAGGTCTTTTTCTCAAGCGGGCGTGAGCCCTCCCATATAACTCATATATAAAAAATGACAAATATAGATGAACGATCGGACCGATTTTTCTGAAATTTTGATAGTATGTTAAGGTGTGACCGGTGGTTAAAATAGGCTAAGTTTTTTTTTTGGGCATCTCAAATGGGCGTGGCCCCTCCCTTATACCTAAGTCAAATATTAACAATGACAAATATGAAAGACCCTGCACACCGATTTTTCTTAAATTTTGACAGCATGTTAAGGTGTGACCAGTGGGTAAAATAGGCCAAGTTGTTATTTTAATCTCCAGTGGGCGTGACCCCTCCAATATAAGTCAAATATAAAAATTACAAATATAAATGATCAAAACGATTTAACTAAATTAATTAAAGTTTTAAATGTGTTTATTTTCATAACTATAGGATAGTTTTTCGCCTTTTGAATTTTTTTAAAATGGACCAAGGAGGACCTGGGAATCGAAAAATGGGAATAAAATTCCCGTTTTCTTTAAAATTGCATTACTTTAGAACGGCTGGACCGATAAAGGACATTTTTCTATATTTAGTCCAAGTTAGGATTCTACATAAAGAAAAATTTGCAATGCCCACTTTTACGCCCTCTTTTATTGATTTATCTAAAATCGGAAAACGGCTGCACGGATATTGGAAATATGATTAATGTTTGATAATAGCTTGACTGACGATTGTTTGAAGATTTCTCATGATTATTTGATGGTTGTTTGACTATTGTTTGATGATTGATTGACTGATGACTGTTTGAAGATTTGTAATAATTGTTTGATAATTGTTTCACGATTAACTGGCGATTTTATGAAGGTAGGTTGATGATTTTTTGTCGATTGTTTGATAGTTGATTGATGATTGATTTTGTCTCTCTAGCTTTTGTAGTTAAGGAGCTGTCGCGCTTTTATCTGACGGACAGACGGACATAAATCTCCTTTTCTTTTTGTATTTTTGTGTTTCCGTAAGTTTTTTATATGGGAGCTATGGTCAAATGGTGACCGATTGTAACAAAATTTTGTACAATGGCTGGTATTCACATAAGACTTCCTTCTGTAAAATTTTGTTGCTGTAGCCTTTTTAGTTAAGGCGCTATCGCGCTCTTATCTAACGGACAGACGGACATAAACCCCCTTTTCTTTTTGTATTTTATGTTTCCGTAAGTTTTTTATATGGGAGCTATGGTCAAATGGTGACCGATTGTGACAAAATTTTGCACACTGGCTGGCATTCACATAAGACTTCCTTGTGCTAAATTTAGTGGCTATTACAGTTTATCATTTATTGGCATTTAAGTGAATTTCAGGTGGAATTTAGGCTGTTTCCGTAAATTTTTTATATGGGAGCTATGGTTAAATGTGAACGGATTTCGATGAAATTTGATATGCTGCCTAGGGCTTATGTAATACCTTCTAGATACCAAATTGTATCACCATAGCTATTATAATTTGTCATTTATTAGCAAATAAGCGATTAGCCTAGACGAGTACGGGAGCTATGATCAAATGTTAACCGATTTTGCCCAATTTCAATACCAAAAATTTCTCAGAAATGAAGAATATTTTTACTAAGTATCAGTGAGCTAGCTTCTTTCGTTTAGGCGTCATCGTGATTTCAACAGACTGGCGGACATCGCTCAATCGTCTAAGAATTTCATAAGGATTCAGAATATACTTAAATTTTGGTTTTTGAGCAAATATTAAGGAAATTACAAACGGAATGACAATCTCAATATACCGCCCATTCTTTTTGATGTTGGGTATAAAAAAGAGATTGTTAGAATATTGGAGGAAAAGCAATTAAAATATAATTTGGAGATTAGAAATGTTAATAAATAAATTGTGTGTTTTATCATTGAATCAGATCCAAAATTGTGGGAATAGACAATTTAAGGGATATTAAAAATTTTTCATTTCTTTCTAAGAAATTTTTTGTGTATCTCAAACTTTTGATTTATTGACTTGTCATTGAAATTTCTTTGGCTTGTTCCACAAAAAAACGAAGAAAACATTTATTTGCATCTTCAAATCTAAATCCTTTTTTAATCTAAAGAGTAGACATTTTGTATGTTACATTAGTCCTTTTTTATTATTCTTCCTTTTTCCAAACAAGAGTCCCATTTAGTGTTTTTTTTCTGTGGTGACATCCTTTTAGATCCTCGAACTTTCGTTGTGGCTGCAAAAATAACAATTGTTTGGTGATGGAAATGCTAAGGAAAACCTCCTTAACTGCTACTTAGAGTATTTACTCTTCAGACCCAATATTTTTATTTATTTTTCCTTCGCCATTTAGCCAACGAATCTCATATGATGTCAAAAGTATTTAGGGTTATTTTGTGAATTGTTGCCACCACAAAACGACGTTGAAGAGTTGAAAATTGCACTTGACTATGAAGTATAAGATGTTTATATTTAAAAATTTAGTTTGAGGATTTCCCGCCTTCGCCTCTACAAACTAAGTAGCCTGCTTAACTTATAATGGCAAACACTATTTTACTCTTTATCGACTAAATTCTTAAAAATTCTACTACGAGAATTCCCATGTCCCCAAGGAAAATTATGCCATGAAAATGCTTTCCTTTCAAAAGCTAAAATTTGAACTTGCTTCCTTGTTGCTGTTAAGGTATGACCGGTGGTTAAAATAGGCAAGGTTCTTTTTTTAAATGTCAAGGGGGGCGTGACCCTTCCCATATAAGTTAAATAATAAAAATTACAAATACGGATGACCGAACTGATCGATTTTTCTGAAATTTAGACAATATGGTATGGTGTGACCGGTGGTTAAAATATCCAAGGTTTTTTTGAAATTTTAAGTGGGTATGGCCCCTCCCATATAAGTCAAATATTTAAAATAACAATTATATAATTATAAAATAACAATATTTAAAATAACAATTCCGAAATTTTGACAGTATGGTAAGGTGTGACTAGTGGTTAAAGCGGATAAGGTCTTTTTCTCAAGCGGGCGTGAGCCCTCCCATATAACTCATATATAAAAAATGACAAATATAGATGAACGATCGGACCGATTTTTCTGAAATTTTGATAGTATGTTAAGGTGTGACCGGTGGTTAAAATAGGCTAAGTTTTTTTTTGGGCATCTCAAATGGGCGTGGCCCCTCCCTTATACCTAAGTCAAATATTAACAATGACAAATATGAAAGACCCTGCACACCGATTTTTCTTAAATTTTGACAGCATGTTAAGGTGTGACCAGTGGGTAAAATAGGCCAAGTTGTTATTTTAATCTCCAGTGGGCGTGACCCCTCCAATATAAGTCAAATATAAAAATTACAAATATAAATGATCAAAACGATTTAACTAAATTAATTAAAGTTTTAAATGTGTTTATTTTCATAACTATAGGATAGTTTTTCGCCTTTTGAATTTTTTTAAAATGGACCAAGGAGGACCTGGGAATCGAAAAATGGGAATAAAATTCCCGTTTTCTTTAAAATTGCATTACTTTAGAACGGCTGGACCGATAAAGGACATTTTTCTATATTTAGTCCAAGTTAGGATTCTACATAAAGAAAAATTTGCAATGCCCACTTTTACGCCCTCTTTTATTGATTTATCTAAAATCGGAAAACGGCTGCACGGATATTGGAAATATGATTAATGTTTGATAATAGCTTGACTGACGATTGTTTGAAGATTTTTCATGATTATTTGATGGTTGTTTGACTATTGTTTGACAGTTGTTTGATGATTGATTGGCTGATGACTATTTGAAGATTTTGTAATAATTGTTTGATAATTGTTTCACGATTAACTGGCGATTTTATGAAGGTAGTTTGATGATTTTTTGTCGATTGTTTGATAGTTGATTGATGATTGATTTTGTCTCTCTAGCTTTTGTAGTTAAGGAGCTGTCGCGCTTTTATCTGACGGACAGACGGACATAAATCTCCTTTTCTTTTTGTATTTTTGTGTTTCCGTAAGTTTTTTATATGGGAGCTATGGTCAAATGGTGACCGATTGTAACAAAATTTTGTACAATGGCTGGTATTCACATAAGACTTCCTTCTGTAAAATTTTGTTGCTGTAGCCTTTTTAGTTAAGGCGCTATCGCGCTCTTATCTAACGGACAGACGGACATAAACCCCCCTTTCTTTTTGTATTTTATGTTTCCGTAAGTTTTTTATATGGGAGCTATGGTCAAATGGTGACCGATTGTGACAAAATTTTGCACACTGGCTGGCATTCACATAAGACTTCCTTGTGCTAAATTTAGTGGCTATTACAGTTTATCATTTATTGGCATTTAAGTGAATTTCAGGTGGAATTTAGGCTGTTTCCGTAAATTTTTTATATGGGAGCTATGGTTAAATGTGAACGGATTTCGATGAAATTTGATATGCTGCCTAGGGCTTATGTAATACCTTCTAGATACCAAATTGTATCACCATAGCTATTATAATTTGTCATTTATTAGCAAATAAGCGATTAGCCTAGACGACTACGGGAGCTATGATCAAATGTTAACCGATTTTGCCCAATTTCAATACCAAAAATTTCTCAGAAATGAAGAATATTTTTACTAAGTATCAGTGAGCTAGCTTCTTTCGTTTAGGCGTCATCGTGATTTCAACAGACTGGCGGACATCGCTCAATCGTCTAAGAATTTCATAAGGATTCAGAATATACTTAAATTTTGGTTTTTGAGCAAATATTAAGGAAATTACAAACGGAATGACAATCTCAATATACCGCCCATTCTTTTTGATGTTGGGTATAAAAAAGAGATTGTTAGAATATTGGAGGAAAAGCAATTAAAATATAATTTGGAGATTAGAAATGTTAATAAATAAATTGTGTGTTTTATCATTGAATCAGATCCAAAATTGTGGGAATAGACAATTTAAGGGATATTAAAAATTTTTCATTTCTTTCTAAGAAATTTTTTGTGTATCTCAAACTTTTGATTTATTGACTTGTCATTGAAATTTCTTTGGCTTGTTCCACAAAAAAACGAAGAAAACATTTATTTGCATCTTCAAATCTAAATCCTTTTTTAATCTAAAGAGTAGACATTTTGTATGTTACATTAGTCCTTTTTTATTATTCTTCCTTTTTCCAAACAAGAGTCCCATTTAGTGTTTTTTTTCTGTGGTGACATCCTTTTAGATCCTCGAACTTTCGTTGTGGCTGCAAAAATAACAATTGTTTGTTGATGGAAATGCTAAGGAAAACCTCCTTAACTGCTACTTAGAGTATTTACTCTTCAGACCCAATATTTTTATTTATTTTTCCTTCGCCATTTAGCCAACGAATCTCATATGATGTCAAAAGTATTTAGGGTTATTTTGTGAATTGTTGCCACCACAAAACGACGTTGAAGAGTTGAAAATTGCACTTGACTATGAAGTATAAGATGTTTATATTTAAAAATTTAGTTTGAGGATTTCCCGCCTTCGCCTCTACAAACTAAGTAGCCTGCTTAACTTATAATGGCAAACACTATTTTACTCTTTATCGACTAAATTCTTAAAAATTCTACTACGAGAATTCCCATGTCCCCAAGGAAAATTATGCCATGAAAATGCTTTCCTTTCAAAAGCTAAAATTTGAACTTGCTTCCTTGTTGCTGTTGAAAAATTTGTTGAAATGCTTGTCATTCTAATACAAATTTTCATAATGGCTAATGCTTCTTGATTAACTGCAAACATTTGCATAAATTTCGAATAAATATTTTGAAATTTTTTGTGCTTTACTCCATATGAGGAGAGTTAACAATCGCTTAGCTAACGATAATAGACCAGAAATTCATAATGCAATTAAAATTTACAGTTTTACAGTGGGTTCAAAAAATAATGTTCATTTTATATATTAATTTGATGTTGTGAAATATAGATAGATAGAAGCCGAGTCAATAAAGGGCATGCAGCATTAAGCTCCATCGAGAAGATATTAACGCCAGTATAAAATCTGCCAGACATGGAACGAATCCAACAAAGATTTGTAGGTATTGCCTGCTTTTATAAATCGCTGCATACGGAAAAAACTGAGCATCTTCTGGCCAAGCACCATTAGCAAATCAGCCTTATAGGAGTCTACGCTTCAGCAACCAATTAGACGACTCAAGCCCCCAGAACACATGCTAAGAAAGCCCCAAGCACGCTCAGCTCTTGATTGGAAGCCGAGTTATTCAAAGCAAGCTTTACTTGCCGAGAAATAAAAAACTTAGCATTAGATGAAACTCTTCTGTTATCATTGACTCCTAGTGGAGCATAAAGGCTCAACCATCCTTTTATATCGAACTCTATTGCGAGATGTTAGGCATACTCTCAGCTCTTGATTGAAAGCCCTCAGGGCAGTGGCAGAGGAGGAATACCGGCTAACTCATGGATGCCACTGGTATACACTGAGTTATTAAAAGCAAGCTTTACTTGGCGAGAAGTAAAAAATTTAGCATTAGATGAAACTCTTCTGTAATCCTAGACTTCCAGTGGAGCTAGGGTCTCAACCATCCTTTTATATTGAACTCTATTGCGAGATGTTAGGCAAAAGTCATTCCATAAATAGTTTGCTGCCTGCAACTTTACATCAATTGACCTTCTCCACGTTCTAGCAGGTGCACTAACACGACGGCCGCTTTCCTGTGGATTCTAACGAAGCGCTTGTCGAGCAATTTTGGTATTTGGCCTTCAAAGTGTGTGGACTATCCACCGCCATTTCCGTTGAAATACATAGCTCTATAGAAGTTGGGATTTGTAGAGTGCGATTCGGCAACCGTATATTAAGGATTTGCCGCAAGCATTTCTTTGCAAAAGTTTGTATGCGTTTATCGATGGCATTTGTGCGTTTCCAAGTTTCGCAACCGTAATACAAGATAGACTTGACATTCGAGTAGTATATTCGTAACTTAGTTGTTGTTAATATTTGCCTTCATTTCCAAATAGCTCGGAGAATGCCGAATGCACATTTTGCCTTATTAACACGGGATTGAATATCCGACGGGTTTGCCCGTCGACCGTTTGTCTTCCGAGTGCTCTAATGACTGACACAAGTAAGCATACATCGGGTCTCGATAGTGTAGACGGATTTGCGCCATAGCCTCCAGGCATAATCTTTGTCTTGGAAATATTAATTTCCAGCCCGACTACCCGAAATTCAACAGATCGAAGAATTTATTAAGGCGCGATGTTCCTTCTGTGAACTATGAGAAAACATATAAGTAAAAGACTTCCAATATCTTAGTTAGCAAGATCGTCCAGGTCTCCAAAAAAAGAAAAGCTTGGTATTAGTCCCTGCTATTTTACAGTAAAGTCGCCCCAAACTTAAGCCTAACCGCTTGCCTTTCAAGTGCTCTTATGACTGACACAAGTAAGGATACATCGGGACTCTAGAGTGACAGTCTTCTTTGATAGCGATTACTATCACAACCATCTGGAATGAATATATCCTCAGTAAGACGTCCATCTAATATTTGCAAAATGGTATGCCTTCTCTTCTCTGAGTAGAAGCTTGCAAGTGGCTAGAGGCATACAAACAAATTTAAGTTCAAGTGGAAGTTTTAAGATATTCCTAAGTTAGGCTAACCCGCCAGCTCTGTAGGTCAAAGGTCGCAACCTTCTGCCATGTGACTTCCAATCAGACATTGACGGACACAAATAAGAATACGTCAGGGCTTGTAACAGTCATCTGTGACAATATTTCCCATTTAAAGGTGGCCAAATCTGTCTGGAATAAATACATTCTCGGACAGAAGCCGTCCTCTCATATGTATACGAAATTGACTGAATTCTCTCACAGCTTGCTGGAGGCATACCAACATATTTCAGTTTATCTGTAGTTTGTAAAGTAATCCAAAGTCGTCAATAGCTGCATCCGGTTCTATTTTTAGACTCATTGAAAGGGACCTACGCTTTAACTCCGGCTCCGAACGGCAAATACATTAGTTAGAGAAGTTTTACATAGCCTAATACTTTTTTTCAAGTCGGTCTGGCCGGGAATTAAACTTGGGACCTCAGGTACGCTAGGTGGATGACTTACCTGCTATACCACGGCAGTTCACAAATTGTTTACCTAAAAAAACACTACAAAGATTCTGAAGACTTCGTGCGATATTTAGCTGTAGGTCTTTGGAGTTGACACTGAAACCTTTAAGAATCGAAAGTGTCTTACTACCACCCTACACAAAATGGATTTCAGCACCCACAAGGAGATACGTTCCACTAGTGAAATTTTGTCTCATGGTAAACACAACTAATTTAATATTGCTTGGATTTATTACATACCGTCATCGTCCGCCCATTTCGTTATAGTAAGAAGAGCCCCAAATTATGTCTGTAAGTGTACTCAGAAACTTTCCTCTGGCTGCAATTGCCACATTATCTGCATATGTGACAACCCTTACACCAATCTACTTCCATAAACTACAACTAGACTGAGAGCAAACTGTCAAAGCAACATTCGGTATTTTTTTATTCCCATGTCCGTATGCCTGAATGAACGGATCTTAGACAGTGAAATTCGAAACAAATAATTCCTTATTAAAAAGGTTTGGTATCGAAATCGGGCAAGATTAGTCGGACTTTTAAATCTAATATAATTTTTAAATTTTTACAATTTTTGTAAAATTTCAAATTCTAGAAAATTTATTTTTAAAATTTGTAACTTTTCAAAGTTTTTTGAAAACAAAAATATTTTTTTGTATATTAAATGTTTTTGTTTTAGTACTCTTTGTAAATATTATAAAATTTGAACATTTTGTAAAATTTTAAAATATCTGAAATCTTAAAAGTTTCATATTTGTATTTAAATTTTTCTTAAAAAAATGATTAAATTTAGAAATTTCTTTTTGGAATTAATAGTTTCAAACTTTTATTATTTCTAAAATTTTTTCGATATTGAAGATTTTTTTCAAAATGAAATTAATTGTATATTTTTTCCAAAATTAAATCTTTTTTTCGAAATTGTATATTTTTTTTAAATTTTCGTAATTATACATTTTAAGAAATCTTTATAAATATCAAAATTTTTGTTTTGTCGTTTTCTTCCAAACTAAACCGTATTTCCTAAAACATAAGTCTGGCAATACCTTTTAATTGTTTTTATTGCGCCTGAGCCAAACAAAGCAGCTGTATTTGACACTTCTACAAAAATAACAACCAACAGTTTCTGATTGTACGTGAATAAATTTGTGTGCGAAAATTCTTTTATTTGCCGGTTGTGCTACAAAAAATATATAAAATATACTCTAAAAATATATAAATTATTTAGAAAAGTCTTATATAAAGTGCTCAATCATCATGACCCAAGATATTTTAATGTCCAATGAAGAATCCTCGGTGGCTCCCACCAACGATTCGGCCCACAAGCAATTGCAACAATTTTGCCTGTTGGCCAAGACAGCGCATGGTGCTGCTATATTGGAGCTAATAAAACAGGTTTTAGAAGCTCCCGGGGTTTATGTTTTTGGCGAGCTCTTGGCAATGCCCAATGTACAAGAGGTAATTAAAAGGGGAATCTAAAAAGAATTTCCCAAACTAATAAGATGTTTTTCTTGTGCAGCTCAAAACCGGGGACCACATTAAATATTTCAACACCCTAAACATGTTTGCCTATGGCACTTACAAACAATATCGTCAGCAGCCTGAAGACTATTTGGAATTAACTCCGGCCATGCAAAAGAAGCTGCAACATTTGACCATTGTCTCGTTGGCCATCAAGAATAAGTGCATTCCGTATGAGGTTCTTTTGGAGGAATTGGAAATTGATAATGTTCGTCATTTGGAGGATGTTATTATAGAGGCAATTTATGCAGGTGAGTTTGTTAATGTTTGGTATTATTAAGAGAAGTGGTTCAAGACTTTATATCTCCTAAAAATTAAATAATTATAGATTATTTTTAAAGTTCCATTAAAACAAATGAACATCTTGTTATATATAAAAGCTGGTGGCTTTGAAACCTTTTTCACAGCTGAAAAAACAGTAATGTCAATTAAGAGCTTTTTTGCACCAATTTTTTTTGAAACAAATGTTTCTATAGAAATTTTTATAGATATAGAAAGTTATCGATAACTTTTATGTAGAAATAAAAAATAAATGATAAATTTTCTATAGAAATATAAAATTATCGATAAGTTATGTAGAAATAAAAATTAATCGATGAATTTTCTATAGAAAAATAAATTTGTCGATAAATTTTCTATAGAAATTGCTAATTATTGATAATTTTTCAATATAAATAGAAAATTATCGATAATTTTTCAATAGTAATAGAAAATTATCGATAATTTTTTAATATAAATAGAAAATTATCGATAATTTTTCAATAGTAATAGAAAATTATCGATAATTTTTATTTCGAAAAAGAAAATGAAAATTATATATAATTTTTTTATAGAAATAGAAAATTATCTATAATTTTTTTTATAGAAATTGAAAATTATCGATAATTTTTCTATATAAAAATAAAATTATCGATAATTTTTCTATAGAAAAAGAAAATTATCGATCATTTTTCTATAGAAATAGAAAACTATCAATAATTTTGCTATAGAAATAGGAAGTAATCGATAATTTTTCTATAGAAATAGATAATAATCGGTAATTTTTCGATGGAAATAAAAAGTTATAAGTAATTTTTTTATTCAAATTGAAAATTATCGATAATTTTTCTATAGTAATAGAAAATTATCCATAATTTTTCTATAAAAATAGAAAATTATCAATAATTTTCTATTAAAGTTGAAAATTATCGATAATTTTTCTACAGAAATAGACAATTATCGATAGCCTTTCTATAGAAATATAAAGTTATCGATGACGTTTCTATAGAAATAAAAAGTTATCGATAACTTTTGTATAGAAATAGAAAGTTATCGATAACTTTTCTATAGAAAAAAGTTATCGATAACTTTTGTATAGAAATAAAAAGTTATCGATAACGTTTCTATAGAAATTGAAAGTTATTGATAATTTTTGTATTAAAATATAAAATTATCGATAATTGCTTCATAGAAAATGAAAACTAACGATAATTTTTCTACAAAAATAGAAAATTATCGTTAATAAAAGTTATCGGTAACTTTTCTTTGTATAGAAATATAGAAATATAAAGTTATCGATATGTTTTCTTTAGAAATAGAAAGTTATCGAAAACTTTTCTATAGAAATAGAAAATTATTGATAATTTCTCTATAGAAATAGAAAGTTATCGATAATTTTTCTGTAGAAATATAAAGTTGCCGATAACTTTTGTATACAAATATAAAGTTATCGATAACTTTTCTAAAGAAATAAAAAGTTATCGACAAATTTTCTATATAAATAGAAAGTTATCAACAAATTTTCTATAGGAATAGAAAATAATCGATATTTTTTCTATAGAAAATTATCGATAATTTTTCTATAGAAATAGAAAATTATCGAAAATTTTTCTATAGAAATAGAAAATTATCGATAATTTTTCTATAGAAATAGAAAATTATCGATAATTTTTCTATAGAAACAGAAAATTATCCATAATTTTGCTATAGAAATAGAAAATTATCCATAATTTTTCTATAGAAACAGAAAATTATCCATAATTTTGCTATAGAAATAGAAAATTATCCATAATTTTTCTATAGAAATAGAAAATTGTCGATAACCTTTCTATAGAAATAGAAAGTTATCGATAACTTTTCTATAGAAATAGAAAGTCATCGATAATTTTTCTATTAAAATAGAAAATTATCGACAATTTTTCTATAGAAATAGAAAATTATTGATAATTTTCTATTAAAGTTGAAAATTATCAATAATTTTTTTATAGAAATAGACAATTATCTATAGAAATAGAAAGTCGATAACTTTTGTATAGAAACAGAAAGTTATCAATAATTTTTCTATAGAAAAAAAAGTTATCGATAACTTTCTATTTCTATAGAAAGGTTATCGACAATTTTCTATTTCTATAGAAAAATTATGGATAATTTTCTGTTTCTATAGAAAAATTATCGATAATTTTCTATTTCTATAGAAAAATTATCGATAATTTTCTATTTCTATAGAAAAATTATCGATAATTTTCTATTTCTATAGAAAAATTTTCGATAATTTTCTATTTATATAGAAAAATTATCGATAATTTTCTATTTCTATAGAAAAAATATCGATTATTTTCTATTCCTATTGAAAATTTGTTGATAACTTTATATTTATATAGAAAATTTGTCGATAACTTTTTATTTCTATAGAAATAAAAAATTATCGATAATTTTTCTATAGAAATAGAAAATTCTCGATAACTTTTCTATAGAAGTATTATTTCTTTCAATTTCTATTTGAGCTTTTAAAACTTGCACTCAAACTTTTCGTAAAAATGTTAACAAATATAAAAACTAATAAAATGTTATAAAACGAATCGAATAGTTTAACTGTTCTATTGTATATCGCTTTAAATTCTGCCACAAATATTTTTGGCGATAGTTTTATGAAAAATAATGCCTCTAACAATTTTTTAATTGTTTTCTTTTTCCAAGTCCTTATGTTCATATACATATTCTAAACTACCAATTTATTTCGGAAATGTAATAAACCAAGTCATTCGCTTTTGCTACGAATGCAATTTTAAAACAAAGCTTTAAATTTGACTCTTTTGTTTTTCAAATATAAAATTTAGTATTTGAACTTTTCATATAAAACATAAAAACTCATAAAAATACATGTTCTAGCAAAAAAAGTGCTTTAGGATAGAAATTTTTGCAATAAAATAGTTTATAGTTCGTGTTGTTTTATTAAGTCTTGCAACCAAATACAAATAAAATCACAGGATTTTGGTTAAGGGGAAAACATTGTTGCAATGAATCAACCCATGAAATGTTAACTAACGATTTCGAGCAATAAAAAGGGATTAGGCTATAAAAGGCGGCCATGAAAAATGCAACAAGTTTATTGAGTTTTTTAAGGATATGGCTTAAAAAATCACAATTTATGAAATATTAAAAAATATGAATAAATTTAAATCCTTTGGTATGTAACAATTTTTTATGTAAAGAAAAGTTATCGAGATATTTTTTTTATAATAAAATTGATTACCATAATTTTCTTTCATTATAGACAATATCTCCTTAACATTCTGCTAAGGTTAAAAAGTTATCAGAAACTTTTTTCTTCTATAAAAAACTTTAATATCTTTCATTTATTGCATTAATATTTTCGGTAACTATATTTTTCTATAGGAAAGGCTATCTATAACCTTCTCCTATGTTCAATTTTATTTAAAGAAATTACCAGTTAACCCCTTTAATATATTTTATTGCTTATTTCTAAGTACAAGTTAAAAATTCTTCGTATTAAATTTTTGCTTAAATTTAATATTTTCTGCTTTCCGTTTTCTTTAAATATCTCTAAAGCAGAATGTTAGTTTATGCTTTTTCCTGCAACATATTTTTATTAGTTAAATATTTGCCCTTAACTTTTGCTGCATGAAATTTGTTTTCCTTAACATGAAAATTTATGGTATTTTCTTTTGTAAAATTTTATCCTTATATGTTCTCAATTAAGTGCATTTTGTAGTTTTCTCTATTAGATCTTTGGTATTCAATTTAATTAAACTTACAAGTAAAATAGTTGTAGATGCTTTAACAACTAAGGAAGATGTTGAAAATTGTTTTCAAAAATACAATTATGGGAGTAAGTTATTTTCGTTTATATAAAATGATAGTTGTCTTTTAGCTTTAACATATTTTGTAATAAAAGTTTTCGATAATTATATTGAAGACACGTGTAAATAAAAATTCTTGTTATTTGTTGAAGAACGGGAATAAAAATTTACTTAAATGCTATTAATCTTCTTTTTTTTGTCTTTAGTCTTATCTGGCATAATCGTTTCATTAACAATTTCTATTACAACTGAAATATGTTGTTAATTTCCTTGCAAAATTTTCAAAATAATTCATTAAATATTCAAACATTAAATTCTGGTTATAATTTGTATTATTGTTCTGATTATTTATCAGGGAATACGAGGGTTAATTGATAAGTTAAAGACTTCTTTTTGGTCTTAGGCTTTAGCTATAGAAAAATAGCAATAACTTTTAATTTCTATTGAAAAGTTATCGATAATTTTCCATTTCTTTAAAAAAATGATCTATAATTTTCTATTTCTATAGCAAATTTTTCGATAATTTTCTATATCTACAGAAAAATTATCGGTCATTTTTTTTTATAGAAAATTTATCGATAATTTTCTTTTGCTATAAAAAAATTATCGATAATTTTCTATTTCTATAGAAAAATTATCAATAATTTTCTATTTCTATAGAAAAATCATCGATAATTTTCTATTCCTATAGAAAAAATATCGATAATTTTCTATTTTTATAGAAAACTTATATAATTTTCTATTTCTATAGAAAAATTATTGATAATTCTATATTTTTATAGAAAAATTATCGATAATTTTCTTTTTCTATGAAAAAATTATCGATAATTTTTAGTTCTATAGAAAATTTATCGATAATTTTCTATTTCTAAAGAAAAAATTTTTGATAATTTTCTATTTCTGTAGAAAAATTATCGATAGTTTACTATTTCAATAGAAAAATTATTAATCATTTTCTAGTTCCATAGAAAAAATGTCGATTATTTTCTAATTCTATAGAAAAATTATCGATAATTTTCTATTTCTATAGAAAAATTATCGATAATTTTCTAGTTCTATAGAAAATTTATTAATAATTTTCTATTTGTATAGAAAATTTATTGATAATTTTCTATTTCTATAGAAAATTTATCGATAAATTTCTATTTCTATAGAAAAATTATCAATAATTTTTTATTTCTTTAGAAAAATTATCGATAATTTTCTATTTTTATAGTATAAATTATCGATTTCTATAGAAAATTTGAGAATAATTTTCTATTTCTATAGAAAAATTATCAATAATTTTCTATTTCTACACAAAAATGATCGATAAATAACTATTTTTACAAAAAAAAAAAAAAAAAAAAAAATCGATAATTTTCTTTTTCTATAAAAAAATTATCGATAATTTTCTAATTCTATTGAAAAACTTTCCATAATTTTCTATTTCTACAGAAAAATTATCGATAATTTTCTATTTCTATAGAAAAATTGTCGATAATTTTCTATTTCTTTAGAAAAACTTTCAATATTTTTCTATTTCTACAGAAAAATTATCGATAATTTTCTATTTCTATAGAAAAGTTATCGATAATTTTCTATTTCTATAGAAAAATTTTAATTTTATTTATTTCTGAAGAAAAATTATCGATAATTTTCTAATTCTATAGAATAATTATCGATAATTTTCTATGTTATTGAAAAATGATCAATAGTTTTCTATTTCTATGGAAGAATTATCGATAATTTTATATTTTTGTACAAAAAAATATCAATAATTTTCTGTTTCTATCGAAAATTTCTCTATAATTTTTTATTTCTTGAGAAAAATTATCGATAATTTTCTTTTTTTATAAAAAAAATTAGCTATAATTTTCTATATCTATAGAAAAATTATCTGTAATTTTCTATTTCTATAGAAAAATTGTCGATAATTTCTTATTTCTATCGACAAATTATCGATAATTTTCAATTTGAATAGAAAAATTACCGATAACTTTCTATTTCTATAGAAAAGTTACCGATAATTTTCTATTTCTATAGAAAAGTTATCGATTATTTCCTATTTCTATAGAAAAATAATCGATTATTTTCCATTTCTCTAAAAAAATTATTGAAAATTCTCTATTTCTATAGAAAAATTATCGATAATTTTCTGTTTCTAAAGAAAAGTTATCGATTGTTTTATATTTATATAGAAAAATTATCGATAATTTTCTATTTCTATAGAAAAATTATCGATAATTTTCTATTTCTATAGAAAAATTTTCGATAATTTCCTATTTCTATAGAAAAATTATCGATAATTTTATATTTCTATAGAAAAATAATCGATTATTTTCCATTTCTATTTTTATAGAAAAATTATCGATAATTTTCTATTTCTATAGAAAAATTTTCCATTTATAAAAATTTTCTAATTCTATTGAAAAATTATCCATAATTTACTATTTCTATAGAAAAATTTACGATAATTTTCTACTTCTATAGAAAAATTATCGATAATTTTCTATTTCTATAAAAAAATTGTCGATAATTTTCTACTTCTATAGAAAAATTATCGATAATTTTATATTTCTATAGAAAAATTATTCATAATTTTCTATTTCTATAGAAAAATAATCGATAATTTTCTATTTCTATGGAAATAGTATCGATAATTTTTTATTTCCATAGAAAAATTATCGATAATTTTCTATTTCTAAAGAAAATTTATCGATAATTTTCTTTTTTTATAGAAAAACTTATCCATAATTTTCTATTTCTATAGAAAAATTATCGATATTTTTCTGTTTCTATAGAAAAATTATCGATATTTTTCTATTTCTATAGAAAAATATCGATCATTTTCTATTCCTATAGAAAATTATCGATAATTTTTCTATATAAATAGAAAATTATATATGTGTTTTTTTGAAACCTCCCTCGTTTTTTTATTGTAATCAAATAAAATATAGCTGTGTTGCTTGGTCCTTCCGTCCATTATGTTTTCCGTCTTTGTCTTCTTCTCTCTCATCTCTGGTTTATTGTTCTAAATAATGAATAATGGTTTTTCTTCGAGCCACACATTGTCTGTCTGTCATTCTGTCAGTCATTCAGTCGTTCTGACGTCCATAATTCTGGGTGTTATTATTGAGATAATTGTTATGATGGTTCCAACAATCATCAAACAAAATAAAAACATATTTATTTTTAGATTTCTATTCCCTTTTCAGTTAAAACATTAGTTTTCGTGATTGTTTCCATTTAGCATTACAAATAGGTTTTAATTTTTAAGTAATTGCGCTCGGGAATGAAACAAAAACAACAACAAAAACAGCACAAAAACTGTCTGCTTTTTAGAACGGAAACATTTCAAATTCTGCGATATTCCCCAAATTTTTTACTTTATGAAATATAAATTTGATTTAGTTGTTATTTGTTTCAGTTTTTCCAAAAAAAAAAAAAAAAATCAAAATAAACAATAGACAATCTCTGTTTCCATCTGGCTTGTCTGTCTGTCTTTTTTTGAACTTTGCTTTTAACTTGGCTGGGAAATCATTTCAATTTGGCTATTGGATGACTCGAAAGGAAGAAGCGCGAACAAATGGAAAATTGTTTTTAAAATTCGTTATTTTTTCTTTGTGTTAAAGTTACAGTTAGCGCAAAGATAAACTTTAACGCTTATTTTTCTAAGAATTTTTTGTTGTTTGTTGTATAGTTAATTTGTAGGTATTTATTTATGTAGCTGTTTTGTACATGTTTTCATCCCCTCTTTTTTTGATAGTTAAATTTTGTAGATTTAGCTGAAATTGAATTGAAAAAGAATTTAAGGCATTAGGCATTTTGAGTTCATTAAAATAACTACGATTTATCTCAATCTTATTCTTATAAATTTAGATTTTTAAAGAATAATAACATCGAAAATTTTCTATAAAAAATTTAACATCGAAAATTTGCTATGAAAAATTTAACATCGAAATTTTTCTATTAAAAAATTTAAACATCGAAAATTTTCTAAAAAAATGTAACATGGAAAATTTTCTATACAGAAATTAATATCGAAAATTTCTTATAAAAAAATTTAACATCGAAAATTTTCTATTAAAAAATTGAACTCGAAAATTTTCTAAAAAATTTTACATCCAAAATTTTCTATTAAAAAATTGTATAAAAATTGTATCGAAAATTTTTTATAAAAAAATTTAATATCGAAAATTTTCTATAAAAAAATTTAATATCGAAAATTTTCTATAAAAAAATTAAACATCGAAAATTTTATACAAAAAATTTAACATCGAAATTTTTTTATAAAAAAATTTAACATCGAAAATTTGTTATAAAAAAATTTAACATTGAAAATTTCTATAAAAAAATTTAACATCGAAAATTTCTATTAAAATATTTAACATCAAAATTTTTCTACAAAAAAATTTAACATCGAAAATTTTCTATAAAAAAAATTTTGCATCGAAATTTTTCTATAAAAAAAATTTATATCGACAATTTTTTATAAACAAATTAAACATCGAAAAATTTTTATAAAAAAATTTTATATAGAAATTTTCTATAACAAAATTTTATATTGAAAATTTTTTATAAAAAATTTTACATCGAAAATTTTCTATAAAAAATTGAATATCGAAAATTTTCTATTAAATATTTAACATCGAAAATTTTCTATAAAAAAATTTAACATCGAAAATTTTCTATAATAAAATTTAATATCAAAAATTTTCTATTAAAAAATGTTAACATCGAAAATTTTCTATAAAAAATTGTAACACCGAAAATTATCTATTAAAAAATTTAACATCGAAAATAGCGTCGAAAATTATGTATAAAAAAATTGATATCGAAATTTTTCTATAAAAAAATTTTATATCGACAATTTTTTATAAAAATATTTAACATCGAAAAATGTTTATAAAAAAATTTAGCATTGAAAATTTTTTATAACATTAAAAATTTTCTATAAAAAAATTTAACATCGAAAATTTTCTATAAAAAAATTTTACATAGAAAATTTTCTATAAAAAATTATAGCATCGAAAATTTTTTATAAAAAATGTCAACATCAAAAATTTTCTATAACAAATTTTAATATCAAAAATTTTCTATGGAAAAATTTAACATCAAAAATTTTCTATACAAAAATTTAACATCGAAAATTTTCTATAAAAATTTTAACATCGAAAATTTTCTATCAAAAAATTGAAACCCGAATTTTCTAAAAAAAATTAACATCAAATATTTTCTATAAAAAATTTTAACATCGAAAATTTTCTATAAAAATTTAACATCGAAAATTATCTATTAACAAATTTAACATCGAAATTTTTTGATAAAAATATGTATCATCGAAAATTTTCTATAAAAAATTTAACATCGAAATTGTCCATAAAAAAATTTAACATCAAAAATTTTCTAAAAAAAAATTTAACATTGAAAATTTTCTATAAAAAAAATTTAATATCGAAAATTTTCTATAAAAAAATTTAACATCAAAAATTTTTTATTAAAAATTTAACATCGAAAATTTTTATTAAAAATATTTAACATCGAAAATTTTCTATAAAAGATTTTTCATCGAAAATTTTCTATAAAAAATTTTAACAAAAATTTGCTTTAAAAAATTTAACATCGAAAATTTTCTATAAAAAATTTAAAATCAAAAATTTTCTATAAAAAATTTCGCATCAACAATTTTCTTTAAAAAATTTTACATCGAAAATTTTCTTTAAAAAATTTTACATCGAAAATTATTTATAAAAAATTTTACATCGAAAATTATCTATAAAAAATTTAAAATCGAAAATTTTCTATAAAAAATTTAAAATCGAAAATTTTCTATAAAAAATTTTGCATCGAAAATTTTCTTTAAAAAAAATTTAACATCGAAAATTTTCTATAAAAATTTAACATCGAAAATTTTCGATAAAAAATTTAACATCGAAAATTTTCTATAAAAAATTTAACATCAAAAATTTTCTATAAATAATTTAACATCAAAAATTTTCTATAAAAAATTTAACATCGAAAATTTTCTATAAAAAATTTAACATCGAAAGTTTTCTATAAAAAAAATTTAACATTGAAAATTTTCTATAAAAAAAATTTAACATTAAAAATTTTCTATAAAAAAATTTAACATCGAAAATTTTTTATAAAAAAATTTAACATCGAAAATTTTTTATAAAAAAAGTTAACATTGAATATTTCTATAAAAAAATTTAACATCGAAAATTTTCTATAAAAAAATTTTAACACCGAAAATTTTCTATAAACAAATTTTAACATCGAAAATTTTCTATAAAAAAATTTTAACATCGAAAATTTTTTATAAAAAATGTATACATCGAAAATTTTTTATAAAAAATTTAAACATCGAAAATTTTTTTATAAAAAAATTTAACATCGAAAATTTTCTATTAAAAATTTAACATCGAAAATTTTCTATAAAAAATTTTAACATCAAAAATTTTCTATAAAAAATTTTAACATCGAAAATTTTCTATAAAAAATTTAACATCGAAAATTTTCTAAAAATAATTTAACATCAAAATGTTTGTATAAAAAAAAATTAAACATCGAAAATTTTCTATAAAAAATTTTTTTATCGAAATTTTTTTCTAAAAAAATTTTACATCGAAAATTTTCTATAAAAAAAATGAAAATCGAAAAATTTTCAATAAAAATTTTAACATCTAAAATTTTCTAAAAAAAAATTTAACATCGAAAATTTTCTATAAAAAATTTTACATCGAAAATTTTCTATAAAAAATTTAAAATAAAAATTTTTCTATAAAAAATTTAACATCAAAAATTTGTTGTTTGTTACCTCGAAAAGAATTCGGACTTTACTGCCTTCATAAGTCGTTAAATATTCAATCTAAAATATAATTGAAAAAAAAAAATATTTAATGGTATTGTCTTTAGTCAATTGTTTCTTAATTTTAAAATAACTTTTAAGTATTTATTTCGTTTTAATCTAATAGATTAAAAACAAATTCATTTGTTATGCTTTTCAATATCAGAATCTTTAAAACAATTCTACTCTACTTAAGCATAAAGTTTTCAATTTAATTAACATTTAAAATGAAATTAATTTTATAGACCACCATCAGGGAAACTGCAAAACACTTGTACAAAAACATTGTCTACTTTTAGGCTTAATGACAATAAATTAAATCACTTTATGCCTAAAATGCCGCTAGAAGAAATGAAATAAATTAAATGAAAAGTGTCTCAAACTTTTAATAAAATTAATTTCATCAACTAATTAAAATATAATTGACTTTTACTATAAACAAAATTAGAAGGAAAAAATCAAAAAATAAGTTGAGCAAAAAAACCAAAAAAAAAATTCTCAAGTTCATTTCCCATAAGAAAGTCTCCCATTTTCTATCTATTCAAATGGTTTTCTCATTCGTTTCATATATTTTCTTTCGCCTAAAAGAAAGTCTAGGAGACTCTACAAAAAAAAAATCACATTCAATTAAAATTAATACGCATTTAATTACGCCTTGACAGCTACAACTACATCAGGTATCATAAATACCTAACAAAGCAGAGCAGCGACATTAGAAAAAAAAAACCCACCAAGAAGAGGACAAAGACTTTGGAAGAATGTGCTCTATTCAAACTGGCAAAACAAACTTGAAATTCTAAGGATTCAAGGATAAAAAACTTCCTTTCATTTAACACCCAGAAGCAACAGTACTAAAATGTCATAGAAAAATACTTAGAATCTTATGTATTTATGATAAAGTGCTTCATAGAATTTTATATAGAAATAAAAGTTATTTTTGATAAACAGACCCTGTCTAACCTTTAAACATCAAATAGACATCGTCAATATACGAAAGCTAGTGAACTTAGAGTGACTCTAAGACAGTCGTTGTCAATTCTTTGAGACATTTATAAAGATTCAACTTTAATGTTTTAGTAAAAGATGAAACCGCAGAGAAAAAACCCTCTATTGAATTGGAATCATTAACGCAAACTTGATAACTGTGGGCGAAAGGTGAACTTGGGGATATTATTTGAACTGTCAGCGTTTTTCTAATTGACATGTGAGAAAATCAAAAAAGAAATTAGTAGAAGACATTTTATCTGCTATTTACTTAACGAAAAAAGTTGAGATGAAAAAAATATTAGTAGCCTAGTACATAGATGGCGCTGCTAATATGAAATTAATGTGTTTTCAAGCTAGCAGAAAAATTTTTGTATAAATCTTTTTTTTAATTTTTTTATAGAAAATTTTTTGTTATACAAAAATTTTTCTATAGAAAATTTTTTGTTATACAAAAATTTTTCTATAGAAAATTTTTTGTTATACAAAAATTTTTCTATAGAAAATTTTTTGTTATACAAAAATTTTTCTATAGAAAATTTTTTGTTATACAAAAATTTTTCTATAGAAAATTTTTTGTTATACAAAAATTTTTCTATAGAAAATTTTTTGTTACACAAAAATTTTTCTATAGAAAATTTTTTGTTATACAAAAATTTTTCTATAGAAAATTTTTTGTTGTACAAAAATTTTTCTATAGAAAATTTTTTGTTATACAAAAATTTTTCTATAGAAAATTTTTTGTTATACAAAAATTTTTCTATAGAAAATTTTTTGTTATACAAAAATTTTTCTATAGAAAATTTTTTGTTATACAAAAATTTTTCTATAGAAAATTTTTTTAAACAATCTATAAAAAATAGAAATTTTTCTATACAAACAATTTTTACAAGAATTTTTTTATATACAAATTTTTTTTCTTAAGCAAGTTTTCCTCAATTTATCAAACATTTAACATTAAAGCAAATTGCTTTAAATCCATTTTCATTTATTATTTATTTTCTAAACTTTAAACTAAAAAACTTGTTCATTTTAAATTCTCAAACATGCAACACGTCTCTACTTCATTGCTAGTTTTCTTCTACTACTTAGCAAAGTTTTGATGTTTCGAACAAAATTACAAATTGATTTTATTTTATGCCATTTAGAGCAAATCAACCTAAAAATCTTCAATATTTTCTCTGCCACATTCTGCAGTACTTAGATGTTTCGTTTCTGGCTTTAACTCGGTATTACAGTCATAGTTGCTGTCTTCGGTGGTGAAAATAAATGTCATACCAATAAGAAGAAAACTTCCACAAGTACATTTTCTACTTTTTGCTACTTAAGGATTTATTTTTTTGTATTTTGTTCACTACATACTTTGTTTCATGTTGCTTCAGTTGTTTTAACACAAAAAAATATGGCAAATCAGTAAAAAAATCTTGAATGTCATGTTGAAGTAGGAGAAAAGTTTTACTTGTGAAATGTTGCAAGGCACAATGGGGCAGAAATATATAATTTTTGATCTTTTGAACATATAAATGAGAAAGAAATGATAAACTTGTTAATAACAAATTTTTTTCTATAAAAAACTTTTTTTTTTCTTTAAAAACATTTTTGTATAACAGATTTTCTATAGAAAAATTTGTGTATAACAGATTTTTATATAGAAAAATTTGTGTATAATAGATTTTTCTATAGAAAAATGTATGTATAACAGATTTTTCTATAGAAAAATTTGTGTATAACAGATTTTTCTATAGAAAAATTTGTGTATAACTGATTTTTCTATAGAAAAATTTGTAAATTTGTGTATAACAGATTTTTCTATAGAAAAATTTGTGTATAACAGATTTTTCTATAGAAAAATTTGTGTATAACAGATTTTTCTAAAGAAAAATTTGTGTATAACAGATTTTTCTATAGAAAAATTTGTGTATAACAGATTTTTCTAAAGAAAAATTTGTGTATAACAGATTTTTCTATAGAAAAATTTGTGTATAACAGATTTTTCTATAGAAAAATTTGTGTATAACAGATTTTTCTATAGAAAAATTTGTGTATAACAGATTTTTCTATAGAAAAATTTGTGTATAACAGATTTTTCTATAGAAAAATTTGTGTATAACAGATTTTTCTATAGAAAAATTTGTGTATAACAGATTTTTCTAAAGAAAAATTTGTGTATAACAGATTTTTCTAAAGAAAAATTTGTGTATAACAGATTTTTCTATAGAAAAATTTGTGTATAACAGATTTTTCTAAAGAAAAATTTGTGTATAACAGATTTTTCTATAGAAAAATTTGTGTATAACAGATTTTTCTATAGAAAAATTTGTGTATAACAGATTTTTCTAAGGAAAAATTTGTGTATAACATATTTTTCTATAGAAAAATTTGTGTATAACAGATTTTTCTAAAGAAAAATTTGTGTATAACAGATTTTTCTATAGAAAAATTTTTGTATAACAGATTTTTCTATAGAAAAATTTGTGTATAACAGATTTTTCTATAGAAAAATTTGTGTATAAAAGATTTTTCTATAGAAAAATTTGTGTATAAAAGATTTTTCTATAGAAAAATTTGTGTATAACCGATGTTTCTATGGAAAAATTTGAGTATAACAGATTTTTCTAAAGAAAAATTTGTGTATAACAGATTTTTCTATAGAAAAATTTGTGTATAACAGATTTTGCTATAGAAAAATTTGTGTATGACAGATTTTTCTATAGAAAAATTTGTAAAACAGATTTTTCTATAGAAAAATTTGTAAAACAGATTTTTCTATAGAAAAATTTGTAAAACAGATTTTTCTATAAAATTAATTTATATTTTTTTTTCAGAACTGCCCCTTTGTGCAATGTCAACAGAAAAACGACAGACTTTCTTCTAGTTTTTAATAAAACTACAGACAATAGAGAAGCAATACAATTTTCTTCTGTGCTAAATGGAAAGTAGTTTTTCAAAATGTATAACTTTTTATTTTAAGTTGGTTTATTTTTGTAGTTGTCAGTTTTTTCTACAATTTCTTTGTTTTTTCCGCTTTTTTGGTAATTCTTCATGTACTTAATGCAGTTTTAATATGATCGTGGCTTTATTAGGAAGTACTTGAGTTTTTTCTACAATTGCTAAGGATTTTGTGAATTTAATTCTTCGTTTTCCTTTGTTTTTCGAGTTTAAAATCCACACAATGATTAATTGCAAAGTAATTTGGCTTAAAACCTTTATAGGTTCCACTTTTTGCTTTCCTCTTTTTGGGCTTTCTTTTATAAAAAATATATATGTTTTTTCCTGGGGCTTGATACAATAAAAGATTTCTTTAATTCTTTGTAATTTAATGGATTTTACATTTAATGGATTTGTTTATTTATTGAGACAAAGGTAGAATTTTGTAAATATAATCTACAAAAATGTAAACTACAAATCCTCCGAGGGCTGTTAAGTTAAAGCAAATAAGTGTGTCATACTTTTAGGTGAAGTTTAAAAAACATTTAACTTTAAATTTTCCTATAGACAAACTTTTTGAAAGAAATAGAAAAATATCGATATTTTTTCTTTAGAAATAGAAAAATATCCATAATTTTTTAAAAGAAGTAAAAAAATATCGATAACTTTTCTAAAGACATAGAAAAATATCAATAATTTTTCTATAGAAATAGAAAAATATCAATATTTTTTCTATAGAAATAGAAAAATATCCATATTTTTTTCTATAGAAATAAAAGAATATCCTTAATTTTTCTATAGAAATAGAAAAATATCGATATATTTTCTATAGGAATAGAAAAATATCGATATTTTATTATAGAAATAAAAAATATCGATAATATCGAATATCCATAGAAAAAATGGAAATAGAAAAATATCGATAATTTTTCTCTAGAAATAGAAAAATATATCGATATTTTTTCTATAGAAATAGAAAAATATCGATTTTTTCTATAGAAATAGAACAATATCGATATTTTTTCTATAGAACTAGAAACATATCTATATTTCTTTCTATAGAACTAGAAACATATCTTTATATTTTCTATGGAACTAGAAAAATATCGATATTTTTTCTATAGAAATAGAAAAATATCGATATTTTTTTTATAGAAATAGAGAAATATCGATAGTTTTTTAAAGAAATAGAAAAATATCGATATTTTTTCTATAGAAATAGAAAAATATTGATATTTTTTCTATAGAATTAGAAAAGTATCGATATTTTTTCTATAGAAATTTAAAAATATCGATATTTTTTCATAGAAATAGGAAAATATCGATATTTTTTCTAAAGAAATAGAAAAATATCGATATTTTTCGATAAAAATAGAAAAATATCGGTATTTTTTCTATAGGATAGAAAAATATCGATAATTTTCTATAGAAATAGAAAAATATTGTTAATTTTTCTATAGAAATAGAAAAATATAGATAATTTTTCTATAGACTTAGAAAATATCGACATTTTTCTATAGAAATATAAAAATATCGATATTTTTTCTATAGAAATAGTAAAATATCAATATTTTTTCTAAAGAAATAGAAAAAAATCGATATTTTTTTATAGAAATAAATAAATTTCGATAATTTTTCTAAAGAAATTTAAATATATCGGTTTTTTTTCTACAGAAACCGAAATATTTTTCTATAGAAATAGAAAATTATCGATAATTTTTCTATAGAAATAGAAAATTATCGATAATTTTTCTATAGAAATAGAAAATTATCTATAATTTTTCTATAGAAATAGAAAATTATTAATATTTTTTCTATAGAAATAGTAAAATATCAATATTTTTTCTAAAGAAATAGAAAAATATCGATGTTTTTTTCTATAGAAATAGAAAAAAATCGATATTTTTTTATAGAAATAAAAAAATTTCGATAATTTTTCTAAAGAAATTTAAAAATATCGATATTTTTTCTACAGAAATCGAAATATATCGATATTTTTCTATGGAAATATCAATAGTTTTTTAAAGAAATAGAAAACTATCGATAATTTTTCTATAGAAATAGAAAATTATCGATAATTTTTCTATAGAAATAGAAAATTATCGATAATTTTTCTATAGAAATAGAAAATTATCGATAATTTTTCTATAGAAATAGAAAATTATCGATAATTTTTCTATAGAAATAGAATATTATCGATAATTTTTCTATAGAAATAGAAAATTATAGATAATTTTTCTATAGAAATATAAAATTATCGATAATTTTTCTATAGAAATAGAAAAGTATCGAAATTTTTTTCTATAATAATAGAAAAATATTGATATTCTTCTATAAAAATAGAAAAAAAATCGATTTTTTCTAAAAAAATATAAAAATATCGATATTTTTTCTATAGAAATAGAAAAATATTGTTATTTTTTTTATAGAAATAGAAAAATATCGATATTTTTTCTATAGAAATAGAAAAATATCGTTAATTTATCTACAGAAATAGAAAAATATCGTAATTTTTTTTATAGAAATAGGAAAATATCGATAACTATTCTATAAAAATATAAAGTTTTCGATCAGTTTTCTATAAAAATAGAAAGTTATCGATAAGTTTTCTATAAAAGCAGAAGGTTATCGATAAGTTTTCTATGAAAATAGAAATGTATCGATAAGGTCTCTATAAAAATAGTAAGTTATCGATAACATTTCTATAAAAATATAAAATTATCGATAACTTTTCTATAAAAATAGATAGTTATCAATAACTTTTCTATAGAAATAGAAAAATATCGATAACTTTTCTATAAAAATAGAAAGTTATCGATAACTTTTCTATAAAAATAGAAAGTTATCGATAACTTTTCTATAAAAGAAGAAAGTTATCGATAACTTTTCTATAAAAATGGAAAGTTATTGATAACTTTTGTATAAAAGAAGAAAGTTATCGATAACTTTTCTATAAAAATAGAAAGTTATCGATAAGTTCTCTATGAAAATAGTAAGTTATCGATAACTTTTCCATAAAAATAGAAAATTGTCGATAGCTTTTCTATAAAAATAAAATGTTATCAATAACTTTTCTGTAAAAATAGAAAGTTATCGATAACTTTTTTATAAAAATAGAAAGTTATTGATAATTTTTCTATAAAAATATTAAGTTTTCAATAACTTTTCTATAAAGATAGAAAGTTATCGATAACTTTTTTTTTATAAAAATATAAAATTATCGATAACTTTTCTATAAAAATATATATTTATACAAAAATAGAAAGTTATCGATAACTTTTTTATAAAAATATGAAGTTATCGATAACTTTTCTATAAAAATATATATTTATACAAAAATAGAAAGATATCGATAACTTTTCTATAAAAATATAAAGTTTTTGATAACTTTTCTATAAAAATATAAAGTTATCGATAACTTTTCTATAAAAATAGAAAGTTATCGATAACTTTTTTTTTAAAATAGAAAGTAATCTATAACTTTTCTATTAAAATATAAAGTTATCGATAACTTTTCGATAAAAATAGAAAATTATCGATAACTTTTCTATAGAAATAGAAAGTTATCAATAACTTTCCAATAGAAATGGAAAGTTATCAATAACTTTTCAATATAAATGGAAAGTTATCGATAACTTTTCTTTAAAAATATATAGTTATCGATAACTTTTTGGTTAAAACATTGTATAATTTGTCTGTTTTTCTTTTACATAATTTATATTTTATCACAATTCTACAGAATTACATTAGACATGTGTTAATTTCAATGCCAAGTTATAAATTGCCTAAATGTAGGCTTTAATTTTTTTATTGTATACAAAATTATCTAAGACACACTTTTTTATTTGCCAAATCCTTATTGTCTAGCAAATCCAGTTTAATTTTGTCATATTATCCTGTTGCTGCTATTGTTGTAGCTCTGCTATGTCCTTGGTCCCCACCTCCGAAACAATTTGAATTTGAGAAAAACATAAACAAATTTTCAAAATATATTTGATTAATGCGTTAAATAATGAAATGCATGATTTTGTATTTCAAGCTGAGCTGCTGCTTCTGGCTGATATTTTGGTTGTTATTGTTTGGCAGCTACTTTTTAAATTAATGTCCTAATTTCATTATCATAAATCTTAATGGTAAATCTTTTTGAAATTCCATTTACATTATCAAAAATCTCACTTCATTTGTCTCTATATAGGGGAATTTGTAAGAAGTTTTTTTCTTATTTATAGCGTTTGTCGGTCCCTGTGGCTGAGGGCGTCAAAAAGAAAAAAAAAAGTGGAAGAAAATTATAGCAAATACATTAGCCATAATATAATGCGATAAATTATAGCTTTGTCTTTTTAAATCTGTTTGTTTTTCGTCTAGAATTTAAATTGTTTCAGTAAACCACTGTAATTATATATTATTTTAATTACAGATTAAGCTTCCATTTCAGTTTAAAGAGGGATAAATTGCTATGAGAACTTAAATGTTTTCAAAGCTAAAGTGTTTAGATGTTTTTAAAAAGTGTAGTGGGAGCTTAGGCGCAGCAATTTAAAGTAATTTATATTTTTTTGTTTTACAAAGAAATTTCTTACATATTTTAAGTTATTTTATATCTAAGCTTTTGTATTATTTTTTCTTTTGGTTTAGGGCATCTTAACGACTTGTTATGATGCTCTTTGTGCTCTTTAAGCATCATAATATGTTGCCTAGATTTAGGCTGTGCACATAATTTGTTTTGTGTTGTCTACTTATTGGATACTTTTACTGTTTATTAAAGGCTCTAATGTAAACAAAAAACTAATTTAGTATGATATTCTCTATTTTAAATATATTTTAAGCTTTTTTACTAGTAAATTCTTAAACTGAATTTTAAATATTTTCTCCAGTACTTGAGTGGGATTTTGTGACTTTTGCTATAGTGGCTTTCTAGGCAAATAATAATAAATTCTAGGAAATTCTTTTAAATTTAAATTTAACGCCTAGACAACTTCTAATCTTAAATTGTGAAATTTCTTTAAATATATTAAATACAAATTTGAATATTACTATATTGAGAAGAGCAGTTTAGTTTCTTTTCATTTAAAGTTAATTTCTATAGCTAAACGTAAGGCTAGCACCAAGGGGATTTCCTCTACTTCTGCTATGTATTTTGTTAATATTAGGAAAGCAGGTTCTAGGATAGGTGGAAGAAGTTGTATATATTGGAACTGACAAAAAAAAACCTTAGCAAGAAATGAATTGCACATACGTATTGTTTAGCTAAAGAACGAAGTTTCTCTGGGTTGCGATAAGATCTGGGGACAAATCGCCGCATTAAATATTGATCGAAAACTTTTAATTAAATATTGTGTATCATACCTTAGGGATTTTTAAAATAATTTATTTTGCTTTAATACAATTTAATATCTAAACATATCCATTCGTTTGTTAAAACATTTAGTTTAAATGAAATTCTTTTACTATCAGCGAACTTTTGGCAAATAATTTACATTGAAGTGAACCTTTTAAATCTGTGGCTTAGTGCTAAAAGGGACAATGTCAATTTTGAGTTGATCATTGCATTAGATTCCCTTCTTTACCCTCTTCTTTATGGCTTCAACATATAATCTTTGACTAAACTCAGAACAGATTTATAAGGGTTTTTCCGGGCAATGTTACTATGAATTTATGTATATGGAAAGTAAAAACTTTAAATCAAATTTTCTCAAAACTAGTTTTTTTTGACATTGACCCTTTTAGCACCAAGCCACAGAAATAACATCGTTGGTCTCATGTACAAAGTCCCTAACTGACACTTTTTTCGAAATTGTTTTTTTTTGTGATTCTAATGCATTTAACTCAAATACACCTCCTCACAAAAATGTATGGCAATTTTATTAAAATTATCGGTTATTTAAGTCATTTTCTAAAAGGTCCTAACTTATTCCTAAAATAATAGAAAACAAATGATAGAAAACTTTCGAATCTCAAAGATTTTGGCTGGATGTATAATGATTTCTTATATTAAACTTTTGTCGACAACTTTTTTCGGATAGAAAACTTTTAATATTAAAAGCTTTCCTATAGTTAACTTTTAATATCTAAAACTTTCTACTTAAAACATTCTACATCAAAAGCTTTCCAATCAAAAACTATTATTATTATCTAAAGTTTTCTTATACAAAACTTTCGATGTCGAAAAGTTTTCTATAATAATCTTTCGATAACGAAAGATTTAGAACATTTGTTGTCAAAATAAAACTTTCCTATAGAAACATTTCAATATCAAAAGCTTTTCCTATAGATAACTTAAATATCTAAAGCTTTCTAAAAAACTTTATGTTAAAAACTCCTATACAAAACATTGGATATTAAAAGTATTTCTATAATAAACATTCGATATTGAATGATTTATTATATTCAACTTTCAATAACAAAGCTTTCCTATAGGTAATTTTTGATATAAAAAGCTTTCAACTAAAAACATTCCATATCGAAAGCTTTCCGAAAAAAGAAACATTCTATGTCGAAAGATTTAATATAATAAACTTTTGATATTGAAAGATTTTCTATAGAAAATATTCGATATAAAAAGATATAAAACTTTTGCCGTCAAAATATTTCGGTTTTCCTTTTATAGATTTCCAATAGGTTACTTTTAACATCCTTTCTACTAAAATCATTTTATATCAAGAACTTTCCAATATAAAAATATCAATATCTAAGGATTTCACATATGAATCTTTTGAGCTTTCCAATATAAAAATTCTAAAACCTAAAGATTTCCTATATAAATCTTTCGATTTCGAAATGCTTAATAATAATAAACTTTTTCTATAGAAAACTTTTGATTTCATTCATAAAACTTTTAATATCGAAAGATTTCATATAGAAAACATTCCAAGTCAAACTTTCAATATCGAAAGCTTTCCTATGTAAACAATATCGAAAGCTTTCCAATAGAAAAGTTTTAATATCGAAAGATTTTTTGTATATTGCCCTTATACTTTTACATTTCGAAAGTTACCGAAGGCGGCGATTTGGCCCCAGATTGAAAAACGAGTATTTCAAAAAAGATCAATTGGAGGTTATATTGCGGTGAATCAATAGAGTTGGATATTGCCTCTATATTGCCCCTATTGCCATTCTCAACTCAACTTAGTTTGGTCATCTGCCAGTCAACCCAACTTTGACTCAACCAAATCATTTTTGATATTGCGGAACTAAAAACCGTTGAGTTCCGCAATATCCAAAAATAATTTGGATGAGTGAAAATTAATCAACTGTCAGACAACCAAACTGGGTTGAGAACGACAATAGGGGCATTCATAAGAGTTCAAGGTTGAGTTCTAGGCTAAATTCAACCTTCAGTTTAATGTTGACTTCTAGGTTAAGTTCTAATTGTAGTTTAAGGTTGAGTTTTGGTCTGCCAGTCAATCCAAATTTGACTCAACCAAATTATTTTTTGATAATTTGGTTGAGTGAAAGTTTGATCGATTGGTAGACAATCAAACTAAGTTGAGTTAAGAACGACAATAGGGGCATTTATTCTAGGCTAAATTAAACATTGAGTTCTAGGTTGACTTCTAGGCTAAGTTCTAATTGTAGTTTGGGGTTGAGTTTTGGTCTGCCAGTCAACCCAAATTTGACTCAATCAAATTATTTTTTGTTAATTTGGTTGAGTGAAAGTTTGGTCGACTGGCAGACTCCCAAACTGAGTTGAGTTAAAAGCGACAATAGGGACATGTATTTAGGTTCAAGGTTCACTTCAAGGCGAAATTCAACATTGAGTTCACAGTTGACTTCTAGGTTAAGTTCTAATTGTAGTTGAAAGTTTGGTCAACTTGTAGACAACCAAACTGAGTTGAGTTGAGAACGACAGTAGGGACATTAATATGAGTTTAAAGTTGAATTCTAGGGACATGTATTTGAGTTCAAGGTTCAATTCTAGGCTAAATTCAACATTGAATTCAAAGTTGACTTCTAGGTTAAGTTCTAATTGTAATTGAAAGTTTGGTCAACTGGTAGACAACCAAACTGAGTTGAGTTGAGACCGACAGTAGGGTCATTAACATGAGTTCAAGGTTGAATTCTATTCTAAATTCAACATTGAGTTCAAAGTTGACTTCTGGGTTAAGTTCTAATTTTAGTTTAAGGTTAAGTTTTCTTTTCAGTTCTGGATTGAGATCTAGACTGAGTTTTTGGACTAGTTACAGATTGAGTTCTAAGCTGGGGTCTATTTTTAGTTGGTGGTCTAGACTTTTGTTTAAAAGTTCATTGTATAAAAAAATCCTTTTAAAAATCTTTACGAGCATAGCAATTTTCTTTTTTAAATTTACTTTTTTTATTTATACCAAAAATCAATTTTAAAGGTAAAATTAAATTGCAAATCCCTTAAGGCTCATACCACAATTTATTTATTCTTCTTCATTCAAATAAAATTTGTTAAAAAAAAAAACGAAATTTAATACCCGTAACAATTTTATCGATAAAATAAAAAGAGAACAAAAACATCAAAGGTGAACAACCAATGACACAAATAATAAATTAAATTTTTTTGATTTAAGTAATAACCAAAATTAAAATGAAATAAAAGGTATAAGAACATGTCAGAAGAGTCAAATAATATTAAAACCAATTTTTTTTTTGCCTAAAAATATGGCACGAGCTTTAATAAAAGTTTTTTGCACCTAAACACATAAATAGTAATACATACACAGACAGTCATATACACATACATATGCAATAAAAAAAAGCAAAATATTTTAAACATAAATTATACTCCTGCTCCTTTTTAGTTATTTTTTGTAATGTTTGAAAATATTTTATGATTAAAGTAGCAAGAGTTTAAAAACCTTCACAACAAATCTCTGGCAAATTGAGCAGAAAGTTAATAAGCAAAAAATTTTAATAATTCTTTACAAACATTTTCTTATAAGTTTTTTCTTTGCTAAGACAAAACAAATCATCATACATTTCTCGGGGAAGTTTATAATTTGTTTGTAAATCGTTTTCTTTTTTTGTTTTCATAACATTCTCTAAATATCCAAATTACTTGAATAAAATTCGCTAATTTAACAAAACTCATATCAAATCCCCTATGAGTACGCACTTGTTTCAAATTATTAAGTTTTGTTTTGTGCTGTTTAGATACTCATTTCCTTGAAACATTCCCCCTTCCCAACCCCCTCTGTCTTGACATTTTACTCAAAGTATAATCTTCCACTTTTCTTCGACTTTATTATAAACGAATATTTGATTTCTCGAGTTTTTCGACTGAAAGTGAGTAAATCATTTTAAGTTAATGGCAAAAATATCTTAGAGCGACAAATATAAAGACAGTAGTCGAAATGTAATAAGCGAAATTTAAATAAACTTAATACATGTGGCATACTTTTGGGAGTTGCGAAAAAAAGGTTATGTTGGAAATGAAAATGTTTGTGAAATTAAATCAATTCCAAAAGTTGTGTAGAATTCTGAAAAATCTGTATATAGAAAGATAAATATAGAGGGATACCAGGTTGTGAATCTGAAAACGAAACCTGAAACTGATCTAGAACTGGGGACAAATTGCCGCATTCGATATCGATCGAAAACTCAGACTTTAAAGCAAATATTGTGTAACATACCTTAGGGATTTTCAAAATAATTTATTTTGCAAAAAGTTTAAGAAAATTTGATATCTAAACATATCCGTTTGTTTGTCCAAAAAAATAGTTTAAGGAAAGCTTTACATAGCGAATGTTTTCTATAGGAAGCTTTCGATAGCGAATGTTTTCTAAAAAAGATCTTTCGATATTAAAAGTTTTCTATAGGAAAGCTTTCGATATTGTTTCTATAGGAAAGTTCTTTTCTATATGAAATCTTTCGATATTCAAAGTTTTATAAAGGAAATCAAAAGTTTTCCATAGATAATCTTTTCATATCGAAAGTTTATAGTTAAGAAGCATTTCGAAATCAAAAAGTTTATATAAGAAATCTTTAGATATTGGCATTTTTATATTGGAAAGCTCGAAGATTTATGTAGGAAATCTTCAGATTGGCTTTTTTTTATTGGAATTGTTTTTAGTGGAAAGTTTTTGGTTTTCATTGACTATGCATTTGATATTAAAAGTATCCTCTAGATAATCTGTTGATATAAAAGGTTTTTAATCTGAAATATTTTGATAATTTTATATAAGAAATTTTTTGGTATTGAAAGTTTTATATAAGAAATCTTTTGATATCGAAAGTTTTCTATAGAAAATCTTTCAATATCAAAAGTTTATTATAGGAAAACTTTCGACATCGAAAGATTATGAAAGCCTTTTTTTTCAAAAGTTACCTATAGGAAAGCTTTGATATTGAACGTTTTTAATAAGAAAGTTTTATATAAGAAATCTTTCGATATGGAATGTTTATTATAGGAGTTCTTTCGACATTGAAAGTTTTATATGGGCATTTTAATTATAAACAGTTTTTGAGAAAGCTTTAGATATTAAAATTATTAAAAAAAAGCTTTTGATATTGAAATGTTCGCATAGGAAAGTTTTATATAAAAAGTTTTTTATCCGAAATATTTTGACGACAAATGTTTTATATAGGAAATCTTTCGATATCGAAAGTTTATTATAGAAAATCTTTCGACATCGAAAGTTTTATATAAGAAAGCTTTAGATAAAAAATGACAGTTTTTGTTATTAGATATTAAAAGTTACCTGACGGAAGGCTTTTATATTGAAAGTTTTTAGTAGGAAAGTTTTATATAATAAATCTTTCGATATCGAATGTTTATTATAAGAATCCTTTCAAAATCAAATGTTTTATATAGGAATTTTTGATATAATCAGTTTTTTTAAAAACTTTAGATGTTAAAGTTATCTATAGTAAAAACTTTTGATGTTGAAATTTTTCTATAGGAAAGTTTTATATAAAAAGTTTTCTATCTGAAATATTTTGACGACAAATGTTTTGTATAAGAAATCTTTCGATATCGAAAGGTTTATTATAGAAAACCTTTCGACATGGAAAGTTTTACATAAGAAAACGTTAGATAAATAATAACAGCGTTTTATTGGAAAGCTTTTGATGTGGAATGTTTTTAGTAGCTTTCTATCCAAAAAATAAAAAAGTTTAAGCTTTTGATATTGACATTTTTCTAAAGGAAGTTTCATAAAGAAAGTTTTATTTAAAAGTTTTCTTTATGAAATATTCGAAAGGTTTATTATAGAAAGCCTTTCGACATCGAAAGTTTTACATAAGAAAACTTGAGATAAATAATAACAGCTTTTTATTGGAAAGCTTTTGATGTGGAATGTTTTTAGTAGCTTTCTATCCGATAAATGTCGAAAAAAGTTTAAGCTTTTGATATTGAAATTTTTCTAAAGAAAAGTTTTATTAAAAAGTTTCAACATCGAATGTTTTATATGAGAAAACTTTAAAAACTTTTCAGTTTTTAATTGAAAAGCTTTTGATGTGGAATGTTTTTGGTAGAAAGTTTTAGGTATTGAAAGCTACATATAGGAAAGCTTTTAATAAGAAATCACTATACAACCAACCGAAAACTTTAAGATAACATAATTTGGCTTTTAAAAAATATATATTTTTTGTAAGGAATAAGTAAAGGCTTTTAAGAAAATTACTTAAATAGCCTTTAATTTTGATAAAATTACCTTGAATTTTTGTGAGGAAGTGTATTTAAGTTAAATACATTGCAATCACAAAAAAAAAAATCAATTTCGAAAAAGTGTGAGTTAGGGCCTTCCCACATGAGACCAACGAATATTCAGATTTCTATATATATACAAATTTTTCCTTTATAAATCAGTAAACTATACATTTGATCATCTTATGATCTTAAGAAAAGTTGTTGCACATGAGCCGACGAATACATACAAGTTGTTATGACCAAGTTCCGACAGGTGGCGCCACTGAAAATAGCTTAAAGTTAGTTAAATCTTAAACTGTGCCTTTGATAAGTTGTTGCTTATGAGCCGACGAAGGCTTCTAAGTTGGTATGACCAATTTTCGATAGATGGAGCTAGTAAAATTACTCATGACGAATGCTATGACTAATGTTTCTAATCAATTTCCGATAGATGGCGCCACTGAACTTTGTTAAAAATGAATTGAAACGTAAACTATGCATATGCATTTAAAAATATAAATAGGAAAAGTTGTTGCGCATGAGCCCACGAATACATACATGTGGTATGACCATGTTCCGACAGGTGGCGCCACTGAAAATTGATTAAAGTTAATTAAATCGTAAACTGTGCCTTTGATAATACTATGATCTTTAGCAAAGTTGTTGCACATGAGCCGACGAAGGCTTCTAAGTTGGTATGACCAATTTCCGACAGGTGGCGCTAGTGAAAATTACTCAAAATGAATTAAATCGTAAAATGTGCACTTGGTTATCAGCAAAGCAAAGTTGTCGGGCTTAAACCGACGAAGGTTTCTAAAATGGTAAGTCTTACTTTCGATAGGTGGCACCACTGAAAATTATTCAAATTAAATTAAATCGTAAACTGGGCATTTGATCATTCTATGGTCTTCAGCAAAGTTGTTGTTAATGAGCCGAGTAAGGTTTCTAAGTTGGTGCGACTTATTTTCGCTAGATGGCGCTACTGAAAGTTAATTAAAATAAATTAAATCGAATTTGGTCATTATTTGAATATTTGTTTAATGTCTTTCCTTCAAACTTAATTTAGTTGGTGGAGCAGCAACGCGCGCACGTTACAACTAGTCTACTTTGTAAATCTTTCTGAGAGTCCCTAAGGTATGCTACAAATTCGATCGATATCGAATACGATGATTACTGATTCTAGAACTTATCTTATTTAGAATTGATACCAGAATTGATGTCATTCTAGATAAGATTCTAGCAGATTTCAAAACTAATCCTCGAACTTTACTATTCGATTTTGTTAAGCTGTAGAAAATACATTTCCCTTGAGACCATTTTAACTAATTTTCTCTAGAGGGATTTGTTTTCCAAGTAAAAGCAAACAAATTTATACCAAGAACCCTCTCATCATTTAGGTACATGTGTTTTTTTTTTCTCCCACTTCATCCAGCCATTTCGCATTTTCGCGTTGAGCTAATAAAAATATTGGTGAAAACATTATTATTGTATTTCACTTATTTGTTGTATTGGTGTTTGTAATAAATTCAAAATTTTAGTGCCTACTTTAAGGCAGTCGCTCCTGTGTATGTGTCTGTTTGTCTGTCTTTGCGTGTTGGGGCTGTTGAATGTAATAAACATGCGTTCGAGGCTACAATCGAATAGAATACAAATCTCTGGTGTATTTGTATTTATTTTTGAATAAATATTTGCATAAAATTCATGTATAATACGTTCATTTATATCTACGGGAGTATATAAAGTAATACCTAATATTTTTTATTCAATATTTGCAAAGTTCAAACAAGAAATAAAAAAACGAAAAAAGTGAAATCCACCTCTAGTCAAAAGTGAATTGTGATTGAAATTATTTCGTTGTTATTGAATTTTTACGCAGTTACTTTTTTTTTTTCATTATTATCACGGCAAACCTCATCATTTTGTTTGTGATAAACGGAAAAACTTTACTAAAGGCGCTGGCCCTGATGATGATCATCGTCATATCCTAGCCGTCGTCATTATTAATGTTATTATTATCATTTGTTTTTATTTTTTGTTTCGGAGGTTAATGTAAAATCTTTGTTGTTTATAAAATGTAAACGAGCAAAATAAATAAATGATTTTATATTTTGTATATTTTTAAATTTACAGTTGTATTTTCTACTCATTTTGACGTGTTACTTGTTATGGAAATATTCTGTGCAGTCCTGTTTTCTAAACTTGTTGGGGTTGTTAAATATTCATCTGTTCCAAAAGTTCAATTTTTTATAATTTCTTACATGTTTTGCAGTAGCTAAAATTTTTTGAATCTTTTACTTTTTTTTTTGCTTTTTTTCCTTTTGTTGAGAAATCCCTTAACATTTATTTTTTTATTTTTGGGATTTTCATTTTGGTATTTAATATGTCTGAAAGAGCCCACAAAGAAAAAAGAGCTATACAATTCCCTTGAAATGATTTTTCTCCCCAATTTGTCATCATTAAATGTTGCAAAAATGATTTGAGTTATTTGTTAGAGAATTGTGACTCAGTCTTTTTTCAATTTATCAAATGTTGTTAAAACAATTACTTTTTATTGTCTCTTATTTTTTCGAAATTAATATTGTATAAATATCTAAAATGGGGATTTATTAATAAATAATTCTAAAGCTCCTAAAAGTATGCTATGCTTATTAAATTTTTTAGTAACAATTAATTAAAGCACCTAAAAGTATGCATTTCTATAGAAAAATATTTCTAAAGAAAATTTTTTTCTATAGAAAAATATTTCTAAAGAAAATTTTTTTCTATAGAAAAATATTTCTAAAGAAAATTTTTTTCTATAGAAAAATATTTCTAAAGAAAATTTTTTTCTATAGAAAAATATTTCTAAAGAAAATTTTTTTCTATAGAAAAATATTTCTAAAGAAAATTTTTTTCTATAGAAAAATATTTCTAAAAAAAATTTCTATAGATAAATATTTCTTTGGAAAATTTTTCTAAAGCAAAATATTTCTTTTTAAAATTTTTCTATAGAAAAATATTTCTAAAGAAAATTTTTCTATAGAAAAATATTTCTAAAGAAAATTTTTCTATAGAAAAATATTTCTAAAGAAAATTTTTCTATAGAAAAATATTTCAAAAGAAAATATTTCTTTGGAAAATTTTTCTATAGAAAAATATTTCTAAAAATTTTTCTATAGAAAAATAATTCTAAAGAAAATTTTTCTATTGAAAAATAATTCTAAAGAAAATTTTTCTATAGAAAAATAATTCTAAAGAAAATTTTTCTATAGAAAAATAATTCTAAAGAAAATTTTTCTATAGAAAAATAATTCTAAAGAAAATCTTTCTATAGAAAAATATTTTTAGAAAAAATTTTTCTATCGAAAAATATTTTTAAAGAAAATTTTTCTATAGAAAAATATTTCTAAAGAAAATTTTTCTATAGAAAAATAATTCTAAAGAAAATTTTTCTATAGATAAATAATTCTAAATAAAATTTTTCTTTGGAAAATTTTTCTAAAGAAAAATATTTCTTTTTAAAATTTTCCTATAGAAAAATATTTCTAAAGAACATTTTTCTATAGAAAAATATTTCTAAAGAAAATTTTTCTATAGAAAAATATTTCTAAAGAAAATGTTTCTATAGAAAAATATTTCTAAAGAAAATTTTTCTATAGAAAAATATTTCTAAAGAAAATTTTTCTATAGAAAAATATATCTAAAGAAAATTTTTCTATAGAAGAATATGTCTAAAGAAAATTTTTCTATTAAAAAATATTTCTAAAGAAAATTTTTCTATAGAAAAATATTTCTAAAGAAAATTTTTCTATACAAAAATATTTCTAAAGTCAATTTTTCTATAGAAAAATATTTCTAAAGAAAATTTTTCTATAGAAAAATATTTCTAAAGAAAATTTTTCTATAGAAAAATATTTCTAAAGAAAATTTTTCTATAGAAAAATATTTCTAAAGAAAATTTTTCTATAGAAAAATATTTCTAAAGAAAATTTTTCTATAGAAAAATATTTATATTGCAAATTTTTCTATAGAAAAATATTTCTATTGAACATTTTTCTATAGAAAAGTATTTCTATTGATAATTTTTCTATAAAAAAGTATTTCTATAGATCAATAATTCTATTGAAAATTTTTGTATAAAAAAAATATTTGTATTGAAAATTTTTCTATAGAAAAATATTTCTATTGAAAAATTTTCTATAGAAAAATATTTCTGTTGATTAATTTTCTATAGAAAAATATTTCTATTAAAAAATTTTCTATAGAAAAATATTTCTATTAAAAATTTTTCTATAGAAATATTTGTATTGAAAATTTTTCTTTAGAAAAATATTTCTTTTGACTTTAACTTAGAACTTAAAGTATCACAAAATTCCCTCTCGTCTTTTCTATTGAAAAACTAATCTAATAATTTCTCTGATTTGTTAAGAATGATTTATGTGTTTAAGTTCTTTGTCCTATCAGTTCTTCTTGTTAAGCCTTTAAGTAGGCAATGACTTTTGTTAAACAATTCCCAAATACTCAAAACTTAACTCATTTACTGCCAAGAACTTTTCCGACACAAAAAAATTAATTTTATTTGAACTAAAGACTATTTTTTTTTTTGGTGGTCAGAGTCAAAAACTTTGTTAATTTTTGTTATGATCATAACAATAAAGCTAATATATTTAAGGGATATTAAATAAATTTTTATTAAACACCAACAAAAAAATTTAATTAATTTTTGCCTTAACCATAATCAGATTTCAAGGATTTTTCTTAATAGCAAACAAATTAACTTTAACGAAAACTTAATATTTTGTTTGAGTTTGAGTGAAAACAAAATTCCCTCTAGATTAAATCATGACGAAACTGAAATCATTCATCACGTAATTTATAGCCACTTTTTTTTAAAGAATGATTTATGTTTAATAAATTTTGTTTTTTTTTTATTATTTAAAAGGTTCCTCTTGTTTTTAATGAATAAAATAAACAAGAGTTGGACTGTTTAAAAAAAATTTTTTCTTTCAAACTCTTATGGTTTTAAAACTGACACTGTCCAAAATCCCTTGTGGTAAATCATTACAGAGTTTTCCGTATAACTTCATCAAACTTTTATGAAATAAAAAAGTTGGAAAGTAGAGTCGGTAAAGAGATTACTCAAGATACCCTATAGTTTTTGTGAATTTATTTCCAATTTCATACCAAAGCTTTTGGCAACTGAAACTGAACCAAAATCTTGAACTGAATCTAAAACTCATTCTCTATAATATAAAGATGTTGCACTTCCATACATTGATTTGCCATATGGTACTTTTGAAAAGTCCCATACAAAAACGGGAGTATACCGTTTTTACTCTAATACTGAAATAACTTATGGAGACGATTATCCAATCGGAGAAAGCTAAGGCACACACACGTGCTTATTTTAATTTAAAAAGTCCGCTTTTAATCTATTTCGGAAACAACTAATGGAGACGATTATCCAATGGAAGAAATCTAAGGCACATACACGTGCTTAAAATGTATTTTTGTTTGTGGCGTCTGAAGGTAAACTTAGAGTTGACCTTTGAACTTAATCTCAAAATGGACTTCTTAATCTAAATGTACCTCTGAATCTAAAGCCGATTATAGAAATGTATCTTAAACTGTATCTAGAACTGAAACTAAAACCTAACCTTTAGGGGATTTTGGAACTAAATTTAAGAGAACTCACAACTGACCTCAGAACTGAGTCTCAGAATAAGCCTTAAACTGAATGTACCACTGAATCTAAAACCCATCATACAACTCTATCGTAAACCCAACTTTAAACAAAATTTAAATCTTAATCAAGAACTAAACCAAGAAATTAACCTTAGATTTCCCCTTTGAACTTAATATCAAAATGGACTTTAGGCTAAATGTACCTCTCAATCTAAAAACGATCATATAAATTAATCTAAAACTGTTTCTTAAACTGAAACTAGAACTTAACCTTTGGCAGAATTTGGATCTAAATGTACGACTGTGTTAAAAAGCAACCCGACAAGTGTATTTAACATTCAACCTTGAACTGATGCTTAACCCTCTTCAACTGACGTAAACAAATTTTTGCTATTATATTGACATGGTAGACAATAATTCCATGGCTTATATTTTCCAAAATCCGATTTGTAATACAAATAAAACCCTTTTTTTATTGTTTATAAATATGCATTATTATTTTTGTATCTGCTAGAAAACCACGTCAGTCGCAGAGGGTTAAACTGAATCTCGAACTGAACCTAGAACTTAACTTTTAGCTGAATTTGAAATTTAATCTAGAACTAAAACTAAAATAGGACCTAGTAAATCCAGAACTGAACGTATAACTGAAACAAGAACTGACCTTTGAACTTAATCTCAAAATGGATCTTAAATTGAACTAAATATATGACTGAATCTAAAATGAGTCTATAACTGAACCTAAACAGGCTTAAATTTAAAAGTGAATCTAAAACTCAATTTATAAGTGGATCTAGAACTATATATATATATCAAAATGGACCTAGAACTGAATCTTAAACTGAATCTGAAACTCCAAAAATTTTCATTTAAACCTCAATCTAGATCTGAATTTAAACCCTGAACCCAAAACTAAATCTACAAGTTAACCTAGAATCTAAAACTTAACCTAGAACTGAATTTAAAACGGAGCCTGTGGACCGATTACAATTTTTTACAGTTTATGATGACCCTTCGCTGGACCTGGAACTAAACCTTAAACTAAATCGGAAACAAAAATTGTTTTTAGTTTCGATTGAACTCATAACTATACTTTAAACTGAATCTTGAATTATGGATCAACTCTTACAAAACTTTTGATTCCGATGTTCAGATTTATTTGGGAGCTACCATTAGTTTAGGTTAGAAGGGCTTTACCAATTTGGCACCTTTAGTCGGAGACATAATGGGTACATTGCGATCCTTCCGTATAGAAAAAAAATAAAATAAAAAATATACATAGGACAAAGGATCGATCATACAAAACTTTGGTAATCGGTGAGCAGATTTATTTGGGAGCTATCGTTTTAGAGTCCATTTGTGGAATCTAAAACTTAAGTCTCTGATTTCTTTCCTATATTCGGTTTAGGCCATAGGGCTCTGGATGCACTACAAGTTTTTGTGATTTGATCATTGATTCAAGACTTGATCACCAGATATGTGTAACTTGCAGGTAAGGTCGTTTTATATTTAGTTCCATATGGCTCAGGTTTAGGTCTGAACCTTGGCTTGTTGCTTCATTAACGATTTCATTCATTGATGTTGCAGTGTCAAGAGGACCAACAGAGCCAAAACCCTATAATTGATCGATATATCTAATAGAACTATCCAACTTTTCTTAACCAGCATTGATGTGATTCTATATTCTTGTAAAGCATAAGGAGCAACCTGTCTGTCCATCCCTAGCTATAGATTTTGAAAATAAGTTGCCTTTAAGAATTTCTGCATGAAAGACGCCAAACCAGTGAACATTATTGATCCAAAACTATGGTAAAATTTTGAACAATTGTCACGACATTTTAAAAATTGTTAAAGTTCATACTTAAATCTCCTTTACGACTTATAAGCATTTAAGTGCTTTCCGGTCATAAAAGCCTTGACAAGAAAAGGGACCGATCTGTGGAAGGTACGAAAAGCGACTTGTGACAAAAAATTAAAAAACTTTAATAGACTCAGGAAATGTTTTTAAATTAATCGGTGGAATTCTATTAAAAATTTCGATCTGTGCTTTGACCTTTAGAATTCATGAACTTAGGATGCGATTCTGACTTCATCGATATATAATATTTAAGAATAGGGAGTTTCTTAGAGCTCATTTATAGGAGGTATGAAACATTACAAACTTGGGCCAAATCGACGCTATCGATATCGATCGAAATGTAAGATATTTCAGAAACATTTGTGTAGCATACTTTTAGGATAACCAAAAATTTCCAGCGGGTTTCCATTAAATGAATTTAAGGAAAGCTTTCGATATTGAAAGTTTGACTTGGAATGTTTGGAAGGAAATCAACAGTTTTCTATAGAAAATCTTTCCATATCGAAAGTTTATTATTAGGAAGCATTTGGAAATCAAAAGATTTATATAGGAAATCTTCAGATATTGGCATTTTGACATTGGAAAGCTCGAAAGATTTTTATAGGAAATCTTAAGATATTTTCATTTTTGTATGGAATGTTTTTAGTATAAAGCTTTGTATATAAAAAGTAACTTTTAGGAAATCTGTTGATATAAAAGGTTTTCAAACCTAAATATTTTGACGACAAAAGTTTTATATAAGAAATCTTTTGATATTGAAAGTTAACTATAGAAAATCTTTTAATATCAAAAGTTTATTATAGGAAGTTTTTCGACATCGAAAGTTTTATATAGTTTTTTTTTCCGGAAAGCCCTCGATATGGAATGATTTTAGTTGAAAGCTTTTTATGTCAAAAGTAACCTATAGGAAAGCTTTGATATTGAAAGTTTTGTATATGAAAGTTTTATATAAGAAATCTTTCGATATCGAATGTTTATTATAAGAATCCTTTCGTTATAGAAAGTTTTATATGGGAATTTTTATTATACACAGTTTTTGAGAAAGCTTTAGATATTAAAGTTATTTAAAAAAATGTTTTTAATATTGAAATTTTCCTATAGCAAAGTTTTATATAAAAAGTTTTCTATTTGAAATATTTTGATGACAATATTTTATATAGGAAATCTTTCGATATCGAAAGTTTATTATAGACAATTTTTCGACATCGATAGTTTTTTATAGGAAAACATTAAAAAAGTAATGACAGTTTTTTATTGCAAAACTTTTGATGTGAAATATTTTTAGTAGAAAGTTTCAGATTTTAAAAGTTACCTAATAGGAAAGTTTTCTATTCGAAAAATATCGACAAAAGTTTTATAAGAAATCATTATACATCCAACCGAAGGCTTTAAGATGCGAAAGTTTTCGAGTATTTGTTGATGCGACGACAAATAATTTGGCGAGATAGGGTTTTTAAAAGCTTTTTTTTAGGAAAGTTTTATATAAGAAATCTTTCGATATCGAATGTTTATTTCAGGAATCCTTTCGACATCGAAAGTTTTATATAGGAATTTTCAATATAAACAGTTTTTTAAAAAGCTTTAGATATTAGAGTTATATATAGGAAAAACTTTTGATATTAAAAATTTTCTATAGGAAAAGTTTTATAACTATAAAAAGTTTTCTATAAAAAGTTTTCTATCTGAAATATTTCAGCGACAAATGTTTTATATAAGAAATTTTTCGATATCGAAAGTTTATCATAGAAAAACTTTGGACATCGCAAGTTGTATATCTAAAGTTTTCAGATAAATAATGACTGTTTTTATTGGAAAGCTTTTAATGTGAAATGTTTGTAGTAGAAAGTTTAAGATATTAAAAGTTAACTATAGGAAAGCTTTTCATATTAAAAGTTTTCTATCCGAAAATGCTGTCGACAGAAGTTTAATATAAGAAATCATAAAAATCCAACCAAAAGCTTTAAGATTCGAAAGCTTTTTATTATTTGTAGATGCAACGACACATAATTTGCCGATGTAGGGCTTTAAAAAAATATATTTTTTTTTTTAGGAATAAGTTAGAGCTTTTAAAAAAATTACTTAAATAACCGCTAAATTTAATAAAATTGAACTAAATTTTTGTGAGGAGGTGTATTTCAGTTAAATTGGAATAACAAAAAAAAAAAAAAAAACAATTTCGAAAAAGTGTGAATTAGGGCCTTTCTACATAAGACCAACTATATTCAAAACTGCGATCTATATGTTGATCCTAAGAAGTTCATTGATATATGGTCGGACTAACCGAGTGCTGACTCGATCAATGTAGTTCCGACCAACATTTTTTATCGTTTCAAATATAAAGTAAAGAGTAATACTCGCTTTTCTTTAAAAAAGCTGTAGGGTACCCAAAATATTGAATCTTGTATTAAATTGAATGAAAAGCCAAAATCAAACTTGCCATAAAAAATCTATAATGAAACAATATAGGACCATAAAAGTCCCCTGTAAAAATTCAAATATTACTATTAATTTTTATGAATGTTCTGGTTTTGCATATTAATGATTGGATTTTTTTTCGTGTTAAACGAAATTCTATCCAAAAGTTTCAACTTTGGTCCTTTGGCTTAAAACTTGTCTATTTATATTGATTTTTTTGTAAGGATTTTGTTGTAAGGATATGATGAAAATTATATTGTAGTTCTTTTTTGTTTTGTTCCTTATTAAAAACCAGAAACAATGTATTATTAAAACATGTACAAATTTCATCTCATCTAACTAAAAGTACAACAGATTCAAATTTACGCAGAGTGCTATGAGTATTTTTACAATATTTACAACTTTATAATTGAAAAACTTGTAAATATTTTTCAAACAACAGCATATTTTTTTGGGGGGGTGGTAGGGTGTTCTCAGGTTTAGCCTTCACTTGGATAATACAAAAAAAAACTGAACATTGTGTTCAATTGAAAAAGTTTTTTTGTTAAAACAAAAAATTAAAAAAAATCTGCAAAGTATGATCTAATATTCTATATGAAGCTCTTTATTTTAAATCTAAGGTTTCCAATTCTAAAGCCTGTTTACAGGCGCATAAATATTATAATAAATGATGAAATTTTAGAAATTTTCAATCATAAAAATTTAGGTGTTAACACAGGCATTACATGTTGTGATTTGTAATTTATCTAGATATTTTTTTGTATAGTTTTTTTTTTCTTCTTTTTGTTTGTTATAATAAAAATGAATAGATTTTAAAATGCAAAGCATATGCTTGGGAGGCGTATAAAATGAATATTTAAAGGTATACTTTTGGGGGAGTGTTGCAAATATCGACACGTTTTCCAATAACAATAAGTAGGGAATTTGGAAAAACAGAAAAATGTGATTAAATAGGGAATTGGAAACATGATTTTACATAAAAGAAGATTAATGAAAACAAATTATTTTTTGAATTATTTCAAAGATATTTTTTTTGAGAACTACATAAATGATATTGGTCTAAAGTCCTGAAAGGCACTCCTAGAATAACACCTGAGCGATGGCGAGGAAAAAAACACAATCTAGTCATAACATGGGATGTAAAATATTTATGTTAGATTAAAAACATTGGTAACGCTGGAAAGATACTCGACCATAGTCAAGCTCGTAGACTCTTAAGATCAGAGGTCGGCACAAAGAGAACAGAACAAAAAAATCGTCGCCAGAGTTGCCGTTTTGTATACTTTTAACTAAAATAGGTATTTTTTCAATGTGAAGTTGATGTTTTATAAAGAAAAAAATTTCTTCTTTTTTTATATTTTTATCAAAAATTTTTCTATCGAAATTTTTTTTAACAAAAATTTTTCTATAAAAATTTTTACTATCAAAAATTAAATTTTTCAATAAAAATTTTTTTCATCAAATATTTTTCTATAGAAAGTTTTTTATCGAAAATTTTTCTACAGAAAATTTTTTCTAAAGAATTTTTTTTAGCAAAATATTTTCTATGGAAAATTTTTTTAAGCTAATTTTTTTGTAAAAAATTTTTCTATAGAAAATTTTATTTTGTCAAAAATTTTTCTATAGAAAATTTTTTTTCCAAATATTTAATAAAAAAATTTTCTATAGAAAAATTTTTGATAAAAAAATTTTCTACACAAACATTTTTGATAAAATATTTCCTATAGAAAATTTTTTTATAAGAAAACTTTTCTATAAGAAAATTTATGAAGTTTATTAAATCGAAAAACAATTTTCGATGGTAAAAATTTTTTTATGGAAATTTTTTTTATTAAAAATTTTTCTTTACAAAATTTTTTTATAGAAAATTTTTTCTAAAGATATTTTTTTCAAAAAATTTTCTATGGAAAATTTTTCTATAGAAATTTTTGTTGTCAAAAATTTTTCTATGAATAATTTTTTTATCAAAAATTTTTCTATGAAAAATTTTTTTATCAAAAATTTTTCTATGGAAAATTTTTTTATCAAAAATTTTTCTATGAAAAATTTTTTTATCGAAAATATTTCTATAGAAAATTTTTTTATTAAAAATTTTTCTATAGAAAATTTTTTTATCAAAAATTTTGCTATAGAAAACTTTTTTAACAAAAATTTTTCTATAGAAAATTTTTTTATCAAAAATTTTTCTATGGATAATTTTTTTATCAAAAATTTTTCAATAGAAAATTTGTTTATCAAATTTAGAAAATAGAAAACTATTTTATCAAAAATTTTTTTATTAAAACTTTTTCTATAGAAAATTTTTTTATCAACATTTTTTTGATTGAAAATTTTTCTATAGAAAATTAGTTGATTATACATTTTTCTATAGAAAAATTTTTCGATAGAAATTTTTTTTATAGAAAAAAATTTTTCTATAGCAAAATTTTTGATAAAAAAATTTTTCTATAAAAAATTTTTGATAAAAAGATTTTCTATAGAAAAGACAAATTTTTGATAATAAAAATTTTCTATGAAAAAATTTATGATAAAAAAATTTTTCGATAGAAAATCTTTTAATAAAAAAATTTTTTATAAAAATTTATCAAAAGTTTTTCTATAGAAAAAAATTTTTTATCAAAAGTTTTTATATACAAAATTTTTTTTTTATCAAAAATTTCTCTGTAGAAATTTTTTTTATTAAAAATGTTTCTATAGAAAATTTTTCTATTAAAAATTTTTATATAGAAAATTTTTTTATAAAATTTTTTTTTATCATAATTTTTTTGAATTTTTTTATCCAAAAATTTGTAAAAGAATTTTTTTTATTTTAATTTTTTAACAAAAATGTTTTTATAGAAATTTTTTTTAATCAAAAATTTTTCTATACAATTTTTTTTTATTACAATTTTTTCTATTAAAATTTTTTCTAAGAAAATTTTTTGTACGGAAAAATATTTCTATCGGAAATTTTTCTATGGAAAAATATTTTTATCGAAAATTTTTCGTTAGAAAAAATTTTTTTGAGAAAATTTCTCGATAAAAAAAATTGAGAAAATTTTTTTATAAAAAAATTTTTCGATAAAAAATCTTTTAATAAAAAATTTTTTTATAGGAATTTATCAAAAGTTTTTCTATAGAAAATTTTTTTTTATCAAAGGTTTTTCTATATAAAATTTTTTTATCAAAAATTTTTCTGTAGAAAATTTTGTTATTAAAAATGTTTCTATAGAAAATTTTTTTATAAAAATTTTTTTTATCATAATTTTTTTGAATTTTTTTATCCAAAAATTTGTAAAAGAATTTTTTTTAATTCTTTAACAAAAATGTTTTTATAGAAATTTTTTTTAATCAAAAATGTTTTTATAGAAATTTTTTTTTAATCAAAAATTTTTCTATAAAAAAAATTTTTATCACAATTTTTTCTATTCAAATTTTTTCTAGGAAAATTTTTTAGAAAATTTTTTGTACGGAAAAATATTTCTATCGGAAATTTTTCTATGGAAAAATTTTTCTTTAGAAAAAATGTTTTTGAGAAAATTTCTCGATAAAAAAAAATTTTTTTTTGAGAAAATTTCTCTAAAAGAAAATATTTATGGAAAAATATATTTTTTTTAAATTTTCACAGAAAAATATTTTAGTCGAAAAATTTTCTATAAAAATCTTTTTTGTAGAAAAATTTTGCTAACATACAAACTCCAACTGAATGCTTTTAATACTCATTTTCACGATCGTGATATTTACGAAAATCAATAAAAATCGTCGGCTTCTGGTGGTATGAGCTTTCTACGCCTGCTGATAAGACATCCTTTTTTTACACATATTCGGAAAGACTCTAAAAGCTATATCGCAATCGTCTTAAAAATCCAGAACATCTTTGATTGGATTGATTTAGAAAGCTTAAAAGAAGATAGTCTAAAAAGGCTCTAAAGATATATATTTTTGTTTAGCATATTCAGGGGTAGTTATTGTCGTCCCTGAACTAGAAAAGGGTTAAATTTTGTTGACATTAGCTGCTAACTTATTTACAAATCTCTTTATGCTAAAATTTCAATTGGAAATTTATCATATGAACGCTTTAAGCTTTTTCCACCATTTATGCTATGAATTTCATATTAAACGCCAAAAATATGCTAAAAATTATTTATTCAAATAACAATCATGGCATACATTAAGGGTTATACGCCATATTTACTAAATTATTCATTTTGATTGATTATTTTAATTCCATTGTATTTTTTTTAGCAAAACTCCCTATAAACAAATTGTATTTCTAGTATGAAACAAGCTTCTTCTTTCTCTATTAACATATAAAAACAATTTTTAGATATTTTTTTATTTTATTTTTTTTTTTTTTTTTTTGGTTTGAGCATTAACCTAAAATTTTATAGTTTGCTATTAGCCTAAAAGGCTACTTTGTTTAATTTTATTTACTTTTATGAGTTGTATTTGTTTAGCTTCTTAGTTTGCTTCTAAGACTATTTTTCTTGATAACATCTCCTAAAGGTATGCTTTGGATATTGTTATTTTTTTTCTATTTTACTTTGACCTATTTCCGAGTTTTCACTGGCTATAAAAAATCCCTTTTGTTTAGCTGTTTTCTGAGCTGTTTTTGTCCACTTTTAATTTTGTTGTTTATTTTTTTCCTTTAACATTTTTCCAGTATTTTTCCTTATTTTAGTTTGTTATTTTATGCACATTTACCCCTTTTACTTTTGAGCTAATGTCTTTAGTTAATTTTTCTATTTTCTTTCTTTCCCTCTACCTCTAACTCTTCCTTTTAAGTTTATTCTTCCTTTTTTTCTTTCTTGTATTTGTTAAATATCCTGTGGTGTGAAATATTTAACACTCGATCCTTTGCCAACACGTGGAAGCATAAAGAATATATATAACTTAAATCAAACTGCCTTTATTATTAGCAATTCTTCTTAGTTTTCTTAATGATTTTTTTAATGTTATTTTTATATTATAATTATAATAATGTTTTATATCATGATTTTATTAAGGTCTTCCTCTTGGCTCATCAAGAATTCCTGGAAAAAAATAAAAATCCTAGACAACCCTTGAAAGTATGCTATATATATTTTCAATTATTTTAAATGATTTTTAAAGCCTACTATAGGTATTTGCTTACCTGTCTACCTCTACAATTTGTTTTAATTTTCATTTTTCATCATTTCATGTCTTCTAGACGCACGTTTTGGTAATTGCTATTCTATTTGCCATCGAGCCTTTTTTTACTCTTAACATCATCTAATAAGATTAAGAAGTATTTTGAGTTTTTCATTTCATTTGTTACATTTTGGTGTAATGGTACATGATGACTTGTTTTGAAAGTTTTTGAAATCTTAAGATTCAAGCCTTTCGTAAAGAAGTCTGCGAATAGGAAAAACTTTTTCGTTAAGGCGGAGGGATTTATTGGAGGTGCCTCATATCTTTACCAAGATATCAAGAATCAGTTGACTTTGTGAACTATCGACCAAATAGCTTCTCTTCAATATTTGGAGCAGATTTATTAAATGTACTGGACTTAGCTGGGATCTCCAAAACAGAATGTGATAAACTTGGATTGTATTTCAATTAAACATCGTGAAATTAAGCAAATTTAGATTTTTCCGATCAATTTCTTCTTGACTTAGATCCTAGTTGGGGCATAGGTTAGGTAATAAAGGAGGTGTCAAACGACACCTTCACTCGAAGACCCCAGGGGTCCATTGTGATTCTTTACTAGAGAAGGAGAAGAGAAAGAATGAAGATAGAGGAGAAAAGATAGTAGAAAGTTGTAGAGAAGACTACCCTATCTAGGCCAGTTGAGACCCGTGATGAACCCTACAATATCATTCAACCTACACTGTTGTAGATCCTGTAGGTCAGCAAGGAATCTGCTGCCTTACAATTTGAGTCTTAGGTTTTGCAGCCTTGGACAGTGACATAGAATGTGTTCTACCGACTCGGACGAATCCTCATCTAGACATAGTCTGCAGAGGTCTGAAATGCTGCTGTCCCACCTATATAACTCCGAATTTAAGGCCCAATGTCCCGTAAGGAACCCTATACATCTTCTTAAGCTTGACCTATTTAGACCTAATAGTACCATTACTGTCCGGTTTAGGCCATAGAGCTCTAGATGTCCTACACGTAACCATGTTACCCCACAGCCTTGTGGTTTCCTGGCTATTCTAGGACTAAATGCCCAGATAAAAGTGACAGATAGATGGAGCCAAATCCGACACTCTTTGGCTTAAGTCTAGACTTGAGCCTTGTCTGGCAACTTCGTCTGCAACTTCGTTGCCAACGATGTCAGAATGACCCGGAACCCAGCACAATCTAATCCTATAGCAAAGAGATAGCTCAACGCCTTGAGCGCGGCCTGGCTATCGACATATACTGTCACCTCACTGTTTACAGCTATAAGACCCAAATGAGCTCTGTAGCCTTCCAGATGGCAAAAATCTATACCTGGAAGACACTGCACTCATCCGCGAGTCTAAAGGATTTCCTAATATTTTGATCCCACAGGAAAACTCCAGATCCAGGCCCGCAATCCGCAATTTTAGATCCATCAGTAAAGATCGAAAAGCCTTGAAGAAGTACTGCCCCTTCCAGTCGGATCTATCGGGGATTACGATCTCTGGTGCTGAGCTAAACAGTAGCTCCTTGACTAAATAGTCAGATCGTGGTAGACCTGACTCCAAGCCCAATGAGACTGTTAAGCTAGTTAGGGCATACTACCCCCAAAAACTGTCGGAAACTTACTTCACGTTTTTCCATCGTTGTTGGTATCTGGAAATAAAATAATTCGTTATAAGAGTCATCGCTTTCAATTCTTTTGGCGCTATTATTATTTATTTTTCTGCTTTCTTTTGGTGTTGCTATTTTCATTTCAGCCATTGCCCTAAAGGGTTTGACAAACTGTTGCTATTACCCGGATTAAAGAGAATACATGTCATGAATATTTTTTGTTGGTGTTGGTGTTTTCTTTTTGTATTTAGTTCTATTTTCTACTTAAGTACCGATATAAAATTTTAAATTTCTTTTTGGCGTTAACTTTGGGTGTTTCCAAAAGGTTAGATATGGTATGATTTCAAGGATGCTCTTTTGGTCTTATGATTTAGGTTAAGTTAAAGATGTCTGTTGAAAGAAGTTCATACATTAAAGGAATTTGAAATATTATAATAGGGGATTTAAGCACAATAAATAGTAACAAATTTTGGGGATAACGATGATGTTAAGGATAGGGATGGCAATGAATAGATCCATATTGTGTGTGAGTAGATCGAAAGATAAGGTTTAAAGTGTTTAAATCAAAGCTTAGTTTACGGTTTGGCAATTACATATTTAGTTGACAGAATATTTACTCCATGAACTTACCCTAAGTTACAATTTGCTTTATCTAAATACAAAGCTTCCACTCTTCCTTACCCATCTGCTTCCATTTAAGCAGATGCCAGTTTTAAACCCTTCAAAATATTTAAATTGATTACTTTATCTCTTGGTAATTAAAATTTCAATTTACTTTCCGATTATTTTTCCAATATTTTAATATGCAAAATTTTCATTATTATTATATTTATTAATAATAACATTATTTATCATCGCAATATTTTAATATGATTTTAATTATTACTGTATGCTCTTATAATGAATAATGTAACTTAACTTTTTGTATTCAATTGTCATAAATATTTTGTTTGATTTTAAAATGAAAGTTAAGTGCTACAACTGATTATTATCCATTATTATGACACATAATAACTTATTAATTATTAAATAAACAAATATATTTTTACAAAAGATTACCATAAAAATGTTTGTTTTTTAACCCGATTAAATAAAAATAAAATTTATTTTCAGCGGTTGTCCATATATCTACAGAAAAGTTGACGATAGGACAATATTTCTATGGAAAAGTTGACGATAGGAAGACATTTCTACAGAAAAGTTGAGGATAGGAAGACATTTCTATAGAAAAGTTGACGATAGGACAACATTTCTATAGAAAAAATGACGATAGGACAACATTTCTATAGAAAAGTTGACGATAGGAAGACATTTCTATATAAAAGTTGTCGATACGAAGACATTTCTATAGAAAAGTTGACGATAGGAAGACATTTCTATATAAAAGTTGTCGATACGAAGACATTTCTATAGAAAAGTTGACGATAGGAAGACATTTCTATAGAAAAGTTGACGATAGGAAGACATTTCTGTAGAAAAGTTGACGATAGGAAGACATTTCTATAGAAAAGTTGACGATAAGAAGACATTTCTTTAGAGAAGTTGACAACAGGAAGACATTTCTATAGAAAAGTTGACGATAGAAAGACATTTCTATAGAAAAGTTGACGATATGAAGACTTCTATAGAAAAGTTGACGATAGGAAGACTTTTCTATAGAAAAGTTGACGATAGGAAGACTTTTCTATAGAAAAGTTGACGATAGGAAGACTTTTCTATAGAAAAGTTGACGATAGGAAGACTTTTCTATAGAAAAGTTGACGATAGGAAGACTTTTCTATAGAAAAGTTGACGATAGGAAGACTTTTCTATAGAAAAGTTGACGATAGGAAGACTTTTCTATAGAAAAGTTGACGATAGGAAGACTTTTCTATAGAAAAGTTGACGATAGGAAGACTTTTCTATAGAAAAGTTGACGATAGGAAGACTTTTCTATAGAAAAGTTGACGATAGGAAGACTTTTCTATAGAAAAGTTGACGATAGGAAGACTTTTCTATAGAAAAGTTGACGATAGGAAGACTTTTCTATAGAAAAGTTGACGATAGGAAGACTTTTCTATAGAAAAGTTGACGATAGGAAGACTTTTCTATAGAAAAGTTGACGATAGGAAGACTTTTCTATAGAAAAGTTGACCATAGGAAGACTTTTCTATAGAAAAGTTGACCATAGGAAGACTTTTCTATAGAAAAGTTGACCATAGGAAGACTTTTCTATAGAAAAGTTGACCATAGGAAGACTTTTCTATAGAAAAGTTGACCATAGGAAGACTTTTCTATAGAAAAGTTGACCATAGGAAGACTTTTCTATAGAAAAGTTGACCATAGGAAGACTTTTCTATAGAAAAGTTGACCATAGGAAGACTTTTCTATAGAAAAGTTGACCATAGGAAGACTTTTCTATAGAAAAGTTGACCATAGGAAGACTTTTCTATAGAAAAGTTGACCATAGGAAGACTTTTCTATAGAAAAGTTGACCATAGGAAGACTTTTCTATAGAAAAGTTGACCATAGGAAGACTTTTCTATAGAAAAGGTGACCATAGGAAGACTTTTCTATAGAAAAGTTGACCATATGAAGACTTCTATAGAAAAGTTGACCATAGGAAGACTTTTCTATAGAAAAGTTGACCATAGGAAGACTTTTCTATAGAAAAGTTGACCATAGGAAGACTTTTCTATAGAAAAGTTGACCATAGGAAGACTTTTCTATAGAAAAGTTGACCATAGGAAGACTTTTTTATAGAGAAGTTGAACATAGGAAGACTTTTCTATAGAAAAGTTGACCATAGGAAGACTTTTCTATAGAAAAGTTGACCATAGGAAGACTTTTCTATAGAAAAGTTGACCATAGGAAGACTTTTCTATAGAAAAGTTGACCATAGGAAGACTTTTTTATAGAGAAGTTGAACATAGGAAGACTTTTCTATAGAAAAGTTGACCATAGGAAGACTTTTCTATAGAAAAGTTGACCATAGGAAGACTTTTCTATAGAAAAGTTGACCATAGGAAGACTTTTCTATAGAAAAGTTGACCATAGGAAGACTTTTCTATGGAAAAGTTGACCATAGGAAGACTTTTCTATAGAAAAGTTGATCATAGGAACCTTTTCTATAGAAAAGTTGACCATAGGAAGACTTTTCTATAGAAAAGTTGTCCATAGAAAGACTTTTCTATAGAAAAGTTGTCCATAGGAAGACTTTTCTTTAGAAAAGTTGTCCATAGGAAGACTTTTCTATAGAAAAGTTGTCCATAGGAAGACTTTTCTATAGAAAAGTTGACTATAGGAAGACTTTTCTATAGAAAAGTTGACCATGGGAAGACTTTTCTATAGAAAAGTTGACCATAGGAAGACTTTTCTATAGAAAAGTTGACCATAGGAAGACCATACAAAGACCATAGGAAGTCCTTTCTATAGCCGTTGGTGATTGATTTGATTACGCTTTAGATCCCGATTTCCGTTGATGGGTTAAAATATTTCAAAAATATTAATACAATTATTTAATTAGCTATTTATTAAAGTATACCTTTTCACAATCAAGCCAATATAAGTTTCTTTGAGTAATTAAAAAATGTTTATTGAATTACATTTTAAGTATTAAGGCATTATCATGAAATTGTCAAGTTTTTTAATTAAATTTATAGCAAAATCCAAAAGCCACCTGAAATATTTTTTAAGCTCAATTGAAAAGTATTGATTAAATTTGCAAAAGTCAAAACAATTTTACAAAATACTTAAGTATTTTCATAAAGTTCTTTGAAAGGATTTATTATTCGAAAGTGTTACGCTGCTACAAGGATTAAAACATGTTCAGCTAAAGCTACCAAGAACACGCATACTCTAAATTTTTCTAACAAACCAATTATTTTTTTTTTATACCGCCAAAAATTCAACTTCAGGCAAATAAATCGAGGATATTTTAGTCTATATCTAGTTGTTGAAAAAGCAATTAATATTTGTATAAGGGGGAGGTAGAATACAGAAGATACATACAATTTTAATTTTAAGATTTTAAAATTTCTCCAATTTTTGGCCGGGAATTTCATATGGGATTTAAAAACGAATTTTGGAAAATCTTTAATTTCCATAAGAATTTAGCTAGCAATTTTCTTTTTTTTTACTTCGTACGACCTTAAAAATCTTTTAAATACATAATGTCTTCTTTTATGTTACAACTAACTTAACATACCATCCAAAAAAATTCCCCAGTGGTATTTCCGACAAATAAAAAGAAGACAATTGAGATGAACAGAGCAAAAATAACAATGCGTGTTGTTTGTTCATTACGCTTGACATTCCGAAACAATCTGAAAAAAACCATCAGAATACAAGGAATCAAAGATCATGCAGTGCCATTTTTCACTGAACGACGACTGACTAGCGAATGGAACAACATGCAACATTGTTTGAAGACAGATGTTCGCAAACTTTTATTTTAGAGGGGTAAGATTTTGAAGGTTTTGGAATTTCGTAGTGGTAGACACGAGTTCGATAACACTGCTCTGCAGCCAAATCCTCCTTTTAATAAAACTATGTGGACTACATGGATTTTGATGCGCTAAACTCAGATCCGTTGTCGGTTTTTTCCATCAGATCTGGATTTTTTTCATGGGCGTGGCAAATTTTTCCCCTTAAATTAGTCAGTTACGGAGACCTATTTCGTCCTACCTCAAGAACGACTCATCCGATTTTCAAAAAAGAGATACAGAAAGATTATATTAGACTAAAATAAATGCAATTTTGTTATACATCTTCAAGTGTTTTCATTTTAAAAATCGGATGAGTCGTTCTCGTGTTAGGACGAAATAAGTCTTCGTACCTGACTTATTTAAGTTGAAAAATTTGCCACGCCCATAAAAAAAAAAATCCAGATCTCATGAAGAAAAACCGAAAACGGATTTGAGTTTAGCGCATCAAGATCCATATAGTCCGCATAGTTTTATTAAAAGGAAAGACAAAAAAATAATTTTTGCAGAGCAGTGTAATCGTAATAAGGCTGATTAACCCGCATTTCTGTTTGCCCTAGAGGGTACTTTCTCTTCTGCCGCCTCATTTATTGGTGGGGACAGAAATCAAAATCACCCTCGGGGGTTGCTCCGAGGGTGATTTTGATTTCTCCCGTTGTCAAGCGACTCCTGAGGAAAATAAAATTAATTAATTATCATTAGGTTAAGTTAGGCAGGCGGCCGATCATAAGTCAGCGTTACTTGGGTCTTAGAAATGGCCCCTTTGTGGTACCTGCAAGGAATAGAAAAAAAGCCTAGAGTAGTTAAATCCAAACTATCGATGAGAGGCTTATTCAAACCAGCCTGTAGCCTTGATAGGCTTATTCAAACCAGCCTGTAGCCTTGATAAATGACTCTTTTTGTCAATTTTCTCTAGATGAGATAAATCATCCACAAAAAGCTCCTCCAGATTAAGAGTAACTAAAACTAAAAGAGCGGTTCAGTGGCAGAGAAGATAAGTTTTTGTTTCCTCCTCTTCCATGTTGTGACAACTGCGACAGTACTCAAAGCGTTGAAGGTTAAGTCTTCTGGCATGCAACCCTAAAACGAAGTGTCCTGTTAAGGTTGAGATTAGATTGCAGAGTCGGTGGCGGGGTAGAGATTTAGAACGTTTTTTTGTTGTAAGTGAGCCATGTTTGGATATTGAACAAGTGGTATAATGGACCAAATGTTCTGGGCTTACCCATAAAGAGATTGTCTAATTTCTGATTTGCAGGCGGATAGCGGTAAGCCCATAAATTGGTTGATGTTTTCCTGACTCAGGAGAGCACCGGATTTAGCATGATTGTCCGCAGTGGAGTGGGATATGTTGGCCTGGATATTAAACAAGTGGTTTCAGGGGACCAAGTGTTCTGGACTGACCATAAAGATATTGCCTAATTTCTTATTGTCAGGCGGATAGCGGTAAGCCCGTCAATTGGTCGATGTTTTCCTGACTCAGGAGGGCACCGGATTAAGCAAGTTTGTCCGCAGTTGTTGTGGCAGGTATGTTGTTGTGCCCGGGTACCCAGAAAACTTCGATATTGCAATGTCTCGCATCTGGTTTAAAGATGATCGGCATTCGCGAGTAAGAACAGATGTCTCGTGGACATTAGATAGGGATTTTATGACAGCCTGACTGTCAGTGGGATATGTTTGCCTGGATATTAAACAAGTGGTTTCAGGGGACCAAGTGTTCTGGACTGACCTTAAAGGTATTGCCTAATTTCTTATTGGCAGGCGGATAGCGATAAGCCCGTAAATTGGTCGATGTTTTCCTGACTCAGGAGGGCACCGGATTATGCAAGTTTGTCCGCAGTTGTTGTGGCAGGTATGTTGTTGTGCCCGGGTACCCAGAAAAGTTCGATATTGCAATGTCTCGCATCTGGTTTAAAGATGATCGGCATTCGCGAGTAAGAACAGATGTCTCGTGGACATTAGATAGGGATTTTATGACAGCCTGAAACGAATATCCCTGTCATATATTCTGTGTTATCTTATCCAATTAACTGCTTCGTATATGTCCGATATCTCAGCTTGAAGAATACTTCATAAATCAGAAAGCCTTAAACAAATTTCGTTGTTGTCGAAGAAGCTCCACCCACACCTTTCTTTGACTTGGACCCATCGTGTATACCTCTAAACATCCGTCATCAAAGGATGAGGATGTTTTTATATGTATATGGCTTTGTATATGGCCGATATCTCGTCTTGACGAATACTAAACAAATTTCTTTCCCTAATAGCGGGAAGAAGATGCCCCCACAACATCTTTAACTTGGATCCAGCGTGTATACCTTCAAACATCCGTCATCAAGGGATGAGGGGTCTCCTGAGATAGATACAGTTAAGGATATATGCTGTAGTCAATATATGCTGTAGTCAATGTAGTCAGGGATATAAGTGTTTTTATCTAGAGTAATGGAGTGCCCTTTTGGTGAGTGGGACCAGGTTCCGATAGTGCTAAGTCGGACAGCCGAGTTAAAAGCGATTTGTTGTGCTATACGCTCGACTGGGAACCAGTTAAGCGTGACAAAGCGCGCCTTAGATGGTGTAGTTCTTAGGGCACCAGTAGTCATTAGAGCGGACGATCTTAAAAATTTTGGAAAAGAATCTCGCTGGTTTGCCCCGATGAGGGCAGGCCACTCAACCAGCGGACCATACAATAGTATAGTCTTGACAACCATATCGAAGAACCTGGTAGTATTGTAACGTCCCCAAGTTTTGCCTATGGCCCCTTTATAAGAAGATTTATATTTGGGAGTATATAGGACACGGAACGGTGGGATGATCAACTAGACAAAGGAATTATTTATTAATTTTGGCAGTCTCCATTAGGAGCGGCATATACTGACAAAGATAGAGGGGTTGGTGGATTCATCGGCCATTTTGGCGGACTTTCTGAGGGCTACTGAGGTCTCTCAGATCATTGCTAATATTCGCTTGATTCTGAGCCGAAACTCAAGGCCACTGTAATCTCAGCTATCGATTGGACTCACAAATATTATTAGTGATTTTATCCAGAGTGTACTTTTAGTGAGTGGGACCAGATTCCGATAGTGCTAAGTCGGACAGCCGAGCTAAAAGCGATTTGTTGTGCTATTAGTTTTGACTGGGAGCCAGTTAATCATGATAAAGAGCGCCTTTGATGGTGTAGTTCTTAAGGCACGAAACCAGCTCACCATATATTAGTATAGGCTTACGTCCCCAAGATTAAGAAGATTTAGATTTAGGAATAGATGGAACACGGAACGAAGGAATTATTCATTAATTTTGGCAGTCTCGATCAGGAGCGGCAGATACTGACAAAGATGGAGGGGTTGGTGGATTTAGTGGTCGTTTTGGCTGACTTTCTTAGGGCTACTGAGGTCACTTAGATTATTGCTAATGTTTAACTTAATTCTTGAGCTAAAAACCACTGAAATCTCAGTTCCCGATCGTACTCAGGAGAGATCTTCCCCATCGTACTAAATTATGTTAACATGTCGGAGAATATGCTATCGAAGAAACGGCTGAACTAAACCAACGGAACTGAGGATGCTGTGGCTTAGTTGGCCTACAACATCAAGAATAAGATAGAAATTGAAGATTACATGCTTTTATTTCTACCATCTTCAGTGAGCTTTTGTTAAAAACGCAGCTTGTAGTCTTAAAAATAATCTTTGAAAAAAAAAAAAATTATTTTCCGGAAGCTCCTTAGAGTTGGTCAAAATCAAGAAGAATAAAGAAGTTGAAAATTAGATACTTTTATTTCTACCATCTTCCGTGAGCTTTTTTTTAAAAAACTGCTTGTATTCTTAAAAGGGATCTTTGCAAAAAAAAAACTTGTTCGAAAGCTCCTTAAACTTTGGACCTAGTCTAACAAAAAAAAAAAGCATGTATTCTTTGAAGTATTCTTTGACCAAAAAAAAAATATATTTACTAATTGTAATTTACAATTCCCTCCTATTGTTGATTTTTCTTCTTCATCCGAAATATGAGCTTTTTCACAAATAAAGAGCTTTTGGGAAAAAAGCTTTTTTGGTGTGAGCTTTTTTACAAAAATAAAAAATAATATTTTTATATGAAGAATAACTTTATTAATCAAGAAGAGCTTTTTTATCCAAAAAGAACTTTTCACAAAGAGCTTTTGTGAAAAAAGCTTTTTTGTGTGAGCTTTTTCCCAAACAAGTTTTTTCCCAAAATAATCTATTTACACCAAAAAATTACTTTATCATTCAAAAAGAGCTTTTTAACTAAAATTAACTTTTTTAACATAAAATAATTTTTGGTATCTGAAGAAGGCTTATTTTACTTTATATAGCCTTTTCCCTTAGCTAGAATCATATATTTCTGGTTCACAGTTTAAGACTCGCCGCTCTTCCAACTAAATTCCCCTTCTAAATGTGAATCACACAATTTGTGGCTTCTGCATCTTCTTTTTTGGTAATTTTTCCTGCACACAAAAAACCAAAACTAAATCGTTTCTTTAGTTTATTCGTCCGTGAATTACCACATCATTGTTTCACTAATTCTCAAACAATCTTTACTACAGATGCAAACAAACAAACATCTATTTCCAGAGACGAGTGAATTTTGTCTCTGTGCCAGTATTCGTTTCCCCTATATGTATGTTATGGATTTTAATACAATTTTGAGTTTTATGGCTCCGTTGTATGTATTTCATTCAGTCCTGGCCAAAAAAGCTTTAGTGTAAAAGTGGTAAAAAAAATAACAATTAAAGCTTTTGTGGGTCTAGTTATTTTTTTGAGTAAAAAATGTTATTTTTCAACAAAGAAAAGACTATTTGAAATTTATTATAGTTGTGCCTTCTCACTTTAGTTGAGGGCATTTTTTGCGGGATTTTCTTTATTTGCCAGCGAACTGAATAATCCTTTTTCTTTTTTTTGTGTGTTTTCCGTTGAAATGTATCATTTCGCTGTTAGGGTCGGATAAAGAGGTTTTATAGAAACTTCTGCCTTAAAAAAAAACTAGAGAATTTAAGATTTTATTTTCTTTGCTTATTTTTGTTTAAAAAATGCGTATATGTTTTTTTTTTCTTTCTTTAAATCCTTGTTAATTTGGGGAAATTTTAGTTCGTCCTTTGTCATCACTTGTTTGTATATTTATTTTGTCTAAGTTCTTGCATGTCTGAGTTTCTATTTGAATGTCAAAACTAATTAAAAGTTTTTTTTTTTTATATTTTACCAACAAGTTTTTATCTTTATTTCAAGTTTTAACTTTTAGTATAAATATGAATATATTTTTTGGAAGTTTTATTTATTCATTTGATACTTTGATGTGTTAGTAAGCATTAAAGATTGGAAGCGAGAAAAATTTTACGTTTTTATTTTAAACTTTTTTTTTATTTATTTTGAAGGTTGTAAGTTCGAGTCGATACAAACACATAAAGAGAAAAACTATAATGGATAAGTTCGTCTTATTAAATCGAGTTTTCAATGTCAACATAATTCGCGTTTTCAATTCCCTTTAAGGGTTCAGTTAAATAGGCAAACTCAACTACTGACATTCAACAGTGGGTGACATTATGTGCTAACGAAGTCCGTAGCGGGAAAGAAAATGCAGCATTCCATACTGCTATGTGTCACTTAGTTTTTCAGTATTCCTTATAATTATAAATCTAATATAAAAATCAGAAATTTGCCAAATAATTTATGACATGAACCTAAGTCCGACATAAACTCAAAACCTTAAATTTTAAAGTTCCTTTTAAAAGTATTGAAAAGATATATTTTTGGTCCACACTAACCTCCACACTATTTATTTAAATGACAATACGAAGTTAATTTATATTCTAATAGTTTTCCCAACTGAGTTACGAAGACCATATGTTCGGTGTAGTGTAACAGACCAGAGTCTTTGGTGGGAATTGAACCCACAACCTCCACTCAAGCAGTCTAGCACACTACCTACTAGACCACTGAGGCACCCAGTGTGGCTGTCTAGTGATCAGGCTCACTACTGAGCCATTTAGTTGACAGATCTTCGGAACTCAGGTTTGACAGAAGCTACACACTTGACTTATTCTCTTATATTTTGTCAAGTCTATAGAATCTGTCAACTCTGGATTCCGCCACTGTTGAGAGGACATCAGTTCTCAGGTAATTTTGCAATTTCATAATGGCCAGAATTTCGGCCAAGTTACCAGGTATCCTTCGTGTTTACTGGCTAAGATCAAGGTATAGTTATCTAAAAATTCAAGACCTTTGAAGAGAAGCATTGTTATTTTCCGATCCCAAAACTCAGACTGACTAGATGTATCAAACAGTCTCAAAAATAAACGAGAGAGAACAGGATGTCCACAAGTTTGTTATTAGTAATAAAATATTGCGGTCGCATTATGATCTGTCAGCACCTGGAAGAAGCTTATGTAGTCAGATTGGCTGAAGACAGTCTGAAAAAGGTGCCGACGGGATTAATTGTAGAAACATGTAGTGTACTATCGAAAATGCTAGGTCTTCGGTATACTTCCAAGTCCTTACTAATGTTTGGGGTGCAAGAATCTCCGAGGAAATTGAAAGAGGTATGGTCTGGATATTTTCGTATGTTGTTGACAATAAAGACATCACAGTTAAATCCAGTGAACACGCATGGATTCCGTCAATCTCAAAGAATGTGATCAGCGACTTTAGGAATGTAATCCTAACTTACCAACTCACATCTGGAGATTTGAACGATAAGATGAGGCAGATGGGATTGTTATTTGTAATAAAAGGTTGTGATCGCATGAGGATCTGTCAGCACCTAAAAGGAACTAAGGCGAGTAGTCAGAGTGTCAAAAGATAGCATGGTAATGACGTTTATTAAGAGGAGAGATGTACCGAGACCAGTTCTAGAAACATGTAGAATATAATCGAAAACGCTAGGTCTTCGGTGTACTTCCAAGTCCTTATTAAGGTTTGGGGTGCAAGAATCTCTAAGGAAATTGGAAGAGGTATGGCCTAGATATTTTTGAATGTTGTCGACAATAAAGACAACGCAGTTAGATCCAGTGAACACCTTCAATCCCACAGAATATGATCAGCGGATTTAAGAATGTAATCCTAACTTACCAACTCACATCTGGAGATTTGAACGATTAGAAGAGGCAGATGGGATTGTCTCTTCTCTACATATTCTCTAACTTGAAATCGATTTATCTTCGGTGTGTTATAAAGTCATCATAGCCACAAGGATGATGAGATATTTCTGGACAAAAGTAAGCTATGGTAAGAAGCTTCTCTGGATGTTGTCGACAAGTATGACATCCCGGATAGTTTTAGGAATCCATTATCAGCCGGCATTAGAATAAAGAAATCGCAGGTAGATCTAGTGAACACACTTGGATCTCGTCAACCTCACAGAATGCGATATCCAACTTACATTTGAAGATTTGATCGAATGAATGAGGCAGATGGGAATGTCTCGTCTCTACCGGGTCGTCAGCTAGATCCATTGAATAGTTTCTCGTTATATATGTTAAAATGACTTTACAGAGTTTGCAAAAGAATGCTTTGTAATAGCGGTTATCAACAGGAATGAAGAAGCGGAATCATTGCTAAAAACAAATGGAGTGTCATTGAAAACGCTATATCTTTGATGAGTTCTCAAGTCATCTTGGAGATAAGATAAGCAGATATTTCTCGAAAAGAGGGTAAGCTTTGGTTAGAAGCTTTTCTGGAGGTTGCCGACAAGTATGACATCCCGGATAGTTTCAGGAATGCATTATCTGTCGGCATCTGAACTCACATCCGAAGATTTGGATAAGTCAGTTAAAGGTAGTATCTCTACCGAGTTACTTCGGATTCAAGGAAGGAAGGAAGTCGAAGTCTAGGAATGGAAATATACCACATATTAATGTTTTGTCTGTAGACGAGCCGTGTATGCCTTAAGAGCAGCTGAAATAAACTATCATCCTGTGCGTAGGGTCTTCTTTACAAAGTCAAACAAAGATTTGCGGGTTCAAAGTCCGTATTAAACTTATCGACAAGATCTCTGAGGTATTTGGGTGAGATATGTCCAGAATCTTTTCTGCCAGTTATCGGCAATGTTGACATCACAAATATTGAATGGTTTTTGTCAATTCCAGAGACTACGCGTGATAATGAATTCCGGATTCTTTGGGATTGACGAAAACTAAATTGTTTTGAGTACGTGCTCACTGAGTTTATCTGAAATTACGGCATACGAATTGAAAGATAACGCAAATGCCTGAAGAGCATCTGAAAGAGACTATCGTGTTGTGGGTATCGCCTTCTTTAAAGCCAAACACAGAGATGGTGGTTTCAAGGCCATATCAAACTCATCGATAAACTCTAAGTTAATTGGGTGGGATATGTCTAAAATCTATTCCGCCAGTGGCGACAATGGTGATATCTCGGATAAATTTAAGGAACAGGGATTCAATCCCAGATAATGTTTTTTTTTTGCCAATTCCTGCCTTTGCACGTGATAATGAATCCAGCATTCTTTGAGATTGACGAAAATCACAGTCTCTAGGATGGAAAGCGTTTTTGCTAAGTTTATTCGGAATGTCATCTTTTTCGACAACGGACGGAAATTTTGTAAAGGGAATCTGTATTCGCTGTGGACTGTCAACATTGGCTTCAGTAGATTAATTTGAAAATTTCTTTTCGTGCCTCACTTTGGTTAAAAGTTAACAAAATATTTTAATTGAGTTTACAAAGCAATTTTTTAGAAATCTCAAGTTTATTAAATATTAAATATAATACAAAGAAATTCATTTTTGTATAACTTAATAACCTTGACCCTGCTCTTCAATTTCCCTTTCCAAAAACTTTTACCACACACTTAAATATCGTACAAATCATTTTATTTTCATTTCATTCCAAACATATTTCCTTTTCATTTTAATTCCTATTACATTCATTATTTATCCTTGGTAATCGCCCTATCCTGCTACCCCCAACAAAATCCCACCCAATGCATGTAAACTCAGAGGAAATAATTTCGTACCCGTGTACTCAATAAAAATGTCATCTCTTAACATTTCCAACAATATATGTATTTATATATTGTGTTGTGTCATTATGACATTGCACACAACAAATCATTTTCAATACTACATCCATACTCGTACAAATTACAAAGACCATTAGTATTTTCCTATAAATTAAGAAATAAATATCATTTTGAGGGGGGGGGGGGGGGGGGAGGAAATAGCTTTAACATCCGAGTGGTCAAATAGTTTACAGCAATTGTTTGTTTGCTTATTTATAATAAATGTCTTGAGTTTTGTTTTTCTATTTGTGTCTTACTCAACATCTGGGATATTTATATATCTTAATTTTCTAAAACATCATCATTATCATTATTATTGTATCATGATTATGATGTAGTGGTATTGGTCATATAGTTTTCATAAGTATCATCAAGCAAACATCAACTTGATTTGGACACTATAGTCACAAGAATCATTAATTTTAAGAGTTTAACATGCACTCTCTCCCACTTTAAGGTTCCTGTGGTTTCAATCACACTTAATGTTTATTGGACTTGAAGTGGAAAAGGACATTTTCATTATAATTCTATTTAGATAGAGGAAAGAAGAGTTTGTCTAGAAACCTTTGAGTGACTTTTGAATGAACAAAAGTCCTCTAAATTTAACATCAGTCTTTCCAGGCAGATGTGACTTTATATAGATAGGAAACGTTGAAGATTGCAAAAGCTGATGTGACGAGAAGGAGTCCTTTGATGGCCTCTTCTACACTTGCCCTAACCTTTCGTGTAGTAAGAAAACGAGCTCTGGGCCAACTCTTATTTTCTAGGACAACTGAGCGAATTAATATCATAGTTCAATGATGTGATCCAATGATATACTTCTGCTACTTTCTGTGCTAGCACAAGTCTTTGTGAGTCAGTTTACCAGACTGCCAACCTTTTAAGGACTTCAATATTAAATCCTTGCTTTATTTCCTCTTAGCTACATTTTCAGTGTTCATGGTAACAGACTAATAATAACTATTTGTATGCCTACAAATGTTTATGTATTGTATTATGATGATATTTTACAAAATCGGTAGACAGATGAAAGTAATTCATTGAAACATAAGAATCCTAGAGAGAACACATCAAATTTATCTTTGGATGATGTTTGATGAACACGCAAAAGGACCACAGACACACTAACTAATGACATTCAGATGAACTGTTGCAGACAAAATTTAAAAATTCTATTTATAATGTCAAACGTTAGAGACAGAAGTATTTTTAATCAAGATACGTTTTTTGATTCATCAGAATTTAAAAACCTGCGACCGAACTTAAAAACCTTCGACCTCATATTAATTGATGGGGAGTTGCAAGCAAACTATTCAGAGAGAGAAGTATGCCTAACATCCTCAATAAATTCCGGTATAAAATGATGGTTGAGGCTCAATGCTCCACTGGGAGTCAAGGACAACAAAAGGAGAAGAAACAGATGTTCTCAACATAGTCTTAGTCATTCAGCCGAGAATCCATTACCCGTTCTTGTGCAAGACAGCTGTAACTACTTCAATTCTGCGACTAAGTTGGTTTTCATCTAGGATTTGACAATTTTCATCTTTAGACACGGTTTAGAACGTGGATAGGCTCAATTGATGCGGAGTTGCAAGCATCACAGTATTCATGGAATAACGTAAGTCTAACATTTCGCAATAGAGGCCGATATAAGAGGATGGTTGAGGCCCAAACCTCCACTGGGAGTCAAGGATAACAGAAGGAGAAGAAACAGATGTCCTCAGCGTTGTCTTGATTATTCAGCCGAGAACTGATTGCTCGTTCTTCAGCAAGACACAGCTTTGGTTTGCAAACTATTTATGGAATGACGTATGCCTAACATCTCGCAATAGAGTCCAATATAAAAGGATGGTTGAGGCCCAATGCTCCACTGGGAGTCAGGGTCAACAGAAGGAGAAGAAACAGATGTCCTCAGCGTAGTCTTTATCCTTAAGTCGAGTACCTATTTCTCGTTCTTGTGCAAGGCAGCTTTAAGTACTTTAATTCTGCGACTAAGTTTTTTTTTCATTTAGAATTCGACAATCTGCATCTTTAGACACGGATCAAAACGGGGAGAAGGTCAATTGATGCTGAGTTGCAAGCAGAAAACTATTCATGGAATGACGTTAGCCTAACATCTCCGATATAAAAGGATGGTTGAGACCCAATGCTACACTGGGGGACAAGGTAGTCTTGATCTTCAGGGTAGTCTTGATACTTCAGTCGAGAACTGATACCTCGTTCTTTAGCAACGAGGAATAATTGATTAGAACGTGGGGAAGGTCAATTGATGTAAACCTATTATTTCACAATGGAGTCCGATATAAAACGATGGTTGAAGCCCAATGCTCCACTGGGAGACAAGAATAACAGAAGAAGAAGAAGAAACAGATATTCTCAATGTAGTCTTGATCCTTCAGTCGAGCACTGATCCCTCGTCCTTCAGCAAGATACAGCTTTGGTTTTATTCACCAGAATGTTTTCGCACAGATTAGGCACCTCCAAATGTCAAGTCCATCCTGTATTACGGCTGCGAAACATGGAAACGCACAACTGCCATCGATAAACGACTGCAAACCTTTACAAACAAATGCTTAAGGCAAATTTTTAATATATGGTGGCCGAATCGCATAAGAAATGAAGATCTACTTAATGCGACAAACCGAATGCCTGCTTCCACAGAGGTATGTCAACAGAAATGGCGGTGGATAGGCCACACACTTCGAAGGCCAAATACCAACATTGCTCGACAAGCGCTTCGTTGGAATCCATACGGAAGCGGCCGACGTGTTGGTGCACCTGCTAGAACGTGAAGAAGATCAATTGATGCGGAGTTACAAACAGCAAACTATTCTTGGAACGATGTATGCCTAACATCTCGCAATAGAGTCCGATATAAAAGGATGGTTAAGGCCCTATGCTCCACTGGAAGTCAAGGATACAGAAGAAGAAGAAGAAGAACGCACCTCCAAAATCCTTGTGCCAGCTGCCATAGCTCGTATGATTACCCCATTGGTATAGTATATTCTTTAATGTGGTTTCTTTCCATGTTTAAAACAACGTAAGTGCTAAGTCGATGAGCGATGAGTCCAAAGACACAAGTCGCGTTTGTAAAGCGAGCCGCTCGTTGCGAGACAGACTTCCGCTTGCAGCCCCAACCAACATGTTGAGCAGACGGTGCAGTTTTGTACTTTAGCAAGTACAATTATCTTAGACCCTTAGACAAAATACGTTCGAATGGCTGCAAGATAACTCTCTCTCCGACTTAGTTCCGACTTAGAATCCCTTCTGGATTGTTTATCGCATCTTCAACTAGGTTGCTCAGGTTACAAAGATGTACCACGAGGAGGTAAGAGTAGAAATGAAATATAGTTCTTACCTGGTAGCATCTCATTACATCCCAAGATACAGCTTTAAGTACTTAAATTCTGTGACTTTCATCTAGGATTCGATCATTTTCATCTTTAGACACGGATTTTATAAAGTTAAATAGTTTATTAGGAACATATTCGACAACTGAGTTTAGATGATGCTGTCGAGAAGTGGGCCTCCAAACTAATTCTCGTTCTTCTTCAAGGATTTCTCCTGCCTTATGTAGAATTCAACATTTTACATTCTTATATTGGGATTTGAAAGGGAAAATAGCTTAATGTTGACGACTATGACAAAGGAAAAAGGACCACGATTTAAGGATCAGCTTCTGGAACATCCGAATCCTTTACAGGGGTGGTGCTCTGATTCAGTTGATGGATGTCCTCGATGAATATAAATGTGATGTGGTTACTATCCAGGAAATAAGATGGAATGGCCGTAAAGACACCAAAAGGCTACCAGTATTACAGCTGTAATGAGATTAGGCACGAATTTGGTTGCGGATTTATGGTTATGGATCATTCGTTAGTTGCATCTGTATCTCTTAGTTTTTAAAGGAAATAAAAATTACAAATCATAGTCGAATACATGACTTAAACGCATACTCTATAGTCCTTAACGATATAGAGATATCGTTGCTTTTTTATTAAGAGCTTTTCGTACTTCCCTCGCCTGTCAAGCTTGAGCGTAAGCTTGACAGGCGAGTAAGGTTTGTTAGTAAGGTTTGTTATACATATTCCTTGCCGGAACATCTGTATGCTTAAGAACTTTTCAGAACTCCCTCGTTTTTCCAACTCGACCTAACGTGTGCTGGCGGCATTTGTGTATTTTTCTTGAAATCACAATGATTACAGTTAACTAACTAACTGTAAGTACTGTCACTCATACATCATTGAAGTTTTGGTCAACTGTTCCTCTTAAATACAATAACACACTTACACGTTGGTTATTTGTCCCGATTACATAGCTTTTGGGTAATCATTGAAGGCGAGCTGTTGGTACACCAAAGCAACAATAACAGGAAAACTAAAATTGAGTCATCAAACGCAATACACAATATACAAAAACATTTTGAGAATTTCAAACCAAACATAGTCATTCATGGATTGTGTGGCACGTTTAAGCGATTTGGACATTGAGTGAACGAATGAAAGGAACAACGACTTGTCGTCGACGTTCATTCATAGGATATAGAACATTTATAGTGATTTATGTAACGCAAGTCGGATGTTGACAATACAAATGAAATACGATTCATATAAAAGCATTCATTTCTAAGGCTCTAAATGAATATGCGAGGGTGGATTGGGAAAATGGGCATTATATGTATTTATTTTTTTTGTAAACTTTCTTCACTAACCTCGTATGTGAATTGTTTCAACATTCAAATACGTATAACAAATTTAATTGAAATGCGTACATGAGCACTTGTTTTCTTTTTTTTAAGGACATGTAGATTTTGATTTTCCGTTGAACAATATTAAATTAACTTTTAAAATTTATTTAAGTGGATTTGTTTTATACTGAACTTAAGCTTTGCCAATATTTGTAGGTCATAAAAAATTCATTTCAATGTCAGTCTCATAAAAGCTCACATACAGGCTTTATTAACAATTCCACTTAATCTGATGATGATTTGATTTCTTAAAGGACTTCATGTCTTTAAGGTTTCTTGGAATTTGGATATACGAACAATTGAGTAGAATTCTTAAGAAGTGAAATATTGTAATACATATTCTAAGTTATTACAAAAGTCGTGACGAAAGTTCCTTAGTGAATTAAAGAAAACAGGGTCACAGGGCTATCCTTTATATATATTTGCCCATTAATTTCTAATGAAACATAGGGCCTCATGTATCCTGATGAAACATGAGATGTAAGTTTATCGTTAGTCATCACTTTCACATCGTTCATTAAACTTCGAACTCCTGCTACTCTTTTGAAGGTTTTCAGACCTCCTGGAACCTTGAGGATTATACTAGAAGGATTGATTGTTATCCATATGACTTCTCAAAGTATGTCCCTAGCCAACCATATTTCTTAATTTGAGAAAGCGTCAGACTCACTGATAGTAGAGATCTCTACAATTTGTTGATAATTCCCATATCATGCTTTGCACAACATATTCTTAATATATTCTCCGCTGCCTCTGTTAATCACAGCGTTTTAAAGTCTCTAGGCTAAATGGGTCAAAAAGATAGGACACACTCGGATACTAAATCTAATAGGTCTACCGGGCTATGGGTCAGGCGAGATTTAACAGACTACTTAGTCAAGGAGATGGTGCTTAGTACAAAACCGAAAGTCGTATACTCTGATAGGGAGTATCGCACTCTTCTCACATTAAGGTAATTTGATTGATCTTCAAGAATAAATCAAAGATAGACATCGGCACCGATTTTGGTGTGTAGTTACTTAACTTAAATGGCCTATATTTACAACCTGTTAAAGTCATATTTTAGAAATCCATGCGCTTCAGATCTTGTGCACATATTCTCCAATTGTGTAGGCCAAGCTTAGAAAGATTTTCCTCTACTTGATCTTTAAATCGTAGTTTTTCTTAAGCTAGTATAAAACATCTCTACGTCTGCACCACTTTCGTTAGAAAAGTGCTCTCATAATATAAAATTAAAAATTGAACTTCAACTACTGCTGCATCGTTTTCTTTGAAAAATTTTCCTTATTTCCATTACCACATCTTAAGGCAAAATACATTTTGCAACATTTCATCCATCATTCAGTTACTTTTTTTATGTTCTTCTATTTTTTTGAAATAAATTTTCCTTGAAACTAAGTAACATTTGTAGTCTAACATAGCACAGGGTTGAAAAGAAAAATTTAGGGAAATAATTCATGAACTTTTAAATGGTAAGCTTTATTACCATGAAATTTCACATGGCTACTGAGGAGGAGTATTAGAGTTTAGAATTTGGAGTCTGTAAACTTATCAAGTGGGGAGCTATATAACCTCAAAATAGGGCACCTCAAATATTTTCGATAATTAAAAACGATCTAGAAGTTACATTTTTGATCCGATATATACAAAATTTGACAGCTGAGATCTTTTAGAAATAAAATTAAACAAATTTTGGAAAAATCGGAAAAAATTTGGAAACGATATTAGCAAAACTCTAGGCCTGAGTCTACAAAAAGTTGCTTTTTTCCGAAATCGAATATCTTATTAACTATATATGATAAACCATACGTGTAGCGATGTTGTTTTGTCGATCTCAGCTAGCAGAAAATGTGACTTCTGTATCGTTTTCAATTTTCGACAAAACCCTAAGTGCTCTTCACGGGCATATATGTAGCTCCCCTCCTGAGCTTTATGCCCAAATTCTAAACTTAAGCTCGCATACTCCCCTTTGATAGCCATGTGAAATGTTATTGAGCTTACGATTTTAAAGTTATTGTATTATTTCCCTATTTTTTTTCAACCCACTGTGCATGCTTTGGCATAAGTTCGTTTTTATATTTGTTTGTTATTTAACGCCTTAGGTTAGGGATTATTAATATTAGCATTATCATAAATTTACATACACCGATATCAAAATAAAAACACACATATAGGTATTTATCACTAAACGGAAAATATTTGTAAGGCCTTAATATAGGCCTCTTTAAAAATCATGGAAAGAAACGTGTTAATCTGCCTTCTAAAAGGACTTTTTTAAAATTAAGATAGAACTCAAAACCTATAATGATTGGATCGGTGAGAGGGTTTATTTCCAGAATCATCGATTTAACGAAGACTGTACGTTTTAGATTTTCAAGGCTTTTGTATGTCTTACTTCTTTAGATCTTCTAAGTCCTCTGCTTTTCATTATTGATGTTCTAATGGCAGGTCTAAAAGTTCAAAAGTGCTGGCCTTACATCCAGTGACATACAAAGGGAAAAATGTCCTTGAGGCCCCTTTAGCCAATAATTTTTACCTCGAGGTTTTTTTAAATAAATAAAACAACAATAAAACATAATAAGAAGCCCCATGTGACATGTTCATGAGCCATTCATGATAAAGAGAAAAAATAAACTTAAATCAATCAAATCAAAACCTTGTACATACGTGCATCACTCATACATACATCTGTACCTATATACATATATGTAATACAAATATGTATATTTACACTTTAAACACATGCTGACTGACACATCAATAATAGTACGTTAACGTCTCGTTAAACTTACTCTTCATCCGTACTCATCGCTCTAAGAGCCAACATAAAAGTGATGAAAATGTTGTGCGTACCACGCCTAGAATTTTCTTCTATCAACGCAACTTTACAATTTTCCTTATTTTTTAATACTCGTACCCAAATTAAAAAATGTCTGCATTTGTCAAATAATCCATCAAACTTAATGTCAGTTTTTTTTTTGCATGTGACAAAGTGTTTTACATATTATTTACAATTTTTTAGAACAAAGAAAATGAGAAAAAAGTGTTGAAACATATAAAAGAACAAAAAAAACAAAATGTTGAAAAATATATTTTAATTTTCTTTGTTTGTCTTAAATAGCAAAATACAAAAGATCGGTCACAAGGACATGCTTTGTGTGTGTGTGTCAACCTTAAGCATGATTTGCTTTTGTACAGCTTTCGTCAAATCCAATTTATTTAAATTCAAATATTTTTGATTATTTAGATAGATTCAAATTTACTACTTATTCCCTTTGACACCTGACAACTCTACGTGTTTGAATAAGTTTATATTTATCTTTATTTTGCTCATAGTCATCTGTGCTTTGCATGGTAAATTAATTTTCATATATCCTGTATTCATCTTATTACTTACAACATTTTTTATTTAATCTTTAAGTATGCCTTGTAAATATTTAATATGTTTAAATTGTTTTTTGTATTCTTTTTCGTTGCAGGTATGTACTTTCATGGATTGGTGTTAATTAAGCTGATGAGGTATATTTAAAATTTACATTAATCGATTGACATCGATTCCATCATTTATAGCATACAAGTAAGTATGTATTCACAATTAATTTTGTGAAACAAAAACATAACCGGCAATCTCTGTTTGTTCTCAATAAAGACTGTAGAAATTATAAAACTCTTATTAATTTTAAGTTATTTGTAAAATTATTTTTAATTTTAAGTTATTTGTAAAATTATTTTTAATTTTAAGTTACTAGTAAAATTATTTTTAATTTAAGTTATTTGTAAAATTATTGTATAAAAATCCACTTCATAACATTTAAAGCTCTCTACAAACTAAACAATTTAATCCTTTAAATCATCAACAACTTGCTTTCTCATCTAAATATTTACTTTCCCCAGCCACTGGACTCCCATTTTCAAATTAATTTGCTTGCTTTTAAAACAATTTAATTAGAAGAGAAAAATAAGGATTTCAAACTTAATTTTTATATTTTTACTACACTCAGTTTAAACATAAATTGTTAAGAAAGAATAATAGACCTTAATTAACAAGATTTTATACTTTTTGTGCAAATGAAAGTTAAAAAGAGAAAAAACTTTTCTGCTTCGCTTCCATCCACAATTTGCATTTAAAATAAGAATTATTTTGTAATACATTTTTTCAAACAAACAATTTCTCTATTGTTAGGAGGAAATTCTTAGAGTATACGAATAGCAAGTTCAAAGTTGCTGCATTAGTTTACTGATGTTAATACAAAGACAAATATTAACATACAGACATACTCTTATAATCGTTTCTTATTAGATGTGCAATTATTTTTTTTAACATCCAACTTTCACTTTTCTTTGAAGAGTTGTCTGAGGAATAATTAAATGATTTAGTTTTGAGTTGCAGCTTTGGAACTGTTGGGTTATATTTTAAATAAACTTTTACAACTCTCACAACAAGCATTGTAATACTTAAATCTAATTTAAGCTATTTAAGCTCTTTTTAATTCCTTCTACAAACTAGTATATTTACTAAAGCAACTGCGAGGGTGACATTGTAATTTTCTTGAACTATTGTCTGTTGGTAACTTGCGCTTTTGGGCTGCATGCCAGAAGACTTAATCTTCAATTCTTTGACTCTGTCGTAGTTATCATAACACAGAAGAGGAGAAGACAGTAACTCGTCTTCTCTTCCACTGCCCCGATCTCTCAACTTCATGGGCTCTCAATCTGGGGGCACCTTTTCTGCATGATTTATCGGATCTAGCGAGTATTGACATTCTTAAAATAGACTCATTTATCAGGGCTTCGGGATGGCTTGATAAGCCTCTCACTGATAGCCTGGAATAACTATTTTTGTTCTTTTTTCCAGTCTATCCCTTGCAGGTACCACAAAGGGAACTCTTTTAGGGCCCAAGTGACGCTGACCTATCATCGGCTGCCTGTATAACCTAACCTATCGTCTGTTAAATCGTGAGTTTTGATTTATAATGTAAAATAAAAAGAATACATGTTCAAGGAATCTTATATTTTTATTATCACTTATAAGAATATATAAACTGCTCTCTGGCGGATAGATCAACTAATGTTGCCTTTCAAAGCGTCAAACGTATCTTGCTCTCCTAAAGAAGCTATGCTTGAAATATCCCGAGATAAGATAGTCCAAAGACAAATTGAAAATTTACAATAGCAAAATGTAAAACTAAGTGTTCACCTAAATAATATATGACGCTGTATTATAGCCATTTCCTCTTTGATTTTGTGGAGTTCAGGAACCTTTGATTCCGCTAGCCCATAAACCACACCATACCATAGTTTTTTTATGGATGTAATGGTAGCTTTTAGTACTCTTCAAATGGCATTTGTGTTTATTAACAAAATGTGCCAGTAATACTCTTCATTACTAAACAACGTTTCACGATAAAACCCGAATTCTTGCACAAGTTGAATATTGTACGCTTTAAGGCCGAATTCCCTGCGTTCAATACGAAGAATTTAAGCACGGTATTCGCGTCTATAAGTCTATAGTCGTCTCAGCGTTTATAACATTCACTTATAGTAGGCTCTAGATATCGAAAAGATATCTGATCACTAGAGATTGAAGAAGTCCAGAGGTAATCCAAGGTTTTTATAGAAACTAGTACCAACAATATTGTAGGGACTACGAGGTCAAGACCATATAATAATTCAAATGGACTACACTTCAAGGGATGAAACGATTACAGGCTTCGAACTGACTTAATATTGGTGGCACAACCCGTGAAATGCGGCTTTTCATGCATATATCTTAATTACAGCCCTATAAGATTTTAAACGATTTATCAAAACACTCTCGTTAAAAAAAAACTATTAAGTTTTAAAGTCATGAATGAAAAGATTAATTTTATTCCACTTATTGTCTGCCTGAATCCATATTCAGTTTTCTATGAATATAATCTGTTTAGTAGAACATTTTCAACGTTGTACTATATCAGACATTTTAATCACTTTATAGGAGTTACATATGAGAGCGCTTTAGATATTAGTACCAGCTTTGAAAACGATGTTATTGTACTCTACGCCCTCATAGATGTTGAGATTAATCAAAATTGGATTTAATAATAGACCAATGCTTTTACATTACACTCGATACATTGTTTTTTCTACCAAAAGTGAAATAAAAGTAGATAATGAACAATGGAAAACACATAAACGCACAAACAAACATACATTTCATGAGCTTTTTCTGATGGATAACCGTCTCTATTAGTTGTTTTCGAATTAGATTAATATACCGCTTCTCTTTTTTATGGGACTTTTCAAAACTACCATACAGAAAATCTATGTATGGAAGTCCAACATCTTTATATTAAAGAGAGTCTTTGGTTAGACCATTGCCTAGATTATGCTATTTTACATCTGTTAATGTCTATAGGGACAAAAACGCAATTATGGTCGCACTGCAAGCCCATATTAAAGAATGTTTATTAAATGATTTACATGGATTTAAAGAGATTTCAAGAATTAGAATTGTTAGTAAATATTTTTTTAATGTTCAACCTAACCTAATGAAGCAAACATAATACTTTCCTTTGGCTTATCGTTTGAAAAGTTTTCAAGTTTTTTTGTACATACATAAGTATATGAAAGTCATACGTAAAGTTTATAAAACATGTCATGTCTTTAACTACTACTTTGTAATGTCATTATATGACATCGTGTGTTCTTGGCGAGTACATGTAATGAAATAATGTAATGACAAAGAGAAACTTTAATTTCCAACGCTAAAATGTTGAAAAAGACTTGTCAAACTAAGTTTAAACATTATAACACAACAAACATGAGCAAAATTTGAAGCATGATGGAATATTTAGCTGCATTTATTGTAGAACACAGCACTGGCAATAAGCTTAATTTTCTGAAAAGAAACGAAGTGGCTGTGTTAGAAATGAACAAAAAAAATGTAAAAATGATATGAAACTTTCACACAGTTTTGTTTGCTTAACAATTATTTGGCGTCGCATATCAACAGCAATGAAAATGAGTTAGCTGCAAATTTTTTGCTTATTGTTTAGCGTCAGTTGTATGTTTTGGCGCCATTTCTAACGTTTTGAGTTGATTCTACTTCTGCATTTTCAATAGATTAAGAGCAAAAGTTGTCATGTAGGAAGGAATTAATTATTACATTTAGATATTTATTCATATATATTTTCTTGTACTTGTGTGTGATAGCTTAATGGTGTATGAGTGATATTGCGATTATTAAATGATCCCATAAAGAAATGACAAGAGATACTTATTGTTGACAAGTTCTAGTTGTAGGTGTTGATAATTGGATACCTCAAGTTTTTGAGATATAAAGACCTGCAATGTACATATGGTATTTTCTTGTAACTATTTTTTTTTTATTTTCATAAATATCATTTAATTATATTTTCTTTCTTGATGACCTCTGAAAAGTGACTGTGAAAGCTGGCACCTAATTAACTAATTTGGCTAAACCTTTTCAAATCCTCAACATTGAATCTATGTATATTTTAGTTCCCATAAAAAGTTGCATTCCTTTGCATAAAATCATCAAATTGCACTATTAGTTACTTACATAAATGGTCTACATTTACAGCCTGTTGGGTCAAAGGCCGAACATATTTTAGAATTCCATGCGCATATTCTCCAATTTCGCGGGCTTAGCTTTAAAAAACTTTCCTCTACTTGATCTTTTCACCGAAGTTTCGAACATCCTCATCTAACATAAGCGGCCGTTTTTATTCTAATTTTTGCTTTTTCATAGCAATTCTTTTTCGGCTGTCCCTAAATTTTTTTGAGCTCTACATGATTAGTGTCCTTACAAATACTATGATTTGTCGAGGTTAATAGGCAATTTTTGTGAGATAGTTTTGTCGTTTCGTCCTGCGGGAATTTTGAGAAAATCGATCTTACAGTTTTAACTTAATTTTTCAAAAAAACCTATGCTATAGAATTTTGAGATTTTTACACCATATTTTTGGCGTATAGAGCAAAGTAGCACAAAAAAATCTATTTTGAAGGATATAGAACTAAACAGACACTATTTTTCTCAGAAACTAGACGAGTTAACCGAAAACGGATTGCAGATTTGAAAAATTTGGGGTCCAAAACCTAAAGTGGCATCATTAACTCAAAATGTGGATTAATGGCGGATAGAGCACATAAACTCCCGCACGATGGTTTGTGTCACATCTTATTCCACTAAGCCATTTCATTAAGTTTGAAAACAAGCAAGAAATGAATATTCGGAGCTATATCTAAAAAATATGAAGGAAAATAAGCCATGAAAACTATACATGTGTGGGCCCTTGCATTTCTAGATGGAAAAAACACTTTTATCTTGGTTTCAAAGGCTCATTAAATCAACACAATTAGTTGGTCGAATATTCGTACATTGATTGTTTTCACTTTTCCAATGTGGAAAGGGTTGACATGACTTTATTGGCTAAAAACCCTATCATTGTCTATCCCTTGCACAACTCCAAAAATTGTAAAATGTTTGTGGTGGATTGTTATCAAGTACGGCACCCACCTTGCGAAGGCTTTCTCCTTCCAAAGTGAAAATTTAAAACACTGAACCACACTTTTCTTCTTCTTTCTCTGTTAACCATGACTCCCAGTGGAGCATAGGGCCTATGGTGTCCGAAATCTCTCTGCCATTTTCAATCGGTAAAAACCTTATCGTGGATTTTTACAATTGCTGCGGATGTAGAGACCCCAACTACGCGTCCACTTCATTCGACATCTTCCATGGTTGTAGGGCCACATCGAAATTCTGAAACCACAACTTCAGCATAAAATAGAGTGCAGAGTCCAAAAAATATTTATCAATCATAGACTTGTTTTGAGTGATGATTATGAAAGAGTTTTTCGCGGACCCCTAAGAGGTTCGTAAAGTCCTCCAGGGGGCCGCGGACCACTACTTGAGAATCTGTGGTCTAAATAAATGTGGTCTTGATAGGAACAAGCTGTTTACTAATTTACATTTCTCTCGAAATCCTGCATATTAAACACTTCGTTTTTATATAGAAAAAATGCAAGGAAATGCTCCTGAATAAATCATGATTTTGCAAATTATCATTAAAAGACTTAATTATGAAAAATAACTAGACAACAAGATAATTTACATGAAACATGCCTTTACCAAAAGACTTGAAAAAAAAAACTGTAGAAAATTGCAACATTTAAAATTTTTAACATTCCTGCGAATTGCAGTAAAGAAAATTCTACTTAATACTTTGAAGCTTTAACAACATCATCATCATCAGCAGCATCAACAACACATTCTCAACTGCAAATAATTAGTTCCAATTTTCTCTGGATGCTATCCAGCCAAGCTGTCAAGTACTGGAAAATGCATAGTAGTACTGAGTGTAGGTTCATAGATCTAACATCATGACCAGCAGAGTCTTATAAGAAGAAGCTATAAAATGATTATTTTTAAATTATTTCTCTTCATATAGTTTTATTCTCTATTGTATTGTCAACATTTCTGTTTAGAAAATGTTGAATTTATGTTGGGGGAATTTTTTGTAATAATTTTTCTTCCATTTTCATGCTGTTGTCTATCAGTAATTAAGTTTTAGGAAAATTGCCAATGGCATTTTGTAGTCATAGTTGTAATTATCTTAGTAGTCCATAGAAGTAGATAGTGTTGTCCCATTGGTGCTTGAAAAATTGTTTAGCAATTTGTTATTATTAAGTGTTTTTATATTTCAGTAATTATTTTAAGCTGTGAAAATATTATTCTAAGATTGAAAAATGAAGTGAGAAAATTGTTTATAATAAGACTCACAGTATTATCATTTTATATTAATTAGGCAATAAACTTTTTAAGTTTTTACCTAAAAAATGTCATGCCTTAATTTAATAAATTAATCGTTATTTATTAAAAAAAAATCGATAAGAAAAATTTTCGATAAAAATGTTTTTCTATAGAAAAATTTTCGATAGAAATATTTTTCTATAGAAAAATTTTTGTATAAAAAATGTTCAATCAATATATTTTTGTATAGAAAATTTTCCGATATAAATATTTTTCTATTGAAAAATTTTTGATAGAAATATTTTTCTATAAAAAAATGTTCGATTAAATTATTTTTCTATAGAAAAACTTTCGATAGAAAGTTTTTTTTATAGAAATATTTTTCTATAACAAAAATTTTCGCTAAAACTATTTTACCATTGAAAATTTTTCGACAAAAATATTTTTCTATTGAAAAATTTTCTATAAAAATATTTTTCTATACAAATATTTTCGGTAAAAATATTTTTCTGTACTAAAATTTTCGATAGAAATATTTTTCTATAGAAAAATTTTCGATAATAAAATTTTTCAACAGAAAATTTTGCGACAGAAAAATTTTCGATACTAAAATTTTTCGATAGAAAAATTTTCGATACAAAAATTTTTCTATAGAAAAATTTAAGATAGTAAAATTTTTCTATACAAAAATTTTTAATAATAAAATTTTTCTATAGAAAGATTTTCAATAGAAATATTTAGCTATAGAAAAATTTTCAATAGAAATATTTTTCTATAGACAAATTTTCAATAGAAATATTTTTCTATAGACAAATTTTCAATAGAAATATTTTTCTATAGAAAAATTTTCTATAGAAAAATTTTCAATAGAAATATTTTTCTATAGAAAAATTTTCAATAGAAATATTTTTTCTATAGAAAAATTTTCAATAGAAATATTTTTCTATAGAAAAATTTTCGATAGGAATATTTTTCTATAGAAAAATTTTCAATAGAAATATTTTTCTATATAAACATTTTCAATAGAAATATTTTTCTATAGAAAAATTTTCGATAGAAATATTTTTCTATAGAAAAATTTTCGATAGAAATATTTTTCTATAGAAAAATTTTCGATAGAAATATTTTTCTATAGAAAAATTTTCGATAGAAATATTTTTCTATAGAAAAATTTTCGATAGAAATATTTTTCTATAGAAAAATTTTCGATAGAAATATTTTTCTATAGAAAAATTTTCGATAGAAATATTTTTCTATAGAAAAATTTTCGATAGAAATATTTTTCTATAGAAAAATTTTCGATAGAAATATTTTTCTATAGAAAAATTTTCGATAGAAATATTTTTCTATAGAAACATTTTCAATAGAAATATTTTTCTATAGAAAAATTTTCAATAGAAATATTTTTCTATAGAAAAATTTTCAATAAAAATATTTTTCTATAGAAAAATTTTCAATAGAAATATTTTTCTATAGAAAAATTTTCAATAGAAATATTTTTCTATAGAAAAATTTTCAATAGAAATATATTTCTATAGAAAAATTTTCAATAGAAATATTTGTCTATAGAAAAATTTTCAATAGAAATATTTTTCTATAGAAAAATTTTCAATAGAAATATTTTTCTTTAGAAAAATTTTCAATAGAAATATTTTTCTATAGAAAAATTTTCAATAGAAATATTTTTCTATAGACAAATTTTCAATAGAAATATTTTTCTATAGACAAATTTTCAATAGAAATATTTTTCTATAGAAAAATTTTCAATAGAAATATTTTTCTATAGAAAAATTTTCAATAGAAATATTTTTCTATAGAAAAATTTTCAATAGAAATATTTTTCTATAGAAAAATTTTCAATAGAAATATTTTTCTATAGAAAATTTTTCAATAGAAATATTTTTCTATAGAAAAATTTTCAATAGAAATATTTTTCTATAGAAAAATTTTCAATAGAAATATTTTTCTATAGAAAAATTTTCAATAGAAATATTTTTTTATAGAAAAATTTTCAATAGAAATATTTTTCTATAGAAAAATTTTCAATAGAAATATTTTTCTATAGAAACATTTTCAATAGAAATATTTTTCTATAGAAAAATTTTCAATAGAAATATTTTTCTATAGAAAAATTTTCAATAGAAATATTTTTCTATAGAAAAATTTTCAATAGAAATATTTTTCTATAGAAAAATTTTCAATAGAAATATTTTTCTATAGAAAAATTTTCAATAGAAATATTTTTCTATAGAAAAATTTTCAATAGAAATATTTTTCTATAGAAAAATTTTCAATAGAAATATTTTTCTATAGAAAAATTTTCGATAGAAAAATTTTTCTATAGAAAAATTTTTAATAGAAATATTTTTCTATAGAAAAATTTTCGATAGAAATATTTTTCTATAGAAAAATTTTCGATAGAAAAATTTTTCTATAGAGAAATTTTCGATAAAATAACTTTTCTGTAGAAAAATGTTTAATAAACAAATTTTTCTGTAGAAAAATTTTCAATAAAAAAATTTCGCTAAAAATGTTTTACTGTTGAAGAATTCTCTATAATCAAGATCCTATCCTTTCTCTACTAACCACTTTTCCAATTCTCTTAAGAAAATAGTACAAATGGCGAAAAGAATAAAACTTAAAAAAACTTTTGCCAAGTCTACATATTTACCACAAATAGATTTGTGTTGCATAACGTAGGGCTCAAATTTCTAACTAAAAATTTTGATTAATTTCAAATCCAATTTTCATGGTCAGTAAAAGTATTTTCTAGTCATGTTATGCCCAATGGAATAATATTTGTTGTATCGGCTATATATTAATTTTCTCCCCCAATTCTAGAGAATTGCATTTTTCAAAGAAAAATAAATTTAAATGGCATTTGCTCTATAAACGTACTCAATATATTTTGCAATATTTTCCATATTAAACTAAACTTAGTAAAATATAATAAATTTTCTGGAATTCAATTTACAAAGCGTTCAACCGGCAACCAATACATATATTTATATGTGAACAATATTAATTTCCTTAAAGGACAATTGTTAAATGAACTAGGATTTATTGTGGAAATTGTTGGTGACGTCAAACTACAATAATAAATTGAATATATTTCGCACAATTGAAACTATGTTTCATCTTCCAGAGAATTTGCATCAATAGGTCAATTAAGAACTTCCTCTCTAGTCTAAAATATAATAATTTCATAAGTTTCCCTAAGTAATACTTGTACTATTATGTAAATTTATGTGTGTGGGCCTTTTAAAGTTTGCCATGTCTGTATATAAATATTTCCTTTGCTATTTGCAATTCTAAATAAATTTCATAGTTTGGGAGAACAGAAGCTTTAGATTTCTATTTCTATTTGTTAGATATCTTATTTATAAATTGTATTTCGTTTGTTAAGCCCCCAAGATTTACTATTCCATTACCAAAGATATCCCATTATCATATTGCAACTACATTTAATGCTAATGATTGTGTATACACTTCGATTCGAATACTAGAGGGTTTAGATATACATATATTAAATATATTTCTAAGATAACATTATTCGAGTATGTTTATTCTTTACAAAAACGAAAGGACATCTGTTAATATTTGTGAAATTCAAGGAAATTTTCTATTTATTCAGTCAATGGGTATTAAATAGAAATTCCAATTTACGCTTTAATTTTGATTGAATGTCGAAAATTTAAATATGCAAAAATTTGAATTTAGAGTGAAGCTAATTAATTATCAAGCCTTTTAGGATTTTTTTATATCACAAATATCTTTAAATCTTATTTGCACTTTTTAATACAATTTTTGTAGGATTGTCTTATTGAAATTAAGATAAAGGAGATTTTTAAAACATTATAGTAGGCATTGTTTTCGAAAGAAAAGTTGAGGATGGAAAGATATTTCTATAGAAAAGTTGACGATAGGACAACATTTTTATAGAAAAGTTGACGATAGGCCAACATTTTTATAAAAAAGTTGACGATAGGAAGACATTTCTATAGACAAGTTGACCATAGGAAGACATTTCTATAGGATAGTTGACGATAGGAAGACATTTTTATAGAAAAGATGACGATAGGACAGCATTTCTATAGAAAAGTTGACGATAGGACAACATTTCTACAGAAAAGTTGATGATAGGACAACATTTCTATGAAAAAATTGACGACAGGTTAACATTTCTATAGAAAAGTTGACGATAGGACAACATTTCTGAAGAAAAGTTGACGATAGGACAATATTTCTATAGAAAAGTTGACGATAGGGCACTATTTCTATAGAAAAGTTGACGATAGGACACTATTTCTATAGAAAAGTTGACGATAGGACACTATTTCTATAGAAAAGTTGACGATAGGACAACATTTCTATAGAAAAGTTGACAATACTACATTTCTATAGAAAAGTTGTCGATAGGACAACATTTCTATAGAAAAGTTGTCAATAGGACAACATTTCTATAGAAAAGTTGTCGATAGGACAACATTTCTATAGAAAAGTTGTCGATAGGACAACATTTCTATAGAAAAGTTATCGATAGGACAACATTTCTATAGAAAAGTTGTCGTTAGGACAACATTTCTATAGAAAAGTTGTCGATAGGACAACATTTGTATAGAAAAGTTGACGATAGGACAACATTTCTATAGAAAAGTTGACGATAGGACAACATTTCTATAGAAAAGTTGACGATAGGACAACATTTCTATAGAAAAGTTGACGATAGGACAACATTTCTATAGAAAAGTTGACGATAGGACAACATTTCTATAGAAAAGTTGACGATAGGACAACATTTCTATAGAAAAAATGCCATAGGACAACATTTCTATAGAAAAGTTGACGATAGGACAACATTTCTATAGAAAAGTTGGCGATAGGACAACATTTCTATAGAAAAGTTGACGATAGGACAACATTTCTATAGAAAAGTTGACGATAGGACAACATTTCTATAGAAAAGTTGACGATAGGACAACATTTCTATAGAAAAGTTGAAGATAGGACAACATTTCTATAGAAAAGTTGAAGATAGGACAACATTTCTATAGAAAAGTTGACGATAGGACAACATTTCTATAGAAAAGTTGACGATAGGACAACATTTCTATAGAAAAGTTGACGATAGGATAACATTTCTATAGAAAAGTTGACGATTGGACAACATTTCTATAGAAAAGTTGACGATAGGACAACATTTCTATAGAAAAGTTGACGATAGTACAACTTTTCTATAGAAAAGTTGTCGATGGGAGGACTTTTCTATAGAAAAGTTGTCGATGGGAGGACTTTTCTATAGAAAAGTTGTCGATGGGAGGACTTTTCTATAGAAAAGTTGTCGATGGGAGGACTTTTCTATAGAAAAGTTGTCGATGGGAGGACTTTTGTGTAGAGAAGTTGTCGATGGGAGGACTTTTCTATAGAAAAGTCGTCGATATGAGGACTTTTATATAGTCGATGGGAAACTTTACTATGTAACTGTAGGTCTACATTACAAATGCCAAAGTCTTTTTCTGCATTAAATCCTTAACCACAAAATTTTTGTTTGCTAAAACATGTCGAAAGAACTCTTACAAACATACATATAGCCTTAAAAACATACATATGTCCCTTCACTTATTTGCTCAGCTGCGTTTAGTACTTTATTTCGAATATCGATTAGATTGAATCTAACATTTTCCAAGTGTTGTCATGATTTTCCCTTGGAGTTATTTTATACGCCTGAAATGTGAGGCAATGAAAATAAGATGATATGTATGAGAATTGAAAATGGTCAAGGTATGATGACGTATGAAAATATATTAGACCGATTCGTTAAAATTGAATTTTTGGGTTACCTCCTAAAAATAGAGTTTTATTGTTTTAATTTGCAATTTTCGATCATACATATAAATAAAATTTACTTGTTATTCGGGAAAAGATTTTATAACAAGAAATATCGAGATGTTATTCTAAATTTTATGAAACGTTATTTGTAAGGGGTGAAGGGGAAATCTTATTTTGTCAAGCCGATTTAATACAAATGGCTAATGGATACTTGTGTCTCAATGAATATGCAGATATTGATGATGTGGATGTTGAACATATTTGAAATTCTATTTTATAATGGCGTTGCTATGTAAATTTTCAATTGTTAATTTTAGACACAAAACATCATTCATTCTCGCACCATAAGTGAGTTTGCACTTGCTATTGTTTTGTCTGGTCATTATATGCAAATAAGGGCCAATATTTCCACCAAAAGCTTATTCATCATTTTATTATTTTGTGGGTGTTTTTTGTTTTCTTTTCAGATATTATTCACGGCAAACTGTTTCAAAACAATCGTTTCTTGGAGATTGATTATGCTCAAGGTCGTGACATACCACCTGGCTATACAGCTAAAATAGCTGAAACTTTGCAGGATTGGATTAATTCTTGTGATGCGATTTCCAATTGTATTGTGGATCAAATTAATCGTGCTAATGCTGAAAAGGCTAAGAAATTGGATAATAAGAAGCAAATTGAACAGGAGGTGAGTTTGGTGTTGAGAAATTAGACAGTGACTACGGTTATGTCTAGAGCTACGAATTGACTATGAATAGAACTTTGACTGGAACTAGGACTTGAGTTATAAAGATCCTAGATATGATAGACAGAAATTTTTAGAAAATATGTTGGTAAATCGATTTTTCTATACAAAAATTTTCCTATAGAATAATTTTTGATAAAAATATTTTTCTATAGAAAAATTTTTGATAAAAATATTTTTCTATAGAAAAATTTTTGATAAAAATATTTTTCTATAGACAAATTTTTGATAAAAATATTTTTCTATAGAAAAATTTTTGATAAAAAAATATTTTTCTATAGAAAAATTTTTGATAAAAATATTTTTCTATAGAAAAATTTTTGATAAAAATATTTTTCTATAGAAAAATTTTGATAAAAATATTATTCTATAGAAAAATTTTTGATAAAAATATTTTTCTATAGAAAAATTTTTGATAAAAATATTTTTCTATAGAAAAATTTTCGGTAAAAAAAATTTTTGATAATAATATTTTTCTATAGAAAAATTTTTGATAAAACTATTTTTCTATAGAAAAATTTTTGATAAAAATATTTTTCTATAGAAAAATTGTTGCTAAAAATATTTTTCTATAGAAAAATTTTTGCTAAAAATATTTTTCTATAGAAAAATTTTTAATAAAAATATTTTTCTATAGAAAAATTTTTAATAAAAATATTTTTCTATAGAAAAATTTTTAATAAAAATATTTTTCTATAGAAAAATTTTTAATAAAAATATTTTTCTATAGAAAAATTTTCGATAAAAAAATTTTTCTATAGAAAAATTTTTGATATAAATATTTTTCTATAGAAAAATTTTGGATAAAAATATTTTTCTATAGAAAAATTTTGGATAAAAATATTTTTCTATAGAAAAATTTTTGATAAAAATATTTTTCTATAGAAAAATTTTTGATAAAAATATTTTTCTATAGAAAAATTTTTGATAAAAATATTTTTCTATAGAAACATTTTTGATTAAGATATTTTTCTATAGAAAAATTTTTGATAAAAATATTTTTCTATAGAAAAATTTTTGATAAAAATATTTTTCTATAGAAAAATTTTTGGTAAAAATATTTTTCTATAGAAACATTTTTGATAAAAATATTTTTCTATAGAAAAATTTTTGATAAAAATATTTTTCTATAGAAAAATTTTTGATAAAAATATTTTTCTATAGAAAAATTTTTGATAAAAATATTTTTCTATAGAAAAATTTTTGATAAAAATATTTTTCTATAGAAAAATTTTTGATAAAAATATTTTTCTATAGAAAAATTTTTGATAAAAATATTTTTCTATAGAAAAATTTTTGATAAAAATATTTTTCTATAGAAAAATTTTGGATAAAAATATTTTTCTATAGAAAAATTTTTGATAAAAATATTTTTCTATAGAAAAATTTTGGATAAAAATATTTTTCTATAGAAAAATTTTTGATAAAAATATTTTTCTATAGAAAAATTTTTGATAAAAATATTTTTCTATAGAAAAATTTTTGATAAAAATATTTTTCTATAGAAAAAGTTTTGATAAAAATATTTTTCTATAGAAAAAGTTTTGATAAAAATATTTTTCTATAGAAAAATTTTTGATAAAAATATTTTTCTATAGAAAAATTTTTGATAAAAATATTTTTCTATAGAAAAATTTTTGATAAAAATATTTTTCTATAGAAAAATTTTTGATAAAAATATTTTTCTATAGAAAAATTTTTGATAAAAATATTTTTCTATAGAAAAATTTTTGATAAAAATATTTTTCTCTAGAAAAATTTTTGATAAAAATATTTTTCTCAAGAAAAATTTTTGATAAAAATATTTTTCTCTAGAAAAATTTTTGATAAAAATATTTTTCTCTAGAAAAATTTTTGATAAAAATATTTTTCTATAGAAAAATTTTTGATAAAAATATTTTTCTATAGAAAAATTTTTGATAAAAATATTTTTCTATAGAAAAATTTTTGATAAAAATATTTTTCTATAGAAAAATTTTTGATAAAAATATTTTTCTATAGAAAAATTTTTGCTTAAAATATTTTTCTATAGAAAAATTTTTGTTAATAATATTTTTCTATAAAAAAATTTTTGCTAAAAAATATTTTTATAGAAAAATTTTTGCTAAAAATATTTTTCTATAGAAAAATTTTTGCTAAAAATATTTTTCTATAGAAAAATTTTTGCTAAAAATATTTTTCTATAGAAAAATTTTTGCTAAAAATATTTTTCTATAGAAAAATTTTTACTTAAAATATTTTTCTATAGAAAAATTTTTGCTTAAAATATTTTTCTATAGAAAAATTTTTGTTAATAATATTTTTCTATAAAAAAATTTTTGCTAAAAAATATTTTTATAGAAAAATTTTTGCTAAAAATATTTTTCTATAGAAAAATTTTTGCTAAAAATATTTTTCTATAGAAAAATTTTTGCTAAAAATATTTTTCTATAGAAAAATTTTTGCTAAAAATATTTTTCTATAGAAAAGTTGTTGCTAAAAATATTTTTCTATAGAAAAATTTTTGCTAAAAATATTTTTCTATAGAAACATTTTTGATAAAAAAATTTTTCTATAGAAAAATTTTCGATAAAAAATTTTTCTATAGAAAAATTTTCGATAAAAAATTTTTCTATAGAAAAATTTTCGATAAAAAATTTTTCGATAAAAAATTTTTCTATAGAAAAATTTTCGATAAAAAATTTTTCTATAGAAAAATTTTCGATAAAAAAATTTTTCTATAGAAAAATTTTTGATAAAAATATTTTTCTATAGAAAAATTTTCGATAAAAATATTTTTCTATAGAAAAATTTTTGATAAAAATATTTTTCTATAGAAAAATTTTTGCTAAAAATATTTTTCTATAGAAAAGTTGTTGCTAAAAATATTTTTCTATAGAAAAATTTTTGCTAAAAATATTTTTCTATAGAAACATTTTTGATAAAAAAATTTTTCTATAGAAAAATTTTCGATAAAAAATTTTTCTATAGAAAAATTTTCGATAAAAAATTTTTCTATAGAAAAATTTTCGATAAAAAATTTTTCGATAAAAAATTTTTCTATAGAAAAATTTTCGATAAAAAATTTTTCTATAGAAAAATTTTCGATAAAAAAATTTTTCTATAGAAAAATTTTTGATAAAAATATTTTTCTATAGAAAAATTTTTGATAAAAATATTTTTCTATAGAAAAATTTTTGATAAAAATATTTTTCTATAGAAAAATTTTTGATAAAAATATTTTTCTATAGAAAAATTTTCGATAAAAAAATTTTTCTATAGAAAAATTTTTGATAAAAATATTTTTCTATAGAAAAATTTTTGATAAAATTATTTTTCTATAGAAAAATTTTCGATAAAAAAATTTTTCTATAGAAAAATTTTTGATAAAAATATTTTTCTATAGAAAAATTTTTGATAAAAATATTTTTCTATAGAAAAATTTTTGATAAAAATATTTTTCTATAGAAAAATTTTTGCTAAAAAATATTTTTATAGAAAAATTTTTGCTAAAAAATATTTTTATAGAAAATTTTTTGCTAAAAAATATTTTTATAGAAAAATTTTTGCTAAAAATATTTTTCTATAGAAAAATTTTTGCTAAAAATATTTTTCTATAGAAAAATTTTTGCTAAAAATATTTTTCTCCAGAAAAATTTTTGATAAAAATATTTTTCTCCAGAAAAATTTTTGATAAAAATATTTTTCTCCAGAAAAATTTTTGATAAAAATATTTTTCTCTAGAAAAATTTTGGATAAAAATATTTTGCTATAGAATAAATTTTGATAAATATTTTGCTATAAAAAAAAAATTGATAAAAATATTTTTCTATAAACAAGTTTTTGTAAAAAATATTTTAAATATTTAAATACTCTCATTAAATAAATCCTCTTGGCCACGAAATATTTATTTATAACATTAAAATTTATGCAGAAAAACTTAGGAAAACTTTTATAAAACACAACAAAATAACATTATCAGCAACGACAGCGAGAACAGCACAATTTACCTCCCCCTTTTTAGTTTAAAAGTGTCTTTAACTTTAGTATTTATTTTTCTCAATTACATGTAATTATTAATTTAATTAAAACTTTTTTATTGTTGCAAAACGCTACAAAAGCTAAACTCACAAAAAGTGAAATTTATTCATTCATTCATTCGTGCGTTTGTTCAGTCTCAACTGATTTATATTCATAGTTGTTGTCTGTCAGTCAGTCCGAATGATGATGTTGTTGTTGTTGTTGCTGTTGTTGCTGTTGTTTGAAAGCTTAATGAGTAAAAATAAAACATTGTTTTAATTTCTATCTCTTTCTCTCGTCTTTCTTCACTCTTCTTTTTGCAGATAATTAATTTGAAGAAAGTTTTAAAAACACAAATCAACGACAATGATGAAGCCATGCAAATCGATTCACGTGAAACCTCATCCACGAGCCAGGAGGCAAGGAAGAAAAGTTCCAAAGTTAAACCATCACGATCGACGGGTAAGTAACATCGAAAGGAAAAAAGTTAAGTCTAAGGGAAAAATTCAATTGTGGTGGGAGTGAAGTGAGTAAGTCCGTAAGTAGTTGTTGTTTAGTTGTTTGGTATTCAATAGACATCGTTGGATTCCAACTTTGTTGGTTGCCGTTTTCGTTTTTTTGCTGTTTCTTGTTATCTTTGATTTGATTCCAACTTAACTGAGTTGTTTTACAAGCGAAAGTTCTAGGTATTTATAAGAGTTTAGGAACACAGAAAAAAAAACTTAACTGACAAAGTCAAACACAGATTGAATTTATACTTACCCGTTCGGGGGATAGAAGAAAGAACAATGAAAGGTTAAAGGCTAACTATGAAAGATGGTTAGAAATTAAACCATTAGGTGGTCAAAGTTTAAAAGGTAGTTTCGGTTTACATCTAAACACTAAGGCCCATTTGGGACTAGTTTCTCTTCAACTATTTACTGTTATTGTAACATCGTTACCTGTAATCAAACAATGAAAATATGTCATTAATACTCTCCAAAATCAGGGGACTCCTCTAAATGCAGTTTCAAATGACGCTCTGCTTCAATAGGGTTAGTCCATAGGAAATCAGGAGTTAGGGCGGTCGGGTTTGCTTTGCATTGGAAGAGGTGTTGGGTGGATTACGTACGAATTAAAGAGTGCTCTAAATGAAATTTGTAGTTGGATTTTCTTAAATAAAAATCTAACCTTTTAATATAAAAACTCTACAAATACGCAAATATAATGACATATTATACAAAATCATTTAGCATTAAAATGTTTACTTTGTACTCGGGTTTTGCAAAATTATCGACTTTTTTCGGAAACCCTCCCATTAAAGATTTTACTGTTGCTTCTGATACCTTTTTGGAGCATGTGTTCCACCTGCGCTAAAAATCGGACATGTTCTTGGAAATCTTTCCTGTGTTCTTCAATTCCTTTTTTACCAGAGCGCAATACCTTTCCACAGGCCGAAGTTCTGGACAGTTAGGTGGATTTGCATCTCGTGGTACAAAAATGACATTATTCTTTGAGTACCACTCAAGTGCCTTTTTCCATAATGGGATGATGCCAAATCGGGCCAAAAAAATGTAGTCATTCTGTGCTCTCTTAAAAAGGGTAACAACCGTTTTTGTAGGCACTCCTTTATATAAATTTCTGTGTTTATTGTGCCAGATGCCACAAATACTTTACTTCTTTTGCCACAACTGCAAATAGCTTGCCACACGAGAAACTTCTTAGGGAATTTTGTTTGTTTTTTTTGTGCGAAACTCTTGCCGAACATTGCCCCGTTTATCAGCAACATAAAAATCTTGACCAGGAAGTTGAGAAAAGTCTGCCAGTACGTATGTTTCATCATCCATCACACAACAGGTGTATTTTTTTATAAAATCAGACTTCAATTTTTTCGCTCGTTTTTTTGCTTCTAAGTTCTTTATAGCATTGCGATCTGGAACCTTTTGGACTTTGTATGTCTTCAGTCCAGCATAAGCTTTGACTCTATGTGCAATATTCGTAGAACATTTCACCGTGCTTTTCTTAAAGAAGTGTTAGGCGCTCTTCGAAAGAGTAGCTCGACTTCTTTTGCCTTACCAATATCTGTAGGACCTTTTTTTCCTCCCTGATCCAGGTTTTCTTTCAATGCTCAGGTTTTCCTTATACCGTCTGATGGCATTAGAAACCGTTCGAGGGTCAACTTTCAAATTTTTAGCTATTTTTTTAAAAGTCCATGACGGATTTTTTTGAAAAGTTTTAATTATATTTTCACGAACTTTTTTTTCGCAGTCCATTTTGATTGAAATAACTATTGAAAATTAATAATTTCTAAAATAATAGTATCTGACATATCTAAAGAAACTAACTTGATCAAAAAATAAATTATTTCTTGCACTATGGATAAATTTTGTCTAAAATAGTAAATGCATATTTTTTTTAGAACACGCTTTAAGTCGATTACAGTACGAATTAAGTCGACTACAATATCCTGATCTTAGTAGTCCCAGTAAATACCCTTGTATTTCTTGGCAGACTTCTCTCTTTCTCTGCAATAGGTGGGGACCAGGTATAATTCAATTAGTAACTAGCTAATGTTGCCATGATTTTGTGAATGTCTCTCAGATCTGCTTTGTATTTTTTTTTTTTTTTGTATTGGACCAACACTCGGGTTGACCCCTACGTTTGCAATGCACTGTGATGGAGGATAGAGGGAGTAGTGTTTGTGGATATTCGATTTGAATCTTTGGATATCATAATTAGAGGAAAAGACTGATGCAGGAAGTTTATTCTACATTCGTGCTGTACGACTAAAAAACGAGTTTTCTCTATAGTGCGTCGTGCGATCCACTCCAAAATCGACTACAAAGGGATGAGCCCTTGTTGAATTGCGTGTGGTACGAAGAAATGTGTAGTAGCAATAGAATAGTGAAACGCAACCCACATTACGACGATGCTTCAATGAGGCAATAGTATTGGCCCTCAATTGACCTTCGCCCTCTCTTGTACACGGTCGAGAAGCTCCAAAATAGACTTTGAAGCACCGGCCCATACATGAGAGTTGTATTCCATTTTTGGTCGGATATAAGTGGTATAGAGATATTAAGGCGATCAGTTGGAGTGAAGTATGTCTTACACCGCTTTAGAAAGCCGAGACACTTGATTGCTTCTTTTGACACTTGAAAAACGTGATTAGTCCAACGGACATCACACTGGATTTCTGATTCCTCAATATTTATACCACCCATAATTACTGATGATGCAACATTGTTCATAACACGTTTGTGTGTTAACACACAACATTGGGTCTATCGAGCGTTGAAATCAACTCTATTAGAACGACCCCAATTGGATATTGTAGAAAGGTCAGAATTTAGCGTATCATTCATGGTTTGCCTCTTGGAATTGATATCCAACATGCTTGGCCTATAGTTGAATGAATACGAATGACAGATGTTGCTATCATCTGAAAAAGAGTAGATAGGATTGGAAGTTTGACATAGAAGGTCATTTAGAAAAATAAGAAATAGAGTAGGAGAAAGAACGGAGCCTTGTGGTACCCCCGAATTAATATTGAACTCGTCGGACAATATCCCATCTATAACAACTGTTATAGTGAGAAAGCTCGATATAAACCGAGAGAAATTGTTACCTATACCAAAAGCAATAAGTTTTGATAGAAGTGCCCCATGCCACACTCTATAAAACGCCTTAGAAATATCAAGAGCTATGACTTTACTTTCGCCAAAACGCTGAAGAGAACGGCACAATTTTTTTCGATAAAAATGCTAATACATCACCCCTAGAGCGGCCCCTACGAAATCCATATTGCCGGTCGTTTAGTAGGTTATTAGATTCCAAATATTTGACTAGATGATAGTTTACCATACTTTCCATCACTTTGGCAAGCGCGGAACAAATTGCTATTGGGCGGTAATTTTCGGGGTTGCTAGCCTCACCTTTTTTCGTGATTGGCGTTACATTAGCAACCTTCCAACACATAGGAAACTCACCGGCATGGTATAAAGTGCTAAAAAGTTTGGCTAATGGTTGGCTGCCCTTAGGGTCAGTAAGAACTTTGGTACGAAGACGCTGCTCGTATAGAGATTTTTCACGACTAAGTACCCTGGCACACGAAGACCTCGACTTTTTGCGCAGCAAATCAGTAACTGGAGTTTTATTATTTCTCCAGATTCTAAATGCTTCCTCCCTAGATCTGACAGCAGTTTTACATGTCTGATTAAACCACGTTTTGTGACGTGGCTTAATCGAAGACTTATTCTTACCGCGTAACTTATCGAAAGTTGCGATGTCATGAGTTGACAAAGAGTATAAGCTATCGAATGTCACTCCCAATAATTTGGGAGTTCAGTTCTAGCGATACTTCCTTCGTCGATGTGGTAAAGAGCCGATGATTTGGCTGGAGAAAGATGCAGATTTCTAGCAGTGAAAATTATTTTGCGTCCCGAAGATATTGATTAATTTTATCGCATAGATCGCTGTGCATAGATTATTGTGCAGTCATCGGCGTAGGTTATTAATTCCACTCCTTCGGGTGGCGCCGGGAGTTTAGAGAGGTAGAAATTAAACAGAATCGGTTAGAGAATTCCACCCTGCGGTACTCCTTGTTTAACTCTACTGGGTTTTGACTTATTGTCTCTAAACTCCACGAATGACTTGCGGCCACATATATAGTTATAGGAATTTGACTTGAACTATGTAGAATGTCTTCGAAGAGGGTTGCATGACTGACCATGTCAAATGCTTTGGACAAGTCAAACGCTACCATTATTGTGCGCTCAAATGGCTTCTTTTGATTGAGGCCACGGCATATATGTGTGGTGATGGCAGTCAACGCAGTAGTTGCACTATGTTCTTTGCGGAAACCATATTGATGTAATGTGGTGACAGTTTTAAAACCTGGCAAGAATGTGAACCAGTGAGAGTTACACCGTCCAATATCCATGTTGTCACTTGTCGCATAGACACTAGAGGCATTTCTCCTCCCTGTAACTCTCACTGGTTCACATTCTTGCCAGGTTTTAAAACTGTCACCACTCTACCTAATTTCCATTTCTCGGGTATCGCAAGAGTGGTAATAGTCAAATTGCGGACTTTAGTTAAGTACTCAACTCCTTTAAGAATTAACATTTAATGATGGTTTAGCATTTTTGACTTCCTCTACGACATCGCTCGACGGGAAGATTATTGGCATATCTTCGGCTAAGATATTGTGAACTTTCCTCATCCTGGACCCAAGTGACGCAGACCCCATGGTCTGCCTAACCTAACCTAGCCTTCCTCACAATTCTTTTCTTACCCGATATCTCTCTCGGGGTCTTCTATAAATTGGCGGCCAAAATGGCTAGCACACCTCTTAGGATCTAACCAGGTATTGCTACCGAATGTTATTGCAATCCTGTCATCTCGCTTCATGGGATGCGAAAGAGATATGACGGTAAACCAAAGTTTATTTGCTCCGGAGCTCATGTTGCAGGTTTTTAGGAGATCTATCCATTGTTCCTTCTAAATTCGCAGACCAATTTGCTGATCTCCAGGTTAAGACTTGTTACTGTGGCTAGTTTCTCTGTAACTATTCACTGTAACTAGTTTTTTTTTTCTAACTGTAACTAGTTTTTTAGTTAGCTTCCTTCTAACTAGAATCGTTTCTTTCTAGCTAGACACTGTGAATAATTTCTCCCCCAGTCACAATGACTGACTTGATTCTATTTACTTGATCAATGTAATCAGTTTCTATTTATCTGGTTCCACGCTCTAAAGACTAGATTGTATGAGTAGTTTCTGAATGGGTTAACATTGCTCAGTTGTGTAGAGGAAAATTAACCTTTTTTCATTAGCAATGGACTTCATTCAAGCGTTAATAGTTTCCTAGTAAATGTTTTAGTTACAACTTTTAACCTGAGGAATAAATATTTTTTATCATTTATACTTTCAACGTGAAAAAAAACTGAAATCCTGAAAGGTCCTTTTTGAGCTCATTAAAAATTGCTTCGTAAGGCTTTAAAACATCAACTAGCTTTGATAACGTTGTTGTTGCAACAATCCCTCTATGAAAGAAGGTATTATGTAAGTTCTCATATGATATGAGTTATATAAGACAGAAGGATGGTGTTCGTTTCGGATTTTGTTATATTTGTAGTCATTGAAGGCATCAGAGACCCATTTGTTATAGACAATCGGTCGAATATTCAAATACTATGATAAACAAAGTGTTGACTTAATAACAATGTGATACACCAAAATTATTCAGGAGTTCTGATGTACCAATTCTGTTTTGTTGTAGTCCATGGAAAAGGAATATACCTTTGCTTTTTTTAGATCACTTCGAAAAGTGATTTTATAACGGTAAATTTAGCGAAAAACGGGGTTTCTTAGGTTTTCAACTTTAAATCCTTAACATTTTTCTGAATTTTTTATTTCATTAAAGGGATTGAATAATATTTTTCAAACAATACATACTTCTTTTATACACATAATTCTCATTTAGTCCATGTGTGTTTAAGCTTAAGTAACGTGTGGTGAAAAAAAAAAATTGCGACTAATTTGGCAACGCTGTAATTCAGAAAGTACTTAAGTTATATCTGATTTACCATTATGTCTGAACTCCTTATACTTTGTTTATGTTCTCATGCAAATTTTATGAAAATGTGCCAATTACTTTTTTCAAAATGTCATCAAAAGAAGAACAGCATCGAAAAAAATATTTGTAATTTTTTTGAAAATTGTCCTCATTCGAAGAAGTCACAGTATTAGGCCTGTAGGTTAGGTTAGGTAATAAAGGAGGTGTCAAACGACACCTTCACTCGGAGACCCCAGGGGTCCATTGTGATCCTTTACTAGAGAAGGAGAAAAGATAGAATGAAGATAGAGAAAGAGAAAAGATAGCAGAAAGTTGTAGAGAAGACTACCCTATCTAGGCCAGTTGAGACCCGTGATGAACCCTACAATATCAATCAACCTGCACTGTTGTAGATCCTGTAGTTCAGCAAGGAATCTGCTGCCTAAGAATTTAAGTGTTAGGTTTAGCAGCCTTGGACAGTGACAGAAAATGTGTTCTACCGACTCGGACGAATCCTCATCTATGCCAACTATTTCTGATGCCAAGAGTGAGCCCAAAAAATCAGGTTGAAAAACTGATTTTTCGTCATCGTGGATGACGAAAGCTATTTCACGTTGGACGGAAATTATTTCGAAGGGATTAGGCCTGTAGGTTAGGTTAGGTAATAAAGGAGGTGTCAAACGACACCTTCACTCGGAGACCCCAGGCGTCCATTGTGATCCTTTACTAGAGAAGGAGAAAAGATAGAATGAAGATAGAGAAAGAGAAAAGATAGCAGAAAGTTGTAGAGAATACTACCCTATCTAGGCCAGTTGAGACCCGTGATGAACCCTACAATATCAATCAACCTGCACCCAGCAAGGAATCTGCTGCCTTAGGTTTAGCAGCCTTGGACAGTGACAGAAAATGTGTTCTACCGACTCGGACGAATCCTCATCTAGACATAGTCTGCAGAGGTCTGAAATGCTGCTATCCCACCTATGTAACCTCGAATTTAAGGCCCAATGTCCCGTAAGGAACCCTATACATCTTCTTAAGCTTGACCTATTTAGACCTAATAGAAGCTTAGTACCATTACTGTCCAGTTTAGGCCATATAGCTTTAGATGTCCTACACGTAACCATGTTACCCCACAGCCTTGTGGTTTCCTGGCTAGTCCAGGACTTAAGGCCCAGACAAAAGTGACAGATAGGTGGAGCCAAATCCGACACTCTCTGGATTAAGTCTAGACTTGAGCCTTGTCTGGCAACTTTGTCCGCAACTTCGTTGCCAACGATGTCGCAATGACCCGGAACCCAGCACAATCTAATCCTATAGCAAAGAGATAGCTCATTAGGCCTGTAGATAATAAAGTAAAATATATTGAACATACTAAATTCTTAAAAAAAGTTTTAGTATGGCTGACATTAAGTTCAAAAGGAATGACAGTTCAAGTTTATTTGAGACAGTTTTAGCCTTAAACTCTGACCGATATATAAGTGACTGCTTGCCAAAAGTTTTGGAATTTATAAGATACCACCACAGGGCATTAAATGTTATATTTTGGGCGGACCTAGCATTAAACCGTTATGCTCAGAATATGTTAGAGGCAATGGATGCTCTAGGTATACCGTATGCATCTAAAGAGAAAAATCCTCCAAACGTCCCGCAATTACACCCAATTGAAGAATTCTAGGCCAATTTAAAAAGAAGAGTGTAGTACGCTTATTCTTTTAGGCCAAAAAACACCAAGCACTTGATCCAAAAATGAGCTTCAAAAAATACTGTGACGAATTTTGAACTTATCCGTCCCATTGTCCAAAGTTCACTACTTCTAATTCTTTTCCTAGTTTTCTAGAATGTTTCTATTGATGTTGTTGTTGTTCTGTTTGTGTCTATAAGCAGAGCAACATGTTTCTCTTTACTCTACATTCTCTCTCTCTCTCTCTGTTACTGTTAACTTCAGATAATCTAGATCAAACCATCATAGCCAAATATTAAATAAATATTAAATAATATTAAATAATAAATGTCTATAGAAAATAACATGGGTTGAGGTATTGTAGGTCAGTAGTACCTGTCACCAAATCAATAGCGAAACACTAGTGATTCACTATTGACATTTCCTACAGAGGAACTATTGAATCTCTGGTTCCAATGTCTCCAAGTGGTCCCAGGAGCACTATCTAGTCAATAGTCTACTGTTGACCTTCCAATGATAAGCAATGTTAAATGTCAATAGAAAATTACATGGGTTCGGGTGTAGTAGATCAGTAGTACCGGCGACCAAGTTAATAGTGAATCACTACTGATTCACTATTGACATTTCCTACAGGACTGTTTGTACAACGTATGTGTGAGTGTTTTCTTGATCATGTGAGAATGTATTGGAACATGCATGAACTTTCGTATGCCACATTGTTAGTGTAATCAACGACAGCAGCTCTTTGTTTACGTCTACAAAAAATGCTAGAAACTCTCTTCTCTACTATATAAGACCGATGGGCGACTATTGTGGGATCAGTTTTAATTAAGACGCGTATAAGAGAACAGTTAGACTAAGAATATTTGTAAAGCAGTTTTGTGAAGTTGTTTACAGTTTTTGTGCAAGTGTGTTTTAAGTGATTAACTATAAAGTTAATAAAAGTGTTACTTTGTAAAAGTACATAAAGTGTTTTATTTGTTTACGGTTGTTTGCAAAAAAAATTCCGTTCACGTTTTTAAAGGAAAAACGTAACAATACTAACATCCTCATTTTCGGAAGCTATGTAAAAAATTACCCAAAACTGGCGTAATGATGCCCGGATGGGGCCAAATTTTTTTCTGCATTAAACTTACAAAATATTGTGTAATTTAAAAAAAGAATAATACAATTTAAGTTATTGCTAAAAAAGTCCACAACGAATTGAATTTTGTTGCAATTTTTTTTCACCAAATGTTAATTGAGAACCAAATTTATTGGTAAACACCTAAAAAAATTACCCGGTGCTTGAACCACTGTGAGTTAAGGTCATCAAGGCAGGTATTCACGTAAATCTAAGTGCACATCTGCTGAAGGAATTAGTAAGATTGATTTACTCATAGCTAGAATTCAAGTTCTTCTTTACGAAACTTGTAAGCATTTGTCAAGCTTTTGCTGAAAGTGAAAGTTGAATTTCAAAATTTTTGGTACAAAATGGAGGGTTGGACCCTTCTAAATTCATTTGTCACTAATTCTAACTGCATTTGTCAAAGTTTTAAAAGAAAATTTATGATCATTTCTATAGTAAAACTAAATACATATGATTTGCAAATATTAAACATTTTTCAAATATTTTTAGCTTTAGTTTTTAAAGCCAATCCAGCTATTAACTTATTCATTCTCTCCCCCCCAGTAACTGATTCAACGATAACTTATTTTTAAATAATAATAAAGTAAACTCTAAACTCTTCTGTTTTTCTAATGATTTATTTACGAAAAAATTTCTAACATTTTTCCACTTTCTTTTTCCCTTTTTCCCATTTTTTTTATATCTTTTCAGATTTATTCAAATTTAGCAAGTAAAATTGTTCAACATCAGCAAGACACTACCACTACTAGGGTTGAATCAACTCGGATTGAATCCTTTTCGTCCTCATATTTTGTATTTTTCTTTCTAAAAGCCAACCATAAGATTTAAACGAAATAATGGATTTTTATTTATAAAAGCAAATCATGTATAAACATTTATTTGAATTTAAATTTTTTATTCTCAATATTTCTGCTGTTCTTTTTCCTTCGAACCCTGTGAAAGTGTAAAATGGAAAGGGGATGTATTTAGAGATATAATTTATAATAAAATAAATTTCTTTATGAAACTTTATGTACTTGCATGAACTTGTGCAAATGACAATGTCATTTTCAAATAAATGTTATATTAAATAAAATGTGGAAAAATCAATAAAATTCATTTTGTTCAAAACCTTCATATTAAATTGCATTCGTCTTTTTTCTTTTACTAATCTTATATAAAATATTTTGTAAATTTTCAAAAATAACCTTTTGTATGACCTTTCATAATATTGGAATAAAATTCTTCAAAGAAGACTAAGGGGGTCTAAAACCATGACTTTTTCTTTGATCTTTTTCATGATTTTTAATCTAAAAGTTCGTAAAATCAAATAATTCTATCGAATTTTTTTCTGTAGAAAAATAGATATTTTTCTGAAGAAAAATATTTCTATCGAAATTTTTTTCAATAGCAAAATATTTCTATCGAAATTTTTTTCAATAGAAAAATATTTCTATCGAAATTTTGTTCATTAAAAAAATATTTCTATCGAAAGTTTTTTCAATAGAAAAATATTTCTATCGAAATTTTTTCTATAGAAAAATATTTCTATCGAATTTTTTTCTATAGAAAAATATTTCTATCGAAATTTTTTCTATAGAAAAATATTTCTATCGAAATTTTTTCTATAGAAAAATATTTCTATCGAAATTTTTTGCAATAGCAAAATATTTCTATCGAAATTTTTTTCAATAGAAAAATATTTCTATCGAAATTTTTTTCAATAGAAAAATATTTCTATCGAAATTTTTTCTATAGAAAAATATTTCTATCGAATTTTTTTCTATAGAAAAATATTTCTATCGAAATTTTTTCTATAGAAAAATATTTCTATCGAAATTTTTTCTATAGAAAAATATTTCTATCGAAATTTTTTTCAATAGAAAAATATTTCTATCGAAATTTTTTTCAATAGAAAAATATTTCTATCGAAATTTTTTTCTATAGAAAAACATTTCTAACGAAATTTTTTTCTATAGAAAAATATTTCTATCGAAATTTTTTTCTATAGAAAAATATTTCTATCGAAATTTTTTTCAATAGAAAAATATTTCTATCGAAATTTTTTTTTATAGAAAAATATTTCTATCGAAATTTTTTTTATAGAAAAAAAATTCTATCAAATTTTTTTCTATAGAAAAATATTTCTATCAAAATTTTTTCTATAGAAAAATATTTCTAACGAAATTTTTTCTATAGAAAAATATTTAAATCGAAATTTTTTTCAATAGAAAAATATTTCTATCGAAATTTTTTTCAATAGAAAAATATTTCTATCGAAATTTTTTTCAATAGAAAAATATTTCTATCGAAATTTTTTTCAATAGAAAAATATTTCTATCGAAATTTTTTTCAGTAGAAAAATATTTCTATCGAAATTTTTTTCAGTAGAAAAATATTTCTATCGAAATTTTTTTCTATAGAAAAATATTTCTATCGAAATTTTTTTCTATAGAAAAATATTTCTATCGAAATTTTTTTCTATAGAAAAATATTTCTATCGAAATTTTTTTCTATAGAAAAATATTTCTATCGAAATTTTTTTCTATAGAAAAATATTTCTATCGAAATTTTTTTCTATAGAAAAATATTTCTATCGAAATTTTTTTCTATAGAAAAATATTTCTATCGAAATTTTTTTCTATAGAAAAATATTTCTATCGAAATTTTTTTCTATAGAAAAATATTTCTATCGAAATTTTTTTCTATAGAAAAATATTTCTATCGAAATTTTTTTCTATAGAAAAATATTTCTATCGAAATTTTTTCTATAGAAAAATATTTCTATCGAAATTTTTTCTATAGAAAAATATTTCTATCGAAATTTTTTTCAATAGAAAAATATTTCTATCGAAATTTTTTTCAATAGAAAAATATTTCTATCGAAATTTTTTTCTATAGAAAAACATTTCTAACGAAATTTTTTTCTATAGAAAAATATTTCTATCGAAATTTTTTTCTATAGAAAAATATTTCTATCGAAATTTTTTTCAATAGAAAAATATTTCTATCGAAATTTTTTTTTATAGAAAAATATTTCTATCGAAATTTTTTTTATAGAAAAAAAATTCTATCAAATTTTTTTCTATAGAAAAATATTTCTATCAAAATTTTTTCTATAGAAAAATATTTCTAACGAAATTTTTTCTATAGAAAAATATTTAAATCGAAATTTCTTTCAATAGAAAAATATTTCTATGAAAATTTTTTTCTATAGAAAAATATTTCTATCGAAATTTTTTTTTATAGAAAAATATTTCTATCGAAATTTTTTTCTATAGAAAAATATTTCTATCGAAATTTTTTTCTATAGAAAAATATTTCTATCGAAATTTTTTTCTATAGAAAAATATTTCTATCGAAATTTTTTTCTATAGAAAAATATTTCTATCGAAATTTTTTTCTATAGAAAAATATTTCTATCGAAATTTTTTTCTATAGAAAAATATTTCTATCGAAATTTTTTTCTATAGAAAAATATTTCTATCGAAATTTTTTTCTATAGAAAAATATTTCTATCGAAATTTTTTTCTATAGAAAAATATTTCTATCGAAATTTTTTTCTATAGAAAAATATTTCTATCGAAATTTTTTTCTATAGAAAAATATTTCTATCGAAATTTTTTTCTATAGAAAAATATTTCTATCGAAATTTTTTTCTATAGAAAAATATTTCTATCGAAATTTTTTTCTATAGAAAAATATTTCTATCGAAATTTTTTTCTATAGAAAAATATTTCTATCGAAATTTTTTTCTATAGAAAAATATTTCTATCGAAATTTTTTTCTATAGAAAAATATTTCTATCGAAATTTTTTTCTATAGAAAAATATTTCTATCGAAATTTTTTTCTATAGAAAAATATTTCTATCGAAATTTTTTTCTATAGAAAAATATTTCTATCGAAATTTTTTTCTATAGAAAAATATTTCTATCGAAATTTTTTTCTATAGAAAAATATTTCTATCGAAATTTTTTTCTATAGAAAAATATTTCTATCGAAATTTTTTTCTATAGAAAAATATTTCTATCGAAATTTTTTTCTATAGAAAAATATTTCTATCGAAATTTTTTTCTATAGAAAAATATTTCTATCGAAATTTTTTTCTATAGAAAAATATTTCTATCGAAATTTTTTTCTATAGAAAAATATTTCTATCGAAATTTTTTTCTATAGAAAAATATTTCTATCGAAATTTTTTTCTATAGAAAAATATTTCTATCGAAATTTTTTCTATAGAAAAATATTTCTATCGAAATTTTTTTCGATAGAAAAATATTTCTATCGAAATTTTTTTCTATAGAAAAATATTTTTATCGAAATTTTTTTCTATAGAAAAATATTTCTATCGAAATTTTTTTCTATAGAAAAATATTTCTATCGAAATTTTTTTCTATAGAAAAATATTTCTATCGAAATTTTTTTCTATACAAAAATATTTCTATCGAAATTTTTTTCTATAGAAAAATATTTCTATCGAAATTTTTTTCTATAGAAAAATATTTCTATCGAAATTTTTTTCTATAGAAAAATATTTCTATCGAAATTTTTTTCTATAGAAAAATATTTCTATCGAAATTTTTTTCTATAGAAAAATATTTCTATCGAAATTTTTTTCTATAGAAAAATATTTCTATCGAAATTTTTTTCTATAGAAAAATATTTCTATCGAAATTTTTTTCTATAGAAAAATATTTCTATCGAAATTTTTTTCTATAGAAAAATATTTCTATCGAAATTTTTTTCTATAGAAAAATATTTCTATCGAAATTTTTTTCTATAGAAAAATATTTCTATCGAAATTTTTTTCTATAGAAAAATATTTCTATCGAAATTTTTTTCTATAGAAAAATATTTCTATCGAAATTTTTTTCTATAGAAAAATATTTCTATCGAAATTTTTTTCTATAGAAAAATATTTCTATCGAAATTTTTTTCTATAGAAAAATATTTCTATCGAAATTTTTTTCTATAGAAAAATATTTCTATCGAAATTTTTTTCTATAGAAAAATATTTCTATCGAAATTTTTTTCTATAGAAAAATATTTCTATCGAAATTTTTTTCTATAGAAAAATATTTCTATCGAAATTTTTTTCTATAGAAAAATATTTCTATCGAAATTTTTTTCTATAGAAAAATATTTCTATCGAAATTTTTTTCTATAGAAAAATATTTCTATCGAAATTTTTTCTATAGAAAAATATTTCTATCAAAATTTTTTTCTATAGAAAAATATTTCTATCGAAATTTTTTTCTATAGAAAAATATTTCTATCGAAATTTTTTTCTATAGAAAAATATTTCTATCGAAATTTTTTTCTATAGAAAAATATTTCTATCGAAATTTTTTTCTATAGAAAAATAATTCTATCGAAATTTTTTTCTGTAGAAAAATATTTCTATCGAAATTTTTTTCTATAGAAAAATATTTATATCGAAATTTTTTTCTATAGAAAAATATTTCTATTTAATTCAAAGGTTTATTCAGAACAAAAAATAAAGTTTTCAGTAATTGACAAATTAATATAAGAGTGAATGACAATTAATGATAAGAACAAATAATAAAAATATGCAAAGTTGTTAAGGTTGTTATAAATGAAAGTATTATTCCCAACACTTCCCCTCAAACTTGCATATCTTTGTACAAAATTAAAAATTAAAAAAAAAAAAAAAAAATTTCAATTAAATTTAATTTCCCGAAGTCCCAGATCTCGAACAAACTTCGAATGTTTAGGCTTCGTTAAGTTTTTAGTTAAAACGTCAGATACATTTTCATCGGTTGGAGTATAGCGCAACTCGATCTCATTTGCCTTCACAACGTCTCTCACATGAAGATATTTGACATCAATATGTTTGCTTCTTCCATGTAAAACAGGATTTTTAGCCATACACTGAGCACCCACGTTATCACCATATACTACTAAGGGTTGGCTAATCTCATAACATTGAATTTCACCTAACAATCGCTTTAAATAAACAGCTTCTCTTGCTGCCGTGGATAATGCCACGAATTCTGCTTCTGTGCTACTTAGAGCAATATTTGGTTGTTTTTTGCTTTCCCAACTGATCGCACTACTGGCCATAATAAACACAATACCAGTATACGATTTTCGATCTTCCATACAACTTGCCCAATCAGCATCCACAAATGCCTTTGGTGGCAAACCTGTCTTGGAATAAACCAATTTATAGTTTAATGTTGCAGAAAGATACCTTAAAATATGTTTGGCAGCCTTTAAGTGTTCAATATGTGGGTCCTTATTTTTCTGTGCCAATTTTCCAACAGAATGCATAATGTCTGGTCGAGTCGAAATTGCTAAATACATCAGTGCACCAATTAATGACTGATAATCTTTTGGTTCAACCTTTTGACAGTCTGAAGAACTGCAATGTATTTGAAATCCAGGATCAAGGGGTGTTGCTACAGTTCTGCAGTTTTCCATATCAAACCGTTGTAAAAGATTCTTGATATATTGTTTATGACCCACAGCAATCGGTCCAATTTCATTTTTTCTTTCTATTTCCATCCCCAAAAAATGTTTCACCTCACCACAATCAACGATCTTAAACTTTTCTGCTATTTTGCGCTTTATTAACTCCAATTTTTTCTTATTACTGCAGGCTATCATGATATCATCAACATATATCGCTATCAGATTAATTTCGTTGCCGTCATTCGCTTGATATAGACAAGGCTCGTGTTTACTGGGTATAAAACCAATGTCTCGAATAGCTGCGTCTAGAGTACCATTCCATGCACGTCCTGACTGCTTAAGTCCATAAATAGCACGCTTTAGCTTTAGAACTTTGTTCGGCTCAATGGTATCTTCTAATCCATCTGGTGGTTTCATAAATACTTCTTCGTCTAATTTACTATTAAGATAAGCGGTAGAAACATCAACATGATGTAAATATAGACTATGTTCTGCTGCTAATGCAAGAACCATTCTTATGGTAGAATATCGAATGACTGGGGAAAATGTTTCATCAAAATTTACACCATATTCCTGACTACATCCCTTTGCAACGAGACGAGCTTTAAATCTCTGAACGTTGCCGTGCTCATCATTTTTCAAATTAAATACCCATTTGTTACCTATAACTTTTTTATTTGGTGGTAATTCAACAGCAGTCCAAGTATCGTTCTCTAATAAGGCTTGGTATTCACGTTCCATTGCATCTTTCCAAAGATCACTAAAATCGCTTGCGTAAGCCTCTGCTACTGTTTGAGGAATCTGAACATCTTCCGTTCTAACTAAGCATAGTTTTTGATATTCCTTTTTAGGCCTTCCTCTTGTGCCGCACCGAATAAGCTTTGGCCTACCTCTTCCTCTTGCTGATGGCATATCAGTATTTCTTTTATTTTCATCATCGCTTTCGGAACTGCATGTCTGAAATTCTCCGCCACTTTCTTCTTGAACCTCGGCTTTGTCATCTTTATTACTACAGACTTCACTGCTACTAGGGAACACACTGACTGTTTCTTCTTCATCAGAATTTCTTCTTTCTTCATTTTTGGCTAACAAATCAGATATATTGAATGATTCGTTGCTTTCTGACATTTCTTCACAAAATTTTACATCCCTCTTTTCTACAACATTTCTCGTTTCACTATCATACAATCTATATGCTTTGGCTGTTGCTGAATATCCAACGAAAATATAACTTTTACCTCTTGCAGCGAACTTCTTATGTTGTGTCTTTTCCAAACCAACAGCTGGAGAACCAAAAACCCGAAGATGCTTAACGTTTGGTTTTCTTGAATGCCATATTTCATAAGGAGTTTTATCCTGCAAAATCTTTGTTATGGTTCTGTTCCGTATATACACAGCTGTATTAACTGCTTCTGCCCATAGAGAATCATTAACCTTGGCATGTAACATCATACTTCTCGCCATTTCAATTACTGTACGATTTGCCCTCTCGGCAACACCGTTTTGTTGTGGCGTATATGGTACGGTGAGCTGTCTTTGAATGCCGCATTGTTGAAGAAAATCATCAAAATTTTTATTCACGTATTCGGTACCATTGTCACTACGAATGGCCTTTATCTTAAAACCAGTCTGATTTTCGACAAAACTTTTAAAAATTTTAAATTTTTCGAACACCTCGTTTTTGTGCTTAATGAAATAAACAGAAATCCATCTAGACTTATCATCTATAAAAAGTACAAAATAACGAGCACCTCCAACAGATTGAGTGTTCATCGGCCCACAAACATCTGTGTGAATCAATTCCAACAAATTGTTTGATCTGCTTTCACTAGCAGAAAAAGGTTGACTACATATCTTGCTATGCATACATGTTGTACATAAAACATTCTTTGGAATATTGTCAAACGTCAAACCATTGACTGAATTGTTGCTTCGAAGATCATTCAGGGTTTTAAAATTAACATGGCCGTAACGATTATGCCAAAGAACAGCGCTATTAGTCTTCAAACAATAATTAACTGGTATTTCTTCTGTAAAAATAAACAGATTTGAACAAAAATTTGCTTTAAGCAATACTTTACCACTATTGTTTTTTATAACAGCTTGTTCTTTTTCAAACATTACAATAAAACCGTTTTTAGTTGCTCTTGAAACCGCTATGAAGTTACCTATCATGCTTGGAACAAAGAGGACGTCTTTTAGAATTAAGCTGTCTTCACCAACGTTAATTTTAACATCTCCTTTTCCTTCTGCTTCTATAAACTGATCAGAAGCTAGCATAATTTTTTCTTTACATTCGACAAACGATGTAAACTTTTGACGGTCACAACAAATATGAGCGGTTGCTCCACTGTCAATGCACCAGGAACTTTTATTAACACCATTATTATTAAACGCTGCTAATAGAGCAAATGAATGTTGTTTTTGTTGTTGATTGCTTCTATCCTTTTGATGGCTATTTCGGTCCTTTGTACGACAGTTCTTTGCATAATGGCCCCGTTTTCCACATTTGTAGCACTTGAAGTTATTGTTGCTGTTCTTATTACCTGATGATGGATTTGACTTTAGTGCAAAAGCTTGTTGCGCACTAACGGTCTCTTCTTTTTCATTTTGCTGATTACGCCGTTCCCACTCTTCTAGGAGTTTTACTTTTAAAATGTCAAATGTCGGCAATACGTCTCTAGTCTCCATGGCGATGACAAAATTTTCAAAATCTTTAGGTAAACTAGAAAGCAAAATTATTACGAGCAATTCATCACTCAACGAGATTCCAACTTCTCCAAGCTTTTCAGCAATCTCAATAAACGAATTGATATACTGCGTCATGGTGGCAGCATCCGACATACGAAGTGCAAGCAATTTTTTATAAAGACTTACTTTTCTTAATGGCCCGCTTGGTTTATACACACCAACCAATTTATCCCATGCGTCAGCGGCTGTTTGACAATTCTTTAGATAATTAAGTTGAGATGGTTTCACTGAAAGCATGATCGTAGTTAGAGCCTTCTCATTAAGCTGATCCCATCTATTGGCATCTTCTGCAGCAGCAGGTCTTAGCAACTTCTTGTTCGTAACGCTCCACAAATCTGCATGCCTGAGAACACACTGCATCTGGACACACCAAGTGTCGTAATTGTCCTCACCGAGTTTATCAATTTGGTAGAGAGAATTCATTCTTAAAAATTTTTATCACGACTAACGCAAAAAAAAAAAAAATTTAAATTGTGACTGACACAAATATTTTATATTTTAAACAAAAATTTCAACGAGCTCTGGGCCCATAACCTATTTAATTCAAAGGTTTATTCAGAACAAAAAATAAAGTTTTCAGTAATTGACAAATTAATATAAGAGTGAATGACAATTAATGATAAGAACAAATAATAAAAATATGCAAAGTTGTTAAGGTTGTTATAAATGAAAGTATTATTCCCAACAATTTCTATCGAAATTTTTTTCTATAGAAAAATATTTCTATCGAAATTTTTTTCTATAGAAAAACATTTCTAACGAAATTTTTTTCTATAGAAAAATATTTCTATCGAAATTTTTTTCTATAGAAAAATATTTCTATCGAAATTTGTTTCTATAGAAAAATATTTCTATCGAAATTTTTTCTATAGAAAAATATTTAAATCGAAATTTTTTTCATTAGAAAAATATTTCTATCGAAATTTTTTCTATAAAAAAATATTTCTATCGAAATTTGTTTCAATAGAAAAATATTTCTATCGAAATTTTTTTCAATAGAAAAATATTTCTTTCGAAATTTTTTTCAATAGAAAAATATTTCTATCGAATTTTTTTCTATAGAAAAATATATATATCAAAATTTTTTCTATAGAAAAATATTTCTATCAAAATTTTTTCTATAGAAAAATATTTCTATCGAAATTTTTTACAATAGAAAAATATTTCTATCGAAATTTTATTCAATAGAAAAATATTTCTATCGAAATTTTATTCAATAGAAAAATATTTCTATCGAAATTTTTTTCAATAGAAAAATATTTCTATCGAATTTTTTTCTATAGAAAAATATTTCTATTGAAATTTTTTCTATAGAAAAATATTTCTATTGAAATTTTTTTCTATATAAAAATATTTCTATCGAAATTTTTTACAATAGAAAAATATTTCTATCGAAATTTTTTTCAATAGAAAAATATTTCTATCGAAATTTTTTTCTATAGAAAAATATTTCTATCGAAATTTTTTCTATAGAAAAATATTTCTATCGAAATTTTTTTCTATAGAAAAATATTTCTATCGAAATTTTTTTTTTATAGAAAAATATTTCTATCGAAATTTTTTTCTATAGAAAAATATTTCTATCGAAATTTTTTTCTATAGAAAAATATTTCTATCGAAATTTTTTTCTATAGAAAAATATTTCTATCGAAATTTTTTTCTATAGAAAAATATTTCTATGAAAATTTTTTTCTATAGAAAAATATTTCTATCGAAATTTTTTTCTATAGAAAAATATTTCTATCGAAATTTTTTTCTATAAAAAAATATTTCTATCGAAATTTTTTTCAATAGAAAAATATTTCTATCGAAATGAATTATATTATTGCTAAGACCTTATCGTAGACTATGTCTTAGGCTCTCATATTGATTATGAGTATTATTTCGGAACACTTAACTTTGTATATTATTACTAATAAAAAACTTTCTTAATATCTTTCCAAAAATGTAAACTTTATAAATGAAATCTAAAGAAGTTCCAAATAATTTTATAAACTTTTAATGAGTTCTTAAAATATATAAAACAAATGTTGGGACATCTGTCACAACATCTCATCTGCAAGTGGCGTACGAGTATCACATGTCAAGCTGATGATATGTTAAGACAGAAGACTTGACATTCGTATGATAAAAAGTACTTTATTAAAATCAAAACAAAATTATAAATTATTTTACTCATTTAGATTTCATCACAAGTATCCAATTTACATCCAAAAGTGTATATAAAATGGTTTGAGACAAATACGAGAAAATTCTTTATATTTTTTTTTTTAATATTGAATATCTCTTATATTACAATTAAGGAAACCGTTAAGTTTTTTTTTGCCCATCATTCGAAATTTTACCTTAGAAGGTGTAGTGTACCTAATAGTCGGGCTCAAGCCATTATAGTTTATACATCCATACTTGTTATACCCTTCACCACCATAGGTGGAAAGGGTATTATAAGTTTGTGCTGATGTATGTAACGCATAGAAATATTTGTCTTAGACCCACCTTAGAATCACTTTCTGAGTCGATTTAGCGATGTCCGTCCGTCCGTCCGTCTGGCTGGCTGGACCCCCATGTAAACCTTGTAATCAAACTACAGGTCGCAATTCTAAAGATAATTTGATGAAATTTGGCACAGATCATTTTTTTTGATAATGGGACCATGGCTATTGAAATTGGTCAAAATCGGTCCATTATTTATGGTACCTCCCATAGGTCCCACTTCCCGGAATTGATATATTGGCCACAAATATCAATATTTTTTCATGAAATTTAAACCAAATACTGCTTATGTAAACTAAAATCACTGTACCAAATTTAGTGTAAGTCGGTTCACATTTGACAATAGCTCCCATACAAGCCCTTTAAAAACGCACTAAATAAGATAAAAATCACTAAAACGCTCGTAAATCTAAAGATAATAAAAATTTTGAGTATATTTTTTGCACACATAATTTTTGTAACAACTGTAATTAATTTGCCAAATTTCGAGATAATCGGTCCACACTTGACCCTAGCTCTCTTATAAGTCCAAATGACGGAAACAGGTTAAATATATAAGTTTTGAGAAAATGTTTGTATGATGGCAAAATTTAGCAAATATTTGTCTTCATACAGAATAAAGTATACCTTTGACCTTAGTGGTGAAGGGTATCGTATGGTCGGGTTTGACCGACTATAGCACTTTCTTACTTGTTATCTTTTATATTTGTTAATATTTTAATAACTTATTAAACAGTTTCATCTGAAAATTATAAATATTGCAACAGGATATGAGATGCAAGTTTAACAAAATATTTATCAAATGTTTTCTATTGCATTTCCAAAGAATTTTGTATAATTTGTTATACTCGTTTATGTTATGCAATAGAATTATTTAGTCATGTGTAAATTTTATATTCTTTAGATCTTTAGATCATAACAAAGAATTTCTTACTAACGAGGAAATTGCATTTATGAAAACTGATATGATTTTATGCATTTTCGAATAAAATTTTATTCTATTAGTAAAGAATATTAAGAGATTTTCTTATAAGAGATATATACATTCTAGGTTTTATGTAAAAGATAATAAATTAGAGTATCATCAGTTTAGCTACCCCAAAGGTATCTGATAATTGAGGATTATTTTGTCTAATTCGCAGAGAAAACTAAACCGATAAATATATACATAATTTCCACGATATTAAAATTGGAACACGAGGTACTTCTTTAAGACAATGAGCGGCATCCGATTCTATTTTTAGACTCATTGAAAGGGACCTACGTTTTAACTCCAGCGCCGAACGGCAAATTTATAAGTTAGAGAAGTTTTACATAGCCTAATACTCAATAACCAGTGGATAGTTGAGTTGATGAGGTAAACCTTCGCTTTTTTTGAAAATTTTTTTTTTTTTCAAGTGAGTCTGGCCAGGGTTTGAACTTTGGACCTCTGATATGATAGGCGAATGACTAACCTCCTATACCACGGCGGTTCACGATAAAATAAAAGTGGAAATTCTTGTTCGAGGCAGCTAAACAAGATTTACTGTGTTTTTGCTAGAAATTTAAGAATTTTTGTAATATCATGTTATTAACAAATATTTATTTTACATAATGCCCTTAAAATTGCACAAATCTTCTGGTAATTTAAACCTATTTTTTTTTTTTGAAATTGAAATATAAAAACTTAAATTATCGAAATTTAATTAAATTTTGTTAATTAATATTAAATTTATAATAAAATTTTTGTATCAAAAATTTTTCAATAGAAAATTTTGTAACAAAAATTTTTCCATAGAAAATTTTGTATCAAACATTTTTCAATAAAAAATTTTGCAACAAAAAATTTTCAATAGAAAATTTTGTATTAAAAATTTTTCAATAGAAAATTTTGTATCAAAAATTTTTCAATAGAAAATTTTTGTTTAGAAAAAAAATTTTTTTAAGAAAATTTTGTATCAAAAATTTTTTAATAGAAAATTTTTTTAAAGAAAATTTTTGTTTAGAAAATTTTTTTTTATCAAAAATTTTATTTTCAAAAATTTTTTAATAGAAAATTTTGTGTCAAAAATTTTTCAATAGAAAATTTTGCAACAAAAAATTTTCAATATAAAATTTTTTTAAAGAAAATTTTTGTTTAGAAAAATTTTTTTATTAAAAATTTTCTATTGAAAATTTTTATCAATAATTTTTCTATTGAAAATTTTTATCAATAATTTTTCTATAGAAAATTTTTTATCAAAAATTTTTCTACAGAAAATTTTTTATCAAAAATTTTTCTATAGAAAATTTTTATAGAAAATTTTTTATCAAATATTTTTTATCAAATACTATAGAAAATTTTTATCAATAAATTTTCTATAGAAAATTTTTTATCAAAAATTTTTCTACAGAAAATTTTTTATCAAAAATTTTTTTATAGAAAATTTTTAAAGAAAATTTTTTATCAAAAATTTTCTATAGAAAATTTTTTATCAAAAATTTTTCTATAGAACATTTTTTATCAAAAATTTTTCTACAGAAAATTTTTTATCAAAAATTTTTCTATAGAAAATTTTTTTGTCAAAAATTTTTCTATACAATTTTCTTTTTAATTTTTCTATAGAATTTTTTATCAAAAATTTTTCTATAGAAAATTTTTTTAAAGAAATTTTTTTAAAGAACAATTTTTGATCAGAAATTAATCTATAGCAATTTTTTTTTGTCAAAAATTTTTCAACAGAAAATTTTTTTATCAAAATTTTTGCTATAGAAAAATTTCTTGTCGAAAAATTTTCTATAGAAAGTTTTTTATCAAAAAAAATTTCAATAGAAAATTTTTTATCAAAAAATTTTCAATAGAAAATTTTCTTATCAAAAATTTTTCTATAGAAAATTATTTTAAGTTTTCTCTTGAAAATTATTTTATCAAAAATGTTTCTCTTGAAAATTATTTGATCAAAAATTTTTCTCGATGAAATTTTTTTATCATAAATTTTTTCTAAAGAATATTTTTTATTAAAAATGTTTCTATGGAAAATTTTTGTATCAAAAACTATTCTATCAAAAATTGTTGCTATAGAAAATTATTTTAATTTTGCTCTTGAAAATTATTTTATCAAAAACTTTTCTATAGAAGTTTTTTTTGTCAAAAATTGTTTCTATATAATTTAAAAAAAAAAAATTCTATAGAAAACTTTTTTATCAAAAATTTTTCTGTGGAAAATTTTTTTATTAAAATTTTTTCTTTAGAAAATTTTTTTATCAAAAATTGTTTCTATAGAAAAGTATTTTAATTTTGCTCTTGAAAATTATTTTATCAAAATTTTTCTATAGATTTTTTTTTAATTTTTTCTTTATATTTTTTATCAAAAATTTTTCGATAGAAAACTTTTGTATCAAAAACTTATGTATCAAAAACTTTTCTATCAAAAACTTTTCTATTAAAATGTTTCTTATCAAAAATATTTCTATAGAAATTTTTTTTTATCAAAAATTATTTAAAAGACAAGTTTTTGCCAAAAATTTTTCTATACAAATTTTTCTTAGCAAAAATGTTTCTATAGAAAAATCAAAAATTTTCTATTTAATTTTTTTTATATAAAATTTTTCTATACAAAATTTATAGAATTTTTTTTTTATCAAAAATTTCTCTATAGAATGTTTTATTTTATCAAAAATTTATCTATAGAAAATTTGTATATCAAAAATGTATCTATAGACATTTTTTATATCAAAAATGTATCTATAGAAAATTTTTATATCAAAAAATTTTCTCTAGAAAATTAGTTTATCAAAAATTTTTCTATAAAAAATATTTTTGTCAAACATTTTTCATATAGAAAATTTTTTATCACAAATTTTTCTATAGAAAATTTTTTTATCAAAACTTTTTTATAGAAAATTTTCTCTAGAAAATACATTTATCAAAAATTTTTCTATAGAAAATTGTTTTATCAAGAATTTTTTTATAGAAAATTTTTTATCAAAAATTTTTCTATAAAAAATTTTTTTATCAAAAATTTTTCTATAAAAAATTTTTTAAATCAAAAATTTTTCTATAGAAAATTTTTTAAATCAAAAATTTTTCTATAGAAAATAATTTTGTCAAACATTGTCAAAAAATTAGAAAATTTTTTATCAAAAATTTTTCTAAAGAAATTTTTCTATAGAAAATTTTTTTAACAAAAATTTTTCTATAGAAAATTTTTTTAATCAAAATTTTTCAATAGAAAATTTTTTATCAAAAAATTTTTAAATCAAAATTTTTTTGCTGAAAAATTTTTCTATAAAAAATTAGAAAATTTTTTATCAAAAAGTTTTCTATAGAAATTTTTTTTATCAAAAATTTTTCTATAGAAAATTTGTTTATCCAAAATTTTTCAATAGAAATTTTTTTTATCAAAAATTTTTTTATAGAAAATTTTTTTTCTCACAAATTTTTCCATAGGAAGTTTTTATAAAAAATTTTTCTACAAAATTTTTTTATGAAAAATTTTTTTATCAAAAATTTTGTTTTCAAATATTTTTCTATAGTAAATTTTGTTATCAAAAAGAAAATTATTTTATCAAAAATGTTTCTCTAGATAATTATTGTATTAAAAAATTTTTAATAGAAAATTTTTTTAACAAAAGTTTTTCTATAGAAAATTTTTTTATCAAAAATTTTTTAATAGATTTTTTTTTTCCAAAAATTTATTTCTGGAATTTTTTTTATCAAAAATTTTTCTACAGAAATTTTTTTTCAAAAATTTTTCTAAAGAAAATTTTTTTAACAAATTTTTTTTTTTAATTTTTCTATAGAAAATTTTTTATAGATAATTTTTTTATCAACAATGTTTCTCTAGAAAATTTTTTAATCAAAAAATTTTCCCTAGAAAATTTTTTGATCAAAAATTTTTCTCTGGAAAATTTTTTTATCAAAAATTTTTCTCTAGAACATTTTTTTATAAAAAATTGTTTCTATAGGAAATTTTTTTATCAAATATTTTTCTATAGTAAATTTTGTTATCAAAAGGAAAATTATTTTATCAAAAATGTTTCACTAGATAATTACTTTATCAAAAAATTTTTCAATAGAAAATTTTTTTAACAAAAATTTTTCTATAGAAAATTTTTTTATCAAAAATTTTTCAATAGATTTTTTTTTCAAAAATTTATTTATGGAAATTTTTTTTTTGTTCAATCGATAATCTTCGCTTTTACTTATGGTTTATGAACATAATTCTGAAAGGTTTTGTTTGTAAAATAAGTAATAATGCGAGGATTTCGATCTGTCTAAATTGGGGATAATCCTCCTGAAGAGTAGGCCAACCATCGAAACTCGTCGAGGAATTTTGGTTTCTCCGCAAAAAATTTTTTGCTTTTTATCAATAAATTTGTCAGTTACATTAATAAAGAAATATAACAGATTTGGGATCAAATGCGAATAGTCATTCTTTTTTAAGAAACATTTTTTTATCAAAAATTTTTCAATTTGTTATACTCGTTTATGTTATGCAATAGAATTATAAATGTAAATTTTTCTAAAGAACATTTTTTTAACAAAAATTTTTCTATAGAAAATTATTTTATCGGGTTAGCCCGACCATAGAAACTTAATTATGACCAAAAATGTTGCCTATAAGCATCAAATGACATTAAGGAGCTAAACATTTCTAGTTTACAAGAAAACTTTTAGTGACTCCAAATGATGGCCTGTTTTTCTATTTAAACTTTTTTTTTTAACAAAGTTATAGCCTTTTAAAGTTTTTTTATTCCTAATATAATCTATTTCGTATGTTTATTAATTATATTTGTATAGCCCTCACCGCCATAGGTGGAAAGGGTATTATAAGTTTGTGCTGATGTATGTAACGCATAGAAATATTTGTCTTAGGCCCACCTTTTATTATACCAATAGGCTTAGAATCACTTTCTGAGTCGATTTAGCGATGTCCGTCCGTCCGTCTGGCTGGCTCGACCCCCATGTAAATCTTGTAATCAAACTACAGGTCGCAATTCTGAAGATAATTCGATGAAATTTGGCACAGATAATTTTTTTGATCATGGGACCATGGCTATTGAAATTCTTCAAAATCGGTCCATTATTTATGGTACCTCCCATAGGTCCCACTTCGCAGAATTGATATATTGGACACAAATATAAATATTTTTTCAGGCAATTTAAAACAAACACTGCTTATGTAAACTTAAATCACTGTACCAAATTTTGTTGAAATCGGTCCACATTTGACCATAGCTCCCATGCAAGCCCTTTAAAAACGCACTAAATGAGATAAAAATCACTAAAACGCTCGTAAATCTAAAGATATTGAGAATTTTAAGTTTATTTTTTGCATATATAATTTTTGTACCAACTGTAATCAATTTGCCAAATTTCGAGATAATCGGTCCACATTTGACCCTAGCTCTCATGTAAGTCCAAATGACGGAAACAGCTTAAATATATAAGTTTTGAGAAAATGTTTGTATGATGGCAAAATTTAGCAAATATTTGTCTTCATACAGAATAAAGTACACCTTTGACCTTAGCGGTGAAGGGTATCGAATGGTCGGGCTTGACCGACTATAGCACTTTCTTACTTGTTTTTATTATGTACTGTCTTATAATTTTATTGACCATAAATTCTGATTAGCTTCATTAAAAAAAAGTTACCAACTGCGCTTTATTTTCTTATATGGACATGACCAAAACCAGCTTTCGGTTGGCGCATGTTTGAAGATTTTACTTTCTTCTATTGTTCAAAAATTTTAAATCATAGATTTTTGTTAGAAACGGGTTTGTCTAGACTATTTTTGATAACAATTAAACAAAACAAATAAAAAAATGTTTAGCATCATCTGACATTTGAGCCATTAATTTAAAGCAGAATAAAAGATGGCATAAGACAAGAATTATGGCGATGGACTACAATTAAGGTAAAAAATTCGAAATACCAAAATTAACACTTCCGAAATAAATAAAATTAAATTGATATAAGTTTTAGTTTAGTTTAAAAAAAATAAGAAATATTTTTGGTGATTCTTTTTATGGGTTTAAAATGGACACGTTTTTTGTTTCAGAGATTTAAGATCTTCAGAATTCTTATTAAACAAAAATTCAAAATTTTTGCTCAAGACTTATGATACCATAATCATTTATCATTCTGAAATATTCTTACCCGACTTAAGTATATCTTGCATTATTTTTTTTAAATATTCCAAATGATACCCTTTTTTTGAAAAATATCTTTAAAGTAAATAAAAAATCTTGTTATTCTTTCCCGTTTTCTAATATAATTTTACCGTTATGTATATTTATACCCTTCACCACCATAGGTGGAAAGGGTATTATAAGTTTGTGCTGATGTTTGTAACGCATAGAAATATTTGTCTAAGACCCACCTTTTAGTATACCAATAGGCTTAGAATCACTTTCTGAGTCGATTTAGCGATGTCCGTCCGTCCGTCCGTCCGTCCGTCCGTCCGTCCGTCCGTCCGTCTGGCTGGACCCCCATGTAAACCTTGTAATCAAACTACAGGTCGCAATTCTAAAGATAATTTGATGAAATTTGGCACAGATAATTTTTTTGATAATAGGACTGTTATAGGCTGTTGAAATTGGTCAAAATCGGTCCATTATTTATGGTACCTCCCATAGGTCCCACTTCCCGGAATTGATATATTGACCACAAATATCAATATTTTTTCATGAAATTTAAAACAAATTCTGCTTATATAAACTTAAATCACTATATCAAATTTCGTTGAAATCGGTCCCTATTTGACCATAGCTCCCATACAAACTCTTCTTTAAAAACGCACTAAATGAGACAAAAAATCACTAAAACGCTCGTAAATCTAAAGATAATGAAACTTTTGGGTTTATTTTTTGCATACATAATTTCTGTAACAACTGTAATTAATTTGCCAAATTTCGAGATAATCGGTCCACATTTGACCCTAGCTCTCATGTAAGTCCAAATGACGGAAACAGGTTAAATATATAAGTTTTGAGAAAATGTTTGTATGATGGCAAAATTTAGCAAATATTTGTCTTTATATAGGATAAATAACACCTTTGACCTTAGTGGTGAAGGGTATCGTATGGTCGGCTTGACCGACTATAGCGCTTTCTTACTTGTTTTTTATTATCTTTTGTCTTTTTGTTTTGCTTCAAAATCGATTTAATATTCATTCGTTCAATCGTTCATTCATTCAATCATTTTGTACATTTTATGTTAATAAATTTGTTATTGAAGTACTTTTTTTTTGCATTGTTCATATTTTTAGCTTTTGTTTTTTTTTCTGAAATGCATAATAAATTAAGAATTTGGAGTAAATATTTTAGAATCTATTATTGTTTTCAAATCTTAAGCAATTCAGAAAAAATGTAACATTTTAAAGAATATTAAATTTGCCAAACAAAAAATTTTTGCTTGAATTATTTATTTTGTCTTAGAAACAAATAAAAATCATTGTCTTAAGAAAAAACAAGTAAGAAAGCGCTATAGTCGGTCTAGCCCGACCATACGATACCCTTCACCACTAAGGTCAAAGGTGTTAGTTTTCCTGTATAAAGACAAATATTTGCTAAATTTTGCCATCATACAAACATTTTCTAAAAATTTATATATTTAAGCTGTTTCCGTCATTTGGACTTATATGAGAGCTAGGGTCAAATGTGGACCGATTATCTTGAAATTTGGCAAATTTATTACAGTTGTTACAAAAATTATGTATGCAAAAAATAAACTCAAAACGTTCATTATCTTTAGATTTACGAGCGTTTTAGTGATTTTTTGTCTCATTTAGTGCATTTCTAAAGAAAAGTTTGTATGGGAGCTATGGTCAAATGTGGACCGATTTAAGCGAAATTTGGTACAGTGATTTCAGTTTACATAAGCAGTATTTGTTTTAAATTTCATGAAAAAATATTGATATTTGTGGCCAATTTATCAATTCCGGGAAGTGGGACCTATGGGAGGTACCATAAATAATGGACCGATTTTGACCAATTTCAATAGCCATGGTCCCATTATCAAAAAAAATGATCAGTGCCAAATTTCATCAAATTATCTTTAGAATTGCGACCTGTAGTTTCTTTACAAGGTTTACATGGGGGTCTAGCCAGCCAGACGGACGGACGGACATCGCTAAATCGACTCAGAAAGTGACTCTAAGCCTATTGGTATACTAAAAGGTGGGTCTAAGACAAATATTTTTTATGCGTTACATACATCAGCACAAACTTATAATACCCTTTCCACCTATGGTGGTGAAGGGTATAACAAGTAAGAAAGTGCTGTAGTCGGTCAAGTCCGACCATACGATACCCTCAACCACTAAGGTCAAAGGTGTTCTTTTTCGTGTATAAATCTAAATATTTCCTAAATTTTGTCATAAATCAAACATTTTCTTAAGACTTATATATTAAAGCTGTTTTCGTCATTTTGACTTATATGAGAGCTAGGGTCAAATGTGGACCAATATTCTTAAAATTAAGCAAATTGATTACAGTTTTTACAGAAATAATGTGCGCAAAAAATCAACTTAAAATTGTAATTGTCTTCAGATTTATGAGCGTTTTGGTGCGTTTTGACAGAAGAGTTTGTATGGGAGCTATGGTCTAATGTGAACCGATTTTAACGAAATTCGGTTAAGTGATTTTGGTTTACATAAGAAGTATTTGTTTTAAATTTCATAAAAAATATTGATATTTGTGGCCAATATATCAATTCCGGGAAGTGGGACCTGTGGGAGGTACCATAAATAATGGACCGATTTTGACCAATTTCAAAAGCCATGGTCCCATTATCAGAATAATGATCAGTGCCAAATTTCATTAAATTATCTTTAGAATTGCGACCTGTAGTTTGATTACAAGGTTTACATGGGGGTCCAGCCAGCCAGACGGACGGACATCGCTAAATCGACTCAGAAAGTGATTCTAAGCCTATTGTTATACTAAAAGGTGGGTCTAAGACAAATATTTCTATGCGTTACATACATCAGCACAAACTTATAATACCCTTTCCACCTATGGTGGTGAAGGGTATAAAAACATTTTGATAAGATAAAATTTAACCAGAATTTGCCATTATATTAGAAATGCAATTTGCTTTCATTTTTTGTATACCCCCACCATAGATTGATAGTACTTTGCCAGGGTAGATTCAACCACACGATGCCAGTAATCGGGTAATAACAATAACTGTTTATTTGTATGGTTTGATTTTGGGTGGTTAGTGGTATTAGTGACTACTACGCCTGGGACCTATGGCCACTAGTATTCCTGTGCACTAGAACATCTGTACCTGGGAACTATGGCTATTGAAGATGCCAGTAGTGTCCCTGTGTACTACTACAATTGTCCTGGGAAATATGGCTGTAGTGAAAACCAGTAGTATCCCTGAGTACTACTACTTGAGTTGGCCTTAGGTGTGTTGGTTATACGGTTCTAACAAAGCTATTCCAGACTTGTGCTAGTTGACAGTCCTTTGAAAGTGTAGTCCTTAAAGCACCCCTAATCATAAGGGCAGCAGATCTGAGAATCTTGACAAAAGATCCTCGATGATTAGCCTTATTAAGAGTAGGCCACCAAGACAAGAACGCCATATATGAGTATAGGTTTTGCAACTATTTCAAAGAGCCAGGCGGTATTAGAAGGGTATAGACCCCACATATTGTCTAGTGCTCTTCTGTACGAGTTTAGTGCAATGGAAGCCTTAGACACCCTAGATTAAGTGTTTAAGCTCTGAGGTGACCTTACTTGGATGTTCAGCCAGACTCTTGATCGCCCTTTTCTTTGGCGCAATCTTCTCAGGAGTAAACAAGTCAGCAAGCCTTTCGCCAAGCTGCTGCAATTTCTGCTCGGCTGCACGCCGTTGCAGAAATGCCCTTCTAGCCGGAGAGATGTGCTTCTTTGTGCGATCAGAAGCGGATACGAGGGTTGAATCTTGGTGCCCTTTGCTGGGATAGGAGTCTTCAGAGAGAAAGAATTATTCGCTGATCCTAGACTCCTAGGGCTACGTGCAGGAGGAAAATCCGAACAAGAGATCGCGATTTCTTTATGCACGGAAAGCACTGAGGTTTTACCCGAAACAGGGCGTTTATCAATTGCAGCTTTTGAAGTGCTCGCTGCATGGCACAGAGGCACTTCAAAGATGATCTTACCTTTACCGGGTGATTTTTTGTTACGAGAAGGATTGGACTTAGCAGTCATCTTTACCGCACCAATGACACCAGGATTTCGGCTAAAAGGTGCTTTCACCAGACCAACCTTCGAACCTGTGGTCGGCAGACTAACTTGGCCAGGTGTCGCAACCAAGCTAGATGAAGAGCTTTGAGCCGAGGTAGTTCCAGTCTTGGGAACAAGGTTTCCGGAGATTATGAGGTCCTCGACCGGATAAGAGTTTGGATTTTGTATTTTTTTCCTACTACCAAGCCAATGTAATAGCTGCCGCTGTCGCCCAATATGCAAAACAGACGCTCTGTGGATTTATATGTCGAACGGACCTAATCAAGGATCAAAGATGCAAAACGAACAGTTCTGCCGCCATTGCTCATGGTGCGGTCATCTTAACCGCACCAATGGCACCAGGATTTCGGCTAATAGGTGCTTTCACCAGACAAACCTTCGAACCTGTGGTCGGCAGACTAACTTGGCCAGGTGTCGCAACCAAGCTAGATGAAGAGCTTTGAGCCGAGGTAGTTCCAGTCTTGGGAACAAGGTTTCCGAAGATTATGAGGTCCTCGACCGGATACAGAGTTTGGATTTTGTATTTTATTCCTACTACCAAGCCAATATAATAGCTGCCGCTGTCTCCCAATATGCAAAACAGACGCTCTGTGGATTTAGTTGCCGAACGGACCTAATCAAGGATCGAAGATGCAAAACGAACAGTTCTGCCGCCATAGCTCATGGTGCGGTCTTTGAGGAAACTATAGAGCAGAACAGAGAGGCCGACTGGCCGCCCAATATGGAAAACAGACGCCAGAAGGGAGAGGGTGGGTAGTTCTTAGTAGTGAGCTTTCTCTAAGCCTGTCTGGTATGGGTGACAATGTCGGAGATTGCAATGATACCAATCTCCCCCAGCATTGCCTTAGAGTTCCTTGCGCTAAAGCCCCTGCATCACGGCAAGATGACAACCGTCCGGTCCTCGACCGGATACAGAGTTTGGATTTTGTATTTTATTCCTACTACCAAGCCAATGTAATAGTTGCCGCTGTCGCCCAATATGCAAAACAGACGCTCTGTGGATTTAGTTGCCGAACGGACCTAATCAAGTATCAAAGATGCAAAACGAACAGTTCTGCCGCCATAGCTCATGGTGCGGTCTATGAGGAAACTATGGAGCAGAACAGAGAGGCCGACTGTCCGCCCAATATGGAAAACAGACGCCAGAAGGGAGAGGGTGGGTAGTTCTTAGTAGTGAGCTTTCTCTAAGCCTGTCTGGTATGGGTGACAATATCGGAGATTGCAATGATACCAATCTCCCCCTGCATCACGGCAAGATGATAACCGTTTGCAGAGGATACACGTCAGCTGCAGAAGGTTAAATTTAAAACGAACATTTTTTTTCCAAGTAACAAACAAAATCCAAAAAAACCTGCTTGAAATTAAATTTAATTCATAAATATTGATTCTTGATAATTCAAGTAAATAAATTAATTATAAAAGATTAAAACTTGAATTTGCTCAGGCATAAAATAAATTAGAATTTATGTATTAGACCCAAATTTTATAATATTAATAAAAAATTAACAACAAATCGGGTTTCAAGTAACAGGAAAAATTTGAAAAATTCAAAATAATTACCAGGATTAAATTATATCGAGAGCCTATATTCAATACCGTTTATGAACCAATTACCGCAAAAAATCATTTCTGTATCGCAAAAGTAAAAGTTGCACTTATAAAGATTTAATGTTAAAAATTGCGTGTTGCTCTAATCGAGGTATTGCAGTTATCAGTGGTTGCACAAATCGAGCCCATACTGTGTTCTATTTCGTTTATAGTCGGTATTGATTATAGGCCCTCGATATTAATAATTGTATAAAAACCTTAACACGATTGTTAAAATTTTCAGTTTGACAAATTATTTTTCAGCTGCTACAAAAAAATGTTCTTGAAATTTGTAAGTTAAGAACGGACTAATGGAACTAATTGCCTTTATGGATAAATTAATAATCTTAAAACATGTATCTTATAGTTTCTTATCACCGCTCTAGTCGCCTTTGCAGTAGCCGTTAGCGACGAAGATGTTCACGCCGAAGCTACCCTCTTAAATTCTGATGTCATCGATCCTGGTTTCGATTCTGCTTTGGAAACTACCATTCACGTACATCAAGACGTTCCTAGTGATGAACACGGTAATATTCATGGTGAATTCCACTATGTTTCCCCTTAAGGTGAACATATCAATATTAGAGATGATTTAAGGAAAGAAATTAATGGAAAAATTTGTTAATTTTACAAACTGCCAAAAAATATTAAATGAAATAAAGTTAAAAAAATGGTTTTAATTAAGGATTTACTTTAATTTTACAATTGTACAACAATTTTTCTAGATCAATAAGGTATGATTGCAGACTAGGGTAGTTATATCGCATAGGGTAAAAAAATTTTAGGGGAACCCCCTCTAAAATGTATCCTTCTGTCAGATTTTAGTATTTCCAAAGTTTAAGCACGATTGAAAGATGGTAACATGTGCCACTTTTGAGAATCTCGATTTTTTTGCAATTTGGCGACTTTGTCGGTCCATATCTCAAGAACGATTAAATATAGTTGCCTTGTCATACATCAGACTTAAAGTTGACGACAGGAAGACTTTTCTATAGAATAGCTGACGATAGGAAGACACTTGTATAGAAAAGTTGACGATAGGAAGACATTTGTATAGAAAATTTTACGATAGGAAGATATTTCTATAGAAAAGTTGACGATAGGAAGATATTTCTATAGAAAAGTTGACGATAGGAAGACATTTCTAAAGAAAAGTTGACGATAGATGGACATTTCTATAGAAAAGTTGACGATAGGAAGACTTTTCTATAGAAAAGTTGAAAATAGGAAGATATTTCTATAGAAAATTTGAAGATAGGAAGACATCTCTATAGAAAAGTTGACGATAGGAAGACATTTCTATAGAAAAGTTGACGTAAGAAGACATTTTTAAAGAAAAGTTGACGATAGAAAGACTTTTCTATAGAAACGTTGACGATAGGAAGACTTTTCTATAGAAACGTTGACGATAGGAAGACTTTTCTATAGAAACGTTGACGATAGGAAGACTTTTCTATAGAAAAGTTGACGATAGGAAGACTTTTCTATAGAAAAGTTGACGATAGGAAGACTTTTCTATAGAAAAGTTGACGATAGGAAGACTTTTCTATAGAAAAGTTGACGATAGGAAGACTTTTCTATAGAAAAGTTGACGATAGGAAGACTTTTCTATAGAAAAGTTGACGATAGGAAGACATGTATATAGAAAAGTTGACGATAGGAAGACATTTCTATAGAAAAGTGAAAATATTATATCTCACAAAATAATAACCTGACATTTATCAGTTATGCCCATGTTTTAAAAGGTGAGGTTAGGCAATGAAATTATATGTGTTTAATGCTTACAGCGCCATCTTTATGTCGACCTACGGAAATATGTTATTCCCTCTATTTTTGAAACAAAACTTAACAAAAATTGCCAAAAACTGCATTTGGGTCATGTTTGTCTTCAAAACTGCTCTATTTAATTCAAAACTTGAACAAATTATAGTAAAATTAACAAAACTTGATTTGTTAATTTGGGATTATTTACATATAAATATAATTTGTTGTAGGTGACAAAACTTATTTGAATAAACATGAGTATATTTTTAGCATTAATTAATTTTTATAGTTTTAATAAAAAAAATACAAATAATTTTCATCATAATTTTGAATACAAAAATTATGCAAAAGAAATCTTAGAAATGAAAGGAAAAGTAAAAAAATTGCATTTAACTTAATAGAGATCCATATTTTGAGGTTTGACTTGAAAATTACTCTAATACGGGTATTTCAAACTTAATACAGGTATTTTTAATTCTTAAGGTATTGAAATTCTACCAAATAAAATCCAGACTAAAAAGTTTTAATGGGTTAATAAAAATTTTCAGATCTAGTTTTTTTTGATCTATTTTAAATTTCATATTTTCAAAAGAAATTTAGAAATTGTATAAAAGCTTAAAGAAATTGTATAATAATCACAGTTTAACTACTTCAGATAAACCTAAAATAACAAAAATGTTCAAATTCGTAAGTTTTAAGGAATCAACTTTCCTTTTAAATTAAATTATAATCTTTGCTTTTTATTTATTCAGGTCGCTCTCTTTGCCTTGATCGCTTGCGCCGCCGCTGCCGGTAACGCCGATGATGTTCACGCCGAAGCCACCCTCTTGAAATCTGATGTCAGAGCTGATGGTTTTGATTCTGCCTTGGAGACCACCAACCATATCCATCAAGTCGCTTCTGGTGATGAACACGGTAACATTCATGGTGATTATGCTTGGATTTCCCCTGAAGGTGAACACGTCGAAGTCAAATATGTTGCCGATGAACACGGTTATCAACCCTACGGTGATGTTATCCCTACTCCTCATCCCATCCCTGAAGCTATCTTGAAGGCTATTGCCTACATTCAAGCTCATCCTTCTCACGAAGAATATCATCATTAAATTTCGCTAAGAATAAAGAATTGTTGAACATTTTTTGTTAAACCGACAATAAAGAATATTTAAAAAAAAAATGTTTGAAGAAATTTTATTGGGGTTTGAAATTTGGGCTATATTTGACACGATATAAAATTTTTTATCAAACATTTTTCTATAGAAAAATATTTTTAACAACATTTTTTCTATAGAAAAATATTTTTATCAAAAATTTTTCTATACAAAAATGTTTTCAACAAAAACTTTTTGATAGAAGTTAAATTTTTATTAAAAATGTTTCTATAGAAAAATATTTTTATTAAAAATTTTTCTATAGAAAAATATTTTTATTAAAAATTTTTCTATAGAAAAATATTTTTATTAAAAATTTTTCTATAGAAAAATATTTTTATTAAAAATTTTTCTATAGAAAAATATTTCAAACGAAAATTTTTCTATGGAAAAATATTTCAAATGGAAATTTTTCTTTAGAAAAATATTTCTATGGAAAAATATTTCAAACGAAAATTTTGCTATAGAAAAGTATTTCAAACGAAAATTTCTTTATAGAAAAATATTTCAAATAAAAATTTTTCTATAGAAAAATATTTCAAACGAAAATTTTTCTATAGAAAAATATTTCAAACTAAAATTTTTCTATAGTAAAAAATATTTCAAACGAAAATTTTTCTATAGTAAAAAATATTCAAACGAAAATTTTTCTACAGAAAAATATTTCAAACGAAAATTTTTCTATAGAAAAATATTTCAAACGAAAATTTTTCTATAAAGAAATATTTCAAACGAAAATTTTTCTATAGAAAAATATTTCAAACGAAAATTTTTCTATAGAAAATATTTTTATCAAAAATTTTTCTAGAGAAAAATATTTTTATCAAAAATTTTTCTATAGAAAAATATTTTTATCAAACATTTTTCTATAGAAAAATATTTTTATCAAACATTTTTCTATAGAAAAATATTTTTGTCAAAAATTTTTCTATAGAAAAATATTTTTATCAAAAATTTGTCGATAGAAAAATATTTTTATCAAAAAAAAAATGTTTGAAGAAATTTTATTGGGGTTTGAAATTTGGGCTATATTTGACACGATATAAAATTTTTTATCAAACATTTTTCTATAGAAAAATATTTTTAACAACATTTTTTCTATAGAAAAATATTTTTATCAAAAATTTTTCTATACAAAAATGTTTTCAACAAAAACTTTTTGATAGAAGTTAAATTTTTATTAAAAATGTTTCTATAGAAAAATATTTTTATTAAAAATTTTTCTATAGAAAAATATTTTTATAAAAAATTTTTCTATAGGAAAATATTTTTATTAAAAATTTTTCTATAGAAAAATATTTTTATTAAAAATTTTTCTATAAAAAAATATTTTTAACAAAAATTTTTCTACAGTAAAATATTTTTAACAATAATTTTTCTATAGAAAAATATTTTTAACAAAAATTTTTCTATAGAAAAATATTTTTATTAAAAATTTTTCTATAGAAAAATATTTTTATTAAAAATTTTTCTATAGAAAAATATTTTTATTAAAAATTTTTCTATAGAAAAATATTTCAAACGAAAATTTTTCTATGGAAAAATATTTCAAATGGAAATTTTTAACAAAAATTTTTCTATAGAAAAATATTTTAAACAAAAATTTTTCTATAGAAAAATATTTTCAAGACAAATTTTTCTATAGAAAAATATTTTCAAGAAAAATTTTTCTATAGAAAAATATTTTCAAGAAAAATTTTTCTATAGAAAAATATTTTCAAGAAAAATTTTTCTATAGAAAAATATTTTCAAGAAAAATTTTTCTATAGAAAAATATTTTCAAGAAAAATTTTTGTATAGAAAAATATTTTCAAAAACAATTTTTCTATAGAAAAATATTTTCAAGAAAAATTTTTCTATAGAAAAATATTTTCAACAAAAATGTTTCTATAAAAAATTAAAAAAAAAAATTTTTCTATAGAAATATATTTTCAATAAAAACATTTAAAAAATTTTTCTATATAAAAACATTTTGACCAAAAATTTCTCTATAGAAAAATATTTTTATGAAAAATTTTTCTATAGAAAAATTTTTTTATGAAAAATTTTTCTATAAAAAAATATTTTTATCAAAAATTTTTCTATAGAAAAATATTTTTATCAAAAATTTTTCTATAGAAAAATATTTTTATCAAAAATTTTTCTATAGAAAAATATTTTTATCAAAAATTTTTCTATAGAAAATTATTTTTATCAAAAATTTTCTATAGAAAAATATTTTTATCAAAAATTTTTCTATAGAAAAATATTTTTAACAAAAATTTTTCTATAGAAAAATATTTTCAACAAAAATTTTTCTATTTTTATCAAAAATTTTTCTATAGAAAAATATTTTTATCAAAAATTTTTCTATAGAAAAATATTTTTATCAAAAATTTTTCTATAGGAAAATATTTTTTTTATCAAAAATTTTTCTATAGAAAAATATTTTTTTTATCAAAAATTTTTCTATAGAAAAATATTTTTATCAACAATTTTTCTACAGAAAAATATTTTTATCAAAAATTTTTCTATAGAAAAATATTTTTATCAAAAATTTTTCTATAGAAAAATATTTTTATCAAAACTTTTTTTATAAAAAAATATTTTTATCAAACATTTTGCTATAGAAAAATATTTTTTATCAAAAATTTTTGTATAGAAAAATATTTTTATCAAAAAATTTCAATAGAAAAATATTTTTATCAAAAATTTTTTTATAGAAAAATATTTTTGTCAAAAATTTTTCTATAGAAAAATATTTTTATAAAAAATTTTTCTATAGAAAAATATTTTTATCAAAAATTTTCTATAGAAAAATATTTTTATCAAAAATTTTTCTATAAAAAATATATTTATCAAAAATTTTGCTATAGGAAAATATTATAATCAAAAATTTTTCTATAGAAAAATATTTTCAAGAAAAATTTTTCTATAGAAAAATATTTCTATCAAATATTTTTCTATAGAAAAATATTTTGATCAAAAATTTTTCTATAGAAAAATATTTTGATCAAAAATTTTTCTATAGAAAAATATTTTTATCAAAAATTTTTCTATAGAAAAATATTTTTATCAAAAATTTTTCTATAGAAAACTATTTTTCATAGAAAAACATTTTTATCAAAAATTTTTGTATAGAAAAATATTTTATTAAAAATTTTTCTATAGAAAAATATTTTTATCAAAAATTTTTCTACAGAAAAATATTTTTATCAAAAATTTTTCTACAGAAAAATATTTTTATCAAAATTTTTTGAATTTATTAATTTTATTATTTAATACGAAATTTAATTAATTTAAAATTGTTTTTAATATTTCAAACCTGATTCTAATTTAATATTAAAGCTTACACTTACGAAAAAATGTCTGTTATAAATACTAGAATTTATGCAAAAATCGCACTGTATATCTAATTAAATTAAAACAAATCTAGTTTGAAATATTCCCAAAAAAAAAAATTATCTTAAATTAAAAATTTTAAAAGTATAAAAGCTTGAAGAAATCCCTAAATTATTACAGTTTAACTACAAAAGATAAACCTCAAACAAACAAAAATGTTCAAATTCGTAAGTTAGAGAAAGAAAATTAAAAAGTATATTAAATTTTTAAACAATTGATCTTTCCCTAGATTGCTCTCTTTGCCTTGATCGCCTGCGCCGCTGCCGTTAGCGACGATGATGTTCACGCTGAAGCCACTCTCTTGAAATCCGATGTCAGAGCTGATGGTTTCGATTCTGCTTTGGAGACCACCAACCACATCCATCAAGTCGCTTCTGGTGATGAACACGGTAACGCTCATGGTGATTTTGCTTGGATTTCCCCTGAAGGTGAACACATTGAAGTCAAATATGTTGCCGATGAACACGGTTACCAACCCGTCGGTGCTGTTATCCCCACTCCTCACCCCATCCCTGAAGCTATCTTGAAGGCTATTGCTTATATTGAAGCTCATCCTTCTCACGAAGAACACCACCATTAAATTGTGATGTTTTGAAAAAAAATTTGTTTAAGCCGACAATAAAAAATTGTTGAAAAAAAAAATATCAAAATTTTATTGTTAAAAAAGAAGAATCTAGGGAAATATCAAAAATTTATACGAAGATTTGAAACTTTTTGCTAAATTTCATAGCACAAAATTTAGAAATTTTTAAGTTCGTTTTTATAACTTCAATTTTTAGCTCCTGAACGAAAAATATTGCTATGACAAGTTTCTACAAACAATTTTTCATATAAAATTTCTACTATAAGACTTTTATAGTTTTATGATTCGTTTACGAATTTGGATTTTAATTTTAAATATTTATTGTTTAAAGTTTCCAAGAAGAATCAAGGGAGAAAAACAGACCCACATTTTCAACAAGTGTTAAGGCTTAAAGGCTTTTAACTAGAGTCAGAGTCGTTTCTTCGACTACGACAGTTTCGTAGTAGATTAAACGAAACATAAACAAAATTTCTTTAATCTTGTCCGAAACTGTTGTCGAATTTGTTAATAACATTAACAGAATCTAGAGCAAGGTTGGCCAAATGGAGTGCTCCATCTTATTGTTAGTTTAGTATGCAATTTTGTTTGTATTTTTTTTAATAACTAGAAAATTTTTGATATTCCCCTACCACGAATATAACGGAATCGATCTAGACTCTTCAAAGATCAAGAAAGTTTGGAAAAAATTGTAAAAAGGTTAAGAAAAAACAGTCTTTAGTTAATTTTAAAAATAAACCCCCTAATTTATAATCGAATTAGATTTAAAAAGAACCCAGCAAAACTTTTCATTACCAAATAATGAGTTAAACAGCTAAACTATTGAACACGAACTACTTACTCATTCACTGTTTAAGTCATTACATTAATATGGGGGTGTCATTGGAGGCATGTACTTACCAATTGCAGAGAAGTAATGACTTGGGTAAGCAATTGGAAAACAACAACAAAAACTTTTTTGTTGTTGTTTTATTTAAAAAAATATATTTTTAAACGAAATATACAAATTTTTTTATGACCCCATTGGGGGCTCGATCCCAGACCCTCCGGCTGCTAGGCAGAGACTCTTCCACGGAGCTACTTCATATGTTAAAAACTTAGCAGCTTATAATTAATATAAAGGTAGAGGGTCAATGCACGCGGCAAGCGGCTGCGGGCGGCAATCAGCTGTTTTTTGATTTGTCAAATTTGAAGCGGCAATGGAAAAAGGTAGAACTTTGTTCTACTTTTCCGCGTGGCAGATTTTTTCAGTGCTGCCAGATTTAATTATATCCTACTCAAATATATTTGTATATGAATATTTTTGTAAACAAACGCACATTCTATGTACTGGCAATACTACGACCGTCCGCAGCCGCGTGTATTGGCCTTGTACCTTAAACAATTTTTATTTTTAGATCCAAAATCATGTGACAATAACTTTGTCTTTTCCCAGCTTTTTTTGCTTTGATGTAATATTTGGAAAAATATTTTTATACGATTTTTTGTAAATGTTTTATGTTTTATATTTAATAAACAATAAAGAAGTTTTTTTTATAATTTTAAAACTTAAACAATTTAAATCTTCCTTTTTGTATAAGTTTTTACATAAGATTGACTCTTACTTACTTAAATGGCCTATAGTTATAACCTGTTGAGGTCAAAGTCCGAGCATATTTAAGAATTCCATGGACTTCGATCTTGTGCGAATATTCTCCAATTTTATAGCCCAAGCTTTGAAAAATGTTCCTCTACTTGGTCCTTCTATCGAAGTTTTGGACGTCCTCCTCTAATATTAGGTGGTGGGACATTTTAACTCTAATTGTATCCTCTTCATAGTAATTGTTTTTTCCAAGAGAAGGTTACTAGCCCGTCGTCCTAACCCATTTTTATCGATCTTATGGTATAACCTTCGGTACATGTTAGCTCACTACATTAAGGGGTGTTAAACTTGTTCCCCGGGTGATACCACGAGGAGGTCAGTTTCCACAGTTGAGATGAAGGATGACCCAGATATGTTGGTCTTACCAAGTTAAGACCAATCAGAACCGTGTTTGGATACCAAACATCCCCTACATAATAAAAATTGACTCATGATGGTATTTTTTCATTACCGTGAGTTAGTTTTTCAAAATTTTTTTACAGAAGTTCTTGAAATTCCAACACAATTTAAAAAAACTCTTTTAATAAAACAAAAAATTATTGGTCTTGGTGGGATTTGAACCTGAGTCATTCAGTTTTAATTACCATCTTAATTACAAATAAGTACTTCTGTAATAACTTATTAGTTATTCGGAGGGTATGTTGTAGTCATTACAAGGTAACCAGTTACCAGAGTACTTGCTATTACCAAAGTTTTGCTGGGAAGTTTGTAATATATTTTTTCTTTATGAAATTGAGGCCCTATGCTCCACTGGGAGTCAGAGGAAGAAGAAAATGGGGGAAAGTATTTTAAAAACTTTGTTTGAATAGTCGAGTTTTTTCCGAAAATAATAAATGTTTGAAGAACATTTATACCAAATATGCTCTTGAAAACTCTATAACCTTCCTTCTGTATAGTCAGAGGAGTTCTCCATCAAAGCTTAAATCTACTACTCCTTAGCTCAGAATATGTCAGAAATTTATTCGGAATATCTGTTAAGAATATCTGTTGTTCCGTGTTGTTCATGTTTTCAGTCATCCGCCTAGAAAACCGGAGGTCCCATGTTTGATCCCCGGTCAGACCCAGTTGAAAAAAAATTTGCATTTGCAGTTCGGAGACGGCGTTAAAACGTAGGTCTCTTTCAATGTGTCTAAAAATAGAATCGGGTGCAGCTCATTGTCTGCGAGAAGTATCCCTTGTTCTAATAAAAATGTCATGGGATTTTTATATGTATGTTAAGAAGTTTGAGATTTATTTCGAAAGAATTTGTGTACCTGTGAAAATAGGAGGATAGGGGTACAAAAAACTTGTGCTGAGGGTTTATTTTAAATAATTTTGAATTACTGGGAATGTAAATGAAAAATCCATGATTATTACCTAGAAATTTCTTGACTTATCTCGCTATAAACTCCTGAAAATGACGAAGAAATTTAACTCAAGTAAAAGTTTGACTACTCGTTCTTATTTTGGGTTTTAAGCTTAATATGCGAATATATGCAAATGACTTATATTCTATATAAAACCGATTTACATGCTGATATAAAGCCGTGTATTTAAACTTTGATTAAACATAAACTTTCCTTAATTTATGTTTGAAAGAACAGATAAATCGTATTTAGCAGATAATTATGCCCAAGATTCGTTTAGGTGATTCAAATAATGGCCAACATTGATCTAATAGTGAATTTACACTACTCTAAAATCTAGTAAATTTGATTTTAAATCTCAATCAAAATCTAGATCGTTTACACTACATTTTTTTGATGTTTGCTAGATTTTATTTTCATAAAACGAAACAAACTGTTATTTATTTTCCTTCATCATTTATTGTTTTCATTTTTGATTCAAATTTAATTCAAAATTTAATTTATTTAATTAATTTTGCCTCACTTTTTTCCTTTATTTTGATTTCTTTTCAACTGAAATGTCATTTTGATCTATACAGCGTTGTATTTGTTAGTACTTTTTAGAAGAAAAACATGGCTGCATTATTAAGTACTACTAGATTTCAAATAGATTTTACCAAAATCTACTTCATAACTAGATTTATTTTTGTATGGAAAATCTAGTCAAAATCAACTAGATTTTGAACAAAATCTCGTAAGTACTAGATTTCGAGGTAATGTAAATGCCTTATAAGCCATTTTTTATATATTTTATAAAAACCAAATTTTCCACCCATTATTAAAAAACCTCCAACTTTTTATTTTTTTTTTAAATAATCTTTATTGTCAGTTTAACCAACGTTCAAGTTCATTCGAAGCGAAATTTAATGGTGGTGTTCTTCGTGAGGAGGATGAGCTTCAATATAGGCAATAGCCTTCAAGATAGCTTCAGGGATGGGGTGAGGAGTGGGGATAACAGCACCGACGGGTTGGTAACCGTGTTCATCGGCAACATATTTGACTTCAATGTGTTCACCTTCAGGGGAAATCCAAGCAAAATCACCATGAGCGTTACCGTGTTCATCACCAGAAGCGACTTGATGGATGTGGTTGGTGGTCTCCAAAGCAGAATCGAAACCATCAGCTCTGACATCGGATTTCAAGAGGGTAGCTTCAGCATGAACATCATCGGCGTTGCCGGCAGCGGCGGCGCAAGCGATCAAGGCAAAGAGAGCGACCTGTGTAGAACAAAATCAAAGATTATTATTTTATTTAAAAGGAAAGTTAGTTCCTTTAAACTTACGAATTTGAACATTTTTGTTATTTTCGGTTTATCTGTTGTAGTTAAACTGTGTTGATTTTAGAATTTCTATACGCTTTTATACCTTTCTAATTTTGGGATTATATTAGATATAATTTTTTTTTTAAATTATTAAGAATTTGCGTATATACTAAATGTTTTAGATGAAAACCAGAATTTTTTATATAACTTGTGGCTTTTCGCATTAAACCTGGGATATGCTACCGAGTACAGATTTGGGATTGTGTGACAATTTGAGTTTTATAATATAGTTAATTCAGGTTTTTTTGCTTAATTATAAAATTTTATTACTGTTTTTAAATTTCTATATTCATAGCAACTAAATTGCATTTTTTATATTTTTTTGATGATATTTAGAATACTTCCAGTATTTAGAGATTTGTTGTTGTTTAATGATTTAATGATTTTTTAGGTTTCAAGTATTAAAAAAAAGCATTAGTGGACCTTGAATTTATGAAGAGGTGTCAAAATGTTTAATTTAACTTTTTGCATCTAGCTATAGTGTTTCTAGTAGACTAAGAGTCTGACCTGGGCCCTAATTACCGCATTCGATATCAATCGAAATCTTAGATATTTTCAAAACATTTGTATAGCATACTTTAAGGATAATCAAAATTATTTAAAAGATGCACAGTTTACAAGATTTTTTTTTGTAGTTATTTGCTAAAAGATGACCAATAGTAAAAGAGTTTTAATTGAACTATATGTTTTTAAAAACGAATCAAAATGGATACCAAATTTCAATAAACGTTTTCCATCGATGTAACTTTGAACATCCCTAAAGTATACTTCACAATATTTGCTTAAAAGTCTGAGTTTTCGATCGATATCGAATGCGGTAACTTGGCCCCTGTACTCCTTCTGGGAAATACAAGATGACAATAGTCACAGTTATCAAGTATAACGTAGTTTTACTTATACACACTGATCATGCCAAATATCTTGGAGTCATTCATTCATTGATTTGCCGTATGGTAGTTTTGAAAAGTCCCATAAAAAAGAGAGAATAGCGCTTTATATTATAAAGTCTTTGCTTTATAGTCTTTCTTGGAGTTACTTTTTGACTTTTAGGGCTCATTTATTTATTGTCGATGTTCATTTAAGACATCAAAAGCAATAATTTACCTTAATTTCATCACAATGTAATACCCATGTAGGAGTCATACCCAGAGGTTGTCCTTATGATGAGCCTTACTCAAAATATAGGTCTCACTTCTCCCAATGCTGACTAGTTCTTTAACATGGTTGGCAACCCATACTATTGTATGAATCTCGTTTCTAGCTGTCTGCTTTCTGAAATTCTAATTAGCGCAAATTTATCGTAAATTTTTTTATTTCTTGACTTGAAAACAGGTGCCATTATGACTAGACCTTCAATCGATATTTTACTGTGAATATCTTTGGAAGTCCAAATTATTCTGATAATAAGCTTCTAGAGGTAAATACAATAGATCTTATATATTCGGTTCTTAGAAAGAGAACAACAGCAATAGCTTAAATTCTCAATCAGAGAAACCAACTATTTAGCCTCAAATTAAACTTGGCCCTTTTATGATCAAAGATAGGCAGTCCATACCACCAGAAGCCGAATATTTTTTGTAATTTTCGTACATACCTTCCCTTGAATACTTTTTCCGTTTTTACCCATTTAAAGTAAGAGTACCAAATACGTGTTTAATATATTTTAAATACTTATCGATCATTTAGGTTAAAAAAGGACCAAAATATAGCTTTTACCCCTATTAGTGCCCTTTTCAGAAAAGTACCTAAAATATGTACCATTATTTTTGTCGCTGATTCAAATCCAATTGCAATTTTGTTTCTATCACTTCTAGTTTCGGAGATATGAAGTTGCTAATTTTTTAATCTGCCCTGTTTTAGCCCCAAAACGGTCGAATTTGTACAAGGTACCGAACACGTGTAATTTAATTTTTAGTGCTTATCGCAGACCATTTAGTTTTTGTTTCACTTTTGGTTTTAAAAATATTCCGTTACCGATTTTTCCACTTTTTACCACCAAATAAAAAAAGTACCAAACACGTGTAATTTTTCTGCAATGTCAATCTATAAATTATACTTCTGGCTTCATTATGTTAAATAATATTTATAGTTGAAAAAAAACCTACCCTTGAATATTTTCCCGTTTTTTTCAACTTTTTGTATCCCATGTAGAGTAAAAGTACCAAACACGTATTTAATGTTTTTTTAGTACTTATCAATTGTGGCGTAAATTAAGTTTCAATATTTATTAGTTCAAGGGATACGCATGGGTTAAAAAAAAAGTACCAAAATATAGTTTTTACCCCTACTAGTGTCATTTTCAAAAATGTACCAAGAACGTGTACCATTATTTTCGTTGCTGTTACAAATCTAATTTCAATTTTGTTTCTATCGCATCAAGTTTCGGAGATATGATGTTGCTAGTTTTTCCCTTTTCTGCCCTATTTTAACTAAAAAACCACCAAACTTGCTAAAGGTACCGAACACGTTTTTGTGCTTATCACAGACCAATTTAGTCTTTGATTCCATCGCTTTTGGTTTTGAGGATATTGCATTACCGATTTTCCCTTTTTTCCCCTTAAATTAAAAAAAAAGTACCAAATACGTACTTTATTTTCTTCAATGTTAATCGACCTGTCTATAAATTATATTTCTTCTGGCTTCATTAGCTTAAATGATATTCATAGTTAAAAATTATAAAAACGTTTTTACCCTTTTATACCCCATTTATTGTAAAAGTCCAAAGACTTCATCCAATTTCAAATTTGTTTCTACCGATGTTGGTTTCGGAGACATGATGTTATTAATTTCTCCCTTTTCTATCCAGTTTTACCTCCTAAACGACCGAGTTTTGAAAAATACCGAACCCCTTATAGTGAAAATCTCAAACTCATTTAATTTTCGCTTCTATTGCTTTTGGTTTAGGAGATATAATGTTTCCGATTTTTCCTTTTTTTTTTACCCTCTAAATTAAAAAAAGTACCAAATATGCATAGAAAAATTTTTGATTAAAAAATTTCCATAGAAAATTTTTTGATAACAATATTTAAAAAAAAGGAATGGAAAACTTTTGTTTAACATTTGAACTGTACATTGAAAAAATACAAATTTTAGTTTAAAGTATAAAAAAATGGCAACTCTGTCTACGATTTTTTTTATGAGTACCGCTGTTTATGATCGTAAGCTCTTAACTCCCTGCCTTCCGCTCCTTTGACTTTGGAATCGAATAGTTTTGTTAAGGAGGAGAAGAAACGATCTATGTTACTCTTTTCTGCATAGTTTAACTGAACTCTAGAACATAAATCAAGAAAAGTTAAATTCGTTTAATCATGACATAAATTCTTGGCTTTATATCGGTATATAAACTGTCTATATAAAACTGTATAAATCATCTGCATATATTTGCATATTTAGCTTAAAAATCATAATGAGTGAAATATTATAGATTTGAGACGTTTTAATTAATGTCTTCAATGTTTTATTTCCCTAGATTTCGTAAATCACTTAAAAAGCCTACATGATAACCATCCATACAAGCCACATATATTAATATAAATATTGATAGTGATACTGATACTAATACTGATACTATGCTAGTACTATACTAAGTACTAAGTACTAGTACTGATACTAATATTGCAATACTTATACTTTTGTAATACTTATACTTTTCATAAAATTGGTCTTCTAAAAATTCCTCAAATGTGTGAAATTTAAGGTAAAAATCTAAATCTGAACCATTTTTCGTCATCATCTAAACATGCTTTTAGTTACTAGCTTATTAGGACCAATATATAACGATTCATTTGTAATATTCTTGTATATAAATTCTGCGATTAAAAAAACCATTTCAAGTACTTTTTGTGCAATTTATTGGCAGTTTCAAACAAATGTCTTACATCATTGTAAACTTTTTCTCTTAATGATGATGTTCTTCCTTGCTGGGATGAGCCTTAATGTATTCAATAGCCTTGAGGATATGTTCAGGAATGGGATGGGGAGTAGGGATGGCTTCACCAACGGGTTGGTAACCGTGTTCATCAGCTACGTATTTGATATCAACATGTTGACCATCGGGAGAAACCCAACCGAAATCACCGTGAATGTTACCGTGTTCATCACCGGAAGCGGCTTCATGAATGTGATTGCTGGTATCTAAAGCAGTTTCAAAACCATCAGCTCTAACATCGGACTTGAGGTTGGTGACTTCAGCGTGGACATCATCGCTGGTGACAGCGGCAGCGCTGACATAGGCTACGAAGGCGGCAATGAGAACCTAAAAGAAGACAAAATTTTCAAATAGTTTTTTATAATTTAAGTATTCGTTAAGGTTTTTTTAATACTTACGAATTTGAACATTTTGTTTTAGTTAATAAGAATGATCTAGTTAAACTGTATTGATTTGAAATTTTATTTGTGTTTTTATACTCCAAATTGATGTTTATATTTTTGAATTTCAATATAAGAAAAATGCATTTACCTAAGATATGCAAAATGCTTTCTCTGTTCTAAAGAAATTATTAACCGTTTCATAATTTTTTATGACCTAATAATTTATATTGAACAAGTTTTACAACCAAATCAGGTTCAATTTCACAAAAATGATTCAAAAAGTAAATTCTTTATATTTTTATAGAAAAATTATCGATAACTTTCTATTTCTATAGAAGAGTTATCGATTTATTTATATTTTAATAGAAAAGTTATCGATAACTTCCTATTTCCATAAAAATGTTATCGATAACTTTCTATTTCTATAGAAAGGTTATAGATAACTTTCCATTTCCATAGAAAAGTTATCGAGAACATTCTCTTTCCATAGAAAAGTTATCGATAACTTTCTTTTTCCATAGAAAAGTTATCGATAACTTTCTATTTGTTTTGAAAAGCTGTCGACAAAATTATATTTCTATAGAAAAGTTATCGATAACTTTCTATTTTTATAAAAAGTTATCGATAACTTTATATTTCTATAGAAAAGTTATCGATAACTCTCTATTTCTATAGAAAAGTTATCGATAACTTCCTATTTCCATAAAAATGTTATCGATAACTTTCTATTTCTATAGAAAGGTTATAGATAACTTTCCATTTCCATAGAAAAGTTATCGAGAACATTCTTTTCCATAGAAAAGTTATCGATAACTTTCTTTTTCCATAGAAAAGTTATCGATAACTTTCTATTTGCTTAGAAAAGCTGTCGATAACATTATATTTCTATAGAAAAGTTATCGGTAACTTTCTATTTCTATAAAAATTTATCGATAACTTTATATTTCTATAGAAAAGTTAACGATAACTCTCTATTTCTATAGAAAAGTTATCGATAACTTTCTATTTCTATAGAAAAGTTATCGATAACTTTATATTTCTATAGAAAAGTTATCGATAACTTTCGATTTCTATAGAAAAGTTATCGATAACTTTCTATTTCTATAGAAAAGTTATCGATAACTCTCCATTTCTATATAAAAGTTATCGATAAATTAATATTTCTATAGAAAAGTTATCAATAACTTTCTATTTCCATAGAAAAGTAATCAATAACTTTATATTTCTATAGAAAAGTTATCGATAACTTTCTATTTCTATAGAAAAGTTATCGATAACTTTCTATTTCTATAGAAAAGTTATCGATAACTTTATATATCTATAGAAAAGTTATTGCTGACTTTTTATTTCTATAGAAAAGATATCGATAAATTTCTATATTGATAGAAAAATTATCGATATCTCTTAATATTTAACTTTCCCATAGTAACAAAAAAAATTATATTGTAAAGGATTTTGATTTTCGAAGCATTTGTATGAAATTGAACCTGATTTGGTTCTAAAGATTGTTTAATATAAATTATTAGATCATAAAAAATTATGAAACGGTTAATATTTTTTTATAGAACAAAGAAAGTATTTTGCATACCTTAAATAAATGCATTTAATTTAGATTTTAAATCCAAAAATATAAAAATCAATTTGGTATAAATACTTAAATAATATTTCAAATTAACACAGTTTAACTAGATTATTCTTATTAACTAAAACAAAATGTTCAAATTTGTAAGTATTAAAAAAAAAAACTAGCAAATTCTTTAGTTATATTAAATCTAATTAAATAATTTGTTTTAATTTAGTTTCTCATTGCCGCCTTCGTAGCCTATGTCAGCGCTGCCGCTGTCACCAGCGATGATGTCCACGCTGAAGTCACCAACCTCAAATCCGATGTTAGAGCTGATGGTTTTGAAACTGCTTTAGATACCAGCAATCACATTCATGAAGCCGCTTCCGGTGATGAACATGGTAACATTCATGGTGATTTCGGTTGGGTTTCTCCCGAAGGTCAACATGTTGATATCAAATACGTAGCTGACGAACACGGTTACCAACCCGTTGGTGAAGCTATCCCTACTCCCCACCCCATCCCTGAACATGTCCTCAAGGCTATTGAGTACATTAAGGCTCATCCCAGCAAGGAAGAACATCATCATTAAGCGTAAAAGTTTACAGTGATATTAAACATTTGTTTGAAACTGACAATAAATTGCACAAAAAGTAATTGAAAACGTTTTTAATTGATTGAATTTGATTGAATTTGTATAAGTGAATTATACAAATAAATGATGAAGAAAAAATGGCTTAGATTTATATTATTTGTTCATATTTTCGAATTTGACAAATTTGTAGCAAAAAACAAGTAAAAAGAGCTATAGTCGGTTAAGACCGACCATATGCTATCTGTCACCATTGAGGTCAAGTATAAACCCAAATATTTTCTAAATTTTATCTTTTTCCCAAATAGATAACTTTTTCCCAAAACTTATATATTAATGCTATTTCCCTCGTTTTGACTTATATGGAAGCTGGGGCCACATATATTGACCAATTGTCTAAAAATTCAGCAATTTGACCCAAAATTATGTATACATTAAATAAGCATGAAATTGTCATCATCTTCGAATTTTTTTGATTTTGCGGACCAAAATGGGTAAAAAAGGGATAAAATGATGAATAGGAACAATATATTAACTGTGTTTTTATAAAATGTACTGAATTTAATTAGTACCAAATATGCAGATTGAACTTTTTTAAGATTAGGGGATAAAAAGGGGAAGAAATTGGTAATGTTAAATCTTTTAAACAAATTAATGTTTGTCTGTTTGTATGTACTTAATAGAATAGTAAACTATGCATTTGATCATGTTATACTCTTCAACAAAGTTGTTGCGCATGAGCCAGTGAATGTTTTTAAGTTTGACATGACTAATTTCCGACAGGTGGCACCACTAAAAATTACTCAAAATGATTTAGATCGTAAACTGCGTATTTGATCATTCTATGATCTTTAAAAAAGTTGTAACACATGAGCCGACGAAGGTTTCTTAGTTTGTATGACCAATTTCCAGCAGGTGGCGCCACGGACCGATTTCAACAAAATTTGCTGTAGAGATTTCTATGTACATAGGCAGTATTTGTTTTGAACTTCATAAAAAGACCAATTCCGGGAAATGAGACCTATGGGAGGTGCCCTAAATAATGGACCGATTTCGACGAATTTCATTAGCCATGATCCCACTATTAAGATAGTTGTATGCGCCAAATTATCTTTAAAATTGCGATCCATCCATCCAGCCAGAAGGACGGACACTCTGAAATCGTTATATCGAATCAGGGAGTGATTGAAAGTCTATTGGTATACTTACATACATACATCAGCACAAACTTATAATACACTTCGCTACTATTGCAATGGTGGGTGGTGAAGGTTATAAAAAGATTTTTTCAATATATTTAATCTCAATTATCTGGTTTTCCGAACTGCTAAGGATATCAATGACAGTTATTAAAATTTTTAACCCGACTGAATTTTAAAAAGGCGAATGCTGGCTCTTTTGGAGAAAAATATGAAGTATTATTTTCAAATATTATCAGGTTATTAGTATTACTAATATTATTTCTTTATTATCTGCAGTAATATCAGTTGTAGCATTATTATCAGTATCAATAAAAGTATCAGTATTATTAGTATCAGTATCAGTATTAGAATCAGTATTAGTATCAGTATTAGTATCAGTTTTAGTATCATTATCAGTATAAAAATCAGTATTGGTATCAATTATAGTATCCGTATTAATATCAGTACAAGTATCACTATTAGTATCAGCATTAGTATTAACGTAAGTATCAGTTTAAGTATCAGTATTAGTATTTGTATCAATATTGGTATCAGTTAAGTATCTGAATTAGTTTGAGTATTCCTAATTGCATTGGTATCAGTACCACAATTAGTTTGAATGTTAATATCAATATTTGTATCGCTTCTAGAATCAAATTCGCTTTTACTAGAAACAAAGACGCTTTTTATTTAAATATCATTTATTTTTTGTGAAGGATTTTTATTTGCGTCATTGGTTCCCAAAAATTACAATACAAAGCTAGAAGAGATTAAGAAAAGTTTCTCAGATCCTATTCGGAACGTCTAAAAATGAGGGATTATCTATAATGTATTAGCGATAACATTTCTATAGAAATAGAGAGTTATCGATAGCTCTTCAATAGAAATAGAAAGTTATCGATAACTTTTTTTTATAGAAATAGAAAGTTATCGATAACTTTTCTATAGAAATAGAAAGTTATCGATGACATTTCTATAGAAACAGAAACATATCGATAACTTTTCTATAGAAAAAGAAAGTCATCGATAACTTTTTTATTAAAATATAAAGAAATTGATAACTCTTCTATAAAAACAAAATGTTATCGTTAATTTTTCTATAGAAATATAAAGTTATCGAGAGCTTTTCTATAGAAATATAAAGTAATTGATAACTTTTCTATAGAAATAGAAAGTTATCGATAACTTTTATATAGAAATATAAAGTTATCTATAACTTTTCTTAAGAAAAAATAAACTATCTATAACTTTCCTACAGATATAAAAAGTTATCGATAAATTTTCTTTAGAAATAGAAAGTTATCAATTATTTTTTAATAGAAATAGAAAGTAATCGATAACTTTTCCATAGAAATAGAGAGCTATAGATAACATTTTTATAAAAAAAGAGAGTTATCGATAACATTTCTATAGAAACATAAAGTTATCGATAACTTTTCTATAGAAATAAAAGTTATAGATAACTTTTTCATAGAAATAAAAGTTATAGATAACTTTTTCATAGAAATGAAAAGTTTTCGATAACTTTTCTATAGAAATAGAACGTAATCGATTACCTTTCTATAGAAATCGAAAGAAATAGAAACAGAAAGATATCGATAACTTTTCTATAGAAAAAGAAAGTCATCGTTAAGTTTTCTATTAAAACATAAAGAAATCGATAACTCTTCTATAGAAACAAAAAATTATCGGTAATTTTTCTATAGAAATGTAAAGTTGTCGATAGCTTTTCTATAGAAATAGAAAGTAATTGATAACTTTTCTATAGAAATAGAAAGTTATAGATAACTTTTCTATAGAAATATAAAGTTATCGATAACTTTTTTATAGAAATAGAAAGTTATCAATAATATTTCTATAGGTATAGAAAGTTATCTATAACTTTTCTGTAGAAATAGAAAGTTGTCGATAACTTTTCTATGGAAAGACATCGGTAACTTTTTTTAAAAAATAGGAAGTTATCGATAATTTTTCTATGGAAATCGGAAGTTATCGATAACTTTTCTATAGAAATAGAAAGCCATCGATAACACTTCTTTGGAAATAGAAAGTAATCGATGACTTTTCTATAGAAATAGAAAGTTATCGATAACTTTTCTATAGAAATAGAAGGTTACCGATAAAATTTTTTATAGAAATAGAGAGTAGTCGGTAACTTTTCTATAGAAATAGAAAGTTATCGATAACTTTTCTATAGAAACAGAAAGTTATCGATAACTTTTCTATAGAAACAGAAAGTTATCGATAACTTTTCTAGAGAAACATAAAGTTATCGATAACATTTCTATAGAAATAGAAAGTAATCGATAACTTTTCTATAGAAATAGAAAGCCATCGATAACACTTCTACAGAAATAGAAAGTAATCGATAACTTTTCTATAGAAACAGAGAGTTATCGATAATTTTTCTATAGAAATAGAAGGTTACCGATAAAATTTTTTAAAGAAATAGAGAAATAGAAAGTTAACGATAACTTTTCTATAGAAATACAAAGTTATCGATAACTTTTCTATAGAAACAGAAAGTTATCGATAACTTTTCTAGAGAAACATAAAGTTATCGATAACTTTTCTAGAGAAACATAAAGTTATCGATAACTTTTCTACAGAAATATAAATTTATCGATAACTTTTCTATAGAAATAGAAAGTTATCGCTAACTTTTCTAGACAAACATAAAGTTATCGATAACTTTTCCATAGAAATAGAAAGTTATCGATAACTTTTCTATAGAAATGGAAAGTTATCGATAAATTCTCTACATAAATGTAAATATATGTATAACTTTGCTATAGAATTATGAATTTATTACTAATTTTTTCATTGAAATTAGAATTAAAAATTATTTGTCTTACTTATTGCACAATGTTTTGAAATTAACCTGATTTGATTCTTGAACTTGTTTCAAATATATTGTCAAAACATAAACCATCATGAAACGGTATAATAATTTCTAGGAATTTAAATAATTCTAATTTTATTTAGAACAAAGATTGCCTTTTGCATTTCTTTAGTAATATGCATTTTAATTAGATTCGTAAAATTTATGAACTCTTAAAAATATAAATATTCCAAAATTATAAAGATCCATTTGGAGTATAAATACTCGAACAATATTTTAGATTAGCACAGTTTAGCAAGTTTATTCTTAATAACTAAAACAAAATGTTCAAATTCGTAAGTATTCAAAAAGCTCTAACGAATATTAAATTATAAAAAACCAACTGAAAATTTGGGTTTCTTTTAGGTTCTCATTGCCGCCTTCGTAGCCTATGTCAGCGCTGCCGCTGTCACCAGCGATGATGTCCACGCTGAAGTCACCAACCTTAAGTCTGATGTTAGAGCCGATGGTTTCGACACTGTCTTGGATACCAGCAACCACATTCATGAAGTCGCTTCCGGTGATGTTCATGGTAACATTCACGGTGATTTCGGTTGGGTTTCTCCCGATGGTCAACATGTTGATATCAAATACGTAGCTGATGAACACGGTTACCAACCCGTTGGTGAAGCTATCCCTACTCCCCACCCCATCCCTGAACATATCCTCAAGGCTATTGAATACATCAAGGCTCACCCCAGCAAAGAAGAACATCATCATTAAGCGGAAGAGTTTACAGTGATGTAAGACATTTGTTTGAAACTGCCAATAAATTGCACAAAAAGTAATAGAAAATGTTTTTTCATTCGCAAAATTTGTCTAAGAAAGCTATACAAATTAATCTTTCTATCAAAGAAATTACTAACTTCATATAAAATTTTCAATGATAAATTTTAGATCATATTGGCACCAAAAACGTACCAAATATGCATATGGAACTTTTAGAAATTAGGGAATATAAAAAGGGGAAAAATTAGTACTATTTTAAACAAATCAATGTTTGTCTGTATGTATGTTCTTTATAGAATAGTAAACTGTGAATTTGATCATGTTATGCTCTTTAGCGAAGATGTTGCGGATAAGGCGGCGAAGGTTTTTAAGTTGATAAGACTAATTTCCGACAGATGGCGCCACTGAAAATTACTAAAAATTAATAAAATCGTAAACTGTACATTTGATCATGCTATGATCTTTAGCAAAGTTGTAGCGCATGAGACGGCGAAGGCTTTTTAGTTGGTATAAATAATTTCCGGCGCTACAGAAACTTAGTCAAAGTCAATTTAATCATAATCTGTACATTTAATCATGCTACAATCTTTAGCAAAGTTGTTACGGATAAGACGAAGAAGGTTTATGAATTGGAATGAATAACGTCCGACAGGTGGCACCACAGAAAATTACTCAAAGTGAATTAAATCGTAAACTGTGCATTTGATCATGTTATAATCATAAGCAAAGTTGTTACGAATAAGCAGAGAAAGGTTTCTTATATGGTATGAACAACTTCAGGTGGCGCCACTTAAAACTACTCAAAATGAATTAAATCGTAAACTGTGCATTTGATCAGACTATTCTCTTTAGCAAAGTTGTTACGCATGGGTCGACGGAGGTTTCTCTTGGTATGAATCTAAATTTATTTTAGCACTTTATAAAATAAAATATATAAAAACTTTAAAATTTGCCTCAAAATGCTTATCATCAAGCTCCGAGCAAGGCTCGGTCAACCAGGTACTGTAGTTTAAATCGTGTAATTTTTATTTTACACCTTTTCAATTTTATGTCATTGGGTATATATAATTGGGTTTACAGATTCTGACATCATATCACATAATTATAACTTATGGTTTGTGTCAATGATAACAAATATGGTATTTTGGAAGGTAAACAATTGCCTTAAATTTTCAGAATTCGATAGAAGCTAAAGTGTAAACTCACATTTTTCCCAATCGCTTAAATAATCACGAATTTTGTGCCTAAAAAAGATGTTATTCGATGAAATCTTATAATCTTTCATTTAAGCAAAACGACTCCTGAGGGTTATCGAGAAATTTCCAAAATCTTATATTTTTCACTGATCGAAAAAAGTGCATTTTTTTTTCTCAAAAAGATGGTATAAATTTTCTACTTTATACAAGAAGTTTTTTTTTTAAGTTTTATTATATAGTCGTAGAGAATGAGCTTCTAGGATGATTTTAAACCAAAATTAAAATCAGTACAACATTCCCTTTACGCACAGCATTGAACGAAATTTGTCTAATTTTTAAGAAAATTTTGGTGTTTTAGAACATATAACAAAAAAGTCAAGCCGATTTTGCAACTTTCTGAAATGCAGTTATAAAGTCCCATATATTCTCTTTAGATTCCAATAATAAAAAGTAACGCGAACTCATAAACGAATCCAGAAACTCGGTTTTTATAAAAAATGATAAATTTCTATACCCCATAATTTCAAATGCAAAAAGGTCAGTTGGGTATATATTTTTGGTCGTTTTTTAAATTGTTTTACATAAACAATAAAATATACTTTATAACTGAAAAAAAAATTATGTACCTTGTAATGTTTTTCAGAAAAAATACACACATTGAAATGTGCTTAATGTTCTAAACCAGAAAGAGATAAAATTTTTCATCATTCATCGAATATAGTTTCACAGCTTTAATTCATGTTGATTTAATTAAGAACCTTGGTTTTAGTCTAAAGAAGAAAATAACTTTATCTCTTATATAGTTTAGGAGATATTAGAAAATCAAACAAGCTCTACAAAATTCAGTGTTTTCGTTTTGCTTTGGACAAAAACTAAGTTTCTTCTTTGGATTGAACGAAAAAATTCACCGAAATTTACCGATCGTAGAACAAAGTTCAAGATTTTCTGAAAAAAGTCAAGTAAATTGTTAAGCATAATTTAAGCAAAAGTGTTGCAGTAGTTTAGGCTTAACTTTTGAATCAAATTCAATTTAAGTGTAAGTCCAAGGCAGCCAAAATTAGTAGAGCTCTTTTTTGGGTCAACAGTGCGACGAATTTCATCAAATTCTGTTGAGAATTTACGGAATTTACGGCTTATATAATAAAAAATTAGTGAAAAATGGGGGTCCAAAAGGTACCCCAAGAAGTAGGCGGATTTCAACCAAAATTGGTTGAGCTCTTTACTGGATAAGTTTATAGTCGTGTGTCGAATTTCATTAAAATTTAGTAAGAATTCCGGCATATACATTAGGAACAAAAATAAGTAAGTGAAAAATGGGGGTCCAAGGCAGGTCCCTCAAAGAGTCAAGGTATCTCAACCAAAATTAGTGTTACTCATTTTTGGATCAATTAACAGATGTGTGTCGAATTGGTGAAAAATGGGTGTCCAAGGCAGCCACCAAAGACCTTGGACAGACCTTTAAATAAATTATTGACTTGTGTAAAATTTTTTCAAAGTCTGTTAGTAATTGCGACTTATACACTGAAAAAAAAAAAATTGGTGAAAAATGTGGGTCCAAGGCAGGCACCCCAAGTAGTCCACGAATTTCAACCAAAAACAGTAGATCTTTTTTAATAAAATAATAGATGCTTGTTCAATTTCATCAAAGTTTGTTTAGAATTGCGACTTGTTTATTGAGAAAAATATAGGTAAAAAAAGTAATAGCCTGTTCCACGATCTCGAATGAAAATATATACGAAAGAAAGTGAGTAACTGGAATTCGAATTAATTTTGGTTCCACTATTTCGAAGCCTTTCGTTCGTTTCTATTCGAAAGCAAAATATCAAGTGACTCATTTTGACATTTGCTTTCGCATTGTTGGAACTTTTTCGAAATAGTGAAACAGAAATTTGTATGTAAATATTTACGTTTTCTTTCGAATTGTTTTTCGACTTATCTTTCGCATGAAATAAACTAAGCGAAACGAAAAACAAATTTCTTTCGTATAGGATAAGAAAGAAAGCTTTCTTTCGAAATCGTGGAACAGGGTATAAGAAAGTGCTGTTGTCGGTCAAGCCCAACCATACGATACCCTTCACCACTAAGGTCAAAGGTGTTCTTTTTCCTGTATAGAGACAATTATTTGCTAAATTTTGCCATCATACAAACATTTTATCAAAATGTATATATTTAAGCTGTTTCCGTCATTTGGACTTACATGAGACCAAGGGTCAAATGTGAACCGATTATCTCGAAATTTGACAGAAATTATTTATGGAAAAAATAAACTTAAAATTCTCATTATCTTCAGATTTACGAGCGTTTTATTGATTTTTGTCTCATTTAGTGTGTTTTGACAGAAGAGTTTGTGTGGGAGCTATGGTCAAATGTGGACCGATTTCAACAAAATTTGGTGTATTGTTAATAGTTTACATAAGCATTATTAACATTTATTATTTAAATTTCCGAGAAGTGGGACCTATGGGATGTACCATAAAAAATGGACCGATTTTGACGAATTTCAATAGCCATGGTCCCACTATAAAAAAAATTATCAGTGGCAAATTTCATCAAATTATCTTTAGAATTGCGACCTGTACTTTGACGGACGGACGAACTGACATCGCTTAATCGACTCAGAAATTGATTCTAAGCCTATTTTTATACTAAAAGATGAGTCTAAGACAAATATTTCTATGCGTTACATACATCAGCACAAACTTATAATAACCTTTCCACCCATGGTGCTGAAGGGTATAAAAATGCGGGCACAAGGCAGGGTCGACAGCAAGTCATAAGGACTCCCTTGTGCCTACAAATTACTTAAATTGTTGTATGCCTTAAGTGGAGCTCGAACCCAGGCTGAAAATTATATGTTATGCTTAGCAGCATTTCACAGCTTTTCAGATGGGGTCAAACAATCATAGGGGACCTGTGCTAAGGAGAACTTTTAACCAAAAATGGACAGACACGTTCCCTGCCGCGTGTAACGAAAACAGTACACGCGTAGCTTCATTTTTACGCCAACGTATTTTTTTTTAAATTAGTTTTTTTTTCTCTAAATTTTCATTTCCGTTATGATTGTTTTATGTTATTTAGTGATGTTTAGAGGAATTTTTGCATCGTGTACTGATAACGGTACACGCAAATAATATAAATTCTTTTAAAAACAAAAAAAAAAAAAAATAAGAATTTATACAAAATTATTAAAGCGCTTACCGTGTACTGTTTTCGGTACACGCGGCGTAAAAATGACACCTAGTGAAAAACAGCTTGGCAGGGAACGTGTTAAGAGGCACACTAGGCTTTAATCTTCTATCATAACAACGCTCGGCTACATATTGCAAGACCGGTCAAAAACTATTTGGAAAAAAGTAGATGGGAAGTTTTAGGTCAGACCTTGACCATTCTGAACTCCTTACTGGGGTATGCTTTATTTCAGAACTTTATTTATTCTTTGTTGAGCTTGAAAAATCTTTATAAACGGACAGACAGATAACCGTTAGCAACTGCTATGGACCCCGTGGGAAGACCCTAATATACTTTTTACTGCGTTTTTCGTACTTTTATTAAATATTTTAATAATTTTTTTGTAAAACTTGTTTTTTGTTTTTGCAGCACTTTTTAACGCCTCATAATTAACAAAAAGTGTTTGTTTCAATTAAAATATTTTTATTTGAATCAATAATTTAAAAAAATAACGGTAAAATATTATATTCAAAAATTTCAATAATTTTGTATAAATACTCTAAAAATTTTATAATTATCACAGTTTAACAAGTTAATACTTACTAAACACAACAAAAATGTTCAAATTCGTAAGTATCTATTAATCTAAACAAGATCTAAACATAGAAAATAATATAAAAAATTCTCCAGGTTCTTATTGCCGCCTTCGTGGCCTATGTCAGCGCTGCCGCTGTCACCAGTGATGATGTTCATGCTGAAGTCACCAACCTCAAGTCCGATGTTAGAGCCGATGGCTTTGAAACTGCTTTAGATACTAGCAATCACATTCATGAAGCCGCTGCCGGTGATGCTCATGGTAACATTCACGGTGATTTCGGTTGGGTTTCTCCTGAAGGTCAACATGTTGATATCAAATATGTAGCTGATGAACATGGTTATCAACCCGTTGGTGAACTTATTCCCACACCTCATCCCATTCCTGAGGCTATCTTGAAGGCTATTGCCTACAATGAAGCTCATCCCTACAAGGAAGAAGAACATCATCATAAATAAATAAGTGAAATATTTAAGAGGAATTAATAGATTTGCTCTAAATTGTCAATAAAACTGCATTTAATATTAAAAAAAAAATATATGAATTTCTGTTGTTTCCAACATTTAAGTTGATCTCAAGTTGACATTAAACATTTTCATTTCTACAATTTTTTTTTGAGATGTTTTTAATAAACAATTTCCAAGTCAACTTCAATTTCTCATGATTATTTGCTAAATGTTAATTTTTATTGCGTTTTGAAATTTATTATCATTTTTTTCTGAATAATGCATAATTCTTTTTGAATAACGGTTTTGAAATCAATTTTCAAAAACTTGTTATATTTATTTGCATTTGATTTTAAAATTTATTTGATTTTTTATAATTAAAAACTTGGTTTTCGGACACACATGCTTGAAATACTTTTTGTTAGAAGAAATTCTACTTAATCCAGTTTAATTAAATTATAATTTAAAATTTTATATTTTAAAGGTGCGTTTTTTGAAGCAAAAAGGGTGATTCAAAAGAAGCAACTTTTTTCGAAAACAATTATTCCCATTTCGATTTTGATTTGTCATTACTCTAATGCAGTTACGGGCAAATAATTTATTTGCAATTACAAGTTATAGGAAAATAAATTCAACACTCACAATTGAACTTTTTTGAGACATTTTATACCTAATTGATACCGTGATAGTACCGCGCCCTACTTGGTTTTATCGAAAGATTATTATTAACGAATAATTGTAATAAATTGGGATCTTAGTGCAATAGACTACAGTAAAACTTTTTATTTAAATTCTTAATTTTTTACTGTTTTATTATGAAGTTTTTGAAAGACTAACCCCCTAAGTCATAAACGAAAAATATAGCTATGACAAGCTTATAATTCAAAATTTTAATACAAAATTCCTACTATAAAACTTTTATAACTTTATAGTTCGTTTATGAATTAGTGGTTTAAATTGTAAACTAATTTTTGTAAGTAGCTACATACTTTCCATATCCAATTGGTCTGATGTTTGTAACATATAGAAATGGGTGTGAGACCAACTTGTGGCTTTCCAAATGACTCTGAGTTGATTTTAAATTCAAGTGCAAATTTTTATGAAATTTCTTTTTAAATTGGTTTAAATAGGTTGATCATTTCAGGAAATTTTTTTAAATTTGAAAATATTTAAGCAATAATATGCAAAGAGGGGCTGTAATTGATGATGGTACAGCTTCATTTTAAAATCACTTTAATAACCCATGACAAGCGGTTCATACTTGACCCTAGTTTTTATTATGCAAGATATTTTTCTAAGCATTACAAAATATTCTAAATATCGGGTTTTTCATTTCGTGGTTTTAAAAGTATAGGACTGGATTTCGACATTTATCAAAATAAGTTGTTAAACCGATCCTTTTCTTTTCAGTTGAAAGTCTGATATGACAAAAATGGATCGCTTAAGTATCAGACAACGCATACAAATTATTGAAACATATTACAAAAATGGTGATTCTGCAACAGCCACATATCGTGCTTTAAGAGGAGATTATATTTATATTCTTAAACGAGCAATAATTGTATATATGTATATTTAAAAAAATTCGAGCAAACCGGGTCTGTAGAAGATGTGAGAACACCAGTGCATGCTCGTACAGCTCATACTGCAGAAAATATTGCTGCTGTTCGCGATAGTGTGGCTGAAGAGCCGTCCACCTCAAGTTGTCGTCGTGCCCAACAATTGCACCTCTCACGCTCGTCGTTGATGAACATTATGCATAAAGACTTGCATTTACACGCTTACAAGGTGCAATTGGCTCAAGAACTAAAGCCTCTTGACCATTCCAAACGTCGTGAATGGGCAGAATGGTGGCAAGAGATGGCAACAGTGGATGATCAATTTTCGAAGAAAATCATCTTCAGTGATGAGGCGCATTTTTACCTCAGTGCATTCGTCAATAAACAGAATTGCCGCATTTGGGCGAATGAGAATCCAAGAGTGATTGTCGAAACACCAATGCACCCACAAAGAGTGACTGTTTGGTGCGTTTTATGGGCTGGCGGCATCATCGGGCCGTATTTTTTCCAAAATGACGCCGATCAGGCAGTTACTGTGAATAGCGTTCGCTATCGTGAGATGATAACGAACTTTTTATGGCCCGAATTGGAAGATATGGATGTGGACGATATGTGGTTTCAGCAGGACGGTGCCACTTGCCACACAGCTAACGAAACAATGGCTCTTTTGCGCAACAAATTCAATGGCCGTGTTATCTCACGTAATGGCGATGTCAATTGGCCGCCAAGATCATGTGATTTGACACCGTTGGACTTTTTTCTTTGGGGTTATTTGAAAGAAAAGATATACGTCGATAAGCCAGCAACAATTCAAGAGCTAAAGGATGAGATAATTCGGCACATTAACGGCATAGAACCTCCATTATGCCTTAGGGTCATCGAAAATTTGGACCATCGGATGGAGGTGTGCCGCCGTGGTCGCGGCGTTCATTTGGCCGATATTTTATTCCATATATAATTGAATAATACTATAATAATATACTGGTATATCATAATAAAATAAAATTATAATAATTTCCTAAATAGTTTGTGTTTTATTCAGAATCAACATCGAAATTTAACCATCCGATATATATATATATATATATATATATATATATATATATATTTATATATATATATATATATATATTTATATATATATATATATATATATATATATATATATATATATATATATATATATATATCATCGGGCCGTATTTTTAATTTATATATATATATACATGTATATATATATATATATCGGATGATTAAACTCCTCTAACGATTTTGATAAAATTTGGACAGTGGGTATCTTTTTTTGACATATAGGTCGAATAAGAAGGGACTTTTTGAACCTTTGCCTCTAAGAAGGTGAAAACGGGTAAAAAGGGGAAAAATAAAAATGCTATATCTATATCTACTAAAGTAAACAAACTTTAAATAATGTTTTGAATAGCTATTAAAATAAGCGGACAGGTGTTGGGTACGTTTTTCATTCTATGACCGTTAGGGGGTAAAAAAGGGTGAAAATGTTTTTTTTGGTACCATTTTTAAGCCACTCTTATGTTTTGAACCAAACAAAATTGAAAATTATTTTGTAATGCAATCAATAAATGTGAGAAAAATATTGAACACATATATGGTACTTTTTTGATTTCGGATGAAAAAATGGATAAAAAAGGGATAAAATGATAACTTAACACCTCATGAAGTAATATGAATAGGAACAATATGTTAACTGCGTTTTTATAAAAAGTACCGAATTCAATTGGTACCAAGTACCAAATATACATATGTAACTTTTTAGAAATTAGGGGAAAAAATTGGTAATGTTATAACTTTTAAACAAATTAATGTTTTTCCGTCTGTATGTCCTTTATATCTAGAATATTAAACTACGCATTTAACCATGTCTGCTCATGCAATGATCTTTAGCCAAAGTTGTTGCGCATGAGACGACGAAGGTTTTAAAATTTTTAAATAAATTTTTTCTATAAGAAAAATTTTTTAACGAAATTTTTTCTATAAGAAAAAATTTTTAACGAAGTTTTTTCTATAAGGAGAAAATTTTAACGAAATTTTTTCTATAACAAAAATTTTTTAACGAAATTTTTTCTATAAGAAAAAATTTCTATAAGAAAAAATTTTTAACGAAGTTTTTTCTATAAGAAAAAATTTTTAACGAAATTTTTTCTATAAGAAAACATTTTTAACGAAATTTTTTCTATAAGAAATAGGTCTCTCTTAAAATACTAGGAAATACATAAAATTGTGTTGCATACTTTTTATTATAAGTCATTTGCACCCTAAATCTTATATTTATAATCGACCTTAGCTTACAATTTTTTTTAAGTCTTCCAAAATATGAACTAGGAAATGAAATTTTTTCTATAAGAAAAAATTTTTAACGAAATTTTTTCTATAAGAAAACATTTTTAACGAAATTTTTTCTATAAGAAAAAATTTTTAACGAAATTTTTTCTATAAGAAAAAATTTTTAACGAAATTTTTTCTATAAGAAAAAATTGTTAACTAAATTTTTTCTATAAGAAAAATATTTTAACGAAATTTTTTCTATAAGAAAAAAATTTTAACGAAATTTTTTCTATAAGAAAAAATTTTTAACGAAATTTTTTCTATAAGAAATAGGTCTCTCTTAAAATACTAGGAAATACATAAAATTGTGTTGCATACTTTTTATTATAAGTCTTTTGCACCCTAAATCTTATATTTATAATCGACCTTAGCTTACAATTTTTTTTAAGTCTTCCAAAATATGAACTAGGAAATGAAATTTTTTCTATAAGAACAAATTTTTAACGAAACTTTTTCTATCAGAAAAAATTTTTAACGAAATTTTTTCTATCAGAAAAAATTTTTAACGAAATTTTTTCTATAAGAAAAAATTTTTATCGTAATTTTTTCTATAAGAAAAAATTTTTAACGTAATTTTTTCTATAAGAAAAAATTTTTAACGAAATTTTTTCTATAAGAAAAAATTTTTAACGAAATTTTTTCTATAAGAAAAAATTTTTAACGAAATTTTTTCTATAAGAAAAAATTTTTAACTAAATTTTTTCTATAAGAAAAATATTTTAACGAAATTTTTTCTATAAGAAAAAAATTTGAACGAAATTTTTTCTATAAGAAAAAAATTTGAACGAAATTTTTTCTATAAGAAAAAATTTTTAACGAAATTTTTTCTATAAGAAAAAATTTTTAACGAAATTTTTTCTATAAGAAAAAATTGTTAACTAAATTTTTTCTATAAGAAAAATATTTTAACGAAATTTTTTCTATAAGAAAAAAATTTTAACGAAATTTTTTCTATAAGAAAAAAATTTTAACGAAATTTTTTCTATAAGAAAAAATTTTTAACGAAATTTTTTCTATAAGAAATAGGTCTCTCTTAAAATACTAGGAAATACATAAAATTGTGTTGCATACTTTTTATTATAAGTCTTTTGCACCCTAAATCTTATATTTATAATCGACCTTAGCTTACAATTTTTTTTAAGTCTTCCAAAATATGAACTTGGAAATGAAATTTTTTCTATAAGAACAAATTTTTAACGAAACTTTTTCTATCAGAAAAAATTTTTAACGAAATTTTTTCTATAAGAAAAAATTTTTAACGTAATTTTTTCTATAAGAAAAAATTTTTAACGTAATTTTTTCTATAAGAAAAAATTTTTAACGAAATTTTTTCTATAAGAAAAAATTTTTAACGAAATTTTTTCTATAAGAAAAAATTTTTAACGAAATTTTTTCTATAAGAAAAAATTTTTAACGAAATTTTTTCTATAAGAAAAAATTTTTAACGAAATTTTTTCTATAAGAAAAAATTTTTAACTAAATTTTTTCTATAAGAAAAATATTTTAACGAAATTTTTTCTATAAGAAAAAAATTTGAACGAAATTTTTTCTATAAGAAAAAATTTTTAACGAAATTTTTTCTATAAGTTGGTGTCACTTCAGTGGCGCCGAGAGGTGGCGTCACTGAAAATTACGCAAAATTTATTATATCGTAAACTGTTCATTTGATCATGCTATGATCTTTAGCGAAGTTGTTGCAATTTCCAAAAATATTTATATTAAACTATGCATAATCAAATGCAATGTTGATAGGACAAAATGAATAAAATGATTCAAAATTAATTGGATATATGTGTTCCGTCTTTTTTCTAAATATATTTTAGTTTGTTAATACTTTATAAAATAAAATATGTATATGAAAACTTTAAAATTTGCCTCGAAATGCTTATCATAAAGCTCCGAGCAAGGCTCGGTCGCCCAGGTACTGGCTAACATAATCGTCCAACTACGAAAGCAATTGGCAAAATTGTGAAGAAATTTGAGGAGACTGGAACGGTTATAAATATTGAAGGGCCTGTGTATCATCGTTTCGCTCGTTTCGCTACGCGGAAGAACGCGCTAATGCTGATAAATCTTTAACTCTTGAGCACTTTAAACCCAACATTCGTCAAGTTATGGCTGAAATACCGCCCAAGATGTATCAAAAGTGGTCTAAAATTACCTCAAAAGAATCAATACTTGCAACATTTCGCATGATGGTCATTTGAATGATGCAGCATTTCACACATAATGTCAACGTTCAAACTTTATAATAAAAAAATAAATAAATATTTTATATGTGTTTTATTTATGTTCACTTTTGAAACCGCAAAATGGATAACCATTTATATTGACAATAGTTTATCGGTCCATAGTAGTTTTGGGTACCACAGAATCAGTCGAGCCTGGCTATATTCATTTTTAACTTGCATATAAAATTCTATAATTTAAATTAATTTCTGTTCAATTAGTACCCACTTACAGCCAATGTAATAGAAATTAAAGTTTCAGAAACGAAAGTTTGTCGAGACTGGGGCACGAACCCAGGTTCAATATTATATATTATGCTAAGTAGTCGACGTGCTAACCAAATAAGCTATAGCTGTTGAAATCGGTTGATACGATCATCATCATCGAAAACTTTCAAAATATTTATCAGAATCTAGGCTATAATCTTATATCATACCAACGCTCGACTACTTTTTCAAAAACAGTATTTTTAAAGAAAAATTATCGATAACTTTCTACTTTTATAAAAAAAAGTTATTTATCACTTTCTATTTCTGTAGAAAATATATCGATTACTTTCTATTTCTAAAGAAAAGTTATTGATATATTTATATTTTTATAGAAAATTTATCGATAATTTACTATTTCTATAGAAAAGTTATCGATAACTTTATATTTCTATAGACATTTTTTTTATTTCTACAGAAAAGTTATTAATTATTTTATATTTATATAGAATAGTTATCCATAACTTTCGATTTCTATAAAAAAAAAATGTTATAGATAAAGAATATTTATTGTTAACTTGATTTTTATAGCTAATAATTAAACAATAAAATTCTTTGTCAATAAATGTTTATTAAATAAATTTTAAACTTGTTATTATCCCCCTAATGGGTTAATATTATGCAAATTTAGGTGCGAAAAATATGAAATACTTTTATTAAATGCCAAAATACCAGTATCTGTCATCAACTAAGAAATTCTAGAAATGCAATTATCAAAAGTTCTATATAAACCTAAGATTTGTTTAGAGAAAGGTGTCAGTATCATTTCTGGATTAACCAACTAAACTCAAAATGTTCAAATTCGTAAGTCTAACAAAATCAAATATTAAACTATTTAATTCTATATAAAGAAATTGTACTTTAATGAGACTCCACTAAACTTAACATTTGATCTATTTCAGGTCGTTGTCTTGGCTTTCGTCGCCGCTGCTTCAGCTTTAAGTCCCCATCTCCTCAATTCCTTGGTTGGTGGTCACTCTGGTGGTCACTCTGTTGGTAGCTCTGAAGACGCTCATGCTGAAGTAAAATCCTTGCACTCCGATGTTCATGAACATGGTTTCGATTATGGTTATGAGACCAGCAACCACATTAGAGCCGCTGCCTCCGGTGATGAACATGGTAACATTCACGGTGACTTTGAATGGGTCTCCCCCGAAGGTGAACATGTTGCTGTCAAATATGTTGCTGATGAATACGGTTACCAACCAGCCAGTGATGTTTTGCCCACACCCCATCCCATTCCAGAACAAATCTTGAAGTCTTTGGAATACATTCGTTCTCATCCTTCTCATGATGAATATCATCACTAAAACTGATCGTTGAATTTTGAAAATAATTAAAGTAGATTTTTCTATTTTTTTTATTACATACTGTTAATAAAATATTGAATATCTAAATATCTAAGTTTTTTTTATTTAATATTTTAGATATTAATTGATAACCTTTTGTTTTTAAAACAGTATCGAAAATTTTTCTTTTCCATAAAATGTTAGTGGAAACTAGGAAATCCTCTACTTAAGTCTCTTGTATTATTTAGTGGATATTTTTATATATTTTCTTCCTCTCAATACTTATTTTAGAGATCATTTTTTACCCCTTCACGAAAAGGTTACAATAACTTATATAATAAGTTTGTCTATCACTTCGTAATTTATTCACTGTTTATATCAGACTCTAGAAAAAATGTTAGCGGTCAACTAAGAACCCAGTAGAGAGTCAAATTCTAAAACAAAATTATCGATAACTTTCTATTTCTATAGAAAAGTTATTGATAACTTTCGATGTCTATAGAAAAGTTATCGATAACTTAATATTTTTATAAAAAAGTTATCGATAACTTCCTATTTCTATAGAAAAGCTATTGATAACTATATATTTCTATAGAAAAGTTATCGATAACTTTTTATTTCTATAGAAACGATAATCTTATAATAATCGATAACTTTGTGTTTCTATAAAAATTTATGGATGGCTTTATGTCTCAATAGAAAAAATATCGATGACTTTCTGTTTCTATAGAAAACTTAAAGATAACTTTCTATTTTTTTATAAGAGATATATAAAAGATATTTCTATTTTTATATAAAAGATATCGATAATATTCTACTTCTACAGAAAAGTAATCGATAACTTTCTATTTTTATAGAAAACTATCGATAACCTTATATTTCTATAGAAAAGTTATCGATAAATTTCTAGTTCTCAAAAAAAGAACTCGACTACTTTCTATTTCTATAGAAAAGTTATCGATAACATTCTATTTCTATAGAAAAGTTATCAATTATCTTCTATTTCTATAGAAAATTTATCGATAACTTTCTACTTATATAGAAAAGTTATCGATAACTTTCAATTTATAAAGAAAATTTATCGATAACTTTCTATTTCTATAGAAAAATTACTGATAACTTTCTATTTCTCTAGAAAAGTTATCAATTACTTTCTATTTCTTTAGAAAAGTTATTGATAACTTTCTATTTCTATAGAAAAGTTTTCGATAACCTTCTATTTTTATGGAATAGTTATCGGTAATTTTATATTTCTGAAGAAATGTTATCGATAACTTTCAATTTCTATAGAAAAGTTATCGATCACTTTCTATTTCTACAGAAATGTTACCGATTACTTTATATTTCTGTAGAAAAGTTATCGATAACATTATCGATAACAGGTTATCGATAACTTTCTATTTTTATAGAAAAATTATCGATAACTTTATATTTCTATAGAAAAGTTATCGATCACTTACTATTTTTATAGAAAGTTATGGTTAACTTTCTATTTCTTTTGAAAAGTTATCGATAACTTTCTATTACTTTAGAAAAGTTATCGATGACTTTCTATTTCTATAGAAAAATTATCGATAACTTTCTATTTCTATAGAAAAGTTATCGATAACTTTATTTTTCTTTAGATAAGTCAACAATAACTTTCTATTTCTATAGAAAAGTAATCGATTGCTTTATATTTCTATAGAAAACTTTACATTTCTATGGAAAAGTTATCGATAACATTCTACTTCTATAAAAAAGTTATCGATAACTTTCTATTTCTATAGAAAAGTTATCGATAACATTCTATTTCTATAAAAAAGTTATCAATTATCTTCTATTTCTATAGAAAAGTTATCGATAACTTTCTATTTTTTTAGAAAAATTGTTGACAACTTTCTATTTTTTTAGAAAAGTTATCGATAACTTTCTATTTTGATAGAAAAGTTATTGATAACTTTCTGTTTTGATAGAAAAGTTATCGATAACTTTCTATTTTTATAGAAAAGTTATCGATAACTTTCTATTTTGATAGAAAAAATATCGATAACTTTCTATTTTTATAGAAAAGTTATCGATTACTTTCTATTTCTATAAAATTGTTATTGATAAATTTCTATTTCTATACAAAAGTTATCGATAACTTTATATTTCTATAAAAAAATTTATTAATTACTTTATATTTCTATACAAAAATTGTCGATAACTTTCTTTTTCTCTAGAAAAGTTATCGATAACTTATATTTGTATAGAAAAGATAGCGAGATTTAACTATTTCGACAATTTTTATTTTTTAAAAAAGTAATTGAAAACTTTTTTCTAAAGACAAATTTATATATAGCTTCATTTTTCTATAGATAATTAACGATACCTTTTTATTGCTTTAAGAAATAAGTCTTGTTCTTTTTGTTGCTAAAGCGTTTGTATTGAATTGAATTCATTTTTAAATATTTATTCATATTTAAATTTTAATCCATAACATTTGCTCATTTATTTTGACTATTTATCTTTAAAATCATATTAATTTAAATACATATTTATTTAATCAATTATACAAATTTGTGAAATATTTAAGCTCAAAAATTATTTCTGCATAAAAACAACGCGTTAATGCGTTTGAAAATATTCGCACTTTTTGATATAATTTCAATAATTAAAAAACGATTCATTACAGTCTAATTAGCTGATAATTATAACCTTAATTTAATCATGAAGATATGAGTATCATACATCATTATATGACATTATCAGGCCCTAATTATCCTCTACTGTCAATATTTAAATATCATATAATTTGTTCGATTAAGTAAATGGATCAGTTAGAGACCAGTTTCTTATATGATCTGATTATAATATTAATTATATGTCTAGAAGAATGTTAATTAATCTATAGAAGTGATCACATAAAATTTTGTTAGACAATAGAAGACAACTTTTGATTTCGTTTATAATTTCGCTTAACACTTTAAGGTGTTAGTTTCGTGGTACCTCTTTAGAATTAATACACTATAGGCCAAACCAAAGTATACCAAACCTTATATTGAAATAAGTACTAATTTATGAAAAATTTCAAGTTTCGATACGACATTCATCAATTTTTCTTATTCTATAAATTTTTACCCAAATTGATCCATATCCATAGAGTCCATATGATCTAATTCCTAATCGCAATAAATATTCTATAAGTCACAGAAAAAATTATCGATCGATATAGATTTAGATAAAATTTAGACAAATATTTTTACCAATATTGAACTACTCTCGTATATGGAAGTTAAGACCATGAATAAATACTGACTTTTTAATAGGTACTAGTAACCGGCACTCACCACAATGGGTTAATATGTTATATAAATTTGAGAAATTATTAAAATTTTGATTAAATGTCAAAATATAATCAAATGAAAAACTGAAGCTGCAAATGCATTAATCGAAATTACTATAAAAACTAAAGATTTTTATAGAGAAAAGTGTCAGTATCATTTCTGGATTAACCAACTAAACTCAAAATGTTCAAATTCGTAAGTCTAACAGAATGAAAAAGAAAACTTAATAAATTTATTAAAATTTTTAACAAAAATTCATTGAAATACATATAACTCTACAAAACTTCACATTTTCTCTTCTTCAGGTCGTTGTCTTGGCTTTTGTCGCTGCTGCTTCAGCTTTAAGTCCTCACTCCCTCCATTCCTTGGGCGGTGGTCACTCTGAAGACGCTCATGCTGAAATCAAATCCTTGCACTCCGATGTTCATGAGCATGGTTTCAACTATGGTTATGAGACCAGCAACCACATTAGAGCCGCTGCCTCCGGTGATGAACACGGTAACATTCATGGTGATTTCGAATGGGTTTCCCCCGAAGGTGAACATGTTGCTGTCAAATATGTTGCTGATGAATACGGTTACCAACCAGCCAGTGATGTTTTGCCCACTCCTCATCCCATTCCTCAAGCCATCTTGAAGTCTTTGGAATACATTCGTACTCATCCTTCTCATGATGAATATCATCATTAAACTGATGCTAAAAATTTTGGCAAATAAACTGAGTGATATATTTTTCTTAAAGAAGATTTGTAAATAAAAAATCTAATATCTAGTCAAATTTATGAGTTTTGATTTCTCTTGAAAATAGGAGGAAGCTATTGACAATACGACAACATTTTTATAGAAAAGGTGACGATAAGACATTTGTATAGAAAAGTTGACAAAAGGAAAAAAATTCTATAGAAAAGTTGACGTTAGGAAGATATTTCTATAGAAAAGTTGACTATAGGAAGACATTTCTATAGAAAAGTTGACGAAAGGAAAAAATTTCTATAGAAAAGTTGACGATAGGACAAAACTTCTATACAAAAGTTGAAGATAGGACAACATTTCTATAGAAAAGTTGACGATGGGAAGACATTTCTATAGAAATGTTGATGAAAGTTGACGATAGGACAACATTTTTGTAGAAAAAATGACGAAAGGACAACATTATTATAGAAAAGTTGACGAAACGGCAACATATCTATTGAAAAGTTAACGACAGGAAGGCATTTCTATAGAAAAATTGACAATAGGAAGACATTTCTCTAGACACGTTGACAGTAGGAAGACATCTCTACAGAAAAGTTGACGATAGAAAGACATTTCTATAGAAAACTCTACGATAAGAAGACATTTCTATAGAAAACTCTACGATAGGAAGACATTTCTATAGAAATGTTGACGATAGGAAGACATTTCTAGAAAAAAGTTGATGATAGGAAGACATTTATATAGAAAAGTTGACGATAGGACCATATTATTATAGAAAAGATGACACTAGGAAGACTTTTCTATAGAAAAGTTGACGATAAGACAACATTTCTATAGAAAAGTTGACGATAGGAAGACATTTCTATAGAAAAATTGACGATAGGAAGACATTTCTATAGAAAAGTTGACCATAGGAAGACATTTCAATAGAAAAGTTGACGATAGGAAGACATTTCTATAGAAAAGTTGACGATAGGAAGACATTTCTATAGAAAAGTTGATTATAGGTAGACACTTCTACAGAAAAGTTGACGATATGAAGACATTTCTATGGAAAAGGTGACGATAGGAAGACTTTTCCGTAGAAAAGATGACGATAGGAAGACATTTCTATAGCAAAGTTGACGACAGGAAGACATTTCTATAGAAAAGTTGACGATAGGAATACATTTCTATAGAAAAGTTGACTACAGGAAAACATTTCTATAGAAAAGTTGGCGATAGGAAGATATTTCTATGGAAAAGTTGACGATAGGTAGACACTTCTACAGAAAAGTTGACGATAGGAAGACATTTCCATAGAAAAGTTGACGATAGGAATACATTTCTATAGAAAAGTTGACGACAGGAAGACATTTCTATAGAAAAGTTGACGATAGGAAGACATTTCTATAGAAAAGTTGACGATAGGAAGACATTTCTATAGAAAAGTTGACGATAGCAAGACATTTCTATAGAAAAGTTGACTATAGGAAGACATATCTATAGAAAAGTTTTCAATAGGAAGACATTTCTATAGAAAACTCTATGATAGGAAGACATTTCTATAGAAAAGTTGACGATAGGAAGACATTTCTATAGAAAACTCTACGATAGGAAGACATTTCTATAGGAAAGTTGACGATAGGAAGACTTTTCTATAGGAAAGTTGACTATAGGAAGACTTTTCTATACTAAAAATGACTATAGGAAGACTTTTCTATAGGAAAGCTGACTATAGGAAGACTTTTCTATAGGAAAGTTGACTATAGGAAGACTTTTCTATAGGAAAGTTGACTATAGGAAGACTTTTCTATAGGAAAGTTGACTATAGGAAGACTTTTCTATAGGAAAGTTGACTATAGGAAGACTTTTTTATAGGAAAGTTAATGACAGGACAATACTTCTATAAATAAGCTAACGATTTGACAACATTTCTATAGAAAAATTGAGGATAAGACAACATTTCAATAGAAAATTTGAGGATAGGACAACATTTCTATACAAGAGTTTAGGATAGGACATCATCTCTATAGAAAAGTTGAGTGTAGAGCAACATTTCTATAGAAAAGCTAAATATAGGACAATATTTCTATAGAAAAGTTGACGATAGGACAGCATTTCTACAGAAAAGTTGATGACAGGACAACATTTCTATAAAAAGTTGACGATAGGACAACATTTATATAGAAAAGTTGAAAATAGGACAACATTTCATTTAGGATAACACTTCTATAGAAAAGTTGACGATATTACAACATTTCTATAGAAAACTTAACGAATTGACAACATTTCTATAGAAAAGTTGGAGATAGGACAGCATTTATATAGAAAATTTGACTATAGGAGGACTTTTCTATTTAACCATCAAGTTCTTGATTTATATTAATATAAAAATTTTTCGTTTAGATATCAATATTTTATTCAATAATAAAATATAGAGAAGTCTATTTTATAGCCTTAATTAAATGATCAGTTTAATGATGATATTCATCATGAGAAGGATGAGTACGAATGTATTCTAAAGACTTCAAGATGGCTTGAGGAATGGGATGAGGAGTGGGCAAAACATCACTGGCAGGTTGGTAACCGTATTCATCAGCAACATATTTGACAGCAACATGTTCACCTTCTGGGGAAACCCATTCGAAGTCACCATGAATGTTTCCGTGTTCATCACCGGAGGCAGCGGCTCTAATGTGGTTGCTGGTCTCATAACCATAGTTGAAACCATGCTCATGAACATCGGAGTGCAAGGATTTGATTTCAGCATGAGCGTCTTCAGAGTGACCACCGCCCAAGGAATGGAGGGAGTGAGGACTTAAAGCTGAAGCAGCAGCGACAAAAGCCAAGACAACGACCTAAAGTAGAGAAAATGTTTAGTTTAGTAAAGTCTCATTAAAGTGCAATCTCTTTATATAGAAATATAAAATATTTGAATTTGTTAGACTTACGAATTTGAACATTTTGAGTTTAGTTGGTTAATCCAGAAATGATACTGACGACTTTCTCGTTAAAGTTCTTTAGTTTATATAGAACTTTAAAATGTTGCATTTTTGGCTTCATTTAGTTAATAGATTTATAATATTTTGACATTTACTCATGAGTTTAAAAATTTCACAATTTTGTGTGCAATTTTAACCCACTGGGGTGCAAAAGTCTGTTTAACAATTATTACTCTAAAAATGTTGATAGTTTTTGAATAAATGAATTTGAATATAGAAAATATCATATCGTATATTTTGTATAATTTATTTCTTTATTATTTCCTTGATCGCTTTTAATGGATTAACTCAATTTCAAATTTAACAGCTCAAATAAAACCGACACCTTAAAATGTTAAACAAATTTTAAGCCAAATCAAAAGTTGTCTTCTATTGTTTAACATAATTTTATTTGGTCACTTCTGTGGACTAGTCAACATTTTTCAAGATTTTTAATTAATATTATAATCAGATCTTATAAAAACTGGTCTCTATCTGATCCAGTTACTTAATTGAACAAATTATTTGGTTTGAACAAATAACGTCTGATATCTGGCTGATAAAATTGAGCTAATAATTAACAATTAATTAGACTGTAATGAATTGTTTTTAAATTATTGAAATTATATCAAAAATAGGGTAAATTTAATCGCTTTAACGCCTATTATTTATACTGACATTATTTCTGAGCTTTAATGTTTAACAAATTTTTATAAATGATTCAATTAATATTTAAATTCATTCGATCTTTGTGATAAGAAAATTTTATGTTTCAAAAATTAAATATGAATAAAAATGGAAATTAATTCAATATGATACAAAACAAGCGCCGCGACTACAAAAAGACCTAAGTGACTTTTGTTCTATCGTCCACTTTTCTACATAAATGTCTTCCTATCGTCAACTTTTCTATAGAAATGTCTTCCTATCGTCAACTTTTCTATAGAAATGTCTTCCTATCGTCAACTTTTCTATAGAAATGTCTTCCTATCGTCAACTTTTCTATAGAAATGTCTTCCTATCGTCAACTTTTCCATAGAAATATCTTCCTATCGTCAACTTTTCTATAGAAATGTCTTCCTATCGTCAACTTTTCTACAGAAATGTCTTCCTATCGTCAACTTTTCTATAGAAATGTCTTCCTATCGTCAACTTTTCTATAGGAATGTCTTCCTATCATCAACTTTTCTATAGAAATGTCTTCCTATCGTCAACTTTTCTATAGAAATGTCTTCCTATCATCAACTTTTTAATAGAAATGTCTTCCTTTTGTCAACTTTTCTATAGAAATATCTTCCTATCGTCAGTTTTTCTTCAGAAATGTCTTCCCATTGTCAACTTTTCTTTAGAAATGTTTTCCTATCGTCAACTTTTCTATAGAAATGTCTTCCTATCGTCAACTTTTCCATAGAAATGTCTTCCTATCGTCAACTTTTCCATAGAAATGTCTTCCTATCGTCAACTTTTCTATAGAAATGTCTTCCTATCGTCAACTTTTCTATAGAAATGTCTTCCTATCGTCAACTTTTCCATAGAAATGTTTTCCTATCGTCAACTTTTCTATAAAAGTGTTGTCCTATCGTCAACTTTTTTTTAGATATGTCTTCCTATCGTCAACTTTTCTTTAGAAATGTCTTCCTATCGTCAGTTTTTCTTTAGAAATGTCTTCCTATTGTCAACTTTTCTTTAGAAATGTTTTCCTATCGTCAACTTTTCTATAGAAATATATTCCTATCGTCATATTTTCTATATAAATGATATCCTATCGTCAACTTCTCTATAGAAATTTTGTCCTGTCGTCAACTTTTCTATAGAAATGTCTTCCTATCGTCAACTTTTCTATAGAAATGTCTTCCTATCGTCAACTTTTCTATAAAAATGTCTTCCTATCGTCAACTTTTTTATAGATATATCTTCCTATCGTCAACTTTTCAATAGAAATGTCTTCCTGTCGTCAGCTTTTCTATAGAAGTGTCTTCCTATCGTCAACTTCTCTATAGAAATTTTGTCCTGTCGTCAACTTTTCTATAGAAATGTCTTCCTATCGTCAACTTTTCTATAGAAATGTCTTCCTATCGTCAACTTTTCTATAGAAATGTCTTCCTATCGTCAACTTTTCTATAAAAATGTCTTCCTATCGTCAACTTTTTTATAGATATATCTTCCTATCGTCAACTTTTCAATAGAAATGTCTTCCTATCGTCAACTTTTCTATAGAAATGTCTTCCTATCGTCAACTTTTCTATAAAAATGTCTTCCTATCGTCAACTTTTTTATAGATATATCTTCCTATCGTCAACTTTTCAATAGAAATGTCTTCCTATCGTCAACTTTTCTATAGAAATGTCTTCCTATCGTCAACTTTTCTATAGAATTGACTTCCTATCGTCAACTTTTCTATATCAATGTCTTCCTATCGTCATTTTTTCTATAGAAATGTCTTCCTGTCGTAAACTTTTCTAAAGAAATGTCTTCCTATAGTCAACTTTTCTATAGAAATGTCTTCATATCGTCAGCTTTTTTATAGAAATATTGTCCTATAGTCAACTAATAAGAAATAAGATCATTTCTTATTAGTTTCTTTTTCTGTTCAAAATAATAGACACATAGTTCATTTTGTGGGCACAGCCATTAGATTGTATTGAGTATTAATTCGTATTTAGTTTTGAATTAATAAAATTTTGCACATTTATTTTTCTTATCTCTGAAATCGCATATTAATAACAATTTAATATTTATTCAATTAAACAAATTATGAAATATTTTATTTTAGAAAATATTTCTACAAAAAAGAGATTCAATGCATTTCGAATGATCAAAAATCTCTATATGATAAAATCAATTAATTAACCACTTAATTAACTGATAATTTTTAACTTAATTTTGCTACACAAATGTCTTCGATCATTACATGACATTTGTCAAACCTTAATCATTTGACGCCTTTATCTTTCAAACATCAAATTATTTTATTGATCCAGTTTTATAAGATCAGCTTTAGGTCAGTTTCAGACCCGTTTGAGAAAACCAATTAATTAGTTAATTAAAGATTTCGAAGAATGTTATGATCACTGAAGTCATCGAATAAAAGTGATCGAATAAAATTAAGTTAAGAAAACCGAATATGTTTTTGATCTTGTTTATAATTTGTTTATCATGTTAAGGTGTCAGTTTTATAACAGCCAATAAATTTGTTTAAAAGTTAAACCATTTAAAGCGATCAAGAAAATAATAAGGAAATGAATTAGATAGTAGATACATTTTCTAAGTTCTTGTCTATTTATTTGAAAACTATCAACATTTTTTAAGTAAAAATTAATAAAAAAATAGAGTTGCTCCCCAGAGGGTTAATATTGCATACAAATATGCGAAATTTTAAATTTGAAGAGTAAATGTCAAAATATTATAAATCAATTAACTAAAAGAAACTTAAACTGCAATAATCAAAAGTTCTATATAAACTAAAGAACTTTGACGAGAAAGTCGTCAGTATCATTTTTGGATTAACCAACTAAACACAAAATGTTCAAATTCGTAAGTCTAACAAAATCAAATATTAAACTATTTATTATATTTAAAGAAATTAAACTTTAATGAGACTCTACTAAACTTAACATTTGATCTACTTTAGGTCGTTGTCTTGGCTTTTGTCGCCGCTGCTTCAGCTTTAAATTCTCACTCCCTCCATTCCTTGGGTGGTGGTCACTCTGAAGACGCTCATGCTGAAATCAAATCCTTGCACTCTGATGTCAACGAACATGGCTTCCAATATGGTTTCGAGACCACCAATCACATTAGAGCCGCTGCTTCCGGTGATGAACACGGTAACATTCACGGTGATTTCGAATGGGTTTCCCCCGAAGGTGAACATGTTGCTGTCAAATATGTTGCTGATGAATACGGTTACCAACCAGCCAGTGATGTTTTGCCCACTCCTCATCCCATTCCTGTAGCTATCTTGAAGTCTTTGGAATACATCCGCACTCATCCTTCTCATGATGAATATCATCACTAAATTGATCGTGGTAACTTGTTATAGAAATTTATTTGGTTCCTATAATAAAATTGTAAATATTTAAATAAGATTTTTGGTTTTTAGTTACTATTGAAGGGATTCTACTGGACCTATAACTGACAGATCATAGAAATTTATCGGTTATTTTCCATAGCAGCATAAAATGATCAAAAAGATATCATTTCTAAACATATAAAAGATTTTCTCAAAAAATAACAAAATTGTCGGGATGTAAAAATTATTCAAAATGAAAAATTATTCTTACTTGATCCCAGTCTATTACATTTATTTATTAATGTAATAGAAAATTTATTGATAAAAGTAAAAAAAAAATGTTTGTAGGGGCAACCAGTTCCTCGATGAATTTCGATGGTTGGTTAGGCCATCATCTTCAGGAGGAGTTTCCCTACTTTTAGACAGATCGAAAATCTTACATTATTATCTATTTTACAGACAAAATAACTTAATCTCTTAATATAGTTTGGAAGATATCAGGAAATCAAAAAAGCTCTTTAAAATTCAGAGTTTTCGTTTTTCTTTGGACAAAAACTAAGTTAAGTCGATTTTTCTCGGTGCTCACACTATAACCTTGTAAAAGGTGAAAGTCTCTTCTTTAGATTGAGCTAAAAAAATTTACCGAAATTTACCATTCGTAGAACAAAGTTCCAAATTTTCTGAAAAAAGTCACTTAAATTGTTACCCATAATTAAGGCAAAAAGTGTTGCAATCGTTTAGGCGTAACTTTTTAATTTGAGGACCTATGCTCCACTGGGAGTTAAGGATAACAGAAGAAGAACTTTTTAATCAAATTAAATTGAAGTGTAAGTCCCGTAGGAGTCGACGAATGTCAACCAAGATTAGTAGAGTTATTTTTCGGGTCAACCAATAGAAGTGTGCCTTTGAAATGAAAAATAAGTGAAAAATTGGGGTCCATAACAGGTACCCCAGGGAGTGGAGGGATTTAAACTAAATTTGGTTAAGCATTTTATTGGATAAACTAATAGACGTGTGCCAATTTTCTTCAGAGTCTGTTGAGAATTCCGGCTTATACGTTGAGAACAACAATAAGTGAAAAATGGGGGTCCTTGGCAGGTACCTCAAAGATTAATAGGATCTCAACTAAAATGAGTATAACTCATTCCTGGATCAATGAATAGTAATAATAATTAATAATTTTTCAAATTCTGATGAGAATTGCGGACTATACATTAAAAAAAATAAATTGGTGAAAAATGGGGGTCCAAGGCAGACACCCAAGAAGTCGACTGATTTCGACCAAAATAAGTAGACTTCTTTTTTAGATCAAGCTATGGACATGTATCAAATTTCATCAAATTATGTTGAGAATTACTGATTGTACATCAAAAGGAAAAATAGGTGAAAAAATGGGGGTTCAAGACAGGTACCCCAAGGGGTGATCAATTTCAATCAAAGTTATTAGAAAAAATATTTTGAATTAAATAATAGAATTTCATCAAATTCTGTTTAGAATTGCGACTTGCACAGTGAAAAGAAAATTGGTAAAAAAATGGGTGTCCAGAATTTTAACCAAAATTAGTATACCTCTTTTTTGAATATAAGTTAAGATATTAAATATTTTAAGAATTTTTTGTAAATTAACCTATATAATTTGTGCTGACACTATGTCTGCAATATTTCCTATTAATTCATTGTACTTACCTGAACCAACATAAGGCAGATTGCAAAATTATTAAGAATTTTGTTACTATAATTTAATGCAATCTTGCAGTCTGGCTTAATGTTGGCCAAATCATGAAAACAAAGAAAACAAAAGAATTATTTAAATAAAGAAAATGACAACGACAAATTAGTCGCAGTCAAGAACTCGAATCAATTCAGTCATTATTGAATTATCTGGCGCCCAACTAAAACATTAGTGTAAAAAATTAAAATAATAGTTAAAATCAAAAATAAATTTTTAAAATTAAAGAAAAACTAATAAAACCAAGAATTAAAATAAAGAAACGTCCAATGATTAAAACAAAACAATAGTGCAAAATAAAAGCATTGAAGAACATAAAAGTTTGAGAAAAAGCTGAAAAAAAAAAAACAATAAAAATAATTAAATAAGCAAAAAGCTGAAAAAATTTTTTAAAGAACTAACAACCAAAAGCAACATTTGTGTGAAACAACGCCTAACATCTTCCAGTGGAACATTAAGGAACAACACAAATCCTAGCACCAACAGCTATCACCACCACCAGCAATAACACCAGAAGAAAAACACCAGAAAAACAACAAACCAACAAGAAACAATTATGATGCTGAAAACAATTATATTCACGTAAGAATTAATCATAGAATTAAGTAAATAATTTAGATCTAAGCACAACTATTAAATACTTTCAATAAAAGTTTTAAGAATTAAATAATATAAAAAATTTGTAATCTGTAATGGCAAATCAAAATAACCTAATTCGGCCCCCAATGCTTAATCATCCCCCCCCTCACCCACCCCAGGCTCAAAATGCCTTAGTACAAGATCAGGAAGCCAATATTGCAAATATAGTACGTAGAATACTGTTAGAAGAACGAGCTTCTCATAATGAACCAGAACCTAGAGTAGATCAGGGAATAGACCGTGGCAATGACCTAACAGACTTAGATAAAATACCAGACGTAGTAAGGTCTCTTAGAGAATTTTCAGGGAACAGAACAGAATTTAGCTCCTGGAAAAAAAGTACAGAGAGAGTACTTAAAATTTACGAACCTCTTAGAGGTTCAGCAAAATATTTCGGCATACTAAACGTTATCAGAAATAAAATTGTGGGCGACGCGGACATTGCGCTAGAAAGTTATAATACTCCACTGAACTGGAAAAGTATAATCCAATGCTTGACAGTTCATTACGCAGACCAGCGAGACCTCGGCACCCTCGAATACCAATTGATCTCTATGATTCAAGGTAATAATACAGTGCAGGAATTTTATAAGAGGATTTACGGTCATCTATCACTAATCTTAAACAAGATAGCCTGTTTAGATGAAAGTGAAGATGCCATTTATTTGCTGACCAAAAACTATAGGAATAAGGCTCTTGACACGTTTGTCAGAGGATTAAGAGGTGATTTACCAAGATTACTGGGAATTAGAGAACCCAAGGACCTACACGAAGCCTTACACTTGTGCCTAAAGTTGGAAAACCAACAATTCAGAACACAACAAGCTAGTGGCACTAACAGAATTCCACCTCCCATTCCTCATAGGAAATTTAACAATACTAATCCAAACCAAACATTCTATCCACAACTGGCACATATCCCTCAGCCTTCTATGCCAAGATTTAATATGCATCCAGGTAACATTCAAGGACATCAATCTCATAACACAAACGGACAAAATTTCCATAACCCATATCAACAAAATTTCCAAAACTCGTACAGACAAAATTATAACTATAATTACCCACAACAACAAAATTTCCATTTACCACCACCAAGACCTAATCAACCAAAACCTCCAGTCCCTATGGACGTTGATCCTACTATGTATTCCAAGAAAGTAAATTATATTAATCGGCCTTTACCGGACAATAGATTTTCAGGTCTTAGACCTTTACCCCAATCTGCACAATTTAATCAACCTCGCAAGATGCAAAGAGTAAATCATATTGAAGATCACCAAGACCCCGTACCTGACACCGTCGAAAAAACAGATACATGGGAACCTTCACGAGAGGATAAAGGAATACAGAACCTAACGGACTACTCAGATGAACATTTCAATGTTTCTGAGGATGAGGAATATACCGAATTGGCGGATATTCATTTTTTAGACTAAGCAATTCAACGTTACCTTATTTTCGGTGTAAAGATCGCAATGGCAAAATATTTAGGTTTTTAATCGACACAGGGTCAAATAAAAATTACATTCAACCTAAATTAATTAAAAACCCAATACCCAATGAAAACATTTTCCAAGCAAACTCCGTTGGTGGGAAGGTCACAATTACCCATCATACATTGATCAATCTATTTGGGGTAAAATCAGAAAATCTAAAATTCTTTCTATTGCCATCACTGAAATCCTTCCATGGTATCCTAGGTAACGACAGTTTGAAAACGCTAAATGCAATTATTTACACTTCCAAAAATTATATGATAGTTAATAACTCTATAAAGGTACATATTAGACAACAACAATCAGAATCGGTTAATAGTATGAACATCGGAACAGATCACTTGACAAACGAACAGACACTAAAATTAATGAGACTATGTAGAACATACTCGTCACTTTTTTCGGAACCAGACGAAAAACTAACATTTACTACAAATGTAAAAGCAGAAATAAGGACATCGACTGACGACCCAATTTATACGAAAAGTTACCCATATCCTTCATCTATGAAAGACGAAGTCGAGAAACAAATTAATGAGTTACTCGATCACGGAATAATAAGACCATCCAGGTCCCCATACAATTCTCCAGTATTGGTGGTACCGAAAAAAATGGATGCTTCCAACGAGAAGAAATATAGAATGGTCATAGACTATAGAAAATTAAATAGTGTGACTATACCGGACAGATACCCCATACCACAAATAAACGAGGTTCTAGCTCAACTCGGTAGAAATAAGTGGTTTTCAGTATTAGACCTGAAAAGCGGGTTCCACCAAATACCGCTCAGGGAAAAAGATATTGAGAAAACAGCATTTTCTGTAAATAACGGAAAATATGAGTTTCTCCGATTACCATTCGGCTTGAAAAATGCTCCCGCAGCATTTCAACGAGCATTAGATGATATGCTAAGAGAGCATATTGGGAAAATATGTTTCGTCTATATAGACGATATCATAGTCTTTGGTCAAGATGAAAATTCTCATCTAGAAAACATAAAGACCATTTTTGACACCCTACAACGGGCGAATATGAAAATACAATTAGATAAATGTGAATTCCTCAAGAAGGAAGTAGAATATCTGGGCTTTATCATATCGACGGAAGGGATAAGGACAAATCCTGAAAAAGTCAAAGTTATTCAGGAAATTCCACCTCCAAAAACAATAAAAGAGCTCCGATCATTTTTAGGACTCTCAGGGTTTTACAGGCGCTTCATAAAAGATTATGCGAAGCTTGCAAAACCCCTAACCGTCCTTTTAAGGGGCGAGGAGGGACGTATGTCCAAAAGAGAGTCTGCCAAAATCCCAGTAACACTTGATGATAGGGCCATAGAGGCATTCGCAAAGATAAAAAACTCTCTTTCCTCTGAAGAAGTGATGCTTGCATTCCCTAATTTTGAAAAAGAATTTCACTTGACAACAGATGCGTCCAATTATGCTCTTGGAGCAGTCCTTGAACAGGAGGGTAAACCAATAATGTTCATATCAAGAACTCTAAATAAGGCAGAAGAGCATTATGCCACAAATGAAAAGGAGATGCTCGCAATAGTGTGGGCTCTCAAATCATTAAGGAATTATTTATATGGTCCAGTATTAGTGAAAATCTTTACTGACCATCAACCACTGACATATGCTCTTGGGAATAAGAACACCAATAGTAAATTAAAAAGATGGAAAGCCATCTTGGAAGAATATAATTATGAATTAAAATATAAGCCCGGTAGCAGCAATATCGTGGCCGACGCATTGTCAAGACCTCCACAAGTTGTTGAAGTGAATTCACTGACAGCCACACAGCACAGTCACGAAAGCTCGTCGCAAAATCTAATCCAGTTCACAGAGTCTCCCCTTAATGTGTTTAAAAACCAAATTATTATCTCAAAAGGCGAGCTGCCCTCTTATAACTTTGAGATAATATTCCCCACATATCATAGACATACAATAGTAGACACAAAGTTTGATAGTGACAGGCTTGTAAAAATTCTGAAATCATACTTGAACCCTTCCGTAACTAATGCTATCATGACCGAAGATCAGATCCTAGGAACAATACAAGAGTTGTGGTCAACCTACTTTTCTAAATTTCGCACAAAATACACCAGGACAATGGTTAAAGATTTGACATCGGACATTGAACAAGAGACTGAAATTATAAATGAACATAGACGAGCACACAGAAATCCAAAGGAAAACAAACTTCAATTACTTACTAAATGTTATTTTCCCCAAATGCATGCAAAGATAAAGAAAATAGTGAAACAGTGTAAAATATGTTGTGAGAACAAGTACGATCGTCATCCAAATAACATAGTTTTGGGGAAAACACCTATTCCTCAATATCCAGGACAATACGTGCACATAGATATTTACCATACAAACAATAGAGTTATTTTAACCGCAATAGATAAATTTTCCAAGTACGCCCAGGCAAGGATAGTCAAGTCGAGAGCAACGGAAGATATAAAACTTCCTTTACAGGAGTTACTGACTTCTTTCGGTACCCCCGAAAATGTTGTTATTGACAACGAAAAATCCCTTAATTCGGCTTCAGTAACTTTTATGTTAGAGAATCAACTGGGAATCAAAATTTACAAAACACCACCTTACACTAGTTCTGTAAATGGTCAGGTGGAACGTTTCCATTCGACACTAACGGAAATTATGAGGTGTATGAACGCGGAAAAGGTTTATAATTCTTTTGAAGACCTTTTGAACAACTCTTTGAATAAATATAACAACTCTGTTCATTCTACAATAAATAGAAAACCAATTGAAGTATTTTTCGGTAGGAACAAAGACCCAACATCTTTAAAACAAGACAGACTAAAAATTATACAGAGCTTGACGGAAAAACAAAGAAAAGACTTAGACCATCATAACAAGAAGAAAACTGAAAGAAAGACTTATAAGAACAATGACGTAATTTTTGTAAAGAACAACAAAAGAATAGGAAACAAACTGACACCCAGATACAAAATTGAAATAGTAAAAGAAGACAGAGGAGGAACTATTTTGACAACAACTAACCGTATAGTTCACAAAAATTTAATAAAAAAATGATATTTTGTTTTCCAGGTTAATGATAACACTAATTAAAACGGAAATACAGATTTTGGATTACACGAACGCGCATATCGTGACAATAGAGACCGGAATGACAAAACTGGTTGCCGGAGACTTTAAACTAATCCATGTAATAGATCTTGGACAATATGAAAGGACAATTGATGAGCTTGAAACTATTATAAGACAAGATATAGGGAAGAAAAATAACAGTTATGAATTTTTACTGAGTCAAATACAGGTTTTGTATGATTTAATTGCTAATTTGAAACCCAGACGCGAATTGAGAGCAATAAACGCTTTGGGTACATTATGGAAGTGGGTGGCAGGTTCGCCAGATCACGAGGACTTCAAAATAGTAACTGACAGCATGAACAAACTCCTAGAAAACAATAACAAACAAATCGTAATAAATAGATCAATAAACACAAGAATACAAGAGATATCCAATATAACCAACAGCATAATAAATAACATAGGATCGAACGATGCATTTGAACGAGAAATTGTAAAGGACGTGGAAAGAAAATTGGAGATAATTAAAAATGAACTTACCAATCTTGGGTACTCAATTCAGTGGGCAAAAGCAGGAATTATAAACTCTTTTATTTTATCCGAATACGAACTGAATATGACTAGAAAACACTTCAACGAATTTAATATGCCCTATATCAATCTAATTGAGGCTTTAGAGTTCGGGGAAGTGAAAATAGGGATGAATAAAACTACTATCCTTTACATGATTAATTTGCCAATAACAGAAAAGGAAACATGTAATAGCTTATTTATAAAACCCGTTAAGAGACTAAATGTATCGGTTAAAATTGATAAAGAAAATTTTGTATTATGTAAAAACTCTGTCCTTGAAGTAAAAGCAGCCTGCAGAAGGGTTAATGACGTGGATATTTGTAACGATCGCAATTTAGAAAATATTACTGAATCTAATTGTTTGCCAAGATTGCTTAACGGATTACCGTCGGAATGTCCAACTTCTAACAATCAACACTTACCCGTAGTGAACGAAATAGCACCGGGAATTATGTTGTTGAATGGTTACGATGGGTCAATTACGACTGAAGATAGAGAAATTAATATAACTGGCACATTTATCATCAAGTATCACAACTCTACAATCACCATAGGCGGAAAAAAATATTCCAGCAAAGAAATCTCAATGATGAAACCTTTACCAGCAGTGATAAACGCACCTAATACTGTTGAAAGGTACGAGGAAATGTTGTCTTTGGAAATGCTCAAGGAGCTTAACATCAACAACGCTGGTGAGATAAAAAAATTAGCTACCAATTACAGATTTAGTGTGGCTGCATGGATTGCCCTAATAATGGCATTGATAGGTGCCCTAACTTTCAAGTTGCTAAAAAGAAAAGCCTGTCTTAAAATTAATAATGATGAAAAGCCAGTACAACCCGTAGAAGCATCAAATACTTACATTCATTACCCATCCAACGAGGACGCTGGAAATTAAGAGGGGAAGAGTTAAGATATTAAATATTTTAAGAATTTTTTGTAAATTAACCTATATAATTTGTGCTGACACTATGTCTGCAATATTTCCTATTAATTCATTGTACTTACCTGAACCAACATAAGGCAGATTGCAAAATTATTAAGAATTTTGTTACTATAATTTAATGCAATCTTGCAGTCTGGCTTAATGTTGGCCAAATCATGAAAACAAAGAAAACAAAAGAATTATTTAAATAAAGAAAATGACAACGACAAATTAGTCGCAGTCAAGAACTCGAATCAATTCAGTCATTATTGAATTATCTTATATTAATAGACGTGTGTTGAACTTAACCAAATTCTGTTTAGAATTGCGACTTGTATTTACATTAAAAAGAAAAATAGGTAAAAAACAAGTAAGAAAGTGCTATAGTCGGTCAAGCCCGACCATACGATACCCTTAACCACTAAGGTCAAAGGTGTTATTTTTCCTGTATAAAGACAAATATTTGCTAAATTTTGCCATCATACAAACATTTTCTCAGAACTTATATATTCAACCTGTTTCCGTCATTTGGACTTATATGAGAGTTAGGGTCAAATGTGGACCGATTATCACGAAATTTGGCAAATTGATTACAGTTGTTACAATAATTATGCATGCAAACTCAAAATGTTCATTATCTTTAGATTAACGAGCGTTTTAGTGATTTTTTGTCTCTTTTAGTGCGTTTTTAAAGAAGAGTTTGTATGGGAGCTATGGTCAAATGTGGACCGATTTCAACAAAATTTAGTACAGTGCTTTAGGTTTGCATAAGCAGTATTTGTTTCAAATTTCATGAAAAAATATTGATATTGGTAGCCAATATATCGATTCCGGGAAGTGGGACCTATGGGAGGTACCATAAATAACGGACCGATTTTGACCAATTTCAATAGCCATGTTCCCATTATCAAAAATATTACCTGTGCCAAGTTTCATCAAATTATCTTTAGAATCTTTAGAATTGATTGATTACAAGGTTTACATGGTGGTCCAGCCAGCCAGACGGACGGACGGACATCGCTAAATTGACTCAGAAAGTGATTCTAAGCCTATTGGCATACTAAAAGGTGGGTGTAAGACAAATATTTCTATGCGCTACATACATAATTTTTTGCACTTCGATGTGTAAAGAAATACCACTATGCGACGGCCGCTTTCCTGTGGATTCCAACGGAGCGCTTGTCGAGCAATGTTGGCATTTGGCCTTCGATGTGTGTGGCCTAACCACCGCCATTTCCATTGACATACCTCTATAGAGCAGAGATTTGATTTGTCGCTTTTAGTAGATCTTCATTTCTTGAGCGATTCAACCACCATCAATAAAGGATTTGCCTTAAGCATTTGTTTTCTAAGATTTATAGGAGCTTATTGATGGCGTGTGGGCATTTCCAAGTTTTGCAGTCATAGTACAAGATGGACTTGACTTGAGATGTATTTGCGTAACTTAGTTGTTGTTGATATTTCTTTCTTTCATGCCTATAGTAGGTTTTATAGTCAGATATCTTGGGATAGAATTGCTTTCATTTATCACAATGTTCTTGCATAAATTAGGCAACGCCAAAATCCTTGTGTAGTATATTTGGAGTAGTATATTTTGTAATGTTGTTTCTTTCCATTATTAGAGACATCGTAAAAGATAAGTTAATGGGTGATGAGTCCAAAGACACAAGCCACGTTTGTCTAGCGAGCCGCTCGATGTTAGACTGACGCCGCTCGATTCAAGAACTGACCCCGCAGTTTGTTACTTAACTAAGTACAATTATTATAGACCTTAGACCAAACATGTTGAAATGGCTTTAAGATAACATGCTCTCATAATATTCCTCTTCATATCTGAACCGATCTGCCTAATATATAATGGGTGTTTTTTTTAGAGGTATAGAACTTCGAATTGAAATAAAATACAAGAAAATCGTTTTAATGTCCATCAATTTAGCTTTATTGGAAGGATAATTTTATGCCATTAATGTTTAAATATGATTTCGGGCATGTGGCCGACGCGGCTGGCTCGAATAAAGCCAATTCTACAGGTCCAATTTTCAACAACTTTTTCGAGCATATGGGGCCGTATGTTGGCAATAACGCCACGAATGTTGGCTTCCAAGTCCCATAACGTTTCTGGTTTGTTGGCGTAGACGAGCGACTTCACATATCCCCAAAGAAAATATTCCAGTGGTGTCAAATCTCACGATCTTGGTGGCCAATTGACAGGTCCATTCCGCGAAATTATGCGCTCATCGAATGTTTCCTTCAATAAATCAATTGTGACGTGCGCTGTGTGGCATGTAGCGCCGTCTTGTTGGAACCACAACTCATCCACATTCATGCCATCCAATTAGGGAACAAAATAGTCGGTTATCATGGCTCTATACCGGTCTCCATTTATGGTAACTGACTCTCCAGCATTATTTCGGAAGAAGTATGGCCCAATGACTCCACCAGCCCATAGAGCACACCAAACAGTCAGTTTTTGTGGATGTAATGGCGTCTCAAGGGTCTCATGTGGATTCTCTTCACTCCAAATGCAGCAATTTTGCTTGTTGACGTAGCCATTCAACCAAAAATGAGCCTCATCACTGAACAAAATTTTGCGATGAAAATCAGCATCGAGATCAATCTCATTTTCGGCCCATACACCAAAATCACGACGCATTGCATGGTCTCGCGGCTTTAATTCTTGCACAAGCTTAATCTTGTAAGGTCGCAAGCCAAGATCTTTGCGCAAAATCTTCCATAAAGTTGATGGACAAGGCTCCAATTGCTGTGCACGGTGGCGAATCGATTCATTCGGGTCCTCTTCAACACTTTGCTCTACAGCGGCAATTGTTTCTTCGGTGCGCACTGTTCGACGTCGCTGCGGATGCGTATTATCACATAGAGTAAACGTAGTGCGAAAACGATCCATGGTTAACCGAATTAATTGCTCTGATGGACGATTATGTCGACCATAAAATGGACGGAGCTTGCGGTAAACTTCGCGAACTGAACCATTATTTTCGAAATAAATTTGCACGATTTGCAAGCGTTGTTCTTTTGTCAACCTGTTCATGATGAAATGGCAAACCAAACTAAATATTAATCACTTGACAGCTGACAAAATGGCCGCCAGTTAAAAAAGTGATGCCAACTTAAAGTTCTATAACTCAATAAAAAACACCCGATAAATGAAACTCTTTATCTATTTACTTAAAACATATCATTTATTACTAGTCAACAAAACTTAAAAAGCTAATAACAAGATTCCTAGAATCTACGACCGTGTTGAGCGGCTTTGGTGTGCTTGACGGGGCTGCTGTGGTAGTTGTTTTCTTCCTTAGAGGGATGAGTTTCGATGTATTTAAGAGCCTTCAAGATAGCCTCTGGAATGGGGTGGGGAGTGGGCAAGATGGCACTGTCGGGCTGGTAACCGTTTTCATCGGCAACATAGTTGACAGCAATGTGTTCACCTTCGGGAGAGATCCATTGGAAATCACCATGATGGTTACCGGCAGCATCACCATTAGCCTTGGCAGAGATGGCATTGGTGGTTTCCAAATGATAATCGAAACCATCGGCACGGACATCAGAGTCGGCAGAAATGATTTCAGCATGAGCATCATCGCTGGAGGCGGAGACATGCTTGGTGGCGGCATGTTGCTGAGTGAAACCGTGGTGGCGTTGAGCTGTGGCAACGGTGGCCAATAAAGCGATGGCAACAACCTTTAATAGAAGAATATGGAATTAGTTATTATATTAAATTATAGCTAAAATTTTGATTTTTATACTTACAAATTTGAACATTTTGTTTGATTTAGTTAAATGATCTTAAGGTAAGTGATGCTTTTCGTTTGGATTTCTTAAGTTTATATATGATTTTTGTTATGATTGAATCTAATTATAGATTTTAAATTATTTTAACTAAAAATATATTTTGTTGTGTTTTATTTTATGGCCTTTTTTGTTCAAAAAATATTTAAATAATTTGCAAACTGACCTATTCGTACTTCTGTGTAAGTTGTTTTTATTCATGGGCATTTTTTTTCTAGATTTATTTGCATGATCAGATTTTAACAAAAAAAAAAACTTTTTTGAATAAAACTATTACTAAAATTTATATGTTAATAACTATTCGTATAATTTGTTGAACTTTTTGTGTGTTTTAATAAAATATTTAAATTTAAATTACATGCTTAAATCACTCAAAGTAATGGAAAGGAACTACGTAATTAGTTATGGGTGATCGTTTGATTAACTAGTAATGTATTAAGAAGTTATACTGTAAACAGTCCATTACAATTTTGTATAATAGCATTGTAATTTTCGACTACACTGCTCTGCAGCCAAATCCCCCTTTTAATAAAACTATATGGACTTTATGGATTTTGATGCGCTAAACTCAGATAACGATAAGAACGATAAGAGATACAGAAAAATTTTATTAGACTAAAATAAATGCAATTTTGTTATGCATTTAAATTTTGAAAATCGGATGAGTCGTTCTCGAGTTAGGACGAAATAGGTCTCAGTACCTGACTAATTTAAGGAAAAAAATTTGATACGCCCATAAAAAAAATCCAGATCTCATGGAGAAAAACCGAAAACGTATTTGAGTTAAGCGCATCAAGATCCATATAGTGCGCATAGTTTTATTAAAAGGAAAGACAAAAAATGAATTTTTGCAGAGCAGTGTTATTATTAAGAAGAAATATTTTACTTGAAAACTGGTTTCTAGCCCTTTAAGACTAAGTCGGTATATAGTATATGACACCGGAGCTAAAGCAACATCCATCCTACAGTTTAACAAAATTCTACTATATTTTTACCTAAATACCCATAGATATTCTAAAATTCTTATATATAAATTCTTATATAAAAAGAAAATCTAAAAAATTTTATAAAATTTCATTAGCCTGCCGAAGTCGTAACTATTAGTTATATCGTCGTGAGGGAGTTTATGTGCTCTAAACGCCAAAAATGCATTTTGAAAAAATTGATCTTGAAGTTTTACCATAATTTTTCTAAAAAACATTTTAAAATTTTTACACCATAAATTTGGCGTATATCACAAAAAAAATCTGTTTTGAAGGATATAGAACAAAACAGACACTATTTATCTCAAAAGCTAGACGAGATAGCAGAAAATGGATTGCAGATTTGAAAAAAAACCTAAAGTGGCATCATTAACTCCAAATGTGTAAAATGGCGGATAGAGCATATATACTCCCGCACGACGATATGTCTATAACGAGTACTCCATAAGGGACTATAACTAGTTCAAAAGTAATCCAAAAATATCAAAAACAAGTAAGAAAGCGCTATAGTCGGTCAAACCCGACCATACGATACGATAAAGACAAATATTTGATAAATTTTGCCATCATACAAACATTTTCTTAAAACTCATATATTAAAGCTGTTTCCGTCATTTGGACTTATATGAGAGCTAGGGTCAAATGTGGACCGATTATCTCGAAATTTGGCAAATTGATTACAGTTGTTACAAAAATTATGTGTGCAAAAAATAAACTCAAAATTTTCATTATCTTTAGATTTACGAGCGTTTTAGTGATTATACCCTTCACCACCATAGGTGGAAAGGGTATTATAAGTTTGTGCTGATGTTTGTAACGCATAGAAATATTTGTCTTAGACCCACTTTTTAGTATACCAATAGGCTTAGAAAAACTTTCTGAGTCGATTTAGCGATGTCCGTCCGTCCGTCTGGCTGGCTGGCTGGAACCCCATGTAAACCTTGTAATCAAACTACAGGTCGCAATTCTAAAGATAATTTGATGAAATTTGGCACAGATCATTTTTTTTTTAATGGGACTATTGAAATTGGTCAAAATCGGTCCATTATTTATGGTACCTCCCTTAGGTCCCACTCCCGGAATTGCTATATTGGCCACAAATATCAATATTTTTTCATGAAATTTAAAACAAATACTGCTTATGTCAACTAAAATCACTGTACCAAATTTTGTTGAAATCGGTCATTTGACCATAGCTCCCATACAATTTCTTCTTTAAAAAAGCACTAAATGAGAAAAAAAAATCACTAAAACGCTCGTAAATCTAAAGATAATGGACATTTTGAGTCTATTTTTTGCATACATAATTTTTGTAACAACTGTAATCAATCTGCCAAATTTCGGTCCACATTTGACCCTAGCTCTCATATAAGTCCAAATGACGGAAACAGGTTGAATATATAAGTTTTGAGAAAATGTTTGTATGATGGCAAAATTTAGCAAATATTTGTCTTTACACAGGAAAAATAACACCTTTGACCTTAGTGGTGAAGGGTATCGTATGGTCGGCTTGACCGACTATAGCACTTTCTTACTTGCTTTTTGCCTCATTTAGTGCGTTTTTTAAAGAAGAGTTTGTATGGGAGCTATGGTCAAATGTGGACCGATTTATTGATATTTGTGGCCAATATATCAATTCCGGGAAGTGGGACCTATGGGAGGTACCATAAATAATGAACCGATTTTGACCAAATAGCCATGGTCCCATTATCAAAAAAATGATCCGTGCCAAATTTCATCAAATTATCTTTAGAATTGCGACCTGTAGTTTGATTACAAGGTTTACATGGGGGTCCAGCCGTCCAGCCAGCCAGCCAGACGGACGGACATCGCTAAATCGACACAGAAAGTGATTATAAGCCTATTGGTATACTAAAAGGTGGGTCTAAGACAAATATATCTATGCGTTACATACATCAGCACAAACTTATAATACCCTTTGAAGGGTATAAATATGATCCATTTAACATCTAATCCATTAGTGTATTAGAATCAAGTAATCCCAAAACTAGTCCTTGTCATTACTCTGAATCTTATCAACAAATCACAAAAGGGTTAGTATCGAAACTATTCCATGAAAACTGTTATGACCTTACAAACATCGCCTTCATGCTAAAGTTATTATTACATCTCGGGTCAGCAAAATCTTTTGTAAAAAAGATAAAACTCGTTCTTAAATTCCGGCTATTCTAAAGAATAATTGATTATTCATAGAACCTTTTAATGAACCTAACCTCTGAGATTAACTTTTTGCCGGCAACTTTAACTTATTGTAATGCCTTCAATCACAGGCCGATCTTGAAAGTGTATCAGTAACTATGCCTGAAATATTCTTTCAAGCCTTGGCTGTTAAAAGGATTTAACGGAACTTAACATATGTCACCTGGGCCGAATGGCAGTTTAGCCCTTCAAAATTAGCTCGTCCATTAGACAACCATTTTAGCACATTATATCTATGGCTTGGTGCTAAAAGGGCCAATGTCAAAAAAAGGTTTTGAGAAAATTTGGTTTCAAGTTTTTATTTTCCATATAAATTCATAGTAACATTGCCCAGAAAAAACCCTTTATAAAGCTGTTCTTAAGTTAGAAACTTGCTGTTGAAGATAAATAAAACAGGGTAAAGAAGGGAATCTAATGCAAAAAGTTGACATTGAGCCTTTTAGAACTAAGCCACCGATATATGCCGCCGAATTGAAGTGAGCTGGAAGGTGGCTTATCTAACGCCATGGTGCCAGGGTGCTGTGGCTTAGTTGGTTAGCACCTTGACTTATAAGCATAACATATCAAATTCTTCCTTGGATCGAGCCCTTATCACGGGAATATCAATTTCTGTAATTATTTTTTATATTTAAATTACACTGCTCTGCAAAAATTCATTTTTTGTCTTTCCAAATCCGTTTTCGGTTTTTCTCCATGAGATCTGGATTTATTTATATGGGCTTGGCAAATTTTTCCCCTTAAATTAGTCAGGTACGGAGACCTATTTGGTCCTAACTCGAGAACGACTCATCCGATTTTCAAAATTAAAACACTTGAAGATGCATAACAAAATTTAACAATATTTTAGTCTATATATAATTTATCTGTATATCTTATCGTTTTGGAGTTATTTAGAAATTAATGGAGAAAACAATTTTTTTTCATGCGAAATTCGTAATTTTTTTTCAGATTAAAAATGTAACTAAAAAAAGATAAAGTAAAATTTTAACATTTTAAACATTTTTCTAAGAGCTACATATCTTAAGAATAAAATAAGGTATAAAATCGGATGAGTCGTTCTCGAGTTAGGACAAAATAGGTCTCCGTACCTGACTAATTTAAGGGGAAAAATTTGCCACGCCCATAAAAAAAATCCAGATCTGATGGAAAAAAACCGACAACGGATGTGAGTTTAGCGCATCAAAATTCATGTAGTCCACATAGTTTTATTAAAAGAAGGATTTGGCTGCAGATCAGTGTTATTATTAATAACCACAGCATCCTCCATCGGCGGTAGGCCCTAAAGTATTTACAAGCCTACCGACAAACTGGATCAACGTTAAAATTCCGGAAAACAATTAACCAAATAATTCTACATAGAAGGTGTCATCTTCAAATTCCTCATATCTAAACCGATCTGCCTAATATATCAAAGAAACTTTTTATCTTTATCTTAAAATATATCATTTATTACTAGTCAACAAAACTTAAAAAGCTAAAAACAAGATTCTTAGAATCTACGACCATGTTGAGCGGGTTTGTTGTGCTTGACTGGGCTGCTTTGGTAGTTGTTTTCCTCCTTGGATGGATGAGTTTCGATGTAGTGAAGAGCCTTCAAGATAGCCTCTGGGATGGGGTGGGGAGTGGGCAAGATGGCACTGTCGGGTTGGTAACCGTTTTCATCGGCAACATAGTTGACAGCAATGTGTTCACCTTCGGGAGAGATCCATTGGAAATCACCATGATGGTTACCGGCAGCATCACCATTAGCCTTGGCAGAGATGGCATTGGTAGTTTCCAAGTGATAATCGAAACCATCGGGGCGGACATCAGAGTCGGCAGAAATGATTTCAGCATGAGCATCATCGCTGGAGGCGGAGACATGCTTGGAGGCGGCATGTTGCTGAGTGAAACCGTGGTGGCGTTGAGCTGTGGCAACGGTGGCCAATAAAGCAAGGACAGCAACCTTTTTTAAAAAGAAACATTAAATTATTATATTTTTCAGTTTTTATTAAAATCTAAGTTCTTAAACTTACAAATTTGAACATTTTGTTTGATTTCGTTATAATATCTAGAGATAACTGATACTTTTCGTTTTGATTTCTTAGGTTTTTATATGATTAAAATTTTAAGAAGACTTTATTTATTTGTTATTTGTTTCTTTTTGAAAGTGTTAACTTTTAAGGCGTTTTTTGAGCAGTTTAGCTTCTATTTTTGGTTATAATGTTTAAATTATTTAAATACTGTGTTTTTATTTCAGACAGTTTATCTTCGAATGTCACGGACATCAAAGTTTATTGAGATTTATGTTGAATACATCTGATTTGGAATAGATGATTTCAAGACATTTTGCAAAACAATAGAATAATTTAGTAAAATGTAATGTTTTGATAAACTTTTTTTTAAAAAAAAGTTGAAATTAAAAATCTATTTTTAGTAAAAAATATTAATGTTCGATTAAAATAGATTTAAATTTACAGAAAAATATTTGCAGAGAAATTTTTAATTTTTTTTTTTAAATAAAGGAAATTTATTAATATCCTTCTATAAAGGGGAAATTTATCAAAATTCCTCTATATAGAGAAAATTTATCACAATTCCTTTATATAGAGGAAATTTCTTAAAATTCCTCTATATAGAGGAAATTTATCAAATTTCCTCTATATAGAGGAAATTTATCAAAATTGCTCTATATAGAGGAAATTCATCAAGAGGAAAATTATCAAAATTCCTTAAATAGAGGAAACTAACCGAAATTCATCTATACAGAGGAAACTGATCAAAATTCCTCTATATATAGAGGAAACTAATCAAAATTCCTCCATATAGAGGAAATTGATCAAAATTCCTCTATATATAGGAAATTTACCAAAATTCCTCTTTATAGAGGAAATTGATTAAAATTCCTCTTAATAGAGGATATTTGTCAAAATTTCTCTATATAGAGAAAATTTTTCAAAATTCCTCTATATAGAGGATATTAATCAAAATTCCTCTAAATAGAGGAAATTTATCAAAATTTCTCTATATAGAGGAAATTTATCAAAACTCCTCTATTTAGAGGAAATTTATCAAAATTATTCTATTTAGAGGAAATTTATCAAAATTATTCTATTTAGAGGATATTTATAAAAATTCCTCTATATAGAGGAAATGTATCAAAATTCCTCTAAATAGAGGGAACTAATCAAAATTCTTCTAAATAGAGGGAACTAATCAAAATTCCTCTATATATAGGAAATTTTTTAAAATTCCTCTATATAGAGGAAGTTGATCAAAATTCCTCTAAATAGAGGAAATTTATCAAAATTTCTCAATATAAAGGAAATTTATCAAAATTCCTCTATTTAGAGGAAATTTATCAAAATTCCTCTATATAGAGGAACTTTACAAAAATTCCATTACATAGAGGAAATATATGAAATTTCCTCTATATAGAGGAAATTTATCAAAATTCTTCTTTATAGAGGAAGTTTTTTTAAAATTCCTCTATATAGAGGAAATTTTTCAAATTTCCTCTATATAGAGGAAGTTAATCAAAATTCCTCTAAATAGAGGAAATTTATCAAAATTTCTCTATATAGAGGAAATTTATCAAAATTCCTCTATTTAGAGGAAATTTATCAAAATTATTCTATTTAGAGGAAATTTATCAAAATTCCTCTATTTAGAGGAAATGTATCAAATTTCCTCTATATAGAGGAAATTTACCAAAATTCCTTTATATGGAGGAAATTTATCAAAATTCCTCTATATAAAGGAAATTTATCAAAATTCCTTAATATAGAGGAAATTTATCAAAATTCCTCTAAATAGAGGGAACTAATCAAAATTCCTCTATATATAGGAAATTTTTAAAATTCCTCTATATAGAGGAAGTTAATCAAAATTCCTCTAAATAAAGGAAATTTATCAAAATTTCTCAATATATACAAATTTATCAAAATTCCTCTATTTAGAGGAAATTTATCAAAATTCCTCTATATAGAGGAACTTTACCAAAATTCCATTACATAGAGGAAATTTATGAAATTCTGACAAATTTCCTTTAAATAGAGGACTTTTGATAAATTTCCTCTATAAAGAGGAATTTTGATCAATTTTCTTTATACAGAGGAATTTTGATAACTTTTTTCTATATAGAGGAATTTTAAAAAATTTCCTCTATATAGAGGAAATTTATAAAAATTCCTCTATATAGAGGAAATTTACCAAAATTCCATTATATAGAGGAAATTTATGAAAATTCCTCTTTATAGAGGAAATTTATCAAAATTCTTTTTTATAGAGGATTTTTTTTTTAAATTCGTCTATATAGAGGAAATTTTTTAAAATTCCTTTATATAGATTAAATTTATCAAAATTCCTCTATATTGAAGAAATTCATTAAAATTCTTCTATTTAGAAGAAATTTGTCAAAATTTCTCTATATGGAGGAAATTTATCAAAATTCCTTTATTTAGAGGAAATTGATCAAAATTCCTCTATTTAGAGGAAATTTATCAAAATTCCTCTATAAAGAGAAAACTTGTCAAAATTCCTCTATATTTAATTTCTATTTTAATTTATCAAAATTCGTCTAAATAGAAAAAACGTGTCATGTTTTTGATAGAATAACAAATAAATCTTACTTTGATTGATTGCCAATAACCTTTATAGGCCATATTCTAAAAATAACCTATGCTTAACACAGGGTCTACAACCATCACTTATTTCGCTTAAAAGTTATCGTTGATACAGTTTAAATAAATTTGCCCAAAAACTTCATTTAATCATTTACGCAAATTATCTTTATCGTCTGTCCATGACACATTGTTAATAACAATTTAAAAAGCCGCACCTAAAAATTAAAATATTTAAAACATTAGTTAGTTATAACTAAAAATAGTAACAAAAACTAAAACAAACCGTTAAAGTTTAGATATTTTTAAATATTTTGAATTGAAAACCTAAACAAAGCAAAAATCATATATAAACTTAAGAAGCCGCAACGGAAGTTATCAGTTACCTTAAGATCATTAAGTCAAACATTAGCAAAATGTTCAAGTTTGTAGGTATCAAAAAATTAAAATCTTCAACAAATCAAAACAATTTTTACAATTTATTCTATTTATCTTTTTAAAGGTTGTTGCCCTCGCTTTATTGGCCACCGTTGCCACCGCTCAACGCCATCACGGTTTCGCCCAACAACATGCCGCCACCAAGCATGTCTCTGCCTCCAGCGATGATGCTCATGCTGAAATCATTTCTGCCGACTCTGATGTCCGCCCCGATGGTTTCGATTATCACTTGGAAACCACCAATGCCATCTCTGCCAAGGCTAATGGTGATGCTGCCGGTAACCATCATGGTGATTTCCAATGGATCTCTCCCGAAGGTGAACACATTGCTGTCAACTATGTTGCCGATGAAAACGGTTACCAACCCGACAGTGCCATCTTACCTACTCCCCACCCCATTCCAGAGGCTATCTTGAAGGCTCTTCACTACATCGAAACTCATCCATCCAAGGAGGAAAATAACTACCAAAGCGGCCCAGTCAAGCACAACAAACCCGGTCGTAGATTCTAAGAATCTTGTTATTAGCTTTTTAAGTTTTGTTGACTAGTAATAAATGATATATTTTAAGTAGATAAAAATAGTTTTTTTGGCATAATAGATTCATCGGTTCAAATATATAAAGGAGTTTTGATAAATTTTCCCTGCATAGAAAAATTTTGATAAACTTCCTTTATATAGAGAAATTTTGATAAATTTCCCCTATCTAGAGGAATCTTGATAAACTTACTCTATGCAGAGGAATTTTTATATATTTACTCTATATAGAAGAATCCTGATGCATGTATAACATCTTTCAGAAAAAATTTGATAAATAACCTTCATCGAAAAATTTAAAATATTTATACTGAAAAATTTTCTATAAAACAAATTTTCCTATCGAAATATTTTCTATAGAAAATTTTTTTATAGAAAAACTATCTATACAAAAATAATAATATCGAAAAATTTTCTATAGAACAAATTTTTATATCGAAAAATTTTCTATAAAAAAATTTTTTCTAAATTCGATATAAAAATTTTTGTTTCGAAAAATTTTCGATACAAAAAATTTTTCTATAGAAAAATTTTGACATCGAAAAATTTTCTATAGAAAAATTTTTATATCAAAAATTTTTCTATAGAAAAATTATTATGTCGAAATTTTTTTGTAGAAAAATGTTTAGATCAAAAAATGTTCTTTAAAAAAATTTTTATATCGAAAATTTTTCAATAGAAAAATTTTTATATCGAAAATTTTTCTATAGAAAACTTTTCGATATAAAATTTTTTCTATAGAAAAATTTTTATATAGAAATATCGAAAATTTTTCTATAGAAAAATTTTTTGTATCGAAAATTTTTCGAAACAAAAATTTTTATATCGAATTTATATCGAATTTTTGATGCAAAAATGCTTCTTTAGAAGAATATAGAAAAATTTAATTTATTTTTATATCGAAAAAATTTGTATAGAAAAATTTTGATATCGAAAAATTTTCTATAGAAAAATTTTTCTATATAAAAATTTTTATATTGAAAATTTTTCTATAGAAAAATTTTTATATCGAAAATTTTTCTATAGAAAAATTTTTATATCAAAAATTTTTCTATAGAAAAATTTTTATATCGAAAATTTTTCTATAGAAAAATTTTCATATCGAAAATTATTCTATAGAAAAATTTTTATATCGAAAATTTTTCTATAAAAAAATTTTTATATCGAAAATTTTTCTATAGAAAAATTTTCTATATAAAAATTTTTATGTCGAAATTTTTTTGTAGAAAAATGTTTATATTAAAAATTTTTCTATAGAAACATGTTTATATCAAAAAATTTCCCATAGAAAAATTTTTATATTGAAAATTTTTCTATAGAAAATTTGTTATATCGAAAATTTTTCTATAGCAAAATTTTTATATCGAAAATTTTTCTATAGAAAAATTTTTATATCGAAAATTTTTCTATAGAAAAATTTTTATATCGAATATTTTTCTATAGAAAAATTTTATATCGAAAATTTTTCTATAGAAAAATTTTATATCGAAAATTTTTCTATAGAACAAATCTTTATATCGAAATATTTTCTATAGAAAAATTTTTTCTAAATTCGATATAAATTCGATATAAAAATTTTTGTTTCGAAAAATTTTCGATACAAAAAATTTTTTTATAGAAAAATTTTCGATATAAAAATTTTTCTATATAAAAATTTTTCTATAGAAAAAATTTTATATCGAAAATTTTTCTATATAAAAATTTTTCTATAGAAAAAATTTTGTATCGAAAATTTTTACATCGAAAATTTTTCTATAGAAAAATTTTTACATCGAAAATTTTTCTATAGAAAAATTTTTTGTATCGAAAATTTTTCGAAACAAAAATTTTTATATCGAATTTATATCGAATTTTTGATGCAAAAATGCTTCTATAGAAAAATATAGAAAAATTTTTTATATCGAATAAGTTTCTATCGAAAAATTTTATATCGAAAAAATTTGTATAGAAAAATTTTGATATCGAAAAATTTTCTATAGAAAAATTTTTATATCAAAAATTTTTCTATAGAAAAATTATTATGTCGAAATTTTTTTGTAGAAAAATGTTTAGATCAAAAAATTTTCTTTAAAAAAATTTTTATATCGAAAATTTTTCAATAGAAAAATTTTTATGTCGAAAATTTTTCTATAGAAAAATTTTTATATCGAAAATTTTTCTATAGAAAAATTTTTATATCAAAAATTTTTCTATAGAAAAATTTTTATATCGAAAATTTTTCTATAGAAAAATTTTGATATCGAAAATTTTTCTATAGAAAAATTTTTATATCGAAAATTTTTCTATAGAAAAATTTTTATATCGAAAATTTTTCTATAGAAAAATTTTTATATCGAAAATTTTTCTATAGAAAAATTTTTATATCGAAAATTTTTCTATAGAAAAATTTTTATATCGAAAATTTTTCTATAGAAAAATTTTTATATCGAAAAAAAAAAAAATAGAAAAATTTGTATATCGAAAATTTTTCTATAGAAAAATTTTTATATCGAAAATTTTTCTATAGAAAAATTTTTATATCGAAAATTTTTCTATAGACAAATTTTTATATCGAAAATTTTTCTATAGAAAAATTTTTATATCGAAAATTTTTCTATAGAAAAATTTTTATATCGAAAATTTTTCTATAGAAAAATTTTTATATCGAAAATTTTTCTATAGAAAAATTTTTATATCGAAAATTTTTCTATAGAAAAATTTTTATATCGAAAATTTTTCTATAGAAAAATTTTTATATCGAAAATTTTTCTATAGAAAAATTTTTATATCGAAAATTTTTCTATAGAAAAATTTTTATATCGAAAATTTTTCTATAGAAAAATTTTTATATCGAAAATTTTTCTATAGAAAAATTTTTATATCGAAAATTTTTCTATAGAAAAATTTTTATATCGAAAATTTTTCTATGGAAAATTTTTTATATCGAAAATTTTTCTATAGAAAAATTTTTATATCGAAAATTTTTCTATAGAAAAATTTTTATATCGAAAATTTTTCTATAGAAAAATTTTTATATCGAAAATTTTTCTATAGAAAAATTTTTATATCGAAAATTTTTCTATAGAAAAATTTTTATATCGAATATTTTTCTATAGAAAAATTTTATATCGAAAATTTTTCTATAGAAAAATTTTATATCGAAAATTTTTCTATAGAAAAATTTTATATCGAAAATTTTTCTATAGAAAAATTTTATATCGAAAATTTTTCTATAGAAAAATTTTATATCGAAAATTTTTCTATAGAAAAATTTTATATCGAAAATTTTTCTATAGAAAAATTTTATATCGAAAATTTTTCTATAGAAAAATTTTTATATCGAAAATTTTTCTATAGAAAAATTTTTAAATCGAAAATTTTTCTATAGAAAAATTTTATATCGAAAAATTTTCTATAGAAAAATTTTTATATCAAAAAATTTTCTATAGAAAAATTTTTATGTCGAAAATTTTTCTATAAAAAATTTGTTATATCGAAAATTTTTCTATAGAAAAATTTTTATATCGAAAATTTTTCTATAGAAAAATTTTTATATCGAAAATTTTTCTATAGAAAAATTTTTATATCGAAAATTTTTCTATAGAAAAATTTTTATAACGAAAATTTTTCTATAGAAAAATTTTTATATCGAAAATTTTTCTATAGAAAAATTTTTATATCGAAAATTTTTCTATAGAAAAATTTTTATATCGAAAATTTTTCTATAGAAAAATTTTTATATCGAAAATTTTTCTATAGAAAAATTTTTATATCGAAAATTTTTCTATAGAAAAATTTTTATATCGAAAAGTTTTCTATAGAAAAATTTTTATATCGAAAATTTTTCTATAGAAAAAATTTTATATCGAAAAATTTTTATGTCGAATTTTTTTTGTAGAAAAATGTTTATATCAAAAAATTTTCTATATTTAGAAACATGTTTATATCAAAAAATTTTCTATAGAAAAATTTTTATATCGAAAATTTTTCTATAGAAAATTTGTTATATCGAAAATTTTTCTATAGAAAAATGTTTATATCGACAATTTTTTTAAAGAAAAATTTTTCTATAGAAAAAATTTTATATTGAAAAATTTTCTATGTAAAATTCTTTGTCTCAAAGGATAAAAGTAAATCTTAGTATCAAAAAAGTTTTTACAGAAAATTTACTTTGGCAAAATTTTTAGAATAAAATTTTTTGAAAAATTTTATATCGAAAAATTTTATTTCTTAAAATATCGTGGTATATACAAAATATTAATTTGTATCAATGTGATTAACCTCTGGTAATTTAAATTAAAACAATTTATTAAAACATACAAAAGATCAATAAATTTACATATAAATTAAAATAGCTCCAAGCGAATACATTTTGATTTATATTTAGAGAAAAATGTTCATGAGCAAAAACAATTTAGACAGATGTTTCTATGAATATATCAGTTTGCAAATTATTTAAATATTTTAAACAATGTAGCCAAAAATATGTAAAAATATGCCACAAGATACCTTATAAGTTAAAATAGTTAAAGATTTATAATTATCTGAGGATTTAATCAAATCAAAAAACATATATAAACTTAAGAAATCCAAACGGAAAGCATCACTTACCTTAAGATCATTTAACTAAATCAAACAAAATGTTCAAATTTGTAAGTATAGAATTTAATATTTTAGTCATTAACCAAAAGTTTTACTAATTACATATTCTTCTATTAAAGGTTGTTGCCCTCGCTTTATTGGCCACCGTTGCCACCGCTCAACGCCATCACGGTTTTGCCCAACAACATGCCGCCACCAAGCATGTCTCCGCCTCCAGCGATGATGCTCATGCTGAAATCATTTCTGCCGACTCTGATGTCCGTCCCGATGGTTTCGATTATCATTTGGAAACCACCAATGCCATCTCTGCCAAGGCTAATGGTGATGCTGCCGGTAACCATCATGGTGATTTCCAATGGATCTCTCCCGAAGGTGAACACATTGCTGTCAACTATGTTGCCGATGAAAACGGTTACCAACCCGACAGTGCCATCTTGCCCACTCCCCACCCCATCCCTGAGGCTATCTTGAAGGCTCTTCACTACATCGAAACTCATCCATCCAAGGAAGAAAACAACTACCACAGCAGTCCCGTCAAGCACAACAAACCCGCTCAACACGGTCGTAGATTCTAAGAATCTTGTTATTAGCTTTTTAAGTTTTGTTGACTAGTAATAAATGATATATTTTAAGATAAAGATAAAAAGTTTCTTTGATATATTAGGCAAATCGGTTCAGATATGAGGAATTTGAAGATGACACCTTCTACGTAGAAACATTTGGTTAATTTTTCCGGAATTTTGACGTTGATCCAGTTAGTCGATAGGATTTCCGATTGTTTCCTATATAAACGTTCAGGCTTTTTCTACATACGATCAATAGGCTTTAAAAAACTTCCTGAAGCACTTGCCTATGTCGTATAAATAATAAGGAGATCATTGGGAGTAAAATTTGTGCCTCGCTTTAAAAAGCCTAAACACCTTAATGCACCTTTCGACACTTCAAAATGAGTTAAGTCCACGAAAATAACGAGCTTATGATTCATCAATATATATGACCCGGTCTTAGAAAAGGGAAAAGGTGGCTTATGACTCAAAAACAAAATTCCGAAAAATTAGCTAAAAATTTCTAAAAATTAGCCAAGAATTTCGAAAAATTTGCTAACTTTTCGAAATTTTGTATTTGAGTCATAAGTCACCTTTTCATAGACCGGGTCACATATATATCACCCATAGATACAATATACGATGCAATAGAACAGCACTATCGTTTGTATCGTAATAGAGATAACAATTTTGTGTCTTCCGGGCATTCAAATTCACGCGACTCTATTTGGAAATTGCATTAAGATTCCGGTTTAGCATTTTATGCTTAGGTTGTCTTATAGCCCTAATCTCCAAAACACTTGCTCTATAATGAAAATAGTATTAAAGGCAAAAGTTACTATCATCTGCAAAAAAGTAGATATTGTTGAATCCTGGTAGTATAAGTTCATTTAGGAACAATAAGGAGTTGAGTAGGAGCAAGAATAGAATCTTGCGAGACCCTGAATTTGTTAGATATAACCCCATCTTTAACGACGGGAATAGTGCGATTTCTAAGAAAACTTACTATAAAGCGAGAAAAGTGATCACCAACACCAAAAGCAATAGGTTTTAATAAAAGTGCATAGTGCCAGACTCTAGGTAAAGCCTTCGAAATATGTATAGCCTCTACCTCACTTTTACCAAAACGTTAAATTGAAAGACACCATTATTGTACCGATAGGAAGGCTAAAAAGTCTTCTGTAGAACCCTAGTAGATTGTTAGACTCCAGATAATTTAAATACTCTTCATAACTTCTTATTAATATTTTCTATAAAGGAGAAGTTAAACTTATCCAAATAATGCCTTTACAATTGCTTATATTGTATATCGAAAGCCTATATTCAAAAACGTGTATAAACCAAATAAGAATATTAGAATATTTTTAAGAAAAGGCAAAAAAAACTGTTTAGTTTCCAAAATATTTAAATAGAATTAATATTTCTTTTACAATATATTTATGACAAAGTTCGAAAACAGATTTCTTAAAAAGTTTTATTGTAGTGTATTGCACTAAGATCCCAATTTATTACAATTATTTATTATTGTAATAAATAGTTTTTTTTAATAAAACCACAAAAATTTTGGTGGGGAAACGTTTCCTCTATGCCTTTCGATGGTTGGTTGGGCCATCTCTTCAAGTTTATCTATTCTATAGGAGGATTATCTCTAATTCTAGACAGATCGAAAACCACACATTATATCTTATTTGCGGGACAGAATAAATACGAATTATTGTGTCGTAAAAACGCCTTTTAGTAGATTTATTTTCTTTGATTTTTATTAAAAGAGATATAACTATTTAAAAAAACAATTTCCCAATAAAAAATGATTTTGAAAAAATTGGTTAATAGCCGGCATTAAATATAGGCTCTCGATATACGAATTAGGTAAACTTCTTTGTAAAGGAGGTAGTTAAAGGGTTAAAGCTGGTGAATGTGAGAGATAATAATGTTAAGGAATATAAAACAGAGAAATGTTTGTGTTTACTTTTGTTCAGTCGATAACACAGTACGACAAAATCAAATTTTTTTGAATACACATGAGTAATGTTAACAGAATATGAAAATAGGCTTAAAATAAAGAAATACTTGTCTCGGCGTTTTGCTGTAGCACGTCAGAATTTAATGAAAATCGATTTTAAAGATTCGAAGGACAGTGGAGGTTCACTTGTAACGTAATACTATTATAAAAAGTTCTATAAAAATTGATTGGGTGAACCGATTTAAATGCTTGAGCCAGTTTTGAAAAGGGAATTCAATTTGGATTTGTCCTCCACTAGAGGACGCCTTAATTTTAATGTAAAATTAAAAACCAAACCATTTCTGGAATCGTAGGTGTCTTATCTTTTATTCCATATGTATTTTGTTGATAAAATCGAAAGTTTATTTTTCGATTTTTTTCCACTGCTCGATTTTCTTAAAATTCTGACGTGCTACGGCAAAACGCCGAGATACCTATTTCTTTATTTTAGGCCTATTTTCATATTAAATATGTTACCATTTCTCATGTGTACCAACCACTGTCGTACTGTGTAATCTGAGGTTTTATCTTTGATTTACAAACATAATTCGTAATGATTGTGTTTGTAAAATAGGTATTTATAAGAGGTTTTCGATCTGTCTAAAAGTAGGAATACTCCTCCTGAAGAGAACAACGAAACTAGTCGAGGAATTAGTACAAACATTTTTTTGGATTTTATCAATAAATTGTCTATTACATTAATAAATAAAAGTAATAGATAGGGATCAAGTGCGAATAATTTCCTCTATATGCTTAGAAAAATTTTGTTAAATTTTCTCTATTAGACGAATTCTGATAAATTATAATGGAATTTTGATAAATTTTTCCATATTTGATAAATTTTCCATAATAGTTATAGCAGTTTGAAGAATTTTAACGAATTTCGTTTTTATAGGGCCCGAGATGGGTCTAATAGGGCATAAAATGTTCTAATTCATGCAGGAGACATTTGTGCCATTAGCCGAACTTTAGTGCTTCAGGAAAGCCCCATAAAAAGACAATATTTATTTCCATCGTCGTAGGAAAAGTTTGAAATGGAAACGAGTCCCTCATAACAAAAGGTTTATCTATTCTATAGAATGAGTCTTTATCCAGAGGAAATGAAACCCAATATAAAAAAAACATATTTCTCTTTGTTATCATTTGCGTCAATCAGGTAATTCTAATATCTAGGCAGATATTAATTAATATGTTAATATAAAATATAAAAAAAAGTTTATAAAAAAATAAGTCTATTCAAAACCAAATCATTTCTATCACTTGAAGAGATTTAGCAAATAATTTGAATTCAAAAACTTTGATTAAAGCCCATAAAAATATCAAAATATTTCCACATAAATTATAATAGTTCTAGCTAATGAAAGTAAGTTCGAGAGCCCAAAAAATTAAAAAAGATACAAGCAGGCATTAATAGACATAATATTCAAATATTCTAGATCATTAAACCAAAAAAAAAACTAATAATTTTATAATAACTTGTAAGCCTAAATCGTTAAAAATTTTAAATTAGCTCAAGATTCCTTTAAAACAAAATCATATAAAAACCCAAGAAATCACAACAGGAACCATCAGTTATCTTTCAAACATCATAACAAAAATCAAACAAAATGTTCAAATTTGTAAGTATAAGAATTTAAATTCAAGTTATACCACAAGAATATAATAATTTTATCTATATCTTGACAAAAGGTTGTTGTCCTCGCTTTGTTGGCCACCGTTGCCACCGCTCAACGTCACCAGGGTTTTAACAAACCACGCGCCTACACTAAACAAGTTTCTGCTACAAGCGATGGTGCTCATGCTGAAATCATTTCTGCTGGCTCTGAAGTCCGTGCCGATGGTTTCGATTATCATTTGGAAACCTCTAATGCCATCGCTGCCAAGGCTAACGGTGATGCTGCTGGCAACCAACACGGTGATTTCCAATGGATCTCTCCTGAAGGTGAACACATTGCTGTCAACTATGTTGCCGATGAAAATGGCTACCAACCTAACAGCGCCATCTTGCCTACTCCCCCACCAATCCCAGAGGCTATCTTGAAGGCTCTACGTTATATCGAAGCTCATCCACCCAAGGTTCAAAACTAAAATTGCGAAATTTTAAGAAGCTAAATATAAATAAATTATCGTTTGTTACAAAATATTTATTTGCAATTTTTGAATTTCAAAAATGAAGGAAAAAGATATAGAAGAGTTTTGAATAATTTCAAAAAATAGAGGAATTTTTGTAAACTTCCTTTATATAAAAGAGATTTTGATAAATTTCCTCTATATAAAAAATTTTGAAAAATTTCTTTTATATAAAATAATTTTGAAAAATTTCCTCTATATCAACGAATTTCTATAAATTTCCACTATATAGAGAAACTTTGATAAATTTCCTCTATATAGAGGAATTATGATAAATTTCCTCTATATAGAGGAATTTTGATAAATTTCCTCTATATAGAGGAATTTTGATAAATTTCCTCTCTATAGAGGAATTTTGATAAATTTCCTCTATATAGAGGAATTTTGATAAATTTCCTCTATATAGAGGAATTTTGATAAATTTCCCCTATATAGAGGAATTTTGAAAAATTTCCTTTATATTGAGGAATTTTGATAAACTTCCTCTATATAGAGGAATTTTGATAAATTTCCTCTATATAGAGGAATTTTGAAAAATTTCCTCTATATAAAGGAATTTTGATCAATTTCCTCTATATAGAGGAATTTTGATAAATTTTCTCTATATAGAGGAATTTTGATAAATTTCCTCTCTATAGAGGAATTTTGATAAATTTCCTCTATATAGAGGAATTTTGATAAATTTCCTCTATATAGAGGAATTTTGAAAAATTTCCTTTATATTGAGGAATTTTGATAAACTTCCTCTATATAGAGGAATTTTGATAAATTTCCTCTATATAGAGGAATTTTGAAAAATTTCCTCTATATAAAGGAATTTTGATCAATTTCCTCTATATAGAGGAATTTTGATAAATTTTCTCTATATAGAGGAATTTTGATAAATTTCCTCTCTATAGAGGAATTTTGATAAATTTCCTCCATATAGAGGAATTTTGATAAATTTCCTCTATATAGAGGAATTTTGATAAATTTCCTCTATATAGAGGAATTTTGATAAATTTCCTCTATAAAGAGGAATTTTGATAAATATCCTCTATATAGAGGAATTTTGATAAATTTCCTCTATATAGAGGAATTTTGATAAATTTCCTTTATATAGAGGAATTTCCTCTATATATAGGAATTTTTATAGAGGAATTTTGATAAATTTCCTCTATATAGCGGAATTTTGATGAATTTCCTCTATATAGAAGAATTTTGATCAATTTCCTCTATAAGAGGAGATTTGATAAATTCAATCTATATAGAGGAGTTTTGATAAATTTCCTCTGTAAAGAGGAATTTTGATAAATTTTCTCCATATAGAGGAATTTTGATAAATTTTCATGACAAATTTCCTCAATGTAAAGAAATTTTGATAAATTTCCCCTATATTGAGAAATTTTCATAAATTTCCTCTATAATAGAGAATTTGAAAAATACCATTTATATAAAATGATTTTGAAAATTTTCCTCTATAAAAGGAATTCCGATAAGTTTTCTCTATATAAAAGAATTTTAATAAATTTCCTCTACATAAAGAATTTTGATAAATTTCCTCTATATAAAGAATTTTGAAAAATTTCCTTTATATACAAAAATTTTGATAACTTTCCTCTATATCGAAGAATTTCCGTAAATTTCCCCAATATAGAGTTTTGATAAATTTCCTCTATATAGAGGAATTTTAATAAATTTCCTCTATATAGAGGAATTTTGATAAATTCCCTGTATATAGAAGAAGTTTGATAAATTCCCTCTATATATGTATAGGAACGTTGATAGATGTCCTCTATGTAGAGGGATTTTGATAAATTTCCTCTATATAAAGAAATTTTGAAAAATTTCCTCTATACAGAGGAAAATTGTCAAAATTCTTTTAAAAAGTTTTTTTTTTTAAGTTAAAGTTCGGAAGTAGCTATTGAATGCCATTTCAATTTCCTGATTTCTTAAGACTAACATTTTAATACAATCTGAACCGATCTAATAAATACTTGAAACAAACTTTTTAGATTATCTTAAAATTCAATCATTTATTACTAGTCAACAATACTGGAATAAATAACAAGATTTTTAGAATCTACGACCGTGTTTGGCAGGTTTGTTGTACTTGACTGGGCTGCGGTGGTAGTTGGACTCCTCCTTGGGTGGATGAGTTTCGATATAACGAAGAGCCTTCAAGATAGCCTCTGGGATTGGTGGAGGAGTGGGCAAGATGGCGCTGTTGGGTTGGTAACCATTTTCGTCAGCAACATAGCTCAAGGCAATGTGTTCACCTTCAGGGGAGATCCATTGGAAATCACCATGTTGGTTACCAGCAGCATCACCATTGGCCTTAGCAGCGATGGCATTGGAGGTTTCCAAATGATAATCGAAACCATCGGCACGGACATCGGAGCCAGCAGAAATGATTTCAGCATGAGCATCATCGCTGGAAGCAGAAACTTGTTTGGTGTATGCGCGTGGTTTGTTGAAACCCTGGTGACGTTGAGCGGTGGCAACGGTGGCCAACAAAGCGAGGACAACAACCTTTTGTGAAGATATAGATAAAGTTATTATATTCTTGTTGTATAACTTGAATTTAAATTCTTATATGTACTTACAAATTTGAACATTTTGTTTGATTTGATGATGGTGATCTCAAGATAACTGATGATTTCTATTGTGATTTTTGAGGTTTTTATATGATTTTTGTTTGTTAGAATCTTGAGCTAATTTGATGTGTTAAACTATTTAGGCTTATAAGGTAACTTGAAGTTTCTTGTTTATACCTTTTCGGTTTAATGGTTAGGAAAAGTTTAATATTATATAATTTTATATAATTTATATTGGTTGTGTTTTTGGATTTACTTTCACTAGCTAGAACTATTTTAATTTATATGTTAATATATTCACGTTTTTATGGATTTTAATAAAATTATTTAATTTAAATGATATGTTAAATCTTTTTTATGTTATGGAAATGATCTGTTTTTGATTAGGCCTAATACCTAATAGTTGTTTAGTATGTCAAAAGATAATAACATTAATTTATATATTCTGTGGCAGTAATGGGTAATTGCTTAAGTTGATATAAGCGCTTTTTTCATTTTATGACATATTCTCACTTCTTCAAGATCCATCTCTCAGCTAAATTAAATAATGTTAATAATTATAAAACTATACTATATAAGTTTTCTATATAAAGCCCTTAACCCTTCTAGGCAAAATCTTTAATATCCCAAAAAATGAACTTTCGATTTAAGTCGTTATTATTTATTGCCACAGATATCATAGAGGCTTATACCAAACAGAAGTAATTTTTATTTAATCAATCATTAGACAAAGGGTACATTCTACGAAGTAGATAGAGATAATGTTGATTATTGTCCAGCTAGCAATTGGGAAATTATTGATGATAATATCAGCAAAATTAATCTTTTAAGATTAATTTAGATGATCAAAAACTGACTAATCAGCTTGGTGATCTAAAACAGTTTACAAAAAGACTTTTAGAAACGCTTAGAAGGCGACTAGTTAAAAAAAAGCACAAACAAATTGTAAGGGCCGATGTTGAATGTGAACCACACCTAAACGCCAAGCTTTATTCCGAATTTTATTTGACATTTCTCTATTTCAGACTTACTCAATTTGAACCATGGAGAGATACACAATCCAACAACGTGTTAAAGTTATCCAGACTTATAATGAAAATGGGCGTTCAAATCAAAATGTATATCGTGCACTTCGTGATTTTTTTGGTCAATTTGATCGTACAATCGCAAAAATCGTGGAAAAATTCGAGCAAACTGGGTCTCTAGAAGATGTGAGAACACCAGTGCATGCTCGTACAGCAGTAAATATTGCTGCTGTTCGCGATAGTGTGGCCGAAGAGCCGTCCACCTCAACTCGTCGTCGTGCCCAACAATTGCACTTCTCACGCTCGTCGTTGATCAACATTATGCATAAAGACTTGCATTTACACGCTTACAAGGTGCAATTGGCTCAAGAACTAAAGCCTCTTGACCATTCCAAACGTCGTGAATGGGCAGAATGGTGGCAAGAAATGGCAACAGTGGATGATCAATTTTCGAAGAAAATCATCTTCAGTGATGAGGCACATTTTTACCTCAGTGGATTCGTCAATAAACAGAATTGCCGCATTTGGGCGAATGAGAATCCAAGAATGATTGTCGAAAAATCAATGCACTCGCAAAGAGTGACTGTTTGGTGCGGTTTATGGGCTGGCGGCATCATCGGGCCGTATTTTTTCCAAAATAAGGCCGGTCAGGCAGTTACTGTGAATGGTGTTCGCTATCGTGAGATGATAACGAACTTTTTATGGCCCGAATTGGAAGATATGGATGTGGACGATATGTGGTTTCAGCAGGACGGTGCCACTTGCCACAGAGCTAACGAAACAATGGCTCTTTTGCGCAACAAATTCAATGGCCGTGTTATCTCACGTAATGGCGATGTCAATTGGCCGCCAAGATCATGTGATTTGATACCGTTGGACTTTTTTCTTTGGGGTTATTACAATTCAAGAGCTAAAGGATGAGATAATTCGGCACATTAACGGCATAGAACCTGCATTATGCCTCAGGGTCATCGAAAATTTGAACCATCGGATGTAGGTGTGCCGCCGTGGTCGCGGCGCCCATTTGGCCAAAATTTTTGTTCCATACATAATTGAGTAATACTAATATATCATAATAAAATAAAATTACAATAATTTCCTAAATAGTTTGTGCTTTATTTAAAATCCACATCGGCCCTTGAAATTTAACCATATATAATATCTCAAACGTGTATCAAGGAATCTCTGAGTAAAACGCAGCATAAATGTTAAAATTTGTATGATAATGGGTTATATTGGCTTTAAGGGCATGTATTTGTCTAATTTTAGAAGAATGAAATTACATCATTTGAAGTTTTTAGACGCATTGTAAAAAATTTTTGTTCTATAGCCAATTTTATTTCATTTACATCGGTGGCGTGTTATTGCTATAGTCTTACCACTGATGCTGATAATAAATAATTTTAAAAGAGATTAATTATTACAGAAATTGATGTTGACGTGACCTGAGCTCGAACCCAGACTGAATATGATACCACATTTTAGTAGTTGACATGATAACCAACTAAGCCACTGCTCTCCCTCACTAGCCCCAAAAAGCTCTTGCAGAATATCCTATAAAGCATGAGCTGTGTGACAGATTTTCCAATTTATGCCAAAATAAATGGGAAATCATCGATATATAGTGCTCACCGCTGGCCTGGCAAACATCGTTTTCAATGAAATATGGACCGATAAAGCCGCCAGACTAAAATCGATCTATAGCTCTTGCCGTTGACAGTATTAGCCTGGTCAACATAGTTTTCAATAAAATATGAAGTCCATCCTAACAGTAACTTTTTGGGATATCTTAGAAGCTCTTAGATCTCATGTGAGTTGCTATTGTGTATGTATGAGGCCCTACGCTCCACTGGGAGTCAAGGATAACAGAAGAAGAAGAAGAGTTGCTATCGTCTAAAGAAGTTGACAAATCATCAATCTATGTATAGCTCTTATCGTTGACAGTAATTACCTGTGTAATATCGAAATATGAACCGATGAAGATGACAGACGATTATCTACACTAACAACGACTTTTCCGGGATGTATTGTAGCATTTATCGATTTTTTGAATGAAAATTCCAATTTTTTTATCGGCAATCATTCTTTCTGAGTTTTAATTTTTCCTCTACTTCTTTTCCGACCTTCTGTTAAAAAACTTTATAATTATTTTTGTACAAACTGAACCGATCTAATAAATATTTTAAAGAAACTTTTTAGATTATCTTAAAAATCAATCATTTATTACTAGTCAACAAAAACTGGAATAACTAACAAGATTTTTAGAATCTACGACCGTGCTTGGCGGGTTTGTTGGACTTAACAGGGCTGCTGTGGTAGTTAGATTCCTCCTTGGGTGGATGGGCTTCGATGTAACGAAGAGCCTTCAAGATAGCCTCTGGGATTGGTGGAGGAGTGGGCAAGATGGCGCTGTTGGGTTGGTAACCATTTTCATCAGCAACATAGCTCAAAGCAATGTGTTCACCTTCAGGGGAGATCCATTGGAAATCACCATGTTGGTTACCAGCAGCATCACCATTGGCCTTAGCAGCGATGGCATTGGAGGTTTCCAAATGATAATCGAAACCATCGGCACGGACATCGGAGCCAGCAGAAATGATTTCAGCATGAGCATCATCGCTGGAAGCAGAAACTTGTTTGGTGTATGTGCGTGGTTTGTTGAAACCCTGGTGACGTTGAGCGGTGGCAACGGTGGCCAACAAAGCGAGGACAACAACCTTTTGTGAAGATAAACATAAATTTAGTATATTTTTTTGAAATTATTTGGATTTAAATTCTTATACTTACAAATTTGAACATTTTGTTTGATTTTGTTATGATGATCTCAAGATAACTGATAAATCCTATTGTGATTTTTAAGGCTTTTATATGATTTTTGTTTGATGATATCTTCAACAAATTTAAAATTTTAAACTATGTAGGCTTATAAGGTAACTTGAAGTCTTTTTTTTGTTTATACCATTTTAGTTTAGTGGTTTAGAATATTTAAATATTTCATGCATTGACGTACGAGTAAATTTGTGTAAATTGTTCGGGTTTGGGAATTAACTTGTATTAGTTAGAACTTTTATAATTTTTATGTAAATACATTGTTAGTTTTATGTATTTTAATATAATTACTTAATTTAAATGATATACTAAATCACAGCATGAGATGAACGTGATCTGGTTTTAGATAGGCCTCACACTTAGGCCTATCTAAATAGTTATGTTGTTTAGTATCTGTGATAAAATTAACTTTATCTGATTTACTGTAGAGGTTGATGTGAGACAGATGTTTTTTTTTTGTTTAATTTATATCGGGTTTCATTTCCTCTATCATTAGACACATTATGAAGTAGATTAAGCGAATGCTGTGAGGTAGGTACTCGTTGTCATGGCTACTCCATTGATTTTTATCGATCATTGTATGATACTAGAGTCTTAATAACCATCTCCAATTATTAAAAATTAAAAAAACAAAATATTTTTATCCAAAATTTTTCTATAGAAAAATATTTTTATAGAAAAATTTTCTATAGAAAAATATTTTTATCAAAAATTTTTATATAGAAAAATATTTTAATCGAAAATTTTTCTATAGAAAAATATTTGTTTCAAAAATGTTTCTATAGAAAAATATTTTTATCGAAAATTTTTCAATAGAAAAATATTTCTATCGAAAATTTTTCTTTAGAAAAATATTTCTAAAGAAAATTTTTCTCTAGAAAAATATTTTTATTAAAATGTCTTCTTTAAAAAAATATTTTTATCAAAAAATTTTCTACAGCAAAATATTTTTATCAAAAATTTTCCAATAGAAAAATATTTTTATCAAAAATTTTCCAATAGAAAAATATTTTTATCAAAAATCTTTGTATAGAAAAATATTTTTTATCAAACAATTTTCTACAGAAAAATATTTTTATCCAAAAATTTTTTGTATAAAAATATTTTCTATAGAAAATTTTTTTATATTTTTTATTTTTCGTATAACAAATTTTCTATAGAAAATTTTTCGTATAAAAAAATTTTCTATAGAAAATTTTTCGTATAAAAAATTTTTCTATAGAAAATTTTTCGTATATAAAATTTTTTCTAGAGAAAATTTTTCATATATAAAATTTTTTCTAGAGAAAATTTTTCATATATAAAAATTTTTCTATAGAAAATTTTCCTATATCAAATATTTCGTATATGAAAATTTTTCTATATAAAATTTTTCGTATATACAATTTTTTTATATAAAATTTTTCGTATATAAAAATTTTTCTATATAAAATTTTTAGCATATAAAAATTTTTCTATAGAAAATTTTTCGTATACAAAAATTTTTCTATAAAAACTTTTTGTATATAAAAAATTTTCTATAGAAAATTTTTCGTATACAAAAAATTTTCTATAGAAAATTTTTCGTATACAAAAAATTTTCTATAGAAAATTTTTCGTATACAAAAAATTTTCTATAGAACATTTTTCGTATACAAAAAATTTTCTATAGAAAATTTTTCGTATACAAAAAATTTTCTATAGAAAATTTTTCTTATAAAAAAATTCCTATAGAAAATTTTTCGAATACAAAAAATTCTTTAGAAAATTTTTCGTATATAAAAATTGTTCTGTAGAAAATTGTTCGTATATAAATTTTTCTATGGAAAATTTTTCGTACATAATTTTTCGGATATACAAATTTTTCTATAGAAAATTTTTCGTATATAAAAACTTTTTTATAGAAAATTTTTCTTAGCTAAAAATTTTGCAATAGAATATTTTCCGTATATAAAAATTTTTCTATGGAAAATTTTTTGCATATACAAATATTTCGTATTTAAAAGTTTGTCTATTGAAAATTTTCCGTATATAAATATTTTTCCATAGAAAATTTTTCGTATATAAAAATTTTTCTGTAGAAAATTTTTCGTATATAAAAATTTTTCTATAGAAAATTTTTCGTATATAAAAAATTTTCTATAGAAAGTTTTCGCATTTAAAAAATTTTCTATAGAAAGTTTTCCGCATATAAAAAATTTTCTATAGAAAATTTTCCGCATATAAAATTTTTCTGAACAAAATTTTTCTATATAAAATTTTTCGTATATAAAAAGTTTTCTATAAAAACCGTACATCCTCATTCCATTATTCCTCAGATCAATTCACTTCATTTAGCCACCCGTTCTGAATATGTATAATCATATCTATACCATCTGAACCGATCCCTCAAATATATTAAAGAAACTCTTTAGATTAACTTAAAAACAAATGATTTATTACTAATCAACAAATACTGGAATAACTAACAAGATTCTTAGAATCTACGACCGTGTTGAGCGGGTTTGCTGTGCTTGACGGGGCTGCTGTGGTAGTTGTTTTCTTCCTTGGATGGATGAGTTTCGATGTAGTGAAGAGCCTTCAAGATAGCCTCAGGGATGGGGTGGGGAGTGGGCAAGATGGCACTGTCGGGTTGGTAACCGTTTTCATCGGCAACATAGTTGACAGCAATGTGTTCACCTTCGGGAGAGATCCATTGGAAATCACCATGATGGTTACCGGCAGCATCACCATTAGCCTTGGCAGAGATGGCATTGGTGGTTTCCAAGTGATAATCGAAACCATCAGGGCGGACATCGGAGGCGGCGGCAATAATTTCAGCATGAGCATCATCGCTGGAAGCAGATACTTGTTTGGTGTAAGAACGTTGTTGGGCGAAACCGTGACGTTGAGCGGTGACAACGGTGGCCAAGAAAGCGAGGACAACAACCTTTAAAGAAAATCAAAATGTGTAAAGTAAATATTTAGATGTAACTAAAAAACAAATTCTAAAACTTACAAATTTGAACATTTTGATTTTGGTAGATTAAGTTAAATGATCTCAAAGTAACTGATGATTTCCGTTATGATTTCTTAAGTTTATATATGATTTTGAAACTTTAATATTTTGAATTTAATATTATTTTGACTTATAAGGCATTTTGTATTATCTCGTTTATATCTTTTTGCTATTCGCTTCAGAAATATTTGAATATTTTGACATTTTGCACATGTTTGAGTGTATTTAGGTAAATTGTTTCTGTTCATGGACACACTTTTTCTAAATTTATTTGGATGATTCAGTTTCAGACTGAAATCGAAATTTATTCGAAAGAACTTCAATTATCATAATTGATATGTAAATTTTTAATCTAGTTTTTTTGATCAAGTGTTTCAATTTAAATTTTTTAAGACCAAAGGTGTTGGAAAAGAACTACATAAATTATTTTGATTGTCAACTTGATATAAACATAAAAAAGCAGGTAATTAAAAATCTAAATACAGGTTTAAATTTGGAGAAAAAACTGCAAATTATATATATAAAAATTTTGTATAGAAAAATTTTTATATACAAAAAAATTTTGTATAGAAATATACGAAAAATTTTGTACAGAAAAATTTTTATATATGAAAAATTTTCTATAGAAAAAATTTTATATACAAAAAATTTTTATATACGAAAAATTTTCTATATAAACATTTTTATATACGAAAAATTTTCTTTAGAAACATTTTTATATACGAAAAATTTTTATATACGAAAAATTTTCTATAGAAAAATTTTTATATACGAAACATTTTCTATAAAAAAAATTTTTATATACGAAAAATTTTCTATAGAAAAATGTTTATATACGAAAAATTTTCTATAGACAAATTTTTATATACGAAAAATTTTCTATAGAAAAATTTTTATATACGAAAAATTTTCTATAGAAAAATTTTTATATACGAAAAATTTTCTATAGAAAAATTTTTATATACGAAAAATTTTCTATAGAAAAATTTTTGTATACGAAAAATTTTCTATAGAAAAATTTTTATATACGAAAAATTTTCTACAGAAAATTTTTATATACGAAAAATTTTCTATAGAAAAATTTTTATATACGAAAAATTTCCTATAGAAAAATTTTTATATACGAAAAATTTTTATATACGAAAAATTTTTATACACGAAAAAATTTCTACAGAAAAATTTTTATATACGAAAAATTTTCTACAGAAAAATTTTTATATACGAGAAGTTTTTTATAGAAAAATTTTTATATACGAAAAATTTTCTATAGAAAAATTTTTATATACGAAAAATTTTCTATTTTTATATACGATTTTTATTTTTATATACGAAAAATTTTCTATAGAAAAATTTTTATATGCGAAAAATTTTCTATAGAAAAATTTTTATATGCGAAAAATTTTCTATAGAAAAATTTTTATATACGAAAAATTTTCTGTAAAAATATTTTTATATACAAAAAATTCTCTATAGAAAAATGTTTATATATGAAAAATTTTCTATAGAAAAATTTTTATATACAAATAATTTTGTATAGAAACATTTTCTACGGAAAAATTTTTATATACGAAAAATTTTCTATAGAAAATTTTTTATATACAAAAAATTTTCTACAGAAAAAATATAAAAATGCGAATACTCTTTCTTTTTGAATAATATTTACATCCCAACTATTTTGCTATTTTTTGAAAAAAATATTTTATTTAAAATTTTGAGTATTTTAGAATGTTTCTATAGAAAATTGTTCGTATATATTTTTCTATAGAAAATTGTTCGTATATAAAAATTTTTCTATAGAAAATTTTTTGTTATAAAAATTTTTCTATAGAAAAGTTTTCGTATATAAAACTTTTCGTATATAAAAATTTTTTTATTAAAAATTTTTCGTATATAGACAATTTTTCATATATTAAAATTTTTTCATAGAAATTTTTTCGTATATAAAAATTTTTCTATAGAAAATTTTTTGTATATTAAAATTTTTCTTTAAAAAATTTTTCTAGAAAATTTTTTTTGTATGTAAAAATGAATAACATTTATTGCTTCAAAATAAATATTTTCTATTACCTTCTCTTATTTATTTTTATATCAAGTTGACAATCAAAATTATTTATGTTGTTCTTTTCCATCACTTTTGGTGTTAATAAATTTAAATTAAAACATTTGATCAAAATATTCAACTAGATTAAAAAAATTTACATATGAATAATGATACGTGAAGTTCTTTTGAATAAATTTCGATTTTAGTCTGAAACTGAATCATACAAATAAATTTAGAAAAAGTGTGTCCATGAACAAAAACAATTTACCTAAAAACACGCATGTGCAAAATGTTAAAATATTTCCAAAACTAAAAGCAAAAAGATATAAACGAGATAATGCAAGATGCCTTATAAGTCAAAATAATATTAAATTTACAATCAGCTGAAGATTCAATCATATTCAAGAATCAAAATATTAAAAATTCAAAATCATATATAAACTTAAGAAATCATAACGGAAATCATCAGTTACTTTGAGATCATTTAACTTAATCTTATAAAATCAAAATGTTTAAATTTGTAAGTTTTAGAATTTATTTTTTAGTTACATCTAAATATTTACTTTACACATTTTGATTTTCTTTAAAGGTTGTTGTCCTCGCTTTCTTGGCCACCGTTGTCACCGCTCAACGTCACGGTTTCGCTCAACAACGTTCTTACACCAAACAAGTATCTGCTTCCAGCGATGATGCTCATGCTGAAATTATTGCCGCCGCCTCCGATGTCCGCCCTGATGGTTTCGATTATCACTTGGAAACCACCAATGCCATCTCTGCCAAGGCTAATGGTGATGCTGCCGGTAACCATCATGGTGATTTCCAATGGATCTCTCCCGAAGGTGAACACATTGCTGTCAACTATGTTGCCGATGAAAACGGTTACCAACCCGACAGTGCCATCTTGCCCACTCCCCACCCCATCCCTGAGGCTATCTTGAAGGCTCTTCACTACATCGAAACTCATCCATCCAAGGAAGAAAACAACTACCACAGCAGCCCCGTCAAGCACAGCAAACCCGCTCAACACGGTCGTAGATTCTAAGAATCTTGTTAGTTATTCCAGTATTTGTTGACTAGTAATAAATCATTTGTTTTTAAGTTAATCTAAAGAGTTTCTTTAATATATTTGAGGGATCGGTTCAGATTGTATAGATATGATTCTACATATTCCAAACGGGTGGCTAAACATAAAGGGAATTGATCTGAGGAATAATGGAATGAGGATGTAAAGTTTCTATAGAAAACTTTTTATATACGAAAAATTTTTTTTATAGAAAAATGGTTATATTTAAAAAAATTTCTATGGACAAATTTTCATTAAAAAGATTTTTATATACAAAAAATTTTTATTATAAATATTTTTATTTAAGAAAAATTTTCTATAGAAACATTTTTCTATAGAAAAGTTTTTATACACGAAAAATTTTCTATAGAAAAGTTTTTATATACCCAAAAATTTTCTATAGAAAAATTTTTTATTCGAAAAATTTTCTATGGAAACATTTTTATATACGAAAAATTTTCAATAGAAAAATTTTAATATTAGAAACATTTTTATATACGAAAAATTTTTTATAAAAAAATTTTTATATACGAAAAATTTTCTACAGAAAAATTTATATATACGAAAAATTTTCTATAGAAAAATTTTTATATACGAACAATTTTCTATAGAAAAATTTTTATATACGAAAAATTCTCTATAGAAAAATTTTTATATACGAAAAATTTTCTATAGAAAATTTTTATATACGAAAAATTTTCTATAGAAAAATTTTTATACACGAAAAATTTTCTATAGAAAAATTTTCCGTAGGAAAATTTTTGCATACAAAAATATTCTATAGAAAGAATTTTATATTAAAAAAAATTTTTATAGAAAATTTTTATAAACGAAATTTTTTCTATAAAAAATTGTATATACGAAAATTGTTCTCTGGAAAAAAGTTTTATATTCTAAATATTTTCTATAGAAAAATTTTTGTATACGAAAAATTTTCTATAGAAAAATTTTTATGTAGGAAAAATTTTTATATTCGAAAAATTTTTATATACGAAAAAGTTTTAATTTACAAAAAAATTTAATTTACAAAAAATTTTAATTTACAAAAAATTTTAATTTACAAAAAATTTTCTACAGAGAAATTTGTACAACGAAAAATTTTCTATAGAAAGAAGTTAATATTCAAAAAAATTTTTACAGAAAATTTTTACAAACGAAAAATTTTCGGCAAACAATTTTTATATACGAAAACTGTTCTATAGAAAAAGTTTTATATTTTATATACAAAACTTTTCGTATATAAAAATTTTTCGTGTATAAAAATGTTTCTATAGAAAATTTTTCGTATAAATAATTTTTCTATATAAAATTTTTCGTAAAAAATAAAATTTCTATAGAAAATTTTTTGTATACAAAAATTTTCCTACAGAAATTTTTTTTTATAAAAAAAAATTTCTATAGAAAATTTTTCGTATAAAATAATTTTCTATCGAAATTTTTTGGCATAAAAACATTTTTCTATAGAAAATTTTTCGTATAAAAACATTTTTCTATAGAAAACTTTTCGTATAAAAACATTTTTCTATAGAAAATTTTTCGAATAAAAAAATTTTTCTATAGAAAATTTTTCGTATAAAAAAAATTTTTCTATAATTTTTTTCGTATAAAAAAAATTTTTATAGAAAATTTTTCGGATAAAAAAATTTTTCTATAGAAAATTTTTCGTATAAAAAAATTTTTCTTTAGAAAATTTTTGGTATATAAAAACTTTTCTATAGAAAATTTTTTGTATAAAAAAATTTTTATATAGAAAATTTTTCGTATAAAAAAATATTTCTATAGAAAATTTTTTGTATATAAAAATTTTTCGTATATAAAAATTTTTCTATAGAAAATTTTTCGTATATAAAAATTTTTCTATAGAAAATTTTTCGTATATAAAAATTTTTCTATAGAAAATTTTTCGTATATAAAAATTTTTCTATAGAAAATTTTTCGTACATAAAAATTTTTCTATAGAAAATTTTTCGTATATAAAAATTTTTCTATAGAAAATTTTTTGTATATAAAAATTTTTCTATAGAAAATTTTTCGTGTATAAAAATTTTTCTATAGAAAATTTTTCGCATGTAAAAATTTTTCTATAGAAAATATTTCGTATATAAAAATTTTTCTATAGAAAATTTTTCGTATATAGAAATTTTCCTATAGAATTTTTTTCGTATATAAAAATTTTTCTATAGAAAATTTTTCGTGTATAAAAATTTTTCTATAGAAAATTTTTCGTATATAAAAATTTTCTGTAGAAAATTTTTCGTATATAAAAATTTTCTGTAGAAAATTTTTCGTATAAAAAATTTTCTGTAGAAAATTTTTCGTTTAAAAAATTTTCTGTAGAAAATTTTTCGTATATAAAAATTTTTCGTATATAATAATTTTTCTATAGAAAATTTTTCTATGGATAATTTTTCGTATATAAAAATTTTTCGTATAAAAAAATTTTTCTATAAAAATTTTTTATATAGAAAATGTTTTGTATAAAAATTTTTAATATAGAAAATTTTTCGGATAAAAAAATTTTTCTATTGAAAATTTTTCGTATAAAAATATTTTTCTATAGAAAATTTTTCGTATAAAAAATTTTTCTATAGAAAATTTTTCGTATAAAAAATTTTTCTATAGAAAACAGGCATTTCACAAATTTCTGTGGCACTAGATGTACCCTAAAGATGTTGAATCAAATCGCATCATTATATCTGGTACCTTTCACAGGATTGCCTTTCCAGAAATTTATAGTAACAGAAGTTTACATGACAGGCATGACATTCAGTTACTGACCCTATTGCCGTTCTCAACTCAACTCAGTTTGGTCGTCTGCCAGTTGACCCAACATTCGCTAAACCAAATTATTTTTTTAATGTTGCTTAACTAAAAAACATTGAGTTCCGCAGCATAAACAAATAATTTGGTTGAGTGAACGTTGGGTCGACTGGCAGATGATCAAACTGAGTTGAGTTGAGAACGGCAATAGTTGGAAAGTTGGGTTGACTGACAGAATACCAAACTGAGTGGAGTTGAAAACCGTGATAGCGACATATATTGTTCAATATAATAAAGCTTTATATCTCCTTTTCGTTACTTTTCAGCCAACCCAATTCGTATATCCTCTTTATACAATTGTATAGGCAGTATTTAGTTATTTTACGAAATTACTTTCTCAACAACCTAACCCATTAAACAATACCTATTTTGGTTTTATTATTGCATTATTACCCTTAATATCGCGTGAGTTTTAAGCATGCGCTAGCGTGTCAAAAAATTTTGTGTGTTACAAAAAACTTAAACAAATTTGAGAAGAGGCCATATACGTCTTCTTTAATCTATTATCATTAGTCGGTATTTTAGCACTTTTATTGAATAATATCAATTTAATCAAATCGAGTTTTTTGATTGTAGATTTTGCTTTTTTAGTATTTCTTACTATTTTTATTGTTACGCAGATATTTCTTTTGGGGAAATCAGGTTTGTGAGGGCCCCCCTCAAATGAATAGAGTTAATGTTATGCATAAATGTATATTATGAGTAACCAATTTGATTTTAGAAGAAATTGAAAGTGAATATTATGTTACAAAATCGAATTAGTTCAAGATCAAAAGCGAAATAAATCAAGGTCGTGGATAGATAGGTCAAGGTTGCTTAGGTAAGTTCAAGGTCTGGGGAGATTGGTTTGGAGCAATAAGTAAAATTTTTCGACTTTTATTGCAGTTTTGAAGCATTAGATAAGATATCTCAAGGTTATCATCAAAATCTGTACAAAACTTAAGAAACCTCAAAACCCGGATATTTTTGTCGGGAGTTACGAGGTCGAATTCAAATTGGAATACATTCACACTCACAAAAATGAACATGGACCAAAAGAAAACCTTGTACTAAGATCGTTTTTCAAAAAAGTGTTGATCATACTTCTTATTTAAACTTGTTTATATGACCTATTTCCCTAGTTCTTCGGTAACTTTCTTTTCCAGAAACAAAGTTTAGGAGATATTTTCTTAAATTATTAAATTTATTACTAATCAACAACACTTAAATTACTATAAATAATTTAATAAAATAAATATTCTTAGAATTTACGAGCGTTCTCAGTAGCAGGATCCCATGGAGGATGGGTTTCGATATAGCGCAGAGACTTCAGGATGGCCTCAGGTATTGGTGGTGGAGTGGGCAAGACGGTACCTATAGGTTGGTAACCATTTTCATCGGCCACATAGCTAATTTGGATATTTTCACCTTCGGGAGAAGTCCAGGAGAATTCACCCTCGTGATTACCCAAAGCATCACCACTAGCCCTGGCAGCGATGTTATTTGAGGTTTCGTATTGATATTCGAAACCATCTGGACCTAGGTGGAAGGTATTAGAAAGTATTTCAGCATGAGCTTCATCGCTGGAGGCTCCTAGGGGTCTTTGATTTTTTGTCACAGTATTCGAAGTTTCGGAATGTAAGTCGGAAGCACCGGAATTGATTTTAGTCTGAGCATTGCGTGAGGTGGCGACTGCAGGTTTGCTGATCACTTTGGAAATTTCCGAACGATATTCGTTAGATTTAAGATCCGAGTTAGCGGAATTGGTTTTTGTGTAGGCTTCATTGGTGGAAGCAGCTACAGGTTTCTGTACCAAATCCGAATTTTGTGAGTTATATTCGTAGCCATTAGAACTGAGTTCGGAAGTAGAAGCGATTTTAGCTTCAGTGTTTCTAGAGCTTAGATCGGAAGCTTTTGAAACGATTTTAGCTGGAGTATTTTTGGAGCTCAGATCGGAAGCACTAGAAACTATTTTAGCTTGAGTAGAGGAAGAAACTACGGGATTTCTAATAGCATTGGAAGTTTGAGAATTATATTCGTAACCCTTTGATCCAGCATCGGAAGCAGTTGAACTAAATCCGGAACGATTTTCATTAGAGTTAGCTGCTGGAGACTTACTAAGGTCATCCGAAGTTTCAGATTCCAAATCAGAAGCAAAAGAATTGATTTCAGCAAGAGCATCACCGGACAAGGCAGCTATTGGGTTTCTGTTGAGTTTCAAAGTTGACGATTGAACCTCCACCTCTTCTTCGGTCAAATCAAAGGCGGCAGAGTTGATTTCGGCCAGAGCATCATTGGACAAAGGGGCTACAGGCTTCTTTTCGTCAGACTGTGAAGTTTGTGTTTCGAAACTAGTGGAAGTAGCTGATGTAAAGATTTGATTATCATCATTGGACACAGGAGCTACAGGCTTCTTTTCGAGTTTATATGAAGTTTGTGTTTCGAAACTAGTGGAAGCAGCTGGATTGAAGATCGGACTATTATCATTTGACAATGGAGCTACAGGCTTCTTTTCGAGGTTATATGAAGTTTGTGTTTCGAGACTAGTGGAAGCAGCTGGATTGAAGATTGGATTATCATCATTGGACAAAGGAGCTACTGGCTTCTTCTCGAGGTTATATGAAGTTTGTGTTTCGAAACTAGTGGAAGAAGCTGAATTGAAGATTGGGCTATTATTATTGGCCAAAGTAGCTACAGGCTTCTTCTCGAGGGTATTTGAAGTTTGTGTTTCGAAGCTAGTGGAAGCAGCTGAATTAAAGATTGGACTATCATCATTGGACAAAGGCGCTACTGGCTTCTTCTCGAGGGTATTTGAGGTTTGAGATTCAAAACTGTTGGAAGCTGTTTTAAAAATTGAATTATCAGCCAAAGCTGCTGCAGGCTTCTTTTCGGGGGGATTTGTAGTTGGCATTTTGAAGCTATTGGGGGCAACTCTATTGAATATCGGAACATTAGTCAAAGGTTTCCTCGGGAGGCCATTTGAGGCTTGTGCTGGGAAACTATTGGAAACAGCCGTATTAAATATGGGATTATCACCCAAAGCTAAAACAGGTTTCTTTGGAAGGCCATTAGAAGTTTGTTGGCTCTGGAATTCGAAATCATTGGAAACGGCTTGTGGTGGGAGACTATTGGAACCAGCAGTATTGAAAATGGGATTATCAGCCAAAGCAAATACAGGTTTCTTTGGAAGGCTAATCGAATTTTGTTGGGTCTGAAATTCTAAATCATTGGCTTGTGGTGGTATACTATTGGAACTAGCAGTATTCGAAGTAGATTCTGTCTGATATTCGTATATATTGGAACCGGTATCGGCAGCTTCAGAATTGATGGCAGCATTAGTTTCGTCAGACAAGGCGGCTACATGCTTTAAGATAACATCGGAAGTCTGCGATTGAAATTCTAAGTTATCGGAAATAGTATCGGGAGACTCAGAAATAATCTCAGCCGAAATTTCATTAGTAAAGGCGGCAACAGGTGGATAATCGTAACCACCCGAAGTGCTGGGCTCGGCATTGATTTCAGTATTATCTGTGGCAACTGCTAAAGAATCGCCAGCAGTAAGAGAGCTCGAAAAACCGCGAGTTGCAAGGTGTCCCAAATATTGAGCATGGCCTATAGTAGCCAAAAGGGCGCACATAAAAAGCTTAAATAAAGATAATAAAGCCATTAAAATCATAAAATATTTTTTTTTTTAATTTTCAAATTTTAATACTTACAAACTTGATCATCTTCTTACACTTGATTTTAGTTCAATGATCGCGTGATGACTGTTTCTTTACATTATGATTTCTTAGGTTTTTATAAATTTTTCGTTAATTCGAAGGTTTTTATTAACAAAATAAAAATGAAAGAAAAAATATTTGTTTATATTTTTTTTGGATACATTCCAAAATTCCCAAATTTTTATACAATATTTTGCATATTCATACATTTGCATCTAAATCGTTGAAATAGAGGTGTCATGGACATCGTTACTTACTCTTTTTCATAGGTAAAATTCAAATTTTATGAATCAAAATTTTATTTTTTGGAACCCAAAAGCTAATAGACAATTAATACCCCGTGTCGGCGTTAACAAAAGGAATGACATCTTTGACTTTATTTGTTCCAGTTTGACTAATTTATGAGCTTCTGCTTAATGATCGTTTTTCAAAGGGAATCAAATGATCAGTCAAAAATAAAAAAGTAATCGAAATTCAGGTTTTCAACATAAAAATTGTAAGATATGCAAAATTTATGAATTCAATAATTAATAAACCATAAATCTTTTTATAAATATTGGCAAATTTTTTTTCGTGAAACCTTCATTTATATAAAAATTTCGATTGTGGGTGTTAAAATCCCGTTAAACATTTACTTTTTCTGAATATTAATTAATTGATAAAGAAACTATCAATAATATAGAGATTTAAACATTTATAAAACATTTTTCCCCAAGTCTCTTCTTTATTTGATTAATCTTCAATTTCCGCAAAATTTGTTAAAATCACATAAAATTGATTTTGGCACTCGGCTGCAAAAACTATCAATCATAAAATTTAGGCTTTTAAATACTTTTCCTCAAACTTTTAAAATCTTTACCAAACTCTTTGGAATTCTAGAGATTTTTTTATTAAAAGTCAAGTGATATCTTCAAATTTAATCCTTTTTACATTTAGAAGATTATTTAGTTCACAGAACTGATCTTGCTGATTACAAAACCATTCATACAATAATAAAAACTCAACAAAATCTCGCCTATTTATTTAAGTATTCGAAACTTTTCGAACACTCATACCCACGTTTGTTGTCTTAATGATGCCAAATCATGTTTTTCGACTCAATCCAATCAAGTTTTCTTTATGATTGTTCGTTCGATTCAGAACAGCATGAAATAATTTAACTGGTTTACAAACATTCATATTCGTGGTGTGATTATTTTAATTGAATGTTTTAATGAATGAATGAATTAATTTATTCATGAACTGCAACAGCGATCATCAAAATTAATAGAGATTATACCCGTATATGTAATTTCGAAAACACCGGACAGAGTCGGTTATAGAAATGTCAATAGAAAGTATAAGTTCGTGGTTTTTGGAATATCGTTAAACTACTTGTCCATTAGTTTTGTCAAAAACAGTTTCGTTAAAAAATTTTTCGTTAAAAAAAAATTTTCTATAGAAAATTTTTCGTTAAAAAAAATTTTCTATAGAAAATTTTTCGTTAAAAAATTTTCTATACAAAATTTTTCGTTAAAAAAATTTTCTATAGAAAATTTTTCTTTGAAAAATATTTTCTATAGAAAATTTTTCGTTGAAAAATATTTTCTATAGAAAATTTTTCGTTAAAAAAAATGTTCTATAGAAAATTTTTCGTTAAAAAAAATTTTCTATAGAAAATTTTTCGTTAAAAAAATTTTCTATAGAAAATTTTTCGTTAAAAAAAATTTTCTATAGAAAATTATTCGTTAAAAAATTTTTCTATAGAAAATTTTTCGTTAAAAAAAAATTTTATATCGAAAATTTTTCGTTAAAAAAAAAATTTCTATCGAAAATTTTTCGTTAAAAAAATTTTTCTATAGAAAATTTTTCGTTAAAAAAATTTTTCTATAGAAAATTTTTCGTTATAAAAAATTTTCTATAGAAAATTTTTCGTTAAAAAAAATTTTCTATAGAAAATTTTTCGTTGAAAAATATTTTCTATAGAAAATTTTTCGTTGAAAAATATTTTCTATAGAAAATTTTTCGTTGAAAAATATTTTCTATAGAAAATTTTTCGTTAAAAAAAATGTTCTATAGAAAATTTTTCGTTAAAAAAAATGTTCTATAGAAAATTTTTCGTTAAAAAAAATTTTCTATAGAAAATTTTTCGTTAAAAAAAATTTTCTATAGAAAATTTTTCGTTAAAAAAAATTTTCTATTGAAAATTTTTCGTTAAAAAAAATTTTCTATAGAAAATTATTCGTTAAAAAATTTTTCTGTAGAAAATTTTTCGTTAAAAAAAATTTTCTATAGAAAATTTTTCGTTAAAAAAATTTTTCTATAGAAAATTTTTCGTTATAAAAAATTTTCTATGGAATATTTTTCGTTAAAAAAAATTTTCTATAGAAAATTTTTCGTTAAAAAAAATTTTCTATAGAAAATTTTTCGTTAAAAAAAATTTTCTATAAAAAATTTTTCGTTAAAGAAAATTTTCTATAGAAAATTTTTCGTTAAAGAAAATTTTCTATAGAAAATTTTTCGTTAAAGAAAATTTTTTATTATTTAAAATTTTTCTATAGAAAATTTTTCATTATATAATATTTTTTCATTATTAAAATTTTTTTGTAGAAAATTTTTCATTCTAAAAAATTTTTCTATAGAAAATTTTTCATTATCAAATATTTTTCTTCAGAAAACTTTTCATTATAAAAAATTTCTGTATACAAAAATGTTCATTATAAAAAATTTTTCTATAGAAAATTTTTTATTATAAAAAATATTTCTATAGAAAATTTTTTATTATAAAAAATTTTTCTATAGAAAATTTTTTCTATAGAAAAATTTTTTATAATAAAAAATTTTGTATAGAAAAATTTTTTATAATAAAAAATTTTCTATAGAAAAATTTTTTATAATAAAATTTTTTATTATACAAAATTTTACTATAGAAAATTTTTTATTATAAAAAATTTTTCTATAGAAAATTTTTTATTACACAAAATTTTTCTATAGAAAATTTTTTATTATAAAAAATTTTTCTATAGAAAATTTTTTATTATAAAAAATTTTTCTATAGAAAATTTTTTATTATAAAAAATTTTTCTATAGAAAATTTTTTATTATAAAAAATTTTTCTATAGAAAATTTTTTATTATAAAAAATTTTTCTATAGAAAATTTTTTATTATAAAAAATTTTTCTATAGAAAATTTTTTATTATAAAAAATTTTTCTATAGAAAATTTTTTATTATAAAAAATTTTTCTATAGAAAATTTTTTATTATAAAAAATTTTTCTATAGAAAATTTTTTATTATACAAAATTTTTCTATAGAAAATTTTTTATTATAAAACATTTTTCTATAGAAAATTTTTTATTATAAAAAATTTTTCTATAGAAAATTTTTTATTATAAATAATTTTTCTATAGAAAATTTTTTATTATAAAAAAATTTTTCTATAGAAAATTTTTTATTATAAAAAATTTTTCTATAGAAAATTTTTTATTATAAAAGATTTTTCTATATAAAATTTTTTATTATAAAAAATTTTTCTATAGAAAATTTTTTATTATAAAAAATTTTTCTATAGAAAATTTTTTATTATAAAAAATTTTTCTATAGAAAATTTTTTATTATAAAAAAATTTTCTATAGAAAATTTTTTATTATAAAAAATTTTTCTATGGAGAATTTTTTATTATAAAAAATTTTTCTATAGAAAAAAATAAAATTTTCTATAGAAAATTTTTCGTTGTAAAAAATTTTTCTATAGAAAATTTTTCATTATAAAAAATTTTTGTATAGAAAATTTTTCATTATAAAAAATTTTTGTATAGAAAATTTTTCATTATAAAAAGTTTACTATAAAAAGTTTTTATATAGAAAACTTTTCATTAAAAAAAAATTTTTCTAAAAAGAAAAAATCCAGTCTAATTATTTAATTAAAGTGCCGAACTGTCGTTAGAATATGGACCTTTGTAGCCTTTTTAATCGTAATGTCAATGAAAAACATATAAATATTAACTTTTAAAACAAATCATTTATTAAATATTTCGAACAAAATCCTCTAAACAAGAGGATTAGGGAAATCAACAAAAGTCTTTCGAAAACAAAAACTATTTAATATTTACGACCATAGTGAGATTCTTCCTTTGGGGGATGAGTTTCGATATAGTGGATAGCCTTCAAGATAGCCTCTGGGATAGGGTGGGGGGTGGGCAAGATGGCGCTGTTGGGTTGGTAACCGTTTTCGTCGGCAACATAGTTGACAGCAATGTGTTCACCTTCGGGGGAAACCCATTCGAAATCACCGTGATGGTTACCGTAAGCATCACCGTTAGCCTTGGCAGCTATGGCATTGGTGGTTTCCAAGTGATAGTCGAAACCATCGGGACGGACATCAGAGTCGGAAGAGATGATTTCGGCATGAGCATCATCGCTGGACTTGGTGACACCATGGGACTTGGCGAAACCGTGACGTTGACTGGAGACGGCGGTAGCCAACAAGGCGCAGATTACAACCTAAGAAAGAGAGAGAAGGAAAACAAGAATTGTTAAAAATTGTATATTTGGAAAAATATTGAAAAAATTAAAACTTACAAACTTGAACATTTTGCTTAAAGGATTTGATTTGTTTTAGCTGAACTAATTAACTGATGATTATCTTGTTAAATTCTTAAGTTTATATACAAAAATTAAAATTCTTAATGCATTTGCCAAATAACTTAATTTTAATAGTTTTTGCAAAATTTTAATGGGTTTCAGTTTTCTTTCTTTCCCATAAAGTTAAAGTTAAAATTTATATGATTGCACTAAAAATGTCATAAAAGTGATGACAATAAATTAAATAAATAATGACATTTATTTTCAAAACTGAAACAGACAATCGATCATAACCTAATAGTCAGTATTTTAAGACATAAGTACATACAAATTTTTATAAATATTCAAAATTTACGTTTTTTAAATAAAAATATTTTTATTGCTGCATTTTTAAGTAAAAAAAACAAAACTGGTCTAAATCTATCACTTCCATAAAGATCAACATTATCACTTGAAACGCTGACTTCATAATTCTTCGTAGATGAAAATCAGCTGTCAAGCAAAAGGTGTTTTTAGTTATTAATTTGCAAAAATAAAACAATCAACTTTAGTCTATAAAATTTATTATTATTTTTTGCTGCTAACATATTTGGCATCTTTGCCGGAATCAAGTCTTTAAGTTGTTGTTATTGATCATGTTACCAACAAGATCGTTTGAAGCTTTGTCAACAAGGAAAAAAATGCTCAACAAAAAATTTTGAAAAAAATTTCAAAGACAATATAAATAATATAAATTTATTATTTAATAGCGACGAGTATCAATTCATAACCTAAACTTGTTTGATGCTCTTGTTTTTTTTTGATTTTGTATGAAAAGAATGACATTTAAAAAGTCAAATTAATAATTCAAAATATTCAAATAATAACAATTTTGAACTAATAACATAATTTAATGGAAAATTTAGCTTTCATGACGTTAGATATTCTGCCAGCCTGGTAACAAACTAGTTCAGCTGAAGTTCTAGCTCTATTCATAGGTCGAAACACAGTCTAGTCATAGTCTAGTCATAGTCTAGTCATAGTCTAGTCATAGTCTAGTCATAGTCTAGTCATAGTCTAGTCATAGTCTAGTCATAGTCTAGTCATAGTCTAGTCATAGTCTAGTCATAGTCTAGTCATAGTCTAGTCATAGTCTAGTCATAGTCTAGTCATAGTCTAGTCATAGTCTAGTCATAGTCTAGTCATAGTCTAGTCATAGTCTAGTTATAGTCTAGTCATAGTCTAGTCATAGTCTAGTCATAGTCTAGTCATAGTCTAGTCATAGTCTAGTCATAGTCTAGTCATAGTCTAGTCATAGTCTAGTCATAGTCTAGTCATAGTCTAGTCATAGTCTAGTCATAGTCTAGTCATAGTCTAGTCATAGTCTAGTCATAGTCTAGTCATAGTCTAGTCATAGTCTAGTCATAGTCTAGTCATAGTCTAGTCATAGTCTAGTCATAGTCTAGTCATAGTCTAGTCATAGTCTAGTCATAGTCTAGTCATAGTCTAGTCATAGTCTAGTCATAGTCTAGTCATAGTCTAGTCATAGTCTAGTCATAGTCTAGTCATAGTCTAGTCATAGTCTAGTCATAGTCTAGTCATAGTCTAGTCATAGTCTAGTCATAGTCTAGTCATAGTCTAGTCATAGTCTAGTCATAGTCTAGTCATAGTCTAGTCATAGTCTAGTCATAGTCTAGTCATAGTCTAGTCATAGTCTAGTCATAGTCTAGTCATAGTCTAGTCATAGTCTAGTCATAGTCTAGTCATAGTCTAGTCATAGTCTAGTCATAGTCTAGTCATAGTCTAGTCATAGTCTAGTCATAGTCTAGTCATAGTCTAGTCATAGTCTAGTCATAGTCTAGTCATAGTCTAGTCATAGTCTAGTCATAGTCTAGTCATAGTCTAGTCATAGTCTAGTCATAGTCTAGTCATAGTCTAGTCATAGTCTAGTCATAGTCTAGTCATAGTCTAGTCATAGTCTAGTCATAGTCTAGTCATAGTCTAGTCATAGTCTAGTCATAGTCTAGTCATAGTCTAGTCATAGTCTAGTCATAGTCTAGTCATAGTCTAGTCATAGTCTAGTCATAGTCTAGTCATAGTCTAGTCATAGTCTAGTCATAGTCTAGTCATAGTCTAGTCATAGTCTAGTCATAGTCTAGTCATAGTCTAGTCATAGTCTAGTCATAGTCTAGTCATAGTCTAGTCATAGTCTAGTCATAGTCTAGTCATAGTCTAGTCATAGTCTAGTCATAGTCTAGTCATAGTCTAGTCATAGTCTAGTCATAGTCTAGTCATAGTCTAGTCATAGTCTAGTCATAGTCTAGTCATAGTCTAGTCATAGTCTAGTCATAGTCTAGTCATAGTCTAGTCATAGTCTAGTCATAGTCTAGTCATAGTCTAGTCATAGTCTAGTCATAGTCTAGTCATAGTCTAGTCATAGTCTAGTCATAGTCTAGTCATAGTGTAGTCATAGTCTAGTCATAGTCTAGTCATAGTCTAGTCATACTCTAGTCATAGTCTAGTCATAGTCTAGTCATAGTCTAGTCATAGTCTAGTCATAGTCTAGTCATAGTCTAGTCATAGTCTAGTCATAGTCTAGTCATAGTCTAGTCATAGTCTAGTCATAGTCTAGTCATAGTCTAGTCATAGTCTAGTCATAGTCTAGTCATAGTCTAGTCATAGTCTAGTCATAGTCTAGTCATAGTCTAGTCATAGTCTAGTCATAGTCTAGTCATAGTCTAGTCATAGTCTAGTCATAGTCTAGTCATAGTCTAGTCATAGTCTAGTCATAGTCTAGTCATAGTCTAGTCATAGTCTAGTCATAGTCTAGTCATAGTCTAGTCATAGTCTAGTCATAGTCTAGTCATAGTCTAGTCATAGTCTAGTCATAGTCTAGTCATAGTCTAGTCATAGTCTAGTCATAGTCTAGTCATAGTCTAGTCATAGTCTAGTCATAGTCTAGTCATAGTCTAGTCATAGTCTAGTCATAGTCTAGTCATAGTCTAGTCATAGTCTAGTCATAGTCTAGTCATAGTCTAGTCATAGTCTAGTCATAGTCTAGTCATAGTCTAGTCATAGTCTAGTCATAGTCTAGTCATAGTCTAGTCATAGTCTAGTCATAGTCTAGTCATAGTCTAGTCATAGTCTAGTCATAGTCTAGTCATAGTCTAGTCATAGTCTAGTCATAGTCTAGTCATAGTCTAGTCATAGTCTAGTCATAGTCTAGTCATAGTCTAGTCATAGTCTAGTCATAGTCTAGTCATAGTCTAGTCATAGTCTAGTCATAGTCTAGTCATAGTCTAGTCATAGTCTAGTCATAGTCTAGTCATAGTCTAGTCATAGTCTAGTCATAGTCTAGTCATAGTCTAGTCATAGTCTAGTCATAGTCTAGTCATAGTCTAGTCATAGTCTAGTCATAGTCTAGTCATAGTCTAGTCATAGTCTAGTCATAGTCTAGTCATAGTCTAGTCATAGTCTAGTCATAGTCTAGTCATAGTCTAGTCATAGTCTAGTCATAGTCTAGTCATAGTCTAGTCATAGTCTAGTCATAGTCTAGTCATAGTCTAGTCATAGTCTAGTCATAGTCTAGTCATAGTCTAGTCATAGTCTAGTCATAGTCTAGTCATAGTCTAGTCATAGTCTAGTCATAGTCTAGTCATAGTCTAGTCATAGTCTAGTCATAGTCTAGTCATAGTCTAGTCATAGTCTAGTCATAGTCTAGTCATAGTCTAGTCATAGTCTAGTCATAGTCTAGTCATAGTCTAGTCATAGTCTAGTCATAGTCTAGTCATAGTCTAGTCATAGTCTAGTCATAGTCTAGTCATAGTCTAGTCATAGTCTAGTCATAGTCTAGTCATAGTCTAGTCATAGTCTAGTCATAGTCTAGTCATAGTCTAGTCATAGTCTAGTCATAGTCTAGTCATAGTCTAGTCATAGTCTAGTCATAGTCTAGTCATAGTCTAGTCATAGTCTAGTCATAGTCTAGTCATAGTCTAGTCATAGTCTAGTCATAGTCTAGTCATAGTCTAGTCATAGTCTAGTCATAGTCTAGTCATAGTCTAGTCATAGTCTAGTCATAGTCTAGTCATAGTCTAGTCATAGTCTAGTCATAGTCTAGTCATAGTCTAGTCATATACACGGAGTTAAAGTCAAGTATTTTTTCCCAAAAAACAAATTTATCAAGGAAATCATAGTTTTCATTCGTATTTTTTAAAGGCAACCAAAAGTAAACCAATAATTTTCCATATAACACGTGTCAAATGTGTTTTCGCAATAATTCCTTTTATGTTTTAATTAATAGATTGTGGAGCAGCGAAAGATGTCAATTGCAAACCACCTTCATCTTCACCAACAACAGAGATTGTGACATGAATGCAGCCGACACTGACACTTGTAGCCATTTTTCAGATGTCCTATAAAAGGCCAAAGAGGATGATTGAAAATTTGTGTGGATTTAACTGCAGAGCTCTCCATATTTGCATTCGCAGTTTGATATCAATGATTGTATAAAAAATTTCTGATTAATTTTCTGTAGTTTTCCTTTTGAAACATACGAACATTTTTAATTAATATTAAATTATTTTTTATTCCGGGTATTTTTTTTTTTTTATTAAAAGGCAAAAAGTTGAAAGATCTGATTTGCATTCGTTATAATGTCTTTTGCAAATAAATTCAGATTTATGGTAATTTCATAAAGATCCTGAAGGTAAAGATAATCAGAAAAAAATTTAATTTTATACATTGTTAACTCTGAAATTTCTTTATGATTTTAGTACCAAAAGTAACGGTTGTAGTTAACTACTAGATCAAATAATTGGAATTTGTAAGTCATATTGTAAAACTTTTCAAATATCATATTAAAATCATACAGAGTAAGTTAAAAAAAAATTCTCAGAAATCTTTAGGAATTTTAAAAGTTGCTACAATTTCTAACTAAAATAATGCAATTTCTTTACAACTGTTTTAGGTATATACATAAACGAACTCATAGTTTATTTTTTCACATTCAAGTTTCAAAACTCCCCACATTTTAAATGAAAACTTTAAAAAAATTGTAAAGTTTGCCGAAAGGGAAAAGCTATTTTAAAATTTCAAAACTTTTGGTATTTCTTTTCCTGTGAGTGAGTGAGTTTAGTCATTAAAAATTATTTTATATAATAATACTATACATGGTATACGATACATTTGTCTATTCTTAATACTATCACGAAGTTTTGGAGACACATGTGCAATTAAAATTTGCAACTAATGTAACCTAAAAGCGCAAGATGTTCTAAAACAAAGTTTTCCTTTGGAAAAAATTTTAAGAAATCAATATAATAGTTACAGAAAAAGTGCTTTTAATTTGCAAAAGTGACATTTACAATCATTAGTATCTGTTCCTCTTTAAATTTGTATGTACAAGATAAAACTAACAAAGAAATATACAACAAATAACTTAACATAATTATACTATGACTAGACTATCACTAGACTATGACTAGACTATGACTAGACTATGACTAGACTATGACTAGACTATGACTAGACTATGACTAGACTATGACTAGACTATGACTAGACTATGACTAGACTATGACTAGACTATGACTAGACTATGACTAGACTATGACTAGACTATGACTAGACTATGACTAGACTATGACTAGACTATGACTAGACTATGACTAGACTATGACTAGACTATGACTAGACTATGACTAGACTATGACTAGACTATGACTAGACTATGACTAGACTATGACTAGACTATGACTAGACTATGACTAGACTATGACTAGACTATGACTAGACTATGACTAGACTATGACTAGACTATGACTAGACTATGACTAGACTATGACTAGACTATGACTAGACTATGACTAGACTATGACTAGACTATGACTAGACTATGACTAGACTATGACTAGACTATGACTAGACTATGACTAGACTATGACTAGACTATGACTAGACTATGACTAGACTATGACTAGACTATGACTAGACTATGACTAGACTATGACTAGACTATGACTAGACTATGACTAGACTATGACTAGACTATGACTAGACTATGACTAGACTATGACTAGACTATGACTAGACTATGACTAGACTATGACTAGACTATGACTAGACTATGACTAGACTATGACTAGACTATGACTAGACTATGACTAGACTATGACTAGACTATGACTAGACTATGACTAGACTATGACTAGACTATGACTAGACTATGACTAGACTATGACTAGACTATGACTAGACTATGACTAGACTATGACTAGACTATGACTAGACTATGACTAGACTATGACTAGACTATGACTAGACTATGACTAGACTATGACTAGACTATGACTAGACTATGACTAGACTATGACTAGACTATGACTAGACTATGACTAGACTATGACTAGACTATGACTAGACTATGACTAGACTATGACTAGACTATGACTAGACTATGACTAGACTATGACTAGACTATGACTAGACTATGACTAGACTATGACTAGACTATGACTAGACTATGACTAGACTATGACTAGACTATGACTAGACTATGACTAGACTATGACTAGACTATGACTAGACTATGACTAGACTATGACTAGACTATGACTAGACTATGACTAGACTATGACTAGACTATGACTAGACTATGACTAGACTATGACTAGACTATGACTAGACTATGACTAGACTATGACTAGACTATGACTAGACTATGACTAGACTATGACTAGACTATGACTAGACTATGACTAGACTATGACTAGACTATGACTAGACTATGACTAGACTATGACTAGACTATGACTAGACTATGACTAGACTATGACTAGACTATGACTAGACTATGACTAGACTATGACTAGACTATGACTAGACTATGACTAGACTATGACTAGACTATGACTAGACTATGACTAGACTATGACTAGACTATGACTAGACTATGACTAGACTATGACTAGACTATGACTAGACTATGACTAGACTATGACTAGACTATGACTAGACTATGACTAGACTATGACTAGACTATGACTAGACTATGACTAGACTATGACTTAAGAAGTGTACTTAAACTTCCTTGAAAACATTAGTGCTGCCTTAATCTTTTTCATTTCATTTTAGGCTACTTTATTTATTGATTTTGGCTTCTTAAACTCCGTTAATTTTTTCCTTGTTTGGTAATATTGTAATGCAAGATTTTTAGGATTTATAATTTTTATATTCTTTATTCAAAAATTCTTTTTTTTATATATATTTTTTTTTTCTCAACATATGAGTTTTTTACACATATTTATTTTTTTTATTCTTCAAAAAATATCTAGTTGTTAATTTCTTGTTCGCAACATGTTTATTTAAAACAAAAGAAATGTCAGCAAGGCTTTTAAAATGTTTATTTTGGGCATCATTCGATTATAAACATCGGTGAACCGACTAATGTTGCTAAGCGTAGGTGCTGGACTTAGCTAAAAAGTTTATTTGCATGATTAATTAATGTACTCTCACACACACTGCCAATATGCCTTATACATTGAAATTTTTGCTTAACAAAATGCATACATTCTTAAAACTAAAGTTTGATAATTACTGGAAAATGATTTTTAAGATTAACAGAATTGTTTACCAAAATATGAAGAAATTTGCTAAAGTATTTTCTTTTATTTATCTAAATGGGAAAATATTGTTTTGGCAAAAATTTTCTGTAAAGATCTTTAGTATTTTAAATCGTTCCAAAATATTTACTTCGGTTATTAAAATAGTATTTGCACTTAAATAAAGTGCCTCCAAATTTATTAGAATTTTATCTGTTTTTGACAAGTCATGGGTATTATTTGACAAGTCATGTTAAACAATCTGGTAATAATCTAGGCCTTGGTATTAAAACAGAGGTGTTATAATAGAGATAAGGCTATTACCAAATTCTTTTTCCGGTCAACTTTGCAAGCATCAACACCTTCTCATTTACAAGATCGGAAAAACTTATTTTTTTAATAGTGAGTAAAATAGTGGAAAAATTAAGTGAAAATAAAAGTATTTTATTAACTATACCCGATTAAAGCTACCGGAAATTGAAAGGTAATATTTGTCATATTTTCATATATTAAAAAATATATATATATATATATTAACCAAATAAACTTAAAACTAAACAGATAATTGCGGAAAAATTTATAAAATTCATTGAGTTTGGGAAAATTACGGCTAGAAGATTAGAGGATTGCTTATTCTAATAAAATTTCTACCAAAATTGCAATTTTCATCTGTGAACCTAAAATAAAATCTTTTCAAGGTAATATGTGTGCTTTTCTTAAAATGTAGATAACAATTTTTTAATCCGATTTCCTTTAAAAAATAGATAATTTTGTCGAAAACGGTAATAGAGTGATAGTTTTGGGAAATTGGTGCCAAAAACAATATTTTCATACCAACAATTATTTAATTTGTGATATTTATCTTCACATATCAAACTATTAAAACAATATAGCAAAAAGGTAATTTTGTATATAAATAAAAAATCATAATATCATTTTTTTAATAAAACTCATTAATTTTTCTAATAGGCTTATCCCCAATTATATTTTGTTGGTGGTGGACTCATATAGTGAGCCACCACTGTACTTTTTATTCTCTATTTGGCACATATTTATGTACAAACGTATGTTACATCGACCGTCAGCGTTAAGAATAATCTAGCTTTATGAAATATTGCTAGTGATATATGTCTGATTGTGTATCAGGTACTTGCAAATTCTCCCGAGAAGAAGAAGAAGCAAGAGAGCCGAGAGAGTTTAATGGTTAGAACATCATTTTATTAAAAAAATTCGGATTGAAAGCATGTAAAAAGTTAAATTAATTTTTTTAATGTGTTTTAAATTAAAATAATTGGGAAAAATTAAATATTTACCCCAAAATTGTTAACATCACCTAAAGTCCTAAAGTGCCAGACAGAAAATTAAGTAACATATACTAAAAACTTGCTAAGAAAAAGCAAATTAGCCGAAGTTTCAAGAAGCAGTTTTATAGTGGAAAAATTTCGACACGCAGAGAAGTCATTTATATAAAATTAAATGGTTTAATTTTACGTAACTATTGTTTGGATTAACTTGTGAAAAAAATAACTTAATATTAAGCTTCTTAGTGCAAGTGAAAATGTAGAAATTTTACAAAAAAACTTTATATAATTTTGATCTAAAAATTTCGTCAAAATTTGCTAAAAATTTCATTAAATCAGTGATAAAAATTTGCATAAATTGAATTTATAATTTGCTATAGAATTTAAAACCGAAAAGAAAAATTTTCAAAAGAAAAATTTTCAAAAGAAAAACAAACAAAAATTTCCAAAAATTGCTAAAAAGAATAATAAAAAAAATAATTGCTAAAATTCTTAAATAACCCGGTGTTTGAAATTGATTAGGGTATTCCTAATAACTAATTTCAAAATATACAAAAAAAAAAAAAATCTTTATACTAGAAAAAATCTTAAATTCTATAAAAATAATAAATATTAACTTATCACAGTCATATTGCACTTGGAAGTTTCGTTTTGAGTTATTTTTCTTTATATATTATTTAAATGTTTAATTTTCCTTTTAAATTTTTAATTTAGATTAATTTTAAGTTCTACCTAAGTATTTGGAATCACCCTAATGATCTTACATCTATAAATATAGCAATAATAATTATTCTCCAGCAGTTGCAGAGGCCTCTCCATAAGCTGACAATTCAACGTACACACAAACATAAGTGGTGAGTGAGAAACAAAAAAACTGATTCCGTTTCTGAATATACATATGTATGCATTTAGCTAAGCCACATTAAAATTTAACAGATGTTAATGTTTATCACCACTGTTAAGTATTAACATTGATCACTCTCAGTAAATTTTTTACATTAAAATATTTTACATTAAAAATCTTAACATAATGTTGCTTTGCTAAATTCATACTTTGGTATATTTACTTAATTATTTTCGTATAAAAATTAACAAATGTTTGATCATTATTAGTGATAATTTTTTTTTTATTTCGATTAAAAACCCAAAACTTTAGTTAAAAAACTTAAATGTATACTTTACCAAAAACCTCCTAAATCTGGTTTTAAATTTTTTTAATAGCATTTTATTTCTTATTAGTTGTTTTTTTTTTTTTGATTAAGTAAAATTATTAAAAGTAAATATATGGGTAGAAAAAAAAGTGAATTAATTTCAAACTTATTTTAATTGTGTTACTTGTTAAAACATTTCTAGGTTTCAAAAACCTTATTGCTTTTTTTTTTTTTTTTTCCTTCGCTTATTCAACGGTTTTGTTTATCCATAGAGTAAACTTAAGAATTCTATAAGTAGATTTAAGAATTGTTTTTTTTTTTGAAAACATGATTAATCTTAATTTAATTATCTTTTTCTGAATAAATTGAATTTCAATATGAAATGGTAAATCTTTAATCTTTTTTCTTACGGAGTGATGTGAGGAGATTGAGTTAGGACATCGGAATTTGGGATCTTAGATGAGTTTAAGCGCCGCTAAGATCATGGTAGGGAGGGTTTTGAGGCGCGTTTCTATCCATCAACATCTAGGCTAGACATTATAAAACTTTGTAAATAAATTAGGTGAAAACTTTTAATTAATAGTTGTTTAATTGATCTTAATGGGATTTTATTAACATCTTTTAATTGATATAAAGATCAATTCTGGCCCATATCGTTTACGTATTTTTTTTCTAGGAGTCTATAATAATTATTTATGTAGCAAATTGTTACTATTGAGGACCGAAGATATCAGAGACACGATCCCCCCTCCCGACTGAAAGCTAGTGGCTTCAATGGCTCCTAATTGTCCAGGTATCTTGGGATAGAGCTCCCAATAGTCTGTAACACCTCAAGTGGTTTTTACAAACATTCGTTTAAGTGAAAATATCAACTAGAGAATTTGTTCATTACATAAATTGGCGCCCAACGTGGGGCCGAGAAATTTTAACGCTTTGTTTTTTTATCCACCTAGCAGATTTTCTTGGCTCTACATCATAAACTTTTATTTTTCATTTTTTTTAGATTTCAAAAAACTTATAAAATTTTTTAAATTTGTATATTTTTCGAATTCTTCTTTTTCAAATAATATCCAGGGTTGCTTGGACTTCGAATATCTGAGAGTTTAAGGTTCGGATATTTCGACCAGCAACTTCCCAGATATCCTTTTGATATTAGATGCAGACTGTATGCAAGCTTAAAGATTTTTGTAGCGGTTTGAAATAGTTGGTTAGTTTTCTTCTTTTCATTGCAACTTAGGCATCGATATCCTGGTTTTTCCTTGGATTTACAATGTATATGCTGTGAGTCTGCATCTCATTGTCCGTTAAAATCAGTTTTTATTAGAAATAAAATCTTAAGTATATCGGTTTGTTCTTTAAAAACAGAAAAACTATCAACTTTTTGAACTCCATAGACACAATTTGTTCCCTTTTCACCTATTTTTATTCAAAGCTTTTAAATTTTTTTTACCGACTCTTTTGACTCACATCACTTAATAGTAAGAAAAGTAAATCTATATTTTGTTACATTTTTATTATCTTGGTTTGCAATTTCCTATCAATTGCTTTAATATTTCATTGAAGTATTTTGTTGTTTATCTTTTGAAAAATTTAAATAGTTATTTTTTTATTGAAATTTTAATTGTTTAAATCAGTTTTTGGTACTACTTTAATTTTTGGTTAGATTTAACTCTAACTAAATCAAAATTACATTATTTCAAAATTGCTTTAGCATATGATTTTTGAAACTGTTGTAAGATACAACATAAAAAAAATTTTCTTTAATATCTTGCTATTTTTTTTTCTCTTCAATTTGGCAATAAATTTACTTGTGTTAAAATTTTAACATAAATTGGTTATTTTTTTTTCTTTTTGATACAAAATTGAAAATAGTTAAAAAAATTTTCAAATATTTTGCTTTAAAAAAGTTTTTAAATAAATTTTCTAATAATTTTCTCTAAAATAACAATAGTTCTTTATTTTTTTTCATACTTTCAACAGGTATCAATTGATTTTTACTAAAGTTTTTACACAAATTTCATTAATTTTGTTTTGATTTTTGATAAGCCATAACTTTGCTTTTAACCAAATTTTTTTTTTTAAATTTTTAAATTTCTCAAAAATTTCCAAATTTCTTAAAGATTTTCAAAATTTTCAAATTTCATAAAAAAATTTTAAATTTCTTAAAGATTTTCAAAATTTTTAGAATTTTCAAATTTCATAAAAATTTTCAAATTTCTTAAAGATTTTCAAATTTCTTAAAAATTTTCAAATTTCCTAAAAATTTTCATTTTCTGAGTTTTCATTTTTGTAATCCAATAAAATACTAATACCTTTTATTTTGTTTTTTTTTAATTTATTTTGTTTGTAATAATTAAAAAAATAAAATCTATTTTTTTTTAATTTAATTGGGTTACAAATTACTTTATATTCAAACCATTTTCGAATTTGATTATTTTTTTTTTGAAAACCTATTTATTCAAATACATTTATTTCAAACTTTCGTTTTGAAATTTTTCTATTGAACTACATATTTTTACAATTTCTAACAATTTTGTTTTATCTCGAGTTAATACTTGATTCTCTTTTGCCTGATAATTTTACCTTAAAAATCTGAAAAAACATTTGTATTTTCTTTTTGATTTTGCCTTTTTGTTTTTTTTTTGATTTTTCATTTTTTTTAATAGAAAACATTTATATTTTCTTTTGATTTTTGCGTTTTCATTATTTTTTTTTTGGTTTTTCCATAATTTTCAATAGTTTTTTTTCAGTAGATTTTTAACTTTAAATCAAAATAAAATCTTATATAAATTTAAATTTTTGGAATTCATTTTTTTATAAGAATTTTCGAAAATTTAATTCAAGTTAGATTTTGTGTGTCATTATTCAAAATATATCAATATTTTTAAGGCTTCAATTCAGGTTTTAATCAACCTCTTCCTAATTTACAACTCTGGTTTTGGTTTAGGATAATTTTTTTTTTGTTTCTATATTTTTTTTTTTGCAAGTTTCAATACTACGATGGAACGATCACCTCCTCCACCAACACCTTCGCAACCATCTGGCTCAAATTCGGATCAATCTTGCAAAATTTGCAATGAACGATTATCCGAAGGCCAAGATTGTTTGATTATCTCTGAATGCAATCACGCGTTTCACCGCACTTGCATTGAGAATCATCTAGCTTTGGCCTCTGATTGTCCATCATGTAAACGGCCTTGCTCCCTAGCAGAGCTTAAGAGTTTCTATATGCAGGATGTTCAAATAGTTGACAAGTCCAAGCAACCTACTCGTGGAAGACCTCGAGGTGCTATGGCAAAACAGTATAATACCAGAAGTAATGTTAGAAACTTATTTAATGAGATACTCACTCCTTCGTCTAACGTGAACAATCCTTCAAATCAAATTAATGTTATTGATGATTCTCCTCCACCGAGAAACTTAAATCAATCAAACAATATAAATTCTCCACAGACGAACAGACCAAACCAAAATCCTCGGTATGGTAATGGAAATAATTCCAGAAATATAGATTATTCTAATTTGAATACAATCATTGAGAATACTGTTACTCGATTGTTGCAAAACCTAAACTTGACTCAAAATGCTCAAAATACTTTCAATAATTCAAATTTTCATCCACCAGCTACTTCTCAAAACCCTGTTCGAAATGCCCCAAACCATTCTCAAGCTCGTCCAGCATCACGTCAAAATCATTATAATTCATCTTTTGATGAAAATTTTGCAATTCGATCTGACAAAATAACTTCGATAATCCAAAACTGGAACATCAAATTTGATGGATCCAGTAATGGAATATCTGTGGACGAATTTTTATACAGAGTGCGATGCTTGACAAGAGAAAATTTTAACAATGATTTTACGTTCATTTGTAAAAATCTACATATTTTGTTAGCTGGTCGTGCGAGAGATTGGTATTGGCGCTATCACAAACAAGTAGAAGTGGTTGTTTGGAATGAGTTCTGCGAAGCGCTCAAATACCAATACAAAGAATTTAAGTCAAGCTTTGACATACACGAAGAGATCAGAAATAGGAAAATGAAAGTTAACGAAACATTTGAGTCATATTATGAATCGGTGTGTGTTCTGTTAGATCGTCTGTCAACACCATTACCAGAATCAGAATTGGTTGAAATTCTCACTAAAAATTTACGACCGGAAATCCGGCATGAATTACTCTATGTTCCTGTTTATTCAATTGCACACTTGAGAAAACTGGTCCAAATGCGAGAAAATTTAATGGATACGGACTATTTCCGTAAAAGTGCATCAAATAAATTTAACACAAATTTTGCTCAAAGACGTCAAGTGGCAGAACTTGAATTTTCGCATGAAGAGGTTGTTACCGAATCTGAACCAGAAATTTCTGTGGACGCCATTGAACGAACTCCACAAGTTTTTAAGTGCTGGAATTGCGAGCAACCAGGTCATCACTGGGAGGATTGTTTGGAGTCTAGAAATGTGTTTTGCTATGGGTGTGGGCTGAAAAATACCTACAAGCCTCAATGCACAAATTGTGCTAACAGAAAGCTTAACGCATCAAAAAACCGGCTAGCTCAGCACAATCCCCAGAATCGGCCATAACTAAAAATCCTTTTAATGATGAAACTTTGAATCGTTTGAAAAATGAAAACTGGAATCGTTTGAATAATGAAAACTTGAACCTTGTTAATAATGAAACTAAGAATGAAAACTTTAAAAATAAAATAATACAAATTTTGAAACGTGAAAATATTGAAAATAATGATGACAATAAAATTTTTGAAAATAAAAATAAAAATTCATATACTATATTTAGCAATATATCAAAAACGGCTTTTTGCGAAAAAGAACTTTTTTATTGTAGAAAATGAATCTCTGGGATTATAAAAATAATGTTTATTTTACAACTTTTTTATTTCTAAATTCTGTTAAAAGATGGCGCTATTTTTAGGTTACATATGAAAATCGCATTTTTAATAATTAAAAGTTAAAAATTTGGTTTGACAATGTTCCGCTACTTTGTTCAGGAGTATTTGGTCTAACTTTTTTCTGAATGTACCAACATCGAAAAAGATCCAAATAATACGTATTTGATACATTTGTAAGAAACATGTCAATACTGCCGCCTTGCGGCAATCTTTTGTAGCATTTTTAAAAACACAAAAATAGATGCTTTCAAAAACTTTCAAAAGAGATATCTGCGATGAAATTCCGACAAAAAATAAGAATTCTAGGGGCAAAAGTAGTTAATAGTATACCAATTCTGATACTTTTTTGAACGATTGTTTTAAAATTTTGTGTAAAATTTAGTCACTGTTTACAATATTAGAAGTACAAATAATGTTTTTGTAATAAGAAAGGGTATGGCTTAAATTCCATATAAAAGTGAAAGTTTTTAACTTTTCTTTAACTTCAGCATCCATATGCAAAAATCTTGTTAGCCAGATTTTTTTATCGCGAAATTGGTTAGTTTCTTAATATATTAATTTGTTTTTTAAGTCCATTTAATTTTCCATCTCTACTTTTATTATTAAATACATTTTTTTCGTCGGACTTTTTTTTGGTGGCAAGTTTCCATATTACTAAATATTTAATTTTTAGATTCCTAGAACACAAAACGCCACTGTTGTCTTGTTACATTTTACGCATTTAAGAGGTTCAAAGTAGGCTGTATACACACTTTAAGATGAAGAAGAAAATCAACGGTCGCGATTTAATCGCGTATTATTTTTGCTTCACTGTACGCCTCAGGATATTTGTTAGTGAATTTGAGCAATATACCTTTAAGTACCACATTGTTATTATACATCAATGTGTCTTTCGAAGGTGAACAAGTGAAAAATGACACAAATAGGCTTGCTTGTTTTTTAAATGGCACAAAAATGGCTAAATATTTTTCTCGCAAAATTTGCACACATTATAAGAACATGTTTATCTAAAATTTTGATATGGCGCTTCTTGATGCGTTTCTTAGTTAATGAGTTATAGGAAGAAAAATATTAAAAATGCAGAATTTTGACCCTTTTTTCATTTTTTTTGTTAGTTTTTCTCAATTTGTCGAATAACCAAACATTTAATCGGGAAGCGCCATATCAAATTTTTAGATATCGATAGTAGCTATCTGTACGTAAAACTTGGTCGAAAAATCTTTATTCGCTTTTGTGCCATTTTAAATACAAATTTTATACTTTTTTCACTCCTGCATTATCTGTTATACATATCCTTTCTCTAAGTGTACTGGTGTTGTTTTTTATGGTGATGAAATCTTTTACACTTATCTAACTATACAAATTTAAAAAAGTATAATATATGACCTATTAAGAAAGTTACAGCGCAAAATTTGCTTCTAGTTTAAAAGCCAAAATTATAGAAAACACCCTGTATTTCAGGAACCAAAATAGCTTGGGCCATTTTATGTAGCACCAAGGATAGCTGAATATGTGTCTGAAAAAATGTATATAAATTCATGTGATTATCTTCAAATTAAAAAACCTACTTTTTTTGATATATTGCTAACTATATTACCATATCACATAAGATTAAGAAAATACTTAGAGAAACGTAGGGAAATTTTTCAGGTATGTACCATTCATAATTTGCCTTCATCGAAACCAAAAAGGTCAACGAAAAGGTTGCGTATCTATTTCAAAAATAGAAAAATTAGCTCAAAAATTTGTCTTTCTTCTATTGTAAATAATTCTGTTGATAAACGTTTTTATGCCCCAGTGAAGTTTTTGTCCTTTTTTGAATTTGGTCTCTTGGACACAGGAGCAAATATTTCCTGTATAGGTTCGGATTTAGCTAATTTTGATTTTAAGCAATTTAAAGAATTTAGTCCAATGAAAACATTTGTTAAGACGGCTGATGGCAGCAAACAAAAAGTTTTAGGAGTTCTTTGTGTTGATGTTTCCTTTAAGGATATGACAAAGCAGTTAAAAATATTAATTATTCCTTCAATCACTCAGAGAATAATTCTAGGATTAGATTTTTGGAAGTCTTTTAATTTAGCTCCTCAGATTTTTGATAATATAGTTTGTACTTCAATTGGAGAAAGTCCCCCTAAAATAGTGTCTGAATTGCTTAGTGATAAATTGTTAGTTCCCCTAACTGTGGGCCATGACTATCACTTAACCTCTAGCCAACAACAACAGCTTTCTACTATAATAGCGCTTTTTCCTAATATTGAGAAGCAAGGTTTAGGTCGAACCAGTTTGATTCAACATACAATAGAAGTGGGTAGCGCTAAACCTGTTAAACAGCGGTTTTATCCGGTGTCACCTGCTGTGGAGAAGTTGATGTTTAAAGAGATCGACCGGATGCTAGAGTTAGGAGTGATTGAGCCCTCGACATCACCATGGAGCTCACCGATGAGACTTGTAGTTAAGCCCAACAAAGTAAGACTATGTTTAGATGCTCGCAAACTTAATGAAGTTACCAAGAAGGACGCGTATCCTTTGCCCAATATTGAGGGAATTTTCTCCAGGTTGCCCAAAGCTAACATAATTACAAAATTGGACCTTAAGGATGCATACTGGCAAATTGGAATTTCGGAAGAAGCAAAACCACTCACGGCTTTCACTGTTCCTGGAAGGCCATTGTACCAATTTGTGGTTATGCCCTTCGGACTATGTAATGCCCCATCTACAATGTGTCGCCTCATGGACAGTCTGATACCTCCAGATCTTCGTCATACTGTGTTTGGATATCTGGATGACTTGATTATTGTATCCGAAGACTTTGGCTCTCACTTGGCAATATTAGTTCGTATAGCTGAAGAATTTAAAAAAGCAAATCTGACCCTAAATGTAGCGAAATCGAAATTTTGTGTTACAGAAGTGAATTATTTAGGATATATTATAGGAAATGGTGGCATTAAAACGGATCCAGAGAAAGTCGAATCGATTAGGAACTGGCCAACGCCTAAAAACATAAAACAAGTGCGAGGTTTTCTTGGACTTGCCGGCTGGTACCGCAGGTTCGTTGCTAACTTTTCAACCATAGTCTTCCCTATAACCGAAGTCTTATCCACAAAACGAAAATTTAGTTGGACCCCAGAGGCTCAAAAATCTTTTGAAGAAATTAAGGACCTACTAACATCTGCCCCTGTACTTGTCAATCCTGATTTTTCCAAAAAGTTCATTCTACAATGCGACGCCAGCGACTATGGCATCGGTGCTGTGTTGGTGCAGTTAGATGATGATGGTCATGAAAAGCCCATAGCTTTTATGTCAAAGAAGCTGAATTCTGCCCAACGCAACTATAGTGTCACCGAACGCGAATGCTTGGCAGCGCTAGAGGCAATAAAGAAGTTCAGATGCTATCTTGAACTTCAAGAATTTGAGGTGGTTACAGACCATTCATCGTTAATATGGCTTTTGAAACAACAGGATGTAACGGGCAGGTTAGCTAGATGGGTATGGAGACTACAAGGTTACAAATTTACGATAAGTCATCGGAAAGGAAAAGATAATGTGGTACCAGACGCGCTGTCCAGAATTCCCTTCGAAGAAGTCGCCTCTATTGAATTGCCAGAACCGGAAATAGATTTACTCTCTCCCCATTTTAAAGACCCAGATTACATTGACTTGAAAAACAAAATAAGTAATAGTCCATCCAAATATCCAGACATTAAGGTGATAGATGATTTCGTTTATATTCGAACAGCTCACTACACTGGAGATCCTGAAAAAGATAATGATTCCTGGAAACTTTGGATTCCAGAACAACTAAGACCAGGTATGATTTCTCGTTTCCATTGCTCCCCAGTTGCTGCCCATGGAGGGATGGTTAAGACCCTTGAGCTAATTCGACAAAAATTTTATTGGCCAGGACTTGTCAGAGACGTTAGGAAATTTGTAGGTTCATGCGAAACATGTAAAGAATGTAAAGCCCCGAATGTTATTTTGAAGCCCAATATGGGAAAGCAAGTTGTTACCTGCAGACCTTTTCAAAGGTTATATGTTGACATTTTAGGACCGTATCCTCGTAGCAAACAAGGCAACATAGGAATTTTTATAGTACTCGATCATGTGTCCAAATTTCATTGGTTGTGTCCATTAAAGAAGTTCACTTCAGCAGTTATTCAAAAATATCTCTTAGAACATATCTTTCACATTTATGGAGTTCCAGAGACTTTAGTAAGTGACAATGGATCACAATTCAAAGCCAACGAATTTAATAGGTTTTTAACAGAATTAGGTATTCAACACGTCTATACCGCCATTTATTCTCCCCAATCAAATGCCTCAGAGAGGGTAAATAGGTCCATTATAGCTGGCATTAGATCGTATTTAAAGAAGGATCAAACTTTGTGGGACAAAAATTTAAGTCTAATTAGTTGTGCTTTACGAAATTCGCTCCACCAAACAATTCAAGTTTCCCCATACCATGCATTGTTTGGACAAGAAATGGTAACCCATGGTAGTTCTTATACTTTATTAAGGAACCTGAATGTCCTAAATGAACCTTCTGTCAAATTAGGAAACGATGATAGACTACAACTTATCCATATTGATATTCAAAAACATATTAATCGTGCATACGAAAAGAATAAGAATCAATATAACCTACGGGCTAGACCTATTTCATATGGCGTCGGCCAAATTGTTTTTAGAAGAAACTTTGCTCAATCCAATTTTGAAAAGAAATTCAACTCTAAGCTTGCTCCCAGTTTTTTGAAGTCGAAGGTGAAAGAAAAAGTAGGCAACAATTACTACATTTTAGAAGATGAAACTGGCAAAATATTAGGGACATATCATGCAAAAGATTTGCGCACATAATCTTGCTTCCTCCTAATACTGCAGTTCATAGAACCAGTATTATGCGGTTTGTAATGCAAGATTTTTAGGATTTATAATTTTTATATTCTTTATTCAAAAATTCTTTTTTTTATATATATTTTTTTTTTCTCAACATATGAGTTTTTTACACATATTTATTTTTTTTATTCTTCAAAAAATATCTAGTTGTTAATTTCTTGTTCGCAACATGTTTATTTAAAACAAAAGAAATGTCAGCAAGGCTTTTAAAATGTTTATTTTGGGCATCATTCGATTATAAACATCGGTGAACCGACTAATGTTGCTAAGCGTAGGTGCTGGACTTAGCTAAAAAGTTTATTTGCATGATTAATTAATGTACTCTCACACACACTGCCAATATGCCTTATACATTGAAATTTTTGCTTAACAAAATGCATACATTCTTAAAACTAAAGTTTGATAATTACTGGAAAATGATTTTTAAGATTAACAGAATTGTTTACCAAAATATGAAGAAATTTGCTAAAGTATTTTCTTTTATTTATCTAAATGGGAAAATATTGTTTTGGCAAAAATTTTCTGTAAAGATCTTTAGTATTTTAAATCGTTCCAAAATATTTACTTCGGTTATTAAAATAGTATTTGCACTTAAATAAAGTGCCTCCAAATTTATTAGAATTTTATCTGTTTTTGACAAGTCATGGGTATTATTTGACAAGTCATGTTAAACAATCTGGTAATAATCTAGGCCTTGGTATTAAAACAGAGGTGTTATAATAGAGATAAGGCTATTACCAAATTCTTTTTCCGGTCAACTTTGCAAGCATCAACACCTTCTCATTTACAAGATCGGAAAAACTTATTTTTTTAATAGTGAGTAAAATAGTGGAAAAATTAAGTGAAAATAAAAGTATTTTATTAACTATACCCGATTAAAGCTACCGGAAATTGAAAGGTAATATTTGTCATATTTTCATATATTAAAAAATATATATATATATATATTAACCAAATAAACTTAAAACTAAACAGATAATTGCGGAAAAATTTATAAAATTCATTGAGTTTGGGAAAATTACGGCTAGAAGATTAGAGGATTGCTTATTCTAATAAAATTTCTACCAAAATTGCAATTTTCATCTGTGAACCTAAAATAAAATCTTTTCAAGGTAATATGTGTGCTTTTCTTAAAATGTAGATAACAATTTTTTAATCCGATTTCCTTTAAAAAATAGATAATTTTGTCGAAAACGGTAATAGAGTGATAGTTTTGGGAAATTGGTGCCAAAAACAATATTTTCATACCAACAATTATTTAATTTGTGATATTTATCTTCACATATCAAACTATTAAAACAATATAGCAAAAAGGTAATTTTGTATATAAATAAAAAATCATAATATCATTTTTTTAATAAAACTCATTAATTTTTCTAATAGGCTTATCCCCAATTATATTTTGTTGGTGGTGGACTCATATAGTGAGCCACCACTGTACTTTTTATTCTCTATTTGGCACATATTTATGTACAAACGTATGTTACATCGACCGTCAGCGTTAAGAATAATCTAGCTTTATGAAATATTGCTAGTGATATATGTCTGATCAGGTACTTGCAAATTCTCCCGAGAAGAAGAAGAAGCAAGAGAGCCGAGAGAGTTTAATGGTTAGAACATCATTTTATTAAAAAAATTCGGATTGAAAGCATGTAAAAAGTTAAATTAATTTTTTTAATGTGTTTTAAATTAAAATAATTGGGAAAAATTAAATATTTACCCCAAAATTGTTAACATCACCTAAAGTCCTAAAGTGCCAGACAGAAAATTAAGTAACATATACTAAAAACTTGCTAAGAAAAAGCAAATTAGCCGAAGTTTCAAGAAGCAGTTTTATAGTGGAAAAATTTCGACACGCAGAGAAGTCATTTATATAAAATTAAATGGTTTAATTTTACGTAACTATTGTTTGGATTAACTTGTGAAAAAAATAACTTAATATTAAGCTTCTTAGTGCAAGTGAAAATGTAGAAATTTTACAAAAAAACTTTATATAATTTTGATCTAAAAATTTCGTCAAAATTTGCTAAAAATTTCATTAAATCAGTGATAAAAATTTGCATAAATTGAATTTATAATTTGCTATAGAATTTAAAACCGAAAAGAAAAATTTTCAAAAGAAAAATTTTCAAAAGAAAAACAAACAAAAATTTCCAAAAATTGCTAAAAAGAATAATAAAAAAAATAATTGCTAAAATTCTTAAATAACCCGGTGTTTGAAATTGATTAGGGTATTCCTAATAACTAATTTCAAAATATACAAAAAAAAAAAAAATCTTTATACTAGAAAAAATCTTAAATTCTATAAAAATAATAAATATTAACTTATCACAGTCATATTGCACTTGGAAGTTTCGTTTTGAGTTATTTTTCTTTATATATTATTTAAATGTTTAATTTTCCTTTTAAATTTTTAATTTAGATTAATTTTAAGTTCTACCTAAGTATTTGGAATCACCCTAATGATCTTACATCTATAAATATAGCAATAATAATTATTCTCCAGCAGTTGCAGAGGCCTCTCCATAAGCTGACAATTCAACGTACACACAAACATAAGTGGTGAGTGAGAAACAAAAAAACTGATTCCGTTTCTGAATATACATATGTATGCATTTAGCTAAGCCACATTAAAATTTAACAGATGTTAATGTTTATCACCACTGTTAAGTATTAACATTGATCACTCTCAGTAAATTTTTTACATTAAAATATTTTACATTAAAAATCTTAACATAATGTTGCTTTGCTAAATTCATACTTTGGTATATTTACTTAATTATTTTCGTATAAAAATTAACAAATGTTTGATCATTATTAGTGATAATTTTTTTTTTATTTCGATTAAAAACCCAAAACTTTAGTTAAAAAACTTAAATGTATACTTTACCAAAAACCTCCTAAATCTGGTTTTAAATTTTTTTAATAGCATTTTATTTCTTATTAGTTGTTTTTTTTTTTTGATTAAGTAAAATTATTAAAAGTAAATATATGGGTAGAAAAAAAAGTGAATTAATTTCAAACTTATTTTAATTGTGTTACTTGTTAAAACATTTCTAGGTTTCAAAAACCTTATTGCTTTTTTTTTTTTTTTTCCTTCGCTTATTCAACGGTTTTGTTTATCCATAGAGTAAACTTAAGAATTCTATAAGTAGATTTAAGAATTGTTTTTTTTTTGAAAACATGATTAATCTTAATTTAATTATCTTTTTCTGAATAAATTGAATTTCAATATGAAATGGTAAATCTTTAATCTTTTTTCTTACGGAGTGATGTGAGGAGATTGAGTTAGGACATCGGAATTTGGGATCTTAGATGAGTTTAAGCGCCGCTAAGATCATGGTAGGGAGGGTTTTGAGGCGCGTTTCTATCCATCAACATCTAGGATAGACATTATAAAACTTTGTAAATAAATTAGGTGAAAACTTTTAATTAATAGTTGTTTAATTGATCTTAATGGGATTTTATTAACATCTTTTAATTGATATAAAGATCAATTCTGGCCCATATCGTTTACGTATTTTTTTTCTAGGAGTCTATAATAATTATTTATGTAGCAAATTGTTACTATTGAGGACCGAAGATATCAGAGACACGATCCCCCCTCCCGACTGAAAGCTAGTGGCTTCAATGGCTCCTAATTGTCCAGGTATCTTGGGATAGAGCTCCCAATAGTCTGTAACACCTCAAGTGGTTTTTACAAACATTCGTTTAAGTGAAAATATCAACTAGAGAATTTGTTCATTACAATATCTGGGTGTTAATTGAAACAAAATATCGAAGCCTTTAGCAAATGTTATGTACATTCTTTGTACTTTCATATGCAACGAAATGGGATACTGTTTGTAATTTATTACCATTCCTTTCAAGTCCTTATATGTGGCTGAGTAAATAAAGTGAAAAAATAAAGTAAATTGTATATTAAATTGAATTTCCGTTGGCAAATTTACATTTTAATGAGAATTCAAAATGATTATTGTTGAAGATTTCATTTATAGTATATCGAGGCAGTGATTGTCGTTTGCCATTGAAATTCTGGATCAGCAGGAAAATGGTTTGGAAAATAAAATGTAAGTAATTAAGTTTTAAATTTTCTTGCATAAAAAAAGTAATTAAATTACATTTTAAATCTTTTAATTAAAATCCTTCATATTCATATTTTTCTGTGGCTTTTGTGATAAACGCTTAGAACTTCAAAGCTTTTTGTGCTTTAGTTGCTGGTTCTATTGAAAAAATGCCAGGGGTATAGTAGTAGTACCTGTAATCTATAAATAGAAAACAACACTTAAAAAGAAGGATAATAAGTATATACTACACATACATTTATATATATATATATATATATATATATATATACATGTGTGTGGGTGTCTGTGATAACATCAGTTATTGGTATTTCCGCTGGGTCACCCAGGTTATTTTGCTATTGAAAGGATGTTAATGCACGAAAGCCTTTGAGATTATATTTCCGGCAATATTTATTGGTTAGTCTTTTTGGGAATTTTCTAAAAATACATATGTATGTATATTTGTACATACATAGGATGAACATACACATGTACATATTTGGCAAATGTGATTTTTTTAAATAAATACACATATTTTCATGGAGATTTAAGCTCTTAATCTTTCAAATTTTTTCAACGCACATTTAGATTTTTATATTACCTACCACGAATCGTGTTCATATAAATATTAATTATCATAATCATCGCTTAATTTGAAAATAATTACACCGGTTTTTACTTTTTAAATGAAAACTTTTTTGGTACTTAAACCATAATTTTTGTAATAAAAAGTTCATTTTTACTTTTTTATGGTTCTTAGTAGGTACTATGGAATTTTAATTTTATGTAAACCTAATTTTATTTTTCATAATACTCGTAAATATGTAGAATTAAAAAAAATAATTTAATTGATACCTTAAATTTAATGCTTCCAATATAAGTTTTTCATTTGATAACTAATTATTTTGTGTTGCATAACTTGCGGTGTCTCAAAATCATAATCGTATAATAAAGCTTTTCGAAAAAACTGATAATGAGAGCAGGGCTGCCAGATTTTGGGTTTTGGCCCCAAATATGGGGATATTAATTCTTCAAAAAGGTGAAAAAATTGGTTTGGGGCTTGGGGAGTTTGTAGGGGATTTACTCAAATTTGTTGGGGAGTTTTTGGGGAAATTTTAACTTGTAAATTTAAAAGTTCATATTTTATTAATAAAGAAAAATATTTTGTAAGAAAGAATGATTTGTTTCTTGATATAAAAATTGCATCCGATTATGTGTCAGAATTCGAAAAAGAACTACAAAACTGTAATCTGTCAAGTCAAGGAAACTAACTGTTTCATTTATAAAAAAAAGTTATTACATGAAATGTCAAAAATGTATAAACCCAATGTCTCAACCAAAATTCAGTGAACGAGAATACTCCCAATTGATGTCTACGAAACTCAGTCGAATAAACTTTTACAAATTGGAATATTATATTCGAAAAAATGCCGTCAGTCTTAATTGAATTTTGGCCAAAGTTTATAAATTTCAAAATATTGCCTGTACACATCACTATAAAGAACTTGGTCAAGCAGTTTTGAATATGTTAGCGGTTCCTGTATAGAGCGAAACATAATAATAACATAATAATAACAAAATTTGTTGTTAAGAATTTCAACCGACAACTGAAATGTTAACAAATTCAATTCAAAAAAGTTAGTGCTGTTCACACACATCAGATTCTCTTGATCTGCTTTTCTTTCACATATCTTTTGAATACGCATTCACGTTCACACACGAACATTTGCTTGATCAGTTTTCATTTTATTTTCCTCAAGTTTCATACAAATTTTCGTAAGCTTGTTATCAATTTCAATTCCGTCAACTTTTTCTGATACAAACTTAAAACTTCATGAGCCAAACTTGACTGGTGTGAAAGTAGACTTGTGTATAATTTTATTTTTTTATGAATTGGGGATTTTAGGGGCTAAAAATTTAAAAATTTGGGGATGGTGGCCAAAAAGTATCTGGCAGCCCTGAATGAGAGTGAGAGCAAAGAGCAAAATATAAATTTATCTTAAGATAATTTTAATTGACTTAAGATTTTTTTACAATAGGGGTATGCATGTGCATTCGAGTGCCAATAATCTATATGGGTTTTTTTTTGGGCAAACCCCAGATTTATTTGAAATCCAAAACAAAATAGTCACTTAAAAATTTGAAGGGAAAACATGCCCATGACCCGACCAAAATTTGCAAAATATCTGATTTTTTATTTTAATTGTCAATAACTTCATTAATACTTCAGAATTAAGAAATTCCAAAATAGGATATGATTTACAATTCTGGGGCCTGTAAGTACTAAAGGGCTGAGTTTTGTCAAAATATTATTAAATTTACTTAGTTTTTTTTCATATTGGAAAATTATACTCATTTCTCAGGTCGGTTTCAAAAATTTTGTTCTACTAATATAACAAATTCTAAATTATCGTTCCAGTTAAATAAAACAAACATATAAGAGAATAGAACTCAGAAAAAACGGTGTTGATATCATAAACTATTTCGCATTACCTACGATTTAAAATCTAAGAATTTCAAAAAAAAGTCATAGATTTTTTTTTAAATTGATTTTTAAAAAGATGTCCTTTTATTTTGCTGAAAATTTACAAACCTAACATCTCAATATGACAAATGTTTTTAGAATTTCAAATATTATACAAATCAAAAAAAAAAATTTAAGTTAATATTTTAAAATATTTAAAAAATTGTAAATATTTAAAAAATTGTAAATATATAAGTAAATTGAGATTTTGATGCCGGTAAAATACATAGATAAAACACATAGATTGAGAACATATGTTCTACTAAGGCACCAAAAAAATGTGGTGAATAAATTAACTAAGGTGGTGAACTCACATACAGGTACTGTGAATTCAACATAGTCATTTTGACAACTGTCAAATGAAAATGTAAACAAACAAAAATTATTTGTAATTGAAAAGGGTAAGTAAAGAAGTTTTGTTTGTTTTTTTTTAATAATATTATATAAATATATTCAGGTATGTGATGGACATTTTTCGTTTTCAAATCGATCGATTTCAGACATATTTTTTTAGCTAATTTTCGGTTATTTCCCCCAAAAAAACTGCAAATTTTGGCTTTAATCCTTTTGACTGATATTTTATCTTTCATTTGGTTTGAATTTTTTGGAAAAATAACCGCAAATTATCTCAAAAATATATTTGAAATCGATTTGAAATCGATCGTTCTCCATCACATACCTGATTATTTTTTATTATATTTTGGCTATATTTCAGGTGCTGATGGACCTTAAAAATTTTAAATTTTATTTTGACTGTATATGTATAAATAAATAAATAAATAAAAGATAAACAGAAAATAATTTAAATATATACTTTGCACATGCATCTAAAACTTATACAGTTGTTTAAGTAATATGTTCGTAGAATATATCACCTAAAATAAAAAAGGACATAACTACAGTTCTAGTTTATTTTACAGGAGGAGCTCCTAACGCATCTACCGTATAAAAAGTCTGGAATTTAGCAAAGTTTTGTGGCCATAGCTGTCATAGTTTCTAATTTAATATCTTTTAATTGGCCTTTGGTACATTTTTTTGGTTTCCGGGAGTGTTTTTTATATGAAAGCTATATTAAAATATGGACCGATTCCTATAAAATTTGATATACTGACCAATAGTTGCATAAAACTTCCCTAATGTAAATTTAGTCGTCATAGCTATTACAGTTGTATTAAATTTATCAGCATTAATGTGTTTCCTGGGGCGGGGTTATATGGGAGCTTTAACTAAATGTTAACCGATTTTGTTCATTTTCAATACACAAGATATCGATACTCAAGATATCGAAACACTTTTGTAAAATTTTGTCAATCTAGCTCTTTTCGATATGGTGCTATTGCGCTTTTATCTGACGGACATAAACATTCTTCTTTTTGTATTTCCGTAAGTTTTTTTATATGGAAGCTATGGTGACCGATTATAACAAAATTTGCACACTGCACACTTTGAGAAAATATTTTTGTTTTGTCCACAGAGCAGCTCATGCTGGGCCGAAGACATACAAGTTTCAAGAAGTTCCTGATTCTGAAAAAAACGAGTGAAAATTTAAAACAAATTTTGTGTGATGGATGACGAAACATACGTACTGACAGACTTTTCTCAACTTCCCGGCCAAGATTTTCATGTTGTTGAAGAGTGAGCCAATGTTCAGGAAGAGAAAAAACACAAGATTCCCAAAAAAATCTCGTGTGGCGAGCTTTTTGTAGTTGTCGCAAAATAAGCCAATCATTTGTCTCAACAGGCACGATAAACACAGAAAATTATATAACTCCGTTATACATTTTATGTATAAAAACTTAAAAATTTATTTTAAAATAAAAATATTGTGCCATTTGCTTTGTTTATTTTATAAACAAATAATTTATTGACATTTTATTGTTGAGTTTCTTTTTCTTGTGGGGAATTAAAAATCATTCAAACCAGTGTTGCATTTCTAGTGCAAATTCAAAAATAAAAATTTAAAAATCAACAATACCAAGCAACTCTGCTTTAGTATGTGGTGGATATTTTAGTATGCACTAATACCACTTAAACATAATTTTACCAATACAGTAATACTTATTACAATATGGCGCCTCTAAAATGTACCATGACGTCTCTTAAATGTACTTGACAGTTGCGTCCTCAGTCTATGTTGTTAGTTTATGGTAAAATATATATGTATGTTAGTCTCGTTGACTAGCATGAAATTTTTCTTCAACTTGAGTCTTAAAGTATGTATGTAAATAGGTTTTTTTGGCGGTAAAAACGATATTTTCTAAAAAAAGCAACAAACATGTTAAATCGTTATATTCGGCTGGCCGAATCCTATATACTCACCATCAAATTGTGTTAAATTTAGAAACATATCTCACAAATCTACGAAGGTACAATTTATTCAAAATGTAAAAAATCTTTGGAGTAAATTAGGTTGCAGTAGCTTTATACTTAGTCCGACATTAAAAAATATCTAAGTGGTTTCCCTGGTATGTACTTTGCACAAAATTTAGTCTTATAACCTGGTATAGTTAGGTCAAAAACGCTGATAGTCAACAACAGGTCCATATTAGGGCTATAACTTTTTTGCTATAATTTATATATAACCTTTTCTTCAGAGTGGTGGGGCTATGGGTAATTTAGTAATAATAGTAAAAATATTTTTTTAGACCATTTTGGCCAAAAAAGTTTCAGCACCAAATGTCATTCCTAAAACTCCCCAAATATTTTTGAAATTACATAATATCGCGATTTTTTGCGCCCTTCCTTGTACAAATGAAAAGATCTTATTATATTCATGACATTATTACAAAAAAAAAAAATTAAAAATTAAATCAAATCACAATGTATTAGGTATATAAATACGGAAGGTTTTTTTTTCAAATCGAATTACATAATAACCCTCTGAACCTAATATTAGCTGTGTTCCAGAACTACCAATACTGTACAATATTGTACAAGTTTTAATCAGAAACTACAGGAAAGTGTTCCTGTACTGAAAAATATGACTTAATTGTAATTTCTGGTTAAAAATTGTACAATATCATACAGTATTGGTAGTTCTGGAACACAGCTATTGACTGATAGCTATTATATTTCGAAGGTGCAATCTTAATATACAGAATGTACCTCCAAATCTTTTTGATTATAGATATAAAAATTGGATGTTATATATACAAAAGACCTATAGCCAAATGTTTACCGATTGTCACATTATGTATAAGGCTCATATTATGTATAAAGCTTATTTATGCAAAATTTAGAGGCCATAGCTGTCATATTTTATAATTTAATAGCTTTTAAGTGGCGTATTACAGACAGACAGACAGACAGACAGATAGATAGACATACAGACAGACAGACAGACAGACAGACAGACAGACAGACAGACAGACAGACAGACTGACAGACAGACAGACAGACAGACAGACAGACAGACAGACAGACAGACAGACAGACAGACAGACAGACAGACAGACAGACAGACAGATAGACAGACAGGCAGACAGACAGACAGACAGACAGACAGACAGACAGATAGATAGATAGACAGACAGACAGACAGACAGACAGACAGACAGACAGACAGACAGACAGACAGACAGACAGACAGACAGACAGACAGACAGACAGACAGACAGACAGACAGACAGACAGACAGACAGACAGACAAACAGACAGACAGACAGACAGACAGACAGACAGACATACAGACAGACAGACAGACAGACAGACAGACAGACAGACAGACAGACAGACAGACAGACAGACAGGCAGACAGGCAGGCAAACAGACAGACAGACAGGCAAACAGACAGACAGGCATACAGATGGTCATCGCTCAATTGTCTAAGAATTTCATAAGGATTCTAAATTCTGAGCTTATATTAAGGAAATTACAAACGGAATGATAATCTCCATGTACCCCTATTCTTTTGGATGGTGTGTAAAAAACCAAAATCGTCAAAATTTTATTCAACAAAACATCACTTAATTAATACAGATTTTAAAAGCTAAATTTTTGTATTTTTGCAAATACGCTCATGTTGCAAAAAAATCAAAAATCATTGAAAAAAAAGTTTTTTGACAATCTTTTTTGTGAAGCCACCAAAAAATTTTTCTGTATAATAGTTTTCTTTGTAATTTTGTTCAACTTTGGCGCCATCTGGCAATAAAAATAGGTAAATAAAAAAAAATTTCATTATAATTTGTATTGCATTGTTATCTATCGAAATAAGTTGCTTTTAAAAAAATTTGCTTCAATCATTTTTTGGATTTTTGTCCACTGATGGTAGCACTGTGCGACGATATGTGAGTTTTAAAATGCAGTTCTTCGCGATTAAGCAGTTTTATAATCAAAGATAAGGCAGTAAACATACTTTTATTAGTATAGAAATTCTTAGCATGCTTTTAGGCTGTAAAAAATATTGAAATCTCAATATTAGATTAAAATAAGTGTTGCCAGAAATAGAAAAACAGTTGCTTACATTTTTCAAAAGATATTTGAATATTTATCTCAAGAATGCGTTTTGATTTGTTTATGTTTATGTAAAATCTATAAAATATTTTAAATTCAGATGATTATGTTGTTGTGTATAAATTATGCTTATGAGAACAATTTCTATTCGTTATAAACGGGTTTTCTTGAGGCATTGTACTGCATAGTAAAAGCATCTTTCGTTTGGTGTACAGTGGAAAATTGGTTAAAAAATACCATTAGATTCGTCAGTTGCTTTTTTGGGACTTTAACGATATCATACCAATTTTTGTGGGAATTTAAGTGCCAACAGCTGGACCAACTGAACAAGGCGTTTTAACACAAAAAGGCAAAATTAATCAATGTAAAAGGTACTGAACTTGTCATTCCTTAATATTGACTCCAAATCCAAAAGTTATATATTCTAAATCATTATGATATTCTAAGACGACTGAGCGATGTCCGTCTGTCTGTTGAGGGTACAAAGAAGTCACAAGAAACTTTTATGGCAATGACAGCCATAAAATAAAATCAAAAAAAATTTTTTTTTCAAAAAATTTGTTCATGTCCACATTAAAACCCATATAACTTTTGAACGAATAGAGCTTTTTAAATAAAATTTTTGATTTATGTAGAAAACATTTTAGGATTTTCATAATTTGAAAAATAATTCAAGTTATCTTCACTAAAATACCCTTATAAACCAAAATACCCTTATAAAGGAAAAGTTTGTATAAAATAGTTATGATAGAACTGAAGATAACTAGAATCCAAGTAATCTGGGCATTAAAATAGTTTACTTGAAATATATAAAAGAACCTGGTAAAACATCAATAATCGATTAATTCTGCACATGAATTAGTTTTTCTAAACCTACAGTGGGCTTCAATATTTTTAAAATAATAGAAAAACAAATTGTATTCATGTTCACATTTAAACCCTTATAACTATCGAATAGAAAATTTTGGATTTATATCTACAACATTTGTCGGTCCATCTGTTGAAAGTACAAAGGGACCCAAACAAAATGAGCTAGGTCACTTAAACTTGTGAAAGATATTTTTCATATCTTCAAAAAAATTTGTAACTCTTGAATCCAATATAGTTGGATCTTTGAGATAAAGTGGGAGGTTTCATCATATTTGTAACTTATGTCTGAAAATTTCAATATTTATTTGTAATTTTTTTTCCTAACTTACTCCACTGTGCAGCGGGAGAAGTTTAAGAAATATTTTCTCAAAAAACAAGTAAGAAAGCGCTATAGTCGGTGAAGCCCGACCATACGATACCCTTCACCACTAAGGTCAAAGGTGTTATTTTTCCTGTATAAAGACAAATATTTGCTAAATTTTGCCATCATACAAACATTTTCTCAGAACTTATATATTCAACCTGTTTCCGTCATTTGGACTTATATGAGAGCTAGGGTCAAATGTGGACCGATTATCTCGAAATTTGGCAAATTGATTACAGTTGTTACAAAAATTATGTATGCAAAAAATAAACTCAAAATTTTCATTATCTTTAGATTTATGAGCGTTTTAGTGATTTTTTGTCTCATTTAGTGCGTTTTCAAAGAAGTTTGTATGGGAGCTATGGTCAAATGTGGACCGATTTTAACGAAATTTGGTACAGTGATTTAAGTTTACATAAGCAGTATTTGTTTTAAATTTCATGAAAAAATATTGATATTTGTGGCCAATATATCAATTCCGGGAAGTGGGACCTACGGGAGGTACCATAAATAATGAACCGATTTTGACAAATTTCAATAGCCATGGTCCCATTATCAAAAAAACGATCTGTGCCAAATTTCATCAAATTATCTTTAGAATTGCGACCTGTAGTTTGATTACAAGGTTTACATGGGGGTCCAGCCAGTCAGCCAGACGGACGGACATCGCTAAATCGACTCAGAAAGTGATTCTAAGCCTATTGGTATACTAAAAGGTTGGTCTAAGACAAATATTTCTATGTGTTACAAACATCAGCACAAACTTATAATACCCTTTCCACCTATGGTGGTGAAGGGTATAATTATAGTTTTTCTAACAAAAATTTGGGTATATTAGGTTCAATAACATGACATAAGTATAGTTCTTTCAATATGTACGAATGTTTTTGAGTTATGGGTCTTCAATTGAAAACAACGGGAAAAGACATTTCAATAAAATTTTTAAGTGGTTAGATTCTTTATTCAAAAATTGTTTTCTCCCAAAAATTTTTTTTCTAACTTTCTGTTGTCCATATGTTATTTTTTAAGGCAATCGAACATATTAAAATCTCTCTAAAACAGACATCGACACAGTTTCCCTATCTCACTTTTAAATTGAGTTAAATTTTTATTTTTGAGAAATATTTAGTTATTTCTTTCAAAGAATTCGTTAATAAAAACAACCAACATTTTTAGTTATGTTTTTAGTTAACAACTTAAGCTTCAAACGCAAGGTTTGATAGCGCATTTAAAAAAATCGAGTTTCTAAAAATTTTTTAAGTGTTTCAAAATATTAAAAAAATAAAAAAATAAAAAAACAAAATGTTATTTTTAATAATTTTACTATCTATTATCTTGCCTCTATTGTATATTGAGTTGAAAATACGCAAAACAAATTATCTAGTCAGACATACTCGGGGTCCTAAATTAATGCCCCTAGTGGGTAATGCTCATCAAGTGGGAAATACTCCAAGTGGTAAATTTTTAAATTTTATATTTTAAATATTTTTTTAAAATTCATAAGCAATTGATTAAAAAAATGTTGCTACAAAAGAATTTAAGTGTTTCTTCTACTAATATTTGCGATAAACCGCAATCATACGTCAAACCTCCAAAAATCCATGCATCATGCAAATGTTAAGTACCCAAAAATTATTTTGGTTTGAACTGGTTTTTGAATAATTTTTCTTATCATTCACTAAAAAATTTATTGCTGCTTGAAATTATAGAGATTGCGAATTTTTTACAATCATAACTCCCCCCTCCCCCATTCTTTCTTTATCGACATAACCAAAAATGCTACTGGATTCAATCTGAACATTTTTGAATCAAACAAAAATTTGAGTGTCCAACATGAATTTGCGCTTTTGTATCAATTATTGATAAGAGGCTTAAAGAAAAAATTGCCTTAATATGCAACAGCTCTTATATAATATTTAAAATTCTATAAATAACTTTTAAAGAAAAAATCTGATTAAATAGTAAAAAAGTGTTAAGAAGAACCACTTACTATATTTACTTTACCCTACACTATATTAAAATATTTATTTAAAAAAATTTTGTAATAAAATTTTTCTTCAGAAAAAATTTCGTGTCAAAAAAAAAAAAATTTTATATCAAAATTTATGTAAAGAAAAAATTTTTATATCAAAAATTTTCTATAGAAAATATTTTCATATTAAACTTTTTTTTTTATATACACTAAAATTTGTATATCAAAGTTTTTTGATAGAAAAAATTTTCATATCAAAAATTTTAAATATTTTTCCATAGAAAAAATGTTCACATGAAATTTCTTTCTATAGAAACAATTTTCATATGAAAATTTTTCTATAGAAAAAATGTTCACATAAAATTTCTTTCTATAGAAAAAAATTTCATATGAAAACTTTTCTATAGAAAAAAATTTCATATGAAAATTTTTCTATAGAAAAAAATTTCATATGAAAATTTTTCTATAGAAAAAAATTTCATATGAAAATTTTTCTATAGAAAAAAATTTCATATGAAAATTTTTCTATAGAAAAAAATTTCATATGAAAACTTTTCTATAGAAAAAAATTTCATATGACAATTTTTCTATAGAAAAAAATTTCATATGAAAATTTTTCTATAGAAAAAAATTTCATATGAAAATTTTTCTATAGAAAAAAATTTCATATGAAAATTTTTCTATAGAAAAAAATTTCATATGAAAATTTTTCTATAGAAAAAAATTTCATATGAAAATTTTTCTATAGAAAAAAAATTTCATATGAAAATTTTTCTATAGAAAAAAATTTTATATGAAAATTTTTCTATAGAAAAAAATTTCATATGAAAATTTTTCTATAGAAAAAAATTTCATATGAAAATTTTTCTATAGAAAAAAAAGTTTCATATGAAAATTTTTCTATAGAAAAAAATTTCATATGAAAATTTTTCTATAGAAAAAAATTTCATATGAAAATTTTTCTATACAAAAAAATTTCATATGAAAATTTTTCTATAGAAAAAAATTTCATATGAAAATTTTTCTATACAAAAAAATTTCATATGAAAATTTTTCTATAGAAAAAAATTTCATATGAAAATTTTTCTATAGAAAAAAATTTCATATGAACATTTTTCTATAGAAAAAAATTTCATATGAAGAAAAAAAATTTTATGAAAATTTTTCTATAGAAAAAAATTTCATATGAAAGTTTTTCTATAGAAAAAATTTTCATATGAAGGTTTTTCTATAGAAAAAATTTTCATATGAAAGTTTTTCTATAGAAAAAATTTTCATATGAAAGTTTTTCTATAGAAAAAATGTTCATATGAAAGTTTTTCTATAGAAAAAAATTTCATATGAAAGTTTTTCTATAGAAAAAATTTTCATATGAAAGTTTTTCTGTAGTAAAAATGTTCATATGAAAGTTTTTCTGTAGTAAAAATTTTCATATGAAAATTTTTCTATGGAAAAAAAATTTGATGTGAAAATTTTTCTATAGAAAAAAATTTCATATGAAAATTTTTTTATAGAAAAAAATTTCATATAAAAATTTTTCTATAGAAACAAATTTCATATAAAAATTTTTCTATAGAAAAAAATTTCATATGAAAATTTTTCTATAGAAAAAAATTTCATATGAAAATTTTTCTATAGAAAAAAATTTCATATAAAAATTTTTCTATAGGATAAAATTTCATATGAAAATTTTTCTATAGAAAAAAATTTCATATGAAAATTTTTCTATAGAAAAAAATTTCATATGAAAATTTTTCTATAGAAAAAAATTTCATATGAAAATTTTTCTATAGAAAAAAATTTCATATAAAAATTTTTCTATAGGATAAAATTTCATATGAAAATTTTTCTATAGAAAAAAATTTCATATGAAAATTTTTCTATAGAAAAAAATTTCATATAAAAATTTTTCTATAGAAAAAAATTTCATATGAAAATTTTTCTATAGAAAAAAATTTCATATGAAAATTTTTCTATAGAAAAAAATTTCATATGAAAATTTTTCTATAGAAAAAAATTTCATATGAAAATTTTTCTATAGAAAAAAATTTCATATGAAAATTTTTCTATAGAAAAAAATTTCATATTAAAATTTTTGTATACAAAAAAATTTCATATGAAAATTTTTCTATAGAAAAAAATTTCAAATGAAAATTTTTCTAAAGAAAAAAATTTCATATGAAAATTTTTCTATAGAAAAAAATTTCATATGTAAATTTTTCTATAGAAAAAAAATTTCATATGAAAATTTTTCTATAGAAAAAAATTTCATATGAAAATTTTTCTATAGAAAAAAATTTCATATGAAAATTTTTCTATAGAAAAAAAATTTCATATGAAAATTTTTTTATAGAAAAAAATTTCATATGAAAATTTTTCTATAGAAAAAAATTTCATATGAAAATTTTTTTATAGAAAAAAATTTCATATGAAAATTTTTCTATAGAAAAAAATTTCATATTAAAATTTTTCTATTGAAAAAAATTTCATATTAAAATTTTTCTATTGAAAATAATTTCATATGAAAATTTTTCTATAGAAAACAATTTCATATGAAAATTTTTCTATACAAAAAAATTTCATATGAAAATTTTTCTATTGAAAATAATTTCATATGCAATTTTTTTTATAGAAAAAAATTTCATATGAAAATTTTTCTATAGAAACAATTTTCAAATGAAATTTCTTTCCATAGAAAAACATTTCATATGAAAATTTTTCTATAGAAAAAAATTTTTATATTGAAATATTTCTAAAAAAAATGTTCATATTAAAATTTTTGTATGAAAAAAATTTTCATATTCAAATTTTTCTATAGAAAAAATTTTGATATCAAAATTTTGGTATATAAAATTTCATATCAAAATTTTTAAATAGAAAAAATGTTCATATAAAAATTTGTATATGAAAAAATTTTGTCTAGAAAAAATTTTCATATCAAAATTTTTCTCTAGAAAAATTTTCATATCAAAATTTTTTTGTAAAAAAATTTTTTAATGGAAAAAATTTCCATATCAAAACTTTTTAGTAGAAAATATTTTCATATCAAAATTTTTCTTTAGAAAAACTTTTCATATCAAAATTATAAATACATTTTTTTCAATATTTGTGCTATCTTAAATTTGTATAGATTTGCTTCACATGCTCTAAGAATAGACCCCAATAGGGCGACAATTATTTGTTCTTATCATTAATGAAATGATTATTAATTTAAATTAACACTAAAATAACGAGAGCAAAGGTTTAAAGTTCTACACCTTATCATCTAGACAATCATATATGAATTATTTTTGCGTGTTTTGTTAGACACTGTAAGTCAGCATGAAATGCAAGTTTTTTGTTTTGTTTATATATTTTTATGGCAATCACTTAAAAACAATTTAGAAATAAAAAAATCAAAATAAAAATACTTGATTTTGGTAGTAGACATAAATAGTAACTTCTTGAGATAACATTTTTTGAAAACACCTAAGACTCGAAGAACGGCTTTTAAGGGGTTTGAAGAGTATTTTTATTTTCTACTAACAAAAAATAATTATATGTATGTCAATAATGTTATTCAACAATTTAATTACCATAATAAACTAATTGTATATAAGACACATTTAGAATCCGTTTATACTCGTATAAATTTGAAATGTTTAGAATAATGAAAATTTAACTACAAAGTTTGTTCCAAAGTTCATTTTTATAGATGACTTGTTTTGTTAATGAGTATTGGATTAAAAATTTATTTATTTTGAAAAATAGACTTAAACTTGTATAACAAATCATATTAAACTTAATTATAATTTATCGGACAATACTATATAGATAATGTTTTAATATAAACCCACTATTCACATGCAATCGAATTTTATTAAAATGCACTGTAGACATGTCGTTTGAGACTTTTAACTTGAAATAGATAGTTCTTATCTGAAATTATAAAGATCTTATCTTTACAATTTTAGGAAATGATAGTGTCTTTATTGTGTTATCGAATACATTAAACAAACTTAATTACCACTCAATTGTATAATAAAGGGTCTTTCAATAATGCACTTAGGCTATTTAAAACCGTTGATTCCTGTTTTTCGAACCGGCTTAGCCAGGGGTGATAGGTGCCACGCCCATTATCATAATCAAAACCCCATTTTAAACAATTTTAGAGGTTTTTCTAATAAAACATTATTATAAAAGTCAAAATTGTTTGTATGGAAGACATTTTTGAAACAAGGGTTGCCACGTCCAATCAACTAAATTTGGCGGTTTAATTTATTATTAAAAATTTTTCTATATTTTTTTTTATACAAAAATTTTCAATAGAAAAACTTTTGATAAGCAAATTTTTTCTAGAAAATTTTTTGATAAAAAAAATAAAGAGAAATTTTTAATAAAAAAATTTTCAAAAGAAACATTTTTGATAAGAGATTTTCTATAGAAAAATTTTCTAAAGAAAAATTTTTAATAAAAAATTTTCTATAGAAAAATTTTTGATGAAAAAATGTTCTATAGAAAAATTTTTAATGAAAATATTTCCTAAAGAAAAATTTTTAATAAAAAAATTTTCTATAGAAAAATGTTTAATAAAAAAATTTTCTATAGAAAAATTGTTGATACAAAAATTTTCTATAGAAAAATTTTTGATAAAAAAATTTTCTATAGAAAAATTGTTGATACAAAAATTTTCTATAGGAAAATTTTTGATAAAAAAATTTTCTATAGAAAAATTGTTGATACAAAAATTTTCTATAGAAAAATTTTTAATGAAAAAATTTCCTATAAAAAAATTTTTGATAAAAAATTTACTATAGAAAAATTTTTGATAAAAAAATTTTCTATAGAAAAATTTTTAATAAAAAATTTTCTATAGAAAAATTTTTAATGAAAAAATTTCCTATAGAAAAATTTTTAATAAAAAAATTTTCTATAGAAAAATTTTTAATAAAAAAATTTTCTATAGAAAAATTGTTGATACAAAAATTTTCTATAGAAACATTTTTGATAAAAAAATTTTCTATAGAAACATTTTTGATAAAAAAATTTTCTATAGAAAAATTGTTGATACAAAAATTTTCTATAGAAAAATTTTTGACAAAAAAATTTTCTATAGAAAAATTTTTGATAAAAAAATTTCCTATAGAAAAACTTTTGATAAACAAATTTTTTATAGAAAAATTTTTGATAAAAAAAAAATTTTAATAAAAAAATTTTTAATAAAAAAACATTTTCTATAGAAAAATTTTTAATAAAAAATTTTCTACAGAAAAATTTTTGATGAAAAAATTTTCTATACAAAAAAATTTTTGATAAAAAAATTTTCTACAGAAAAATTTTTGATGAAAAAATTTTCTACAGAAAAATTTTTGATAAAAAATTTTTCTATAGAAAAATTGTTGATAAAAAAATTTTCTATAGAAAAATTGTTGATAAAAAAATTTTCTACAGAAAAATTTCTGATAAATTTTTTTTTTTATAAAAAAATTTCCTATAGAAAAACATTTGATAAACAAATTTTTTTTAGAAAAATTTTTGATAAAAAAATTTTCTATAGAAAAATTTGTAATAAAAACATTTTCTATAGAAAAATTTTTAATAAAAAAATTTCTAAAGAAAAATTTTTGATAAAAAAAATTTCTATAAAAAAATTTTTGACAAAAAATTTTCTATAGAAAAATTTTTGATAAAAAAATTTTCTATAGAAAAATTTTTAATAAAAACATTTTCTATAGAAAAATTTTTAATAAAAAATTTTCTAAAGAAAAATTTTTGATAAAAAAATTTTCTACAGAAAAATTTTTGATGAAAAAATTTTCTACAGAAAAATTTTTGATAAAAAATTTTTTTATAGAAAAATTGTTGATAAAAAAATTTTCTATAGAAAAATTGTTGATAAAAATATTTTCTACACAAAAATTTCTGATAAAATTTTTTTTTATAAAAAAATTTTCTATAGAAAAAAAAAACTTTTGATAAAGAAAAACTTTTGATAAACAAATTTTTTATAGAAAAATTTTTGATAAAAAAAAATTTTTAATAAAAAAATTTTCTAAACAAAAATTTTTAATAAAAAATTTTCTAAAGTAAAACTTTTAATAAAAAATTTTCTATAGAAAAATGTTTGATAAAAAAATTTTCTAAAGAAAAATTTTTAATAAAAAATTTTCTTAGGAAAATTTTTAATAAACAATTTTCTTAGGAAAATTTTTATAAAAAAATTTTCTACAGAAAAATTTTTGATGAAAAAATTTTCTACCGAAAAATTTTTGATGAAAATATTTTCTGCAGAAAAATTTTTGATAAAAAAATTGTCTACAGAAAAATTTTTGATAAATAAAATTTTCTACAGAAAAATTTTTGATAAAAAAATTTTTTCCAGAAAAATTTTTGATAAAAAAATTTTTTCCACAAAAATTTTTGATAAAAATATAAAAAAAAATGAAGTAGAGAACTTTTTCTTTTTAAGACGTTAGACATTGAAAAAATACCTATTTTAGGTAAAAGTATAAAAATACGGCAACTCTGTCCTACTTTTTTGTTCTGTTCTCTTTGACCCGTGGTTATAACACACTTCTATATATACAATTCTACTGTCATAGCTATTAAAATTTTAAATTAATCTGCATTAAAAGATTATATAGGAGCTTTAATCATATGTATCCAAGAAATAAGTAAAGATTTTATTCAAATTTAAGTGCTACCTTGACTTCAAATGAAGGAAAGCCCTAATTTGTTTAGTGTTTAGCCGTCTCCGTTAGTTTTTTTATACAAGGCTATGGTCAAATCTGAACCGATTTCTCTTTTAGTCTATAGGAAATTTTATGTCTTTTACATCGACAGCGTGTTAATGCTGTAGTGCTTAACGCCGATTAAGACGGTTTGAAAAACCTTTAGTTACTAAAGAAAATTTTGACGGCGTGTTAATGTTGTTGTGTTGTACTTTATCGAGGGTATGTGGTGACTCGTCTATGAGAACTGCTTGATGTGGTGTCTCGTTTAATTATTAGCTAAAACAAATATTGGTATACCCACCATCATAAAGGAGGTTATATTGAGATTGTCATTCCGTTTGTAATTTCATAAATATTGACTCAAAAATCAAATGGGGTTTTGAGCCAATATTAAGGACAAACAGATGGACAGACTTACGGACAGACGATTGTGACTTACAGTTTTCCCCACGGATTGCATTTTTTTATGGGACCCTGTATTGCAAATCGTTCCGAATTCCGATACTCTGAGGCAAAGTTGTATCTCTTGTCATAAACAAACAAAAATTGTAAACATTTAAAATCAAAAGAACTTTATCTTCAAGATCAAAATCGCAGAAAAACTTACAAAAAAAAAAAATAATGTTTTCTTACGAAGTTTCAGATACAGGTTTCTTTTGAAGATTAGGGTTAATGTCGTGATTTATTTGATTTATTATGTCAGGCTAACTACTCAATTCTTGGTAGTCTTGATATTTAAAGACAATACATAAGCATGTATTGTCGCATGGGCAGGTAATACACTCACTTCAGCTCTTGAAATATTTTGTGAGAATTGAAAGCAAATAAATTTCAGTTTAATCTATTTGGTTTTTCTTAAATTAAAAAAAAAACCTACTTGAGTATACTAAACTTTGCTAGCACACCCTCGTGGAACTTATAATTCAAAACATGTTTGGGATTTGTAACACAGATTTGTTTATAACAAATTGAAACTTCTAAATAAATTTTTAAAAAAATATACATGTATAATACAATAACTTACCCATTTAAATAGAGCTAATGGATACTTATAATATATGTATCTGTTTACTCATACAAATACTTATATATTGCAAATAAAAGTCTTGATCTTTGTTGAACATTTGTATCATTAACAAGTTTGCAATTATATAATTTTTTTAAGTCATTAAAATATTTGGTAGAAAAAATAAAATAATTATTTAAACAAAATTGGGAATATACGCCGTAAAAAACAAGTAAGAAAGTTCTATAGTCGGTCAAGCCCGACCATACGATACCCTTCACCACTAGGGTCAAAAGTGTTATTTTTTCTGTATAAAGACAAATATTAGCTAAATTTTGCCGTCATACAAACATTTTCTCAAAACTTTTACATTTAAGCTGGTTCCGACATTTGGACTTATATGAAAGCTAGGGTCAAATGTGAACCGATTATCTCGAAATTTGTCAAATTGATTACAGTTGTTACAAAAATTATGTATGTAAAAAATAAACTCAAAATTCTCATTATCTTCAGATTTACGAGCTTTTTAGTGATTTTTGTCTCATTTAGTGCGTTTTTATACCCACCATCAAAAAGAATGGGGGGTATATTGAGATTGTCATTCCGTTTGTAATTTCCTTAATATTGGTTCAAAAATCAAAAACGATATATATTCTGAATCCTTATGAAATTCTAAGACGATTGAGCTATGTCCGTCTGTCTGTCTGTCTGTCTGTTGAAATCACGATAACGTCTAAACGAAAAGAGCTAGCTAACTGAAACTTAGCAAAAACATTCTTTATCTATGAGAAATTGGGCAAAATCGGTTAGCATTTGGCCATAGCTCCCGTATAACCTCGTCTAGGCTAATCGCTTATTTGCTAATAAATGACAAATTATGACAGTTATGATGACAAAATTTGGTATCTAGAAGTTTTAGATAAGCACTAGGCAGCATATAAATCGGTTCACATTTAGCCATAGCTCCCATACAAAAAACTTACGAAAACAGCCTAAATTTCACCTAAAATACACTTAAATGCCAATAAATCTAAAAGTATAACAGATATGACCACTAAATTTGGCACAAGAAAGTCTTATGCCAATGCCAGCCAGTGTCGCAATCGGTCACCATTTGACCATAGCTCCCATATAAAAAACTTACGAAAACACAAAAATTCAAAAAGAAAAGGGGATTTATGTCCGTCTGTCCGTCAGATAAAATCGTGATAGCTCCTTAACTACAAGAGCTAGTAAAATTAAATTAAGCACAAGGAAGTCTTATGTCAATGTCAGCCAGTGTGCAAAATTTTGTCACAATCGGTCACCATTTTACCATAGCTCCCATATGAAAAACTTATAAGGTTGTTTATGTCCGTCTGTCCGTCAGATAAAAGCTCGATAGCGCCTTAACGAAAAGAGCTAGAGAGACAAAATTTTACAAAAGTATTTTGGATATCTTGAAAAAGATGTGTGTTGAAAATGGACAAAATCGGTTCAAATTTAGTTAGAGCTCCCATATAACCCCGCCCCGGGAAACATATTAATGCTGATAAATTGAATACAATTGTAATAGCTATGACGATTAAATTTAAAATAGGGAAGTTTTATGCAATTTTTGATCAGTTTATCAAATTTTATAGGAATCAGTCCATATTTGACTTTAGCTTTCATATAAAAAACACTCACGGAAACCAAAAATTTTAGCAAAGGCCAGTTAAAAGCTTTTAAATTAGAAACTATGATAGCTATGGCCACTAAATTTTGCAAGAGAATAAGCTCTATATATATACCAGCCAGTGTGTAAAATTTTGTTACAATCGGTCAACATTTGGCTATAATTCTTATATATATAGCATCCCCTTTTTATATCTACAATCAAAAAGATTTGGAGGTACATTCATTATATTAAGATTGCACCTATGAAATTAGATAGGCATCAATCAATGTTCAGCCCAGACTTTATATATGATGAATGCATTAGCAACTCCTAACGAAATATATGGACCTGCCGTATTACTATTAACGTGTTTAGCCTAACTACATATTTACGAAAAGTATTTAACAACTTATTAATGTAAAACTATACCCGGTTATGAGACCGAATTTTGATCAAAGTAAATACTGGGGAAACCACTAAAATATTTTTAAATGTTGAACTATAAAGCTACGGCAGCCGAATTTAGTCCAAAGGTTTTACCAACAATACCAATTAGCTTAGCGATTTTTTCAGTATTGGTCCAGATTTTGAATTAGCTGCACCCTTGTAGATATATGAGATATATTTCTAAATTTAACACATAAGATTCGGCACAGCCGAATATAACACTCTTATTTGTTAAAGAAAAGTTTGTATGTGGACCGATTTTAACGAAATTTGGTACAGTGGTTTAAGTTGACATAAGCAGTAATTGATTTAAATTTCATGAAAAAATATCGATATTTGTGGCCAATATATCAATTCCGGGAAGTGGGACCTATGGGAGGTATCATAAATAATGGACTGATTTTGACGAATTTCAACAGCTATAGTCCCATTATGAAAAAAATGATTTGTGCCAAATTTCATCAAATTATCTTTAGAATTGCGACCTGTAGTTTGATTACAAGATTTACATGGGGGTCCAGGAAGCCAGTCAGACGGACGGACGGACGGACATCGCTAAATCGACTCAGAAAGTTATTCTAAGCCTATTGGTATACTAAAAGGTGGGTCTAAGACAAATATTTCCATGCGTTACATACATCAGCACAAACTTATAATACCCTTTCCACCTATGGTGGTGAAGGGTATAACAATATACATATTTAAATGACAATTAAAACTACATTTAAGAAAACAAACATGTAGAAAGACATAAGGACCGACGGGTAGGGTGACAGATAGAGTGAAGATTGAACGAATAGAAAAACTGATATAAAGACCATAAGACAGATTTATAAAAAGACGATAATGTTATATTAAAAAAAATAAATAAATACATATCTAGGGAAAAAATTAAAAGACAAAGGGCAACGACTGACTAAAATTCAGACTGAAATTCAGATCTAGACGGACCTACAGTAATTTAGTATTTAGAGTTGATAATTACAGTTTTAAGAACTTCTACTCCAAAATTTGATTTAGTATGACTCACTAACCCAATTTGTGCATTCTCTTATCACGACTTAAGTGATTTCAACAAAATTGTTTAAATTTCTAAGTTTCATTAAAATATATGAACTCTGGAAGATAATGTTTACGATTCTAAAATTTTGAATAGAATACCCCTAAATTTCCAATTTCTTTTGTATGAATTGCATGCACATGATCTAATCAATTTCTAGTTTAGTTTCTATTGAAAACAAATGTTTTGTTTACTTTTTAACTCCATGACTTGACAAAATTTGGACAAAAATAAAATTTGCATACTCATATTAAATAAATAAACAAATCAAAGCCTTTTAAAAACATAACCAAGATCATTTAAATAATTTATAAGAAATTATATAGTTTTTGATTGATGGCACGAATGTATATGTAAACATGACACAGTGGCGGAAAATGAAGAAAAAAGCGGAAAATAAATTTGGCTGTTAATGAAAAAGTCATACGATTTTGATGAGTCACTTTCATGTTAAGTTTTTCTATAGAAAAAATCAGTTTTTTCTATAGAAAAAATCAGTTTTTTCTATAGAAAAAATCAGTTTTTTCTATAGAAAAAATCAGTTTTTTCTATAGAAAAAATCAGTTTTTTCTATAGAAAAAATCAGTTTTTTCTATAGAAAAAATCAGTTTTTTCTATAGAAAAAATCAGTTTTTTCTATAGAAAAAATCAGTTTTTTCTATAGAAAAAATCAGTTTTTTCTATAGAAAAAATCAGTTTTTTCTATAGAAAAAATCAGTTTTTTCTATAGAAAAAATCAGTTTTTTCTATAGAAAAAATCAGTTTTTTCTATAGAAAAAATCAGTTTTTTCTATAGAAAAAATCAGTTTTTTCTATAGAAAAAATCAGTTTTTTCTATAGAAAAAATCAGTTTTTTCTATAGAAAAAATCAGTTTTTTCCATAGAAAAAATCAGTTTTTTCTATAGAAAAAAACAGTTTTTTCTATAGAAAAAATCAGTTTTTTCTATAGAAAAAATCAGTTTTTTCTATAGAAAAAATCAGTTTTTTCTATAGAAAAAATCAGTTTTTTCTATAGAAAAAATCAGTTTTTTCTATAGAAAAAATCAGTTTTTTCTATAGAAAAAATCAGTTTTTTCTTTAGAAAAAATCAGTTTTTTCTTTAGAAAAAATCAGTTTTTTCTTTAGAAAAAATCAGTTTTTTCTTTAGAAAAAATCAGTTTTTTCTTTAGAAAAAATCAGTTTTTTCTACAGAAAAAATCAGTTTTTTCTACAGAAAAAATCAGTCTTTTCTATAGAAAAAATCAGTTTTTTCTATACAAAAAATCAGTTTTTTCTATAGAAACAATCAGTTTTTTCTATAGAAAAAATCAGTTTTTTCTATAGAAAAAATCAGTTTTTTCTATAGAAAAAATCAGTTTTTTCTATAGAAAAAATCAGTTTTTTCTATAGAAAAAATCAGTTTTTTCTATAAAAAAATCAGTTTTTTCTATAGAAAAAATCAGTTTTTTCTATAGAAAAAATCAGTTTTTTCTATAGAAAAAATCAGTTTTTTCTATAGAAAAAATCAGTTTTTTCTATAGAAAAAATCAGTTTTTTCTATAGAAAAAATCAGTTTTTTCTATAGAAAAAATCAGTTTTTTCTATAGAAAAAATCAGTTTTTTCTATAGAAAAAATCAGTTTTTTCTATAGAAAAAATCAGTTTTTTCTTTAGAAAAAATCAGTTTTTTCTATAGAAAAAATCAGTTTTTTCTATAGAAAAAATCAGTTTTTTCTATAGAAAAAATCAGTTTTTTCTATAGAAAAAATCAGTTTTTTCCATAGAAAAAATCAGTTTTTTCTATAGAAAAAATCAGTTTTTTCTATAATAAAAATCAGTTTTTTCTGTAGAAAAAATCAGTTTTTTCTATAGAAAAAATCAGTTTTTTCTATAGAAAAAATCAGTTTTTTCTATAGAAAAAATCAGTTTTTTCTATAGAAAAAATCAGTTTTTCTATAGAAAAAATCAGTTTTTCTATAGAAAAAATCAGTTTTTCTATAGAAAAAATCAGTTTTTCTATAGAAAAAATCAGTTTCTAAAGAAAAAATCTGTTTTTCTATAGAAAAAATGTGTTTTTCTATATCTCATATCTTTTTGCTCATATCTCATATGTTTTTTAATTTCCAGTTATTTTAAGCAACTTCTTCGAATGGTGGTACGATTTCAATCAGGACAACATAAAGTTATGGATTGGTAACTATTTAAATATAGTTGTCTCAAATGTTAAGGATGTTGAGGTAAGAATAATTCTTAGTTATTCAAATCCCGAGCCTTTCACTACTAATTCAAAATATTTTAGTTCATTTTATCCAGCAACACTTTAATTCAAAAATCCGATATCTATGATATGTTACATCCCTGGTTGGGTCAAGGTCTCTTAACGAGCACAGGCTCTAAATGGCACAAGCATCGCAAAATGATAACACCCTCATTCCATTTTAAAATCCTACAAGATTTCCATGAAGTTATGAATGATAATTGCAATAAGTTTGTGGAGAAACTAAAGAAGGAGGCTCAGGGCGAGACTATTATTGATTTTCAGGATCTGGCCCATTATTTGACTCTGGATGTTATTTGTGGTATGATCAGCGATCATATTAAAATATATTAAAAGGCTAATATTTTTCTTTTTAATTCTAGATACTGCCATGGGTGTCCACATTAATGCCATGGACAATCATGATGCTGAGGTGGTGAATGCTTTCAAGGAGTATGTTTAAATCTATAATCATTAATTTTTATTATGATATAAATATATTAAATTTTTTGTCTTTTTTCAGAATGTGCTACTATATCAACATGAGAGCTTACCATCCCCTGAAGCGTAAAGAGTCTGTTTATAGCTTTTTCCCGGAGTATAAAAATTACAGCAAAGCTTTGAAAACTTTGCAAGACTTTACATATGATGTAAGTGTTATACAAAATATTCTTTATAAGAAATAACGGTTATACAAAAAATTTTTCTATAGAAAATTTTTTGTAAAAAAAAATTTTTCTATAGAAAATTTTTTGTAGCAAAAAATTTTTCTCTAGAAAATTTTTTGCAGAAAAAAATTTTCTACAGGAAATTTTTTGTAGAAAAAAAATTTTCTATAGAAAATTTTTTGTAGAAAAAAATTATTTGTAGAAAAAAAATTTTTGTAGAAAAAAATTTTTCTATAGAAAATTTTTTGTAGAAAAAAATTTTTCTATAGAAAATTTTTTGTATAAAAAAATTTTTCTATAGAAAATTTTTTGTAGAAAAAAATTTTTCTGTAGAAAATTTTTTGTACAAAAAAATTGTTCTATAGAAAATTTTTTGTAGAAAAAAATTTTTCTATAGAAAATTTTTTGTAGAAAAAAATTTTTCTATAGAAAATTTTTTGTAGAAATAAATTTTTCTATAGAAAATTTTTTATAGAAAAAAATTTTTCTATAGAAAATTTTTTGTAGAAAAAAATTTTTCTATAGAAAATTTTTTGTAGAAAAAAATTTTTCTATAGAAAATTTTTTGTAGGAAAAAATTTTTCTATAGAAATTTTTTTTTTTGTAGAAAAAAATTTTTCTATTGAAAATCTTTTGTAGGAAAACATTTTTCTATAGAAAATTTTTTGTAGAAAACAATTTTTCTATAGAAAATTTTTTGTAGGAAAAAATTTTTCTATAGAAAATTTTTGCAGATTTTTTTTTTTTTTATAGAAAAAAATTTTTCTATAGAAAATCTTTTGTAGGAAAAAATTTTTCTATAGAAAATTTTTTGTAGAAAAAAATTTTTCTATAGAAAATTTTTTGTAGAAAAAAATTTTTCTATAGAAAATTTTTTGTAGAAAAAAATTTTTCTATAGAAAATTTTTTGTAGAAAAAAAATTTTCTATAGAAAATTTTTTGTAGAAAGAAATTTTTCTGTACAAAATTTTTTGTAGAAAAAAATTTTTCTATACAAAATTTTTTGTAGAAAAAAATTTTTCTATAGAAAATTTTTTGTAGAAAAAATTTTTCTATAGAAAATTTTTTGTAGAAAAAAATTTTTCTATAGAAAATTTTTTGTAGAAAAAACTTTTTTTATAGAAAATTTTTTGTAGAAAAAAATTTTTCTATAGAAAATTTTTTGTAGAAAAAAATTTTTCTATAGAAAATTTTTTTTAGAAAAAAATTTTTCTATAGAAAATTTTTTGTAGAAAAAAATTTTTCTATAGAAAATTTTTTGTAGAAAAAACTTTTTCTATAGAAAATTTTTGTAGAAATTTTTTATTTTTTGTAGAAAAAAATGTTTCTATAGAAAATCTTTTGTAGGAAAAAATTTTTCTATAGAAAATTTTTTGTAGAAAAAAATTTTTCTATAGAAATTTTTTTTTTATACAAGAAAAATTTTGTTCTATACAAAAATTTTCTATAGAAAAATTTTGTTTTATACAAAAATTTTCTATAGAAAAGTTTTTTTTATACAAAAATTTTCTATAGAAGAATTTTGTTTTATACAAAAATTCTGTATAGAAAAATTTTATTTTACACAAAAATTTTCTATAGAAAAGTTTTGTTTTATACAAAAATTTTCTATAGAAAAATTAAGTTTTATACAAAAATTTTCTATACAAACATTTTTTATACAAAAATTTAGTTTAATACAAAAATTTTCTAAAAAAAATTTAGTTTTATACAAAAATTTTTTATAGAAAAATTTTATTTAATACTAAAATTTTCTTTAGAAAAATTTTGTTTTATATAAAAATTTTCTATAGAAAGATTTTATTTTATACGAAAACATCATAAAATTTCGTCAAATAGAAAATTTTTAGTATAACCGAATTTTTCAGTAGAAATTTCAATTTACCCAGAAATAAAAATATTTCCCAATTTTTTTTAGGTTATCGAAAAACGCATTAAAACTCGCAAAGAAGAAGAGTCTAATAAGACTGAAACTCCTGTTGATGAGTTTACCAAGAAAAGAATGGCTTTCTTGGATACCCTACTTTCGTCTACCATTGATGGCCGTCCCTTGAATTCACAAGAAATCTATGAAGAAGTATCAACTTTTATGTTTGAAGGTCATGATACCACGACCTCTGGTGTTACTTTCGCCGTTTATTTGCTGTCGCGTCACTTGGGTGTCCAAAAAATGGTCTATGAGGAACAACAAAGAATAATGGGTGGTAATTTAAAGAGAGATGCTACATTCCAAGAATTGTCGGAAATGAAATATTTAGACTTGGTTTTGAAAGAAGCCCAACGTCTATATCCCAGTGTACCCATGATTGGTCGATTTACCGAAAAGGATTATGAAATAAGTAAGATTTTTTGTGATAACTTCTTAAATTAGATACTTACTTTTATATATTCTTTCTAGATGGCAAATTTATACCCAAAGATACCTCTTTAAATGTCTTCATCATGGCCTTAGGCTATAATGATAAATCCTTTCCCGATCCCTATCGCTTTAAGCCCGAACGTTTTGATTTGTCAAATATGACCGAAAAACGTAATCCCTTTGAGTATGTTCCCTTCAGTGCCGGTCCACGTAACTGTATTGGCCAAAAGTTTGCCCAATTGGAAATTAAGACAGTGGTTTCGAAAATTGTACGTAATTTTGAAATATTACCCGCCCTTGACGAATTGGAATCTAAAGATGGTCTGGTCTCAACATTCTTTGGTCCCCATAAGAAAAATAAGACCCAGCATAAATATGAACCCAATCTTTCGGCTGTCTTGACTTTGAAATCCGATAATGGTGTTCACTTGAGATTGAAGGAAAGAAGGGATTAGTTTGGGTGCTATTTAAATTTTTAAGTGAATTTAGTGATATTATATTTTTATTGTCCAATCTTAAGTTTTATTATATTGATATTTTATATTTTTGTAAATACTATAAGAAAATTTTAATATTGAAATAAAATAGTAAAGTTTATTTAATATCGACCCCTTAGATTTAAATAATTGTAAGCGACATTCCGTTAAATATCTCTAAAACTATAAGAGATAGCGTAGTACAGTGATCATATTTTTCATTCTTTCTAAATAGTTTTCGAATGTGTAAAAATCTTTCTCATATGTTTATATCTACGAAAGTTATACGGACCAATAGGTTTTACATACAATGATGATCATCTTTGGCTCAGTCGGATTCAAAATACAGGTAATTCCCAAAAAAAAAAAACAAAAAGATCAAAGATAGGCAGCTCATACCACCAGGAGCCGAAGTCTTTTTTTAATTTTCGTAAATATCACGATAATAAATAAAACTCGTGAAAATGAGTACTAAAATCATTCAGTTGAGATTTGGTTGTTAACAAAGTCGGTTGCTGTCGCTCTGTTAAAGAAAAGACGAAAACAATATATACAAGAAACAAAATTAAATCCAATTTATAGCGACGAAAAATTTGGGTTGAGGGAACAAAAATATGGAAGAATAGTTTTAGTCGAAAATTGAAGTTTTGAGATATCATCAATTTTTTTAATTTTTCTTCTGCTTGATTTCTGCAAATAATTTATGAATAAACCAAAATTTTTTGTATAAAACAAAATTTTTCTATAGAAAATTTTTGTATAAAACAAAATTTACCTATTGAAAATTTTTGTATAAAACAAAGTTTTTCTATAGAAAATTTTTGTATAAAACAAAATTTTTCTATAGAAAATTTTTGTATAAAACAAAATTTTTCTATAGAAAATTTTTGTATAAAACAAAATTTTTCTATAGAAAATTTTTGTATAAAACAAAATTTTTCTATAGAAAATTTTTGTATAAAACAAAATTTTTCTTAAGAAAATTTTTGTATAAAACAAAATTTTTCTATAGAAAATTTTTGTATAAAACAAAATTTTTCTATAGAAAATTTCTGTATAAAACAAAATTTTTCTATAGAAAATTTTTGTATAAAACAAAATTTTTCTATAGAAAATTTTTGTATAAAACAAAATTTTTCTATAGAAAATTTTTGTATAAAACAAAATTTTTCTATAGAAAATTTTTGTATAAAACAAAATTTTTCTATAGAAAATTTTTGTATAAAATAAAATTTTTCTATAGAAAATTTTTGTATAAAACAAAATTTTTCTATAGAAAATTTTTGTATAAAACAAAATTTTTCTATAGAAAATTTTTGTATAAAACAAAATTTTTCTTTAGAAAATTTTTGTATAAAACAAAATTTTTCTATACAAAATTTTTGTATAAAACAAAATTTTTCTATAGAAAATTTTTCTATAGAAAATTTTTGTATAAAACAAAATTTTTCTCGAGAACATTTTTGTATAAAACAAAATTTTTCTATAGAAAATTTTTGTATAAAACAAAATTTTTCTACAGAAAATTTTTGTATAAAACAAAATTTTTTGTTTTTTGTTTTATACAAAAATTTTCTATAGAAAATTTTTGTATAAAACAAAATTTTTCTATAGAAAATTTTTGTATAAAACAAAATTTTTCTATAGAAAATTTTTGTATAAAACAAAATTTTTCTATAGAAAATTTTTGTATAAAACAAAATTTTTCTATAGAAAATTTTTGTATAAAACAAAATTTTTCTATAGAAAATTTTTGTATAAAACAAATTTTTTTTATAGAAAAAACAAAATCTCAATATAAAATTTATGTTTATTAAAAAATTCCATGGAAAATTTTTAACAAATTATAAAAATTTTTTTATAAATTTGTGATTAATATATTTTCTATAAAAAAAAATTTGATAAAAAAAATATTCTATTGAAAAATAAAAAAATTTTCTTTAGAAAAATTTAAGATAAAAAATTTTCTATAGGAAAATTTTTAATGCAAAAATTTCCTATAGAAAAATTTTTGATAAAAAAATTTTCTGTAGAAAAATTTTTGAAAAAAAAAATTTTTATAGAAAAATTTTTGATAAAAAAATTTTCTATAGAAAAATTGTTGATAAATTTTTTTTTTAATTTAAAATTTTATAGTTTGATTTTGAAAAATTTTAAAATGTTAAATCAAATATGAACAAAGGATCACAAAAATTCGTTCACTATGATTTTGAAAAAAATACCATTAAGTTTTTTTAATCTCAACCGATTGTAAAAGTAATTAATTTTTTTTAAATGCTTAAATTAATATTTTCTGTAGCATATTTGTAGGCGCTGATTTAATTATGATAAGCAAATTTTATTTAAAGTAAACATCAAGTGATGATCCAATGTTAAATATTGCACAGTGGGATGGAATGAATGATAATATAAAGTTTCTGTACATGGGTTTTTTCAAGTCCCCGACTTGCCGAGTTAGTTTTGTATGTTCTTTTTATTTATATTGTCGGTTTCAAACCCAAATATTTCTTATCCCTTACCTTTTCATTCAAACAAAATTTTTATTGACTTGATTATTTGTTTTTATTTTTATTAATACTATTTTTTTTATCGTATTTTTAGCATATTTTACCGATATTTTTATGACTAGATCTTTAAACATTAACTAAAACTGCACCGACTTCGGCCTCAATCAAAAAGTTGCTGGGATCCACAATTTGTCTGAAAAATTATCAAAAATATATATTCAATTATTAGACTTCAAATCGGGAAAGCTTCCACTTACCCATCATTATGTTTGGACTGCACTGAAGTGGTAATAATTTCGGCCTTAGAACCCAAATTGAAATACTGGTTGATATTAATGGTTTGATCATTTTTGCTCAAGTTCAAGACCACAACATACAAATCGCTGCCCGACTTTTGACGTGAATAGATAATAACATTATTGGCTATGGCCTTAATATTAAGTTCACCATCCAACATCGAGGGTTCTTTGCGCAATTTAACGAGTTTCTTAAAGATTTGTAAATGAGATTGGGGAGATCTTAGCTGGGCCAAGGCATTATTGACTTTAAAGTCATCGGCTACGGGCAACCAGGTGTGATCACCGGTAGTAAAACCAGCCAAATTGGAGGCATCCCATTGGTAGGGAGTTCTGGCGGGATCACGAGAGTAACCATAATAGGTCTGAGGATTGGCATTACAGGCTTGAGGATCAACGGATTCTTCCCAGGTGATATAGACATCATGCATGGCCAGTTCTTCGCCCTAAAAAGTAAAAAAAACCGTTTATTTTTTAAATATATCTAAAAATAAACCCAGACTTACATTATAAGTAACAGCAATACCGGGCAAAGTTTGCAACAAAATATTAAAAAGATCCGCACGATTTATACCCAAACGAGAGGCCAAACGCTTGTTATCATGATTACCCAAAACCCAATTAGCCTGAACATCCTTGGGCATGGCATTCAAAAACTTGGTAATATGACTCACAATAACCTCAGCCGATGTATCATTGAAGACATTGCTCAGGAAATCAAAGTTAAAGGGAACATGTGAACCATTTCGCTTGCCATCACCATAGAAACGTATGATATTCTCGAAACTGGTATAAGCCTCAGTCAACAGAATTCTGGTATCACCACCATGCTCCTTCTTAAACTCATCGGCCAAGGCACGCCATTGATAGGCCATATCGAAAGTTTCAGGCTGATCATTGGTATAGATATGCTGTAAGTGACAGTAATCATTAGGATCGGGACAGTTGGAAACAGTTTCTATAACAGGCTCATCGGGATACATGTTATCCTTATCCAACTCCTTTTCAAACAAAAATGGCACAGCATCAATACGAAAACCGGCAATACCCTTGCCCAACCAGAAACGCATTACGTTCTTCATTTCTTCCACAACCTTAGGGTTGCGATAATTCAAATCGGGCTGTTTAATGGCAAACTGATGCAAATAGTACTGTTGTCTATGTTCATTCCATTCCCAGGCGCTATAGCGAAAGGCACTTAACCAATTGCTGGGTGGCTCATGTTCGCCAGTGGTCTCATTAATGCGTCCATTATGCCAGACATAGAAATCCCGGTATTCGGGATCGTTATTGACGGATTTGATAAACCATTCATTTTCGTCACTCGAGTGATTGGGCACAAAATCTAAGATGATCTTGATGCCAACTTCTTTGGCTTTTTTGATCATATTCTCGAAATCCTCCATGGTACCGTATTCAGGATGGATTTGATAGAAATCCGAGATATCATAACCAAAATCGGCCATTGGTGATTTGAAGATGGGCGAAAGCCAGGCAGCGGTGAAGCCGATATCTTTGAGATACTGAAGTTTTTCGGTAACACCTGGGGAGTTAAAAAAGGGGAGAAAATAGTCAGCGATCATTTACTTGTAAAGAAGACTTAAGCGATAGTTAACTTTTCCCAAAAAATATTTAACGATCGTTAACTTTTCTAAAGAAAACCTAAGCGATGGCTAAAGCTTAAACTATCGTTAACTCTTCTAAAGAAAACTATAACGAACGTTAACTTTTCTAAAGATTACTTAAGCGATCGTTAATTTTTCTAAAGAAAACTTAAGCGATCGTAACTTTTTCTAAGGGAAACTTAAGCGATCGTTAACATTTCAATAGAAAACTTAAGCGATCGTTCATTTTTCTATAGAAAACTTAGCAATAGTTAACTTTTCTAAAGAAAACTTAAGCGAATTAATTTTTCTAAAAAAAACATAAGCGATCGTTAACTTTTCGTAAAAAAACTTTTTTGAAGAAAACTTAAGCGATCGTTAACTTTTCTTAAGAAAACTTCCGCGATCGTTAACTTTTCTAAAGAAAACTTACGTGATCGTTAAATTTTTTAAAGAAAACTTAAGCGATCTTTAACTCTTCTAAAGAACTGAAGCGATCGTTAACTTTTCTAAAAAAAACTTAAGCGATCGTTAACTTAACTGCTCGTTAACTTTTCTATAGAAACTTAACTCATCGTCAACTTCTCTATAGAAAACTTAACTGATAGTTAACTTTTCTATAGAAAATTTAGGCGATCGTTAACTTTTCTATAGAAAACTTAACCGAATTTTAACTTTTCTAAAGAAAACTTAGCTTAATTTCTTTAAAAAAGTTTACGATCGCTTAAGTTTTCTATAGAAAACTTAACTGATAGTTAACTTTTCTATAAAAAAAAACTTAGCTAATCGTTAACTTTTCTCTAGAAATCATAACTGATCGCCAACTTTTCTCCATATAAAACTTAACTGATCCTTAACTTTTCTATCGAAAACATAACTGATCCTTAACTTTTCTAGCAACAACTTAACTGGTCACTAACCTTTCTCTAGAAAATGTAACAGATTCTCAACTTTTCTCTAGAAAACTTAACTTATCTTCAACTTTTCTCTAGAAAACTTAACTGATCGTCATCTTTTCTCTAGAAAACTTAACTGATCGTCAACTTTTCTCTAGAAAACTTAACTGATCGTCAACTTTTCTCTAGAAAACTTAACTGATCGTCAACTTTTCTCTAGAAAACTTAACTGATCGTCAACTTTTCTCTAGAAAACTTAACTGATCGTAAACTTTTCTCTAGAAAACTTAACTGATCGTTAACTTTTCTCTAGAAAAATTAACTGATCGTTAACTTTTCTTTTAACTTAACTGATCGTCAACTTTTCTCCAGAAAACTTATCAGATCATTAACTTTTCTCTAGTTAACTTAACTGATCATCAACTTTCCTCTAGAGAATTTAATTGATCGTTAACTTTTTCCTTATAAACTTGACTGATCGTCAACTTTTCTCTAGAAAACTTAACTGATCGTCAACTTTTCTCTAGAAAACTAACCTCATCATCAACTTTTCTCTAGTTATCTAACTGATCGTCTACTTTTCCCTAGAAAACTTAACTGATCGTCAATTTTTCTCTAGAAAACTTAACTGATCGTAAACTTTTTTTCTAGAAAACTTAACTGATTGTCAACTTTTCTCTAGAAAACTTAACTTATCGTCATTTTTTCTCTAGAAAACTTAACTGATCGTCAACTTTTCTCTAGAAAACTTAACTGATCGTCAACTTTTCTCTAGAAAACTTAACTAATCCTCAACTTTTCTCTAGAAAAATTAACTGATCGTCAACTTTTCTCTAGAAAACTTAACTGATCGTCAACATTTTTATGAAAGACTTAACTGATCGTTTTCTTTTATATAAAAAACTTAACTGATTGCTAACTTTTCTACAGAAGCTTAACTGATTGTTAACTTTTCTCTAGAAAAGTTAACAGATCGTTAACTTTTCTACATAAAACTTAACTGATCGTTAAATTTTTAAAGAAAATTTACCTGATCCTCAACTTTTCTCAAGAAAACTTGACCGATCGTTGACTTTTCTCAAGAAAAATGAACTGATCATTAACTTTTCCCTAAAAAACTTAACTGATCCTTAACTTTTCTATCGAAAATTAAACTTTTCTCTAAAAAACTTAACTGATGTAGATTTTCTTTTAATATTTTCTTCTTACCATTCAAATCCCCAATACCATCGCCATTGCTATCCCGAAATGAACGCGGATAAATTTGATAGAAATTGCCATTCTCCCACCAATCCTTGGCCAAGGCACCCGAAACTAGGGAAAATGCGATTAAAAATTTTCCCAAAAATTGCATTTTGTTATATTAAATCCAAAGAAAATTTGTTTCGTTTAACAAAATTTCTCCATTAAACTTCCTAAAGAAAAATTCAAATAAAACTACTAAATTTTCTAAAAATCACACCCGCTTTTATAAGCATTTTATATGAAAATTCTCAACAATTTTCTACTTTTAACTTTAAAATTGTTATCAAAAAAATAACAATTGATTTGTCAACATCAAAAACTTATATTAGATAAATCATTCTCAGCAATTTCCTAAAAACTTTTTTCAAAATAACAAATACTCAAATCAAACTTCAGGCAAAAATTTTGTTATTTTGGAATTCTATCAATTTAATTCTTTGGACTTAGTAATGCACAATATATATGACACTTTACTGAGGCGTGACAAATTTCTGAATCCCCACTCAAGGGGGTATTATTTTGTGTGTCAAACGTAATTTTTACAGTTTAAATTCACTCCTAAAAATTGTATTTTTTTTTAGCAAAAATTTGATCTTATCTTAGATTTCATTAATTTAAGTATTTGTTTGTGCATTTGAATTATGAAGTGTCTTTTTTCTAGAGATACTTTGTCATAATGGCGACAGTGAAGATTTTTTCTTATCTCATACATTCCATGATTACTTAAGTAAATAATTTAAAGTGGTCTCAATCATTCAATATCGTTAAATTTTCGATAGAGATTGATTAAGGCATATTTTAACAAAAAATGTTGTGCAAGGTTTTGCAAAATCATGACACCACTAACATAATTAATATGAAACTATAAAATAGTTGGTGTGTCTTTATAGGCCCGTTTCGGGGGCAAAAACGCCCACTATCATTATTTGTATGTCAAGCTGCAAACATGATCGATGAGGTAGAAATATTATCGAAGAGGCAAAAACTTCTCTACAATATAAAATTAAAAGAAGAAATGTTAATGATCGCTTAAATTTCTCATAGAAAAAAGTAAACGATCAGTTAAGTTTTCTTTAAAAAGTTAACAATCAGTTAAATTTCCTATAAAAAAGTTAATGATCGGTTAAGTTTTCTTTAAAAAATTTCACCAACAGTTAAGTTTTCTAGAGAAAAGTTAACGATTAGTTATGTTTTCTAGAAAAAAGTTAACGATCAGTTAACTTTTATAGAGAAAAGTCAGTCAAGTTTTCTTGAAAAAAGTTACAGATCAGTTAGGTTTTTTAGAGAAAAGCTAAAGATCAGTCATATTTTCTAGAAAAAAGTTAACGATCAGTTGTTTTCTAGAGAAAAATTAATGATCAGTCAAGTTTTGTGGAGAAAAGTTAACGATCAGTCAACTCTTCTAGAGAAAAGTTAAAGATCAGTCAAGTTTTCTAGAGAAAAGTTAACGATCAGTTAAGTTTTCTAGAGAAAAGTTAAAGATCAGTCAAGTTTTCTTGAAAAATGTTAACGATCAGTTAAGTTTTCTAGAGAAAAGTTAAAGATCAGTCATGTTTTCTAGAGAAAAGTTAACATCAGTTGTTTTCTAAAGAAAAATTAATGATCAGTCAAGTTTTGTAGAGAAAAGTTAACGATCAGTTAAGTTTTCTATACAAAAGTTAACGATCTGTTAAGTTTTCTATGGAAAAGTTAACTATCAGTTAAGTTTTCTATAGAAAAGTTAACGATCAGTTAAGTTTTTTATAGTTTTCTTTAGAAAAGTTAAGGATCGCTTAAGTTGTCTTTAGAAAAGTTAAAGATCGCTTAAGTTTTCTTTGAAAAGTTAACAATCGCCAAAGTTTTTTTTAGAAAAATTAAAGATCGCTTGAGATTTCTTTAGAAAATTTAACGATCGCATAAGTTTTCTCTAGAAAAGCTAACGATCGCTTAAGTTTTCTTTAGAAAAGTTAACGATCGCTTGAATTTTCTTTAGAAAAGTTAACGATCGGTTGAGTTTTTTTTTTAGAAAAGTTAAAGATCGCTTGAGATTTCTTTAGAAAATTTAACGATCGCATAAGTTTTCTCTAGAAAAGCTAACGATCGCTTAAGTTTTCTTTAGAAAAGTTAACGATCGCTTGAGTTTTCTTTAGAAAAGTTAACGATCGCTTGAGTTTTCTTTAGAAAAGTTAACGGTCGCTTATGTTTCTTTAGAAAGTGTTAAGTTTTCTTTAGAAAAGTTAACGATCGCTTAAGTTTTCTTTAGTAAAGTAAACGGTCGCTTAAGTTTTCTTTAGAAATGTTAACGTCCGTTTAAAATTCCTTTAAAAAGTTAACGATCAGTTCAGTTTTTTAATATAACTTTTATTTAAATTTGAGATTCTTAAAATTTCATAAATTACATTTAATTTTCTTGGACTAAACGCAGGACATAGCCGTTATAAGCCTTGGCCACAAAGTTTTCGGAAGCCACTAATTGCCTGTAAAGGCGAAAATTTCAAATATATTTGTAAAAATTCACATATTTCTGAAATTTTTTACTTACCCTGGCTTGAAGCCCGATTGCAAAGAGCTGACGGTGACCTCAACCTGAGAACCCACTCGTTGAGCATAATGGCTCAAGTCAACATTTTCATCTGTACCCCCAATATTTAGAACAACCAAAAATGAATCGGCATTATCATTAGCCGAGGGAGGAGATCTATTAAAGAATCAAAATAATGGATTAAAACCTTGAATGATTTAATTAGTATTTCTCTTACCTTTCATAGATCAAAACCTCTCCTTGAAGTTTGGGTTCCGTTTTTTTACCACTGAAGGCGGGTTCTTCCTTTCTTAGTTGAGTTAAATGTTTGAAAATCTTTAAATGGCTGTTATCGGCCTCTAGCTGATCTTGTACATTTTCCTTAACATAACCGGGACCCACTGGTAGCCAGGTTTTGCTGGCAGAGCTGAAACCAGCATTTTGAGAAGAATCCCAGCGGAAAGGTGTTCTAGCGGGATCTCTGGTATATCTTTGATAGGTCTGAGGATCAGCATTGCAGCCTTGGGGATCTACAGTATCTTCCCAGGAAACCTCAACATCTTCGGCGCCATATTCTTCACCCTTTAAGGAGACAAACAAATTTTAAAGATTTTGTAATTATTTAGGAGATTCCACTTACATTATAGGTCACAGCAATACCGGGCAGGGTTTGCAAAAATATATTAATCAAGTCCTTACGTTGGCTGCCCAAACGTGAGGCCAATCTACGATTATCATGATTACCCAAAACCCAATTGGCATATGAACCTTCTGGCATATTATTCAGCCAATGCTTGACATAATATTGATAGTCCGCAGCCTTGCTGTTCTTGGTCAAACCCGCAAGCATTTCAAAATTAAAGGGTATGTGAGAGCCATTACGCTCTCCATTGCCGTACATAAGCATAAGATTCTCAAAACTGGTATAAGCTTCCGTTAACAAGATTTTGGTTGAAGAATTGTGATTACGACTCCAGTTCTCAATTACCTCACGCCACTGATAAACCATTTCTATGGACTCGGGCAAAGAGTTGGTATAGGGATGTTGCAAGTGACACCAATCGCTGGGATCGGGACAAGCATTAGAGCTATCTACTGGCTCATCGGGATAGGTACCGGTTTCGGGGTCAACTTCACTCTCAAACAGAAAGGGAACAGCATCAATGCGAAAACCATCAATACCACGATCTAACCAAAATACCAGAATATCTTTCATGGCCCGAACTACATTGGCATTGCGGTAGTTAAGTTCAGGTTGTTTGACTCCAAATTGATGGAGGTAGTATTGTTGTCTCTGTTCATTCCATTCCCAGGCGGAGTATTTGAATTGGGACAACCAATTGCTGGGGGGATCTCTTTTGCCCGTGGAAGCATTGTACTTACCATCATGCCATATATAGTAATCTCTATATTCAGGATCATTGGCCACCGATTTCTTAAACCATTCATGCTCATCGCTGGTATGATTGGGTACAAAATCCAATATTAAATGCAAACCTATGCTATGGGCTTTTTCCACCAAGGCCAGAAGATCATTGACGGTACCATATTCGCCCTGAATTTGATAGTAATCAGAAATATCATAGCCAAAATCAGCCATGGGGGATTTCATAATGGGTGAAAGCCAAACTCCATCCATACCCAGGTCCTTTAAGTACTGGATTTTCTCAGCCACACCTAAAAACAAAAACTTCTGTGAAGATCTCTTTAAGTTTCTAAAATTACCCGAAATCTTACCATTTAAATCGCCCACGCCATCACCATTACTATCCATAAACGATCTAGGATAGACCTGGTAAAAATTACCATTTTCCCACCAATCTCTGGCATTTGTTTGTAGGGCCAAGCCCCCAATAATATATAGTATTGTTAGCTTTAGCATTTTTAAGTTCCGTATAAAAGCTCCGTTGAAGTCGTATTTTTAGACACTGTTAAACTTTTGCAGTTCCAGATCTTTTATAGTCCGATTTGCCAGACAAATTTTTCATAGAATTGTTTTTCTCACATGGTTAAGGAAACAACTGTTTCAATATTACCATTTTATTACATTGTAAATATTTTTCACGATCATGCAGGAGCCGATCTAGTTAAATATTATTATTCAGATCAATTAAATGGAATTAATGTTATTCAAACAAATAGTTCAAGTAACTGACCCAACAATATAAAAACTAGTGTCCGAAAAATAAAATTTTAGCTAATTTTATTAAATAGTTCATAGATTTTCTGTTTACAAGATCGTTTGAGAACTTAAAGATCCTCTTAAGATTAAAAAACTTAACTGATTTAAAAAATCTTCCGCCCTTGTCATTTTAAAGGGGAAATACTTCACTTGTTTGTCAAAACATCTGTTTCAATATTTTCTTTAAAAATTTGTTAAGTGTCTTAGAATAATATTTACCCTCTAATCTTAGAGACATGCTATTTATTTGAAATGTTCAGTGATCCCTAATGGGCTTGACAACTCTATAATTAAATATTTAATTTGATATTAATTGAATCGTTGATGCAGTTAAAAAGTGTTATCAACAATGTAACACTTTTCAACTGCATCAACGTATCGGGTGATGATTCACACAAACCGGTTTGCAGTTGCGTACCAGTGCCAGCAATCATTAGGCACGCATGATACCGAATTTAACTGTCTATGGGTTAAGTTCAGAATAAGGGTCCATCTTTTGCACTTCGGGTTTCTTTACAGAAGCCCAAACACAACGTTATCGGGCTTCGATGACCTTTGCGACGCAATATCGAAAATCCTCGAGAATTGCCCGAACAGTGAAATCGTAATTGCTGGTGAACTTAATGTTCACAATTCATCTTGGCTTCGTCATTCGAGCCACACGACTTCTGAAGGCCAATATGTTGAGCACCAACAAAACACCCTTGACCTTTTCCTGACTTCACACCCTGACAAGTATGAAGTCAGGGTTCTTGTGCCTCTTGGACATTCCGATCACTGTTCCATTTCCGCATCTTTTTCGTTTTTCGCACTTTATAACGTTTCACAAACAGCCACTATTTGTTCAATTTTCTTATACGAAAAAGGTAGTTGGGCAGAGCTTAACGAATTTCATAGGCACTTTAACTGGAAACTTTGTTTCCTCGACAGTAAGTTCGAGCCACACGACTTTTGAAGGCCAATATGTTGAGCTATTCGCGGTGCATAATCATCTAGCGCAACAGGTGAATGAACCAACATATATTCCATGTGTTGAAGGGCACCAACAAAACACCCTTGACCTTTTCCTGACTTCACACCCTGACAAGTTTGAAGTCAAGGTTCTTGCGCCTCTTGCACATTCCGATCACTGTACCATTTTCGCATCTTTTTCGTTCTCCGCACTTCGTAACATTTCACAAACAGCCACGAAATGTTCAATTTTCTTATATGAAAAAGGTAGTTGGGCTGAGCTCAACGAATTTTATAGGCACTTTAACTGGAAACTTTGTTTCCTTGTTAGTAAAAATATTTCGATTAAACCTAAGTTCAAAACTTGGTTCAATCAGACGTGTAAACAGGCAGTCAGATCCCGAGAGGTTACTTTCAGAAACTGGCGTAATAACCAAAATAAAGTTACCGATTCGCAACGTAAACAGGCAAGACGTACATGTGCCAAAGTATTAAGACGTCAAAAGGCTCTGTACGAGCAATGTCTTCGTACTGAAATTCAAACATTCACAGACCCGGCCGATAAAGCCAACCTTTAAGCTGAATTATTCGCAAGTAATTCTCGCTTGCCTGAAAGTACCTAACCTCTGCCGAGCTCGAAAGAGTATCTGTAAATATGCCAAAGATATTCTTTCACTCCTGCGCTGTAAAACGGGTTTTAGCGGATCTCAACATAAATAAGTCTTCTGGGCCGGATGGTATTTCAGAGCTGGCCTTGAAGCAGTGCTGTTCGACTCTTGCGCGTCCATTAGCTAATCTCTTCAGCATCTTCTACCATGCCGGTAGAAGATGCAATTTGATCTGCACTTTTCAAAGTATGGTAAATCACCATTTGTTAAATATCTAGAATCTAACAACCTACTAAGCGATCGCCAGTATGGATTTCGTAGGGGACGCTCTACGGGAGACCTGTTAGCCTTCCTGTCGGAAAAATGGTGTCAATCAATACATCGTTTTGGCGAAAGTAAAGTTGTGGCTCTGGATATTTCCAAGGCTTTTGATAGAGTATGACACGGAGCACTTCTATCAAAACTTACTGCTTTTGGTGCCGGTAATAACTTTTCTCAATTTATATCGAGCTTCTTCAGAGTCGTTATAGATTGGATCTCATAAAGGAGTTCAAGATTAATTCAGAGGTACCGCAAGGCTCTGTTCTTTCTCCTTCACTATTTCTTATCTTAATAAATTACCTTCTACGTCAAACTTCCAATCCTATCAACGCTTTTGAAGATGATAGTAACATTTGCCATTAAAACATAGACCAAGCCTTTTAGAGGAATCATTAAGCCGTGATTTAGAACCAGTTTTACAATTGGGTCGTGCGAATAGAGTTGATTTTAAGGCGCGGAAAACTCAATGCTGAATGCTTACGCATAAACGCACGGCAAATCTGTATTAATAGGCGGTGTAAATATAGAGGAATCAGATACACGTCTTTCTGTTATGTGGAATTTGCTTCCAACGGAATTTTCCCAGTATAGAAAAGTTCAAATCAAATGTCCACAAACACTACTCCACCTATCCCCCTCCCATAAACTATTTTCCTAGTTCCAACATAATGCATTGCATAAGTGGGGTCATCCCCTGAGTGCTGGTCCCAATAAAAAAAAATCTGTGATTGATTTTGGGTATTTCTGTATGCCTCCTCTTTGCAGTATCTCCTATTCTTGGTTTCTCCTACAATAGTTTATATTTTCCAAAGATCGGTGTGATTGATTTTGGGTAGTTGCGGATGCTGAAGAATATTTATTCCCAAAGTCACTTTGAAGTCTTTTGGTCCCTTTAGCGGTTCTTTCAATGTGACATTTGTGAAAAAATTCCTTTTATTTAATTTCGGTTCTTATAACTCAGTACCCACGAATAAAGTAAGATTAAAGTAAGTCTGAAAAAAAAAAAAACAACACAGGTTCACTTAGACTACGAAGTCCATTGTGATACCACGGAAGCTAGTAAAATAACATATCACTAGCTTCATCTGCTTAACTTTCCCGAGTACTTTAAAAAGCTTTTAAGTCGGCAAATATCAATACCAGCCAGATCGTCTAGGTCTCCTAAGAAAAGTGACCCTAAAATTAATCCCCTACTGTTCGCTAGAACAGGGCAAGTGTATAGAATATATTTTATCGATTCAGTCTCCTCCTCGTCTCCACAGCTTTTGCAAAGGTCATTAGTGGTAACCTTTAGCCTAGCTTCAATCTTCCAATCAAACAGTATCCCGTTATAACAGACACTAGCAATGAGATATAGGGACTTGATAATGACAACAATCTGCGAGAGCGTTGCCTATCCAAACAGGGCCACATCTGTTTGGAGTGAATACAGCCATTAACAGATGTCCACCTTTCATTTGCTAAAATGTTAGATCTCTCTCGCATTAGAAGCTTGCAATCGGCCAGGGGCGTGCCCACGGACTCCAGTTCGGCTGGAATCGGTAAGGTAGTCCCTAGTCTTGCAAGCTCATCTTCTTTGCAATCCTCTTTAATATTCCTGTGGCCCCGCAGCCATATGAGGTTTATGCTGAACTGCTGGGCCATCTCGTAAAGAGATTTGCGGCAACCCAGGACTGATGTTGATTTCAGGAAGGTCTACACAGCTTGACAGCTCTTCGATCAATGATTTTCAAATCCGAACTATATAGTAAATTTTTCGATTGTGGGTCTTTATATAGAAAAATCCCAATCGTAAGTCTTAAGATTGCAAATTTTTTAATTGTGGGTTCTAAGATAGAAAAATCCCAATCGTGGGTCTTTATATAGTAAATTTTTCGATTGTGAGTCTTTATATAGAAAAATCCCAATCTTGGGTTTATATTGTAAATTTTTCGATTGTGAGTCTTTATATAGAAAAATCCCAATCTTGGGTTTATATTGTAAATTTTTCAATTGTGGGTCTTTGTATAGAAAAATCCCAATTGTGGGTCTTTATATATTTTTTTTTTTCAAAATTTATTGGCCATAGCTATCGTAGTTTCTAATTTAATAGCTTTTAACTGGCCTTTGCTAGATTTTTTTTGGTTTCCGGGAGTGTTTTTTATATGAAAGCTATAGTCAAATATGGACCGATTCCTATAAAATTTGATATACTGACCAATAGTTGCATAAAACTTCTCTATTCTAAATTTAGTTGTCATAGCTATTACAATTGTATTCAATTTATCAGCATTCATGTGTTTCCCGGGGCGGGGTTATATGGGAGCTCTAACTAAATGTAAACCGATTTCGCCCATTTTTAGTACACAACTTCTGTTACATATTAAAAACACTTTTGTATAATATTGCCTCTCTAGATCTTGTAGTTAGGGATCTATCGCACTTTTATCTGACGGAGAGACGGATATAAACCATCTTTTCTTTTTGTATTTTTGCGTTTTCGTAAGTTTTTTATATGGGAGATATGGTCAAATGGTGACCGATTGTGACAAAATTTTTTACACTGGCTGGTATTCACATAAGACTTCCTTTTATAAAATTTTGTTGCTGTACCCTTTTTTGTTAAGGCGCTATCGCGCTTTTATCTGACGGACATAAACCCCCTTGTATTTTTGTGTTTCCGTAAGTTTTTTACATCGGAGCTATGGTCAAATGGTGACCGATTGTGACAAAATTTTTTACACTGGCTGGTATTCACATAACACTTCCTTTTATAAAATTTTGTTGCTGTACCCTTTTTTGTTAAGGCGCTATCGCGCTTTTATCTGACGGACATAAACCCCCTTGTATTTTTGTGTTTCCGTAAGTTTTTTACATCGGAGCTATGGTCAAATGGTGACCGATTGTGACAAAATTTTGTACTCACATGTATTCACATGAGACTTCCTTGTGCTAAATTTAGTGGCCAAAGCTATTACAGTTTAGCATTTATTGGTATTTAAGTGTATTTCAGGTGAAATTAAGGCTGCTTTCGTAAGTTTTTTGTATGGAAGCTATGGTTAAATGTGAACCGATTTCGATAAAATTTTATGTGCTGCCTTCTAAATACCAAATTTTGTCATCATAGCTGTTATAATTTGTCATTTATTAGCAAATAAGCGATTAGCCTAGACGAAGTTTTACGGGAGCTATGGTCAAATGTCATCCGATTTTGACCGATTTCAATACCAAAATTTTCCAAGAAATGAAGAATATTTGTGTCAAATTTCAGTAACCTATATCCTTTCGTTAAGGTTTTATCGTGCCAACAACAGACATACAGACAGACGGACAGCAGACGGACAGACAGACGGACATCGCTCAATCGTCTTATGTGGGGTTTATATAACTCAAGCGGCTGACGACTGAGTGAAATTTGCATGTGTTTTGTTACTGTAACAAAAACAAAATACATAAAAATTTCACTCAATCGTCAGCCGCTTGAGTTATATAAACCTAACATTACAATTTCATAAGGATTTAGAATATACTTCAAATTTTGGTTTTTGAGCCAATATTAAGGAAATTACAAACGGAATGAAAATCTCATTATACCCCCCATTCTTCTTTATATAGTAATTTTCGATTGCGGGTCTTTATATTGTTGTGTTTTTCCTTTAAAAACGCGAAAGGAATTTTTTTAGCAAACAACCAAAAACAAAATTAAAACACTTTATGTTGTTTTTAAAAAGTTATATTTTTATTAACTTTAGAGTTAATCACTTAAAAGCGCTTCAAAAAATTGCTTTACAAATATTCTTAGTCTCACTGTTCTCTTATACGCGTCTCAATTAAAACTGTTCCCACAATATTCGTTCATAGGCCTTATAAAGTACATAAGTTGTACAAATAGATTCCCAGTTAGCATTTTTGAAAAATTTAATCCAATATGAGTCTTTTTTGACTTCACTGCACGATTAAAATTATCATTTATGATAAAACTTATAAGTCAAAAATGATCTTTTTGTGTGAGATAATGGTACCCTTCATTCACCAACGGAAACATTCTAGAAAACTAGGGGAAGTATTATAAAGAGTGGACTTCGCACAATGGGGCGGTTAACTTAAAAATTCGTGGCAATATAGAAAAATCTCAATCTTGGGTGTTTATATAGTAAATTTTTCGATTTTGGGTCTTTATACAAAAAAATTCCAATCTGAGGGTTTATATACAAAAAATTCTATCAAGGGGATTTATATGAAAAAAAAATATATCGTTGATCTTTGTATAAAAAAAATTGTTGTGAGATTTATATAAAAAATGTTATAAGATTAAGGCTATGTCCTAGCCTATATTCTGCAGATTTGAGGATAATTATAGCTTTTAGGATAAAAATAAAGTAAAGTCACCGATTTTAGGATAAAAGTTATCGTTTAAAATCAAATATGGCATTTCGAATTAAATTAAATATTTGGAATAAACTTTGGTTTTTGTACAACAAAACCTTTGGGTATAAAAGTTTTATTTGGAATGAAAGTAACATAAATAATGTTACCTTTTTAAATTTCTGTAAAAAATTATTTATGTTTCGAGTTTTTATATTTTTAAATGCATTTCTGTTGAAAGCGTAACGAGATATTTATTTAACTTTTGAATTGTGGTATTTTCCAACTTTTAATTCATTTTTGTTAAAATGCTATTCACAAGAAGAAAAAATAAATGCCATAAACATAAATTTACAAAATAATTTTATTATACTTGAACTATCTTCTTTTTTTATATATAGAAAAATCATATAGTGTATGTTACTGAGTGAATAACGGGCAAACATCTCAACTGTTAGGGATCAAATTTTCGAAAGTTTGAGATTTGTATAGCGCCATTAATACAAATTTAGAAATATACCTCCATAGTTGGTTCTTAACTTTGATGATACGCAAAATACGGAAGGAAATAGTAGTCATATATAAAAAGATATGTAGCTCAACAAAGTTAAGAAGCAACTTTGAAGATAAATGTCTGTATTTAGCAGGGACTGTAACTGTTATAGCTTTTATCGTAAAAGTCAGACTTTTATTTTTTCGAGCAGAAATAAATGTTATTTTTTGACTTTTATTTTTTCGATAAAAAATAACAGTTATTTTTTACTTTTATTTTTTCGAGCAAAAATAACAGTTATTTTTGACTTTTATTATTTCGAGCATAAATAAAAGTTATTTTTTGACTTTTATTTTTTCGAGCAGAAATAAAAGTTATTTTTTTTTCATTTATTTTTTCGAGCAGAAATAAAAGTTACTTTTGTTTAAATTCATGATAAATTTATTGAAAATTTTTGTCAAACAAAGATAATTTTTCAGTGAAAATAATTTGCATATGCTCAAAAATTAATGCAGTTGAGTTTCGCAATCATAATTAGGGTTGAAAACACAAAAATAACTTTTATTTCTGCTCAAAAAAATAAAAGTAAAAAAATAACTTTTATATCTGCTCGAAAAAATAAAAGTCAAAAAATAATTTTTATTTTTGCTCGAAAAAATGAAAGTCAAAAAATAACTTTTATTTTTGCTCAAAAAAATAAAAATCAAAAAATACAGTTATTTTTTCTAAAAAATAAAAATCAGATTTTTAAAAATCATCGCATTTTATGAAAAGTACCTGGTAGACCGAGCCTTGCTCGGAGCTTTATGATAAGCATTTTGAGGAAAATTTTAAAGTTTTTATATATTTTATATTATAAAGTGCTAAAATAAATTTAGAGGAAAGACATTGTAGAAATATTCAGTTAATTTTGAATTATTTGATTTATTTTGTCCGACCAACACATAGTTTGCATAGTTTACAGTTTAACTCATTTTGAATAATTTTGGAAATTATTCATATCAACAGAAACCTCTGTCGACTCATGCGCAACAACTTTGCTAAAGATTATAGTCTGATCAAATGCACAGTTTACGATTTAATTCATTTTGAGTAGTTTTCTGTGGCGCCACCTGTCGGACTTTGCTTATTCCAATTCATAAACCTTCTTCGGCTTATCCGTAACAACTTTGCTGAAGATTATAGCATGATTAAATGTACAGCATACGATTAAATTGACTTTGAGTAAATTTCAGTAGCGCCACCTGTCGAAATTTCTTCATACCAACTAAGAAACCTTCGTCGGCTCATGTGCAACAACTTTGCTAATGATTGTAGCATGATTAAATGTACAGATTACGATTAAATTGACTTTGAGTAAGTTTCTGTAGCGCCACCTGTCGGAAATTATTCATACCAACTAAAAAGCCTTCGTCGGCTCATGCGCTACAACTTTGCTAAAGATCATAGCATGATCAAATGTACAGTTTACGATTTAATTAATTTTTAGTAATTTTCAGTGGCGCCATCTGTCGGATCAACTTTAAAACCTTCGCCGGCTTATCCGCAATATCTTCGCTAAAGAGCATAACACAATCAAATTCACAGTTTACTATTCTATAAAGAACATACATACAGACAAACATTCATTTGTTTAAAATAATACTAATTTTTCCCCCTTTTTATTCCCTAATTTCTAAAAGTTCCATATGTATATTTGGTACCTTTTTGGTGCCAATTGAATTCGGTACATTTTTTTAAAACGCATTTAACATAATGTATAATGTTCCTATTCATATTACTTTGGAGATGTTAAGTTATCATTTTATCCCTTTTTTACCCATTTTGGCTCCAAAATCAAAAAAAGTACCAAATACGTGTTTCATGTTTTTTTTACATTTATTGATTGCAGTACCAAGTTTCTTTCTATATTCTTTAGTTTAAAATATAAGAGTGGGTTAAAAAGGTGCCAAAAAAACTATTTTCACCCTTTTTTACCCCCTATCGGACATAGTTTCAAAAAAGTACCAAACACCTATCCGCTTATTTTCAAAGCTGTTTAAAACGTAATTTTAATTTTGTTTCTATACCTATTACTTTAGGAGACATAGCGTTTTCGATTTTTTCCCCTTTTTACCCGTTTTTACCCTCTTAGAGGTCAAAGTTCCAAAAGTCCCTTCTTCTTCGACCTATACATCAAAAAAGATACCCACTGTCCAAATTTTATCAAAATCGTTAGAGCCGTTTTCGAGATAGCCATTCTATATATATATATATATATATATATATATATATATATATACAATTATTGCTCGTTTAAGAATATAAGATTTCATCCATGGTTTTATTCTCCGACATTTCCTTCCGGTTGCTTTTTTTAATCAAGAATTCAAAAATAACACATATTTTCGGACCCTGGTATTTAGTCAACGTACATATAATCCTCTTCCAAGATTTATCTACAATAAACATCGAAGTTTGTAACCAATAAAAATAGATGGCGCATTTCGGTGTATAGGAAACTTATGATCCCCCGTCATAATATCTCTAAAGATTTTTAAACGTTTATCGAATTAAGCAACAATTTTGCAATATTTGCTTTTATAGAATTTTTACTTCCACTTTTGTGCCAACAATTAACCTATGTGAAACAGCTAAGGGGACCGGATCCCGTTAGTATATCTTTAACTATAAGGTATCTATGTTCATTTCAAGAAAGTTCCTATTAAAAAACCAAACAAAATATTTTAAATGTTTGAAGTGGAACTTTAAGACTGGAATACTTATTTATACAAATTAAAAAGTTCATTATTAAAGGAAAAATACGAGAAATTATTAAAATATGAAAATTTTGTAAAAATTTGATATTTAGGAAACGTAACTCTTTAATTATTTAAAGCTAAAAATATTTATATATCTTTACATTCTGGTTAGGTTAGGACAAACAAAAGTAATTTACGATTTACTTTCTCAAAAACAAAACTTACCCAAAAGTACGGAAACACAAAACACCAAAATTTTATTCGGCAAATGATTTAACGTGATTGAACTTAAGGTTTTTAAGTTCCGCAATATCAATAAATAATTTAATTAAGTGAAAGGTTGGGTTGACTTTCAGATGACCAAACTGAGTTGACTTGAATACGGCAATAGGGGTAAAATAATTCTTACAATTAAGTGAAGACTTAAACCAAAACAGAGTACGGAAACACAATTAAGTGATTTTTTTTAAGTTCGGACTGGTTTGGGTAGTATCGTTATCATAGGGGAACACAGCTTATGTTTGTCAAATGACGTGTTAGTTAATATGAATTTATGAAAACTTTATATAAGTTTGGGGGCACTAAAATCCCTTTCGTGTACTGCACCGAATACAGAAAGCTTAATTGAATGCTTTTTGTTATAGACAGGAGTAGGCAGCTCATACCACCAGTAGCCGATGTATTCTATGTAATTTTCGTAAATACCACGATCATTAATTAAACTCATGAAAATGATTATTAAAATCATTCAGTTAGAAGTTGGATCTTAATATTTTTGATAAAAAATTTTCTATGGAAAAATTTTTGATGAAAAATTTTCTATTGAAAAATATTTGATGAAGAATTTTCTATAAAAAAAATTTTTAATAGAAAATTTTTTGATAAAAAATTATCTGTAGAAAAATTTTTTATAAAATTATTTTCTATAGAAAAATTTTAGATAAAAAATTTTCTATAGAAAAATTTTTGGTAAAAAAAAATTTCTATAGAAAAATTGTTGATAAAAAAAATTTCTATAGAAAAATTTTTGATAAAAAAATTTTTGATAAAAACATTTTTGATAAAAAAAATTTTTTAGAAAAAAATTTTCTATAGAAAAATTTTTGATAAAAAAATTTTCTATAGAAAAATTTTGATAAAAAAAATTTCTATAGAAAAATTTTTGATAAAAAATTTCTATAGACAAATATTTGATAAAAAGATAGAAAACGTTTTGATAGAAAAATTTTCTAATGAAAAATTTTTTGTAAAAGATTTTCTATAGACAAATTTTTGATAAAAAAATTTTCTATAAAAAGTTTTCTATAGAAAAATTTTTGAAAAAAAATTTTCTGTAGAAAAATATTTGACGAAAAATTTTCTATAAAAAAATTTTTGATAGGAAAATTTTCTTTAGAAAAATTTTTAATCAAAAAATTTTCTGTAGAAAAATTTTTGATAAAAAAATTTTTTTATAGAAAATTTTTTGATAAAAAAATTTTTCTATAGAAAAATTTTAGATAAAAAATTTTTTATAGAAAAACTTTTGATAAAAAATTTTCTATAGAAAAATTTTTGATAAAAAAAATTTCTATAGAAAAATTGTTAATAAAAGAATTTCTATAGAAAAATTTTTGATAAAAAAATTTTTTAGAAAAAAATTTTCTATAGAAAATTTTTTGATAAAAAAATTCTATAGAAAAATATTTGATAAAAAGATAGAAAAGGTTTTGATAGAAAAATTTTTAAAAAAAAAATTTTTTGTAACAGATTTTCTATAGACAAATTTTTGATAAAAAAAAATTTCTGTAGAAAAATGCTTGATAAAAAAATTTTCTATAGAAAAATTTTTGATAAAAACTTTTTTATAGAAAAATTTTTGAAAAAAAATTTTCTATAGAAAAATATTTGATGAAAAATTTTCTATAAAAAAATTTTTCATAGGAAAATTTTTCTGTAGAAAAATTTTTGATAAAAAAATTTTTCTATAGAAAAATTTTTCATAAAAAATTTTCTATCGAAAAATTTTTGTTGAAAAAGTTTTCTGTAGAAAAATTTTAAATAAAAAATTTTTTATAAAAAAATTTTTTTATGGAAAAATTTTTAATAAAAAAATTTTTCTATAGAAAAATTTTTCATAAAAAAATTTTCTATAGAGAACTTTTTGATAAAAAGATTTTTTATAGAAAAATTTTTAATAAAAAAATTTTCTATAGAAAAATTTTTGATAAAAAAATGTTCTAAGAAAAATTTTCTATAGAAAAATATTTGATAAACAATTTTTCTATAATAAAACTTTTTGCAAAAAAGATTTTCAATGGAACAAATTTTGATAAAAAGATATTCTATAGAAAAATATTTGATGAAAAATTTTCTACAGAAAAATTTTTAATAAAAAAATTTTCTTTAGAAAAATTTTGAATAAAAAAATTTTCTTTAGAAAAATTTTTGATATACAAATTTTCTTTAGAAAAATTTTTGATATACAAATTTTCTATAGAAAAATTTTTGTTTAAATATTTTTTATAGAAAAATTTGTAATAAAAAAGTTTTCCATAAAAACATTTTTGATAAAAAAATTTTCTATAAAAAAATTTTTGAGAAAAATTTTTGATAAAAAAAAATTTCTATAGGAAAATTTTTGATAAAAAAATTTTTTATAAAAAAATTTTTGATAGAAAAAATTTTCTATAGAAAAATTTTTGATATACAAATTTTCTGTAGAAAAATTTTTGGTAAAAATATTTTCTATAGAAAAATTTTTATTAAAAAAGTTTTCCATAGAAACATTTTTGATAAAAAAATTTTCTATAGAAAAATTTTTGAAAAAAAAATTTTCTATAGAAAAAAATTTGATGAAAAATTTTCTATAAAAAAAAAAATTTTACAGAAAAATTTTTGATAAAAAAATTTTCTATAGAAAATTTATTGATAAAATAATTCTGTAAAAAAAAATTTCATCAACATTTTTTCTTTAGAAAATTTTTTAAAGAAAAATTTTTGACAAAAAAATTTTCTATAGAAAAATTTTTGATAAAAAATATTTTAATAAAAAAATTTTCTATAGAAAAATTTTTGATAAAAAAAATTTTCTAAAGAAAAAATTTTGATTTTATTTTTTTTACAGAATTTGGTTCTTAGTGAAGCCGTTTGGCAATATCCATGATATCAAAATATATGAGGTAAAATAGTCCCTTTCAGTTGCAATAAAGGAAAGTCCCAGTCAAATGTCTATAAATACTATTCTCTCTATCCCTCACATATAAAATATTTCCGTAGTTCCAACACAAAGCGTCAGTGGTCATTACCTGGAATAACTAAGAAGAACTTTGGGCCATTATTTTTTGATCTGACTGACATAGATATTGGCAGTCTTAAGAGCATTTTTAACCGTTCCAGATGGTCTAGGGTGGGAGCCAATGGTATGCTTTCTTAAAACTTCCAAGGGAATAAAATGGACTTCGTAGTCTAGTGTAATTACAAGTTATATTAAGATCTTAATGAACAGAAGCATATTTAGTCGAAACTTTTAAATTTTAGCAAAAATAAAGAACTGGTATAGTTTTATAAATATTGTTTTTATGGCATTTTTAATGTTTATAAAAACTCCCATGTCTGAGCTGATGTCGGTTGGTGTTTCGTATTTTGCAGATATTTGCAGCTGAAGTTTTGAAACCATAGGCCTAATATACCTAGCTTTCTTTAGTATAAAGTAAGCCATGGAGTTACGTAGAGGTTAAATTATAACGTTATTTTATTGTCAAACAAAGAAATCTAAAATCTTGAAAAAAATATATTTTAGCAACTGGACTAAACAAAAAATCCATTAGTTACTTAAAGTTTTGCAGAGATATGCAGCTGAAATTTTCTAATATTATGCGATATATATCACACTTTTATTGGTATAAATTCAAAGAAAGAGATAAGTAGAGTTCACAAGTTTTCAAGATTCGTATATTATGGTTCTTATTAAATTAAGAAAACAACATAAATTGCCCATTAATTAAGTAGTGTCACTTCAAGCTTTTTTTTATTATTTATAACAATTTTATTGATCCCCAGAACTAGCAATTTCGAGTGCCATACTCAAAACTAAGTACTCGAGAATAATATCGGAAAATTTTTCAAAAATAAAACTTAGAAGAAAACATGTAATTACAATAGTTTTCAAAACAATGTATTGGCCGGTGGTTGTGTGTCTCTTTAGCTCTTTAGCAGTGGCCTTAGGTTGTCAGGCCTACGACCCGACTCCCCAAAGTGAATGGTGGGAAAATGCTTCGCTCTATCAAATCTATCCTAGATCATTTCAGGATAGCGATGGTGATGGTGTGGGTGATCTTAAAGGTATTACCTCGAGATTGCAGTATTTGAAGGATATAGGCATTACAGCAACCTGGCTTTCACCTATATTTGAATCACCCATGGCTGATTTTGGTTATGATATTTCAAATTTTACCCAAATTGATCCTATATTTGGCACTTTGGAGGATTTTGATGAACTCATAAAAAAGGCCAAGCAATTGGGTGTTAAAATTCTTTTGGATTTTGTACCAAATCATTCGTCCGATGAAAGTGAATGGTTTCAAAAATCGGTAAGAAGAGAAGTGGGCTTTGAGGATTTCTATATGTGGGCTGATGGTAAAATAGATCCGAGTGATGTTAATAAGAGATTGCCTCCCAGTAATTGGGTAAGTTGAGAATTTATATTGTAAAGTTTAAAATTATAATTAATCGGTTTCAATATTTTTAGAATTCTATTTTTGGCGGTCCTATGTGGACCTGGAACGAGCAACGTCAACAGTATTATTTGCATCAATTTCTGGCCAAACAACCGGATTTTAACTATTCAAATCCCTTGGTAAGACAGCATATGTTGGATGTCTTGGGCTTTTGGCTGGAGCGTGGGGTGGATGGTTTTCGTATTGATGCTGTTCCCCATATTTTTGAGGATCGCAATGCCGATGGTTCTTTTCCTGATGAGGATATAAGTGGTGTCTCTTCCGATCCCTCTAACTATGATTATTATACTCATAAGTATACCAAAGATAAGTATCCCACAATTGAATTGTTATATGAATGGAGAGCATTTTTGGATGATTTTAAGGCAAAGAAAGGGGGTGATAGCAGGTTAGTTTTAACAAGATCTCCTGAAATTTCGTTTATTCGAAGTTTTAGGAGATCTTTTTAAAACAAACCTTAAAATCTTGTATAATTCTCTTTTTCACAGGATCCTCCTAACCGAAGCCTATTCACCCATTGACTTCCTAAGTTTAGCTTTTGGCAATAGCTCCTACAAAGGCGCCCAAATACCCATGAATTTCAATATAATGCAATTAACTGCTACCTCTACAGCTAAAGATATTGAAAACCAGGTAAGTGCCTGGATGGATACTATGTGGACTCAGCATAAAGTAGCCAATTGGGTAATAGGAAATCATGATAGCAGCAGAGTAGCCAATCGTATTGGTAGAAATAAAGTAGATTTACTTAATATCTTGGTACAAACTCTGCCAGGCGCAGCCATTACCTATTACGGTGAGGAATTGGGTATGATCGATGCTGTTACCGAGTGCACCAGCACTTCGTGCGAAGATCGTGATCCCGAAAGATCGCCCATGCAATGGTCGGCCACCACAAATGCTGGCTTCTCACAAGCCTCCAAAACTTGGTTGCCTTTAGCTGCAGACTACGAATACTATAATGTGGAAGCGGAGTTGAAAATAGGTCGTAGTACTTTGCAAATTTTTAAAGATCTGCAAAAGTTAAAGAAAACGGAAGCTTTTAGGAATGCCAAAGGCGAGGGAGGTTTTTCCTATAAAGCCCTCACGGAACAGGTATTTCAAATTATAAGATCTTTACCGGGTAAGGAGGAATATATGATTTTGATTAATATGAGCGATAAATTGGAATATGTGGAGAACTTGAGTTCGAAAACTTACGAATATGTTTTGATGAATTCCTATTCTCCGCATGTTAAGGGGTGAGTTTAAAAAGAGGAGGAACATTTTTGAAAGATTTTGAAATTAATAAATATTTTCACTTTTAGAGATAAAGCCGATCGTTTATATTTGATGCCCAACGAAGCTGTGATTCTGAAATGGAAGTCTTAAGAGATGGAAACATTTTAATATAATTAGATTATTTTATTCGACTAAATAAATTAAATAAGTTACTATATACAACTTCTTAAAATCTTCTCGCAGTATAATTTTAATCTGAGCTAGGATCTGGGATGCAGCTTTTGCCTGGCGTCTCCAGCTATCAGGTAAGAACTGTATCAAATTCCAACTCTAACCTCCTAGTGGAGCATCCTGGAAACCTGAGCAAACTTAGTTAAAGATGCGGTATTGAAGATGGTTGATATTCATAGTAGGGGTGTAGAAAGGCCACACCCCTACTATGCCTATTACCCTCCAGGCATGCCATGATAGCATGAATACTATTCTCTATCCGTCACACATAAAATACTCCATAGTTCAAATACACTGACGCATGGTCATCCCCTAGAAAAACTTGGACGAACTTTTGCCTATTATTTGTTGATCTGACTGACATAGATATTGGCAGTCTTAAGAGTTTTTTAAACCGTTCCAGATGGTCTAGGGTGGGAGCCAATGATATGCTTTCTTAAAACTTCCAAGGGAATAAAATGGACTTCGCAGTCTAAAGTTATTAGAAGTTATATTCAGACCTTAATAAACAGAGACATATTTAGTCGAATCTTTGAAATTTCACCAAAAATAAAGAACTGGGATAGTTTTATAAAGATTGTTTTTATGACATTTTCAATGTTTATAAAAAGTCCCATGTCTGAGCTGATGTCGGTTGGTGTTTCGTATTTTGCAGATATTTGCAGCTAAAATTTTGAAATAATAGGCCTAATATACTAAGCTTTCTTTAGTATAAAGTAGACAATGGAATTAGGTAAAGGTTTAATTATATCGTTATTTTATTATCAAACAAAAAAATTTTAAATCTTGAAAAAAAAAACATTTTAGCAACTCAACTAAACACAAAATCCATTAGTTAGTTAAAGTTTTGCAAAGATATGCAGCTGAGATTTTCTCGTATTATGCCTTAGATATCACACTTTTATTGGTATAAATTTAAAGAAAGAGATAAGTAGCTTTCAAAAGTTTTCGAGATTCTTATATCATGGTTCTTATCAAATTAAGAAAACAACACAAATCATCCATTAATTGTGTAATGTCAGTTCCTTAACTTATACTTAACAATTTAAAGCATTATTTTATTATTGAGAACAATTTAGTTGAGCAGGTTGATGAGCATAGTAGGGGTGTGTCCTTTCTGACGACTAAAAGTATATTTAAAGCAATGATAACATGGCTTTAGCTATCAATGAGATACTAATTGCGATAAAACGTATGATTAAAGCTCATCATCGAGCAGATCGAACGGCTAAAGCTAAGAAGCTGACATTTTGATACTAAAAAGGCATTTTTATGAATTCGACCGCTAAGGGGGTAAAAAAGGGTAAAAAAAGGAGAAAATTTGTAATGTTCTATCTCCGGAAGAAAACGTTGTAGTACTAAAAAGTAGATACGTGATTGTTACTTTTTGGCAAATGGGACAAATAGGGTGTAAAATGGGTAAAAAAAAATTGTGGTACTTTTTTTAACCCATGTGTATATTTTGAACCAATCAACAGAGAAACAAAATTTAAAACGCAGATGGTAAACAATAACAAGATATCAAACACGTGCTTGGTACTTTTTTGATTTAGGGGTTAACAAAGGATACAAAATTTAGGGTAGGTTCATTCTTCCTTATCTGTGTATATCACTTGAACCAACAAAGCTAAAAAAAAATATTAGGACGTAGATTACCAAGTTCGGAATATCAAACAAGTATTTGGTACTTTTTTCAATTCAATTCAGGGTGCAAAAAAGGGAAAATTTTGTAATATTATATCTCCTAAACTAAAAGCGATAGAAGCAAAAATTAAAGTGTTTTGAGATTCTCACAAAAAATTAAAAGTCCTTTGCTGAAATTGGAAGGTTTAGGTTAGGTTAGGCAGGCAGCTGATGTTAGGTCAGCGTCACTTGGGTCCTTAAAGCGGTCCCTTAGTGTTTCCTGAAAGGGATAGACTGGAAAAAAAGAACAAAAATAATTACTCCAGGCTACCAGTGAGAGGCTAATTAAGTCATCCAGAAGCCCTGATAAATGAGTCTATTTTACGAATGTCAATACTCCCTAGATCCGATAAATCATGCAGAAAAGGTGCCCCCAGATTGAGAGCACTTGAAGCCGAGAAGGCGGGGCAGTGGCGAAGAAGATGAGTCACTGTCTCCTCCTCTTCTGTGTTATGACAACTACGACAATAGTCATAGAATTGACTAGAATTTTGGTACTTTTTTTAACCCAAACGTATCTTTCGAACTAATAAACATAGAGACTTAATTTACATAAACTAAAAAAAAAAATTTAACACGTGTTTGGTACTTTTACAATAAATAGGATACAAAAGGCAAAAACGGGAAAATATTCAAGGGTAGAGTTTTTGCTTTTTAGCTATAAATATCATTTAAGCTAATTAAGCCAGAAGTATAGTATATAGACGGGTCGATTCGCATTGTAGAAATATAACCCACGTGTTTGGCACTTTTTTAATTTTCGGGTGTAAAAAGGGGAAAAATCGGTAACGTAATATCTTTTAAACCAAAAATGACAGAAACAAAAACTTAATTGATCTGAGATCAGCACTAAAAATTAAGGGACACATATTCGGTACTTTTTTAAAATTCAGCCCCATAGGGGGTAAAAAATCAAAAAATTAGTTGCATCATATCTTCGGCACTAACATCGATAGAAACGAAGTTTAAATTGGATTTGTATCGGCTATCTAAAGTACTGCTCGATTACGCATTTAAGAACTTTAAGACGTATTACAAAAAAAAAAAAAAATGTATTCTGCCCCATCATCTGCTCAAACAGTTTCATATACAACGTCTTAGAGATCGGTCGTGTACTACCTCGCCTTTTTAGCGCCGATCTTAAAACGTCAGGCGGCTTTTTTAAAGAACCTCAAATTTAATGGTGGAAAAATGCTTTGCTCTATCGAATCTATGCTCGCTTCTTTCAGAATAGCGATGGTGTAGGTGACTTAAAATGTGTAACCTCGAGATTGCTGTATTATTTTTGGAGGCTGATGTCTGTAGGGATAATGCCGCTGGAAGTCAATATTGAACAATTTATTTGTAAGATAATGTCCGATATGTTAGGGAGTGGATGCCAACAGTGGACTTAGCGTTCGAATCATTTGCATATATTAATTAATTTTTGTTATCATTATGGTATAAGCTTGATACTTTGCCCATAAGACTAATCCATATGATTTTTGACCCATTTTCAGTGGCACTTTTTGGATCGGGCTGGCTTATCCACTTGAATCGATGATGAAAGTAGCAAAGTAGCCCGATGGTTTTCACGATCGTGATACGATCCTACAATTATCGGACATAAGAACGATTTATATATTATTTTTATTTTGGATGTATTAAATGTGGATCACACTTTCTTCCCGATCTATTAGTGAGGAAAATGCTATGTCTAACCCACCTAAACAACTTCAGAAGCATATAAAGTGTAGCCGTCTAGCTCTACAGCATAATGTGCGAACTTTTGCAAAAGAGCTTTTGAGCACACCGACACACTATGTATGAGCAAGACGCATCTATATTTGTCCCGCTCACACTTATATATAATTGACTTTGCAAAGTCAGTGCTGCCAGATTTAAATTTTTTGCTCGAATATATATATCTTCTGTCTATATCTGTAAAAAAATGTCCGCGTCTGTTTGTATGTTGTTTGTTCGGAAGGATTTTCGAAACTAGCGGACCGATTTTTCTGAAATTTTGACAGTGTAGTATGGTGTGGCCGGTGGTGACTATAGGCTATTTATTTTTCGAAATCTCAAGTGGTTGTGACCCCTCCCATATAACTCATATATTAAAAATGACAAATATAGGCGACCGAGAGGCCCGATTTTTCTGAAATTTTGACAGTATGTTAATTTGTGACCGATGGATAAAGTAGGCCAGATTTTTTTTAAGTTTTAAGTGAGCGTGACCCCTCCCATATAAGTCAGATTTTAAAGCATACAAATATGGATGAAAAAACCGACCGATTTTTCTGAAATTTAGACAGTGGAGTTGTTGTTGTTTAATAGGTTGTTTAAATAGCCTAGAGTTTTTTCTGAAATCTCAAGAGGGCGTGACCCCTCCCATATAGTAACTCATAAATTAAAAATGACATATATGAATGACCGAGCGGCCCGATTTTCCTGAAATTTTGATAGTATGGTAAGGTATGATCGGTGGTTAAAATAGGCTAGGTTTTTTTTTTAATCTAAAGGGGCGTGAATCCTCCCATATAACTCATATAATAAAAATAACAAATATGAATGACCAAGCGGCCCGATTTTTCTGAAATTTGAACGGTATGGTAAGGTGTGACCGCTGGTTAAAATATTCAAAGGGTTTTTTCAGAAATCTCAAGTGGGCGTGACCCCTCCCATATAACCAATAAATTAAAATTGACAAATATAGCAGATAATGAAGCAAGATTTTTCTGAAATTTAGACAGTATGTTAAGGTGTGACTGGTGGGTAAAATAGGCCAGATTTTTTTTAAATCTCAAGTGGGCGTGACCCCTCCCATATAAGTCAGATTTTAAAATTTGGAGAGGTCTGATGTAAAACTCATAATGAAAATATATTCAGAAATTCATTAATTTTAAAGTTATTTAAAAAAAAACGATTGAAAATTTCCTTAATGTGATGACTTAACGACTTTTCTAAGTATATTAAACAAGTTTTTGGTCTTAGATATAAAAACTTTCAATATCTGGACACGATCAAAAAAAGTGTTTTCAAAAATACATTGACCAAATATTATCACGTCAAATATTTAATCTTTACAAGAGTACGAGCATAAACTAAATTGGCTTGATAAAGACAAAACATATGGAAAATATTATTTCTTTTAACTCAAACTAAATTTTGAAAGAAACCACAAATTTAGTCTTTTGCGAAATGAGCCCAAGAGTGGTGCCTTGTATTATAGGCCTAGTGGTCCTAAATTTATTGAGTACACAGGCTTTAATCAAAAGCGATTGGTGGGAAAGTGCTTCCCTCTATCAAATCTATCCACGATCATTTCAGGACAGCAATGACGATGGTGTGGGAGATCTTAAGGGTATAACCTCACGTTTGGAGTATCTGAAGGAAATAGGTGTTACAGCAACATGGCTGTCGCCGGTTTTTGAATCTCCCATGGCCGATTTTGGTTATGATATTTCGAACTTTACACGAATAGATCCTATATTTGGTACTCTAGAAGATTTTGATGAAATGATCGTGAAAGCAAAAAAGTTGGGAGTTAAAATTTTACTGGATTTTGTACCCAATCATTCATCGGATGAATGTGAATGGTTTCAAAAGTCGCTAAGAAAAGAAGAGGGTTTTGAGGATTTCTATATATGGGATGATGGTAAAGTGGATCCAAAAGATCCCTACAAGAGGGTGGCTCCTAGTAATTGGGTAAGTTTAGGTTTTATTATTAAATACAATAGATTAAGAAAACTATAAATTATTTCATTTAAAAGGTTTCCATTTTCGGTGGGCCCATGTGGACTTGGCGCGAAGAACGTCAACAATTTTACTTACATCAATTTCTAGCCAAACAACCTGACTTGAACTTCTCAAACCCAAAAGTGCGTCAACAAATGTTGGAGGTCTTAAAATATTGGCTAGATCGTGGTGTGGATGGCTTCAGAATTGATGCTGTTCCCCATATGTTCGAGAAACGTAATGAGGATGGCTCCTATCCCGATGAGCCGCTAAGTGGTTGGTCCTCCGATCCCAATAGCTATGACTATTTGGATCATATTTATACAAAAGATCAATATCCCACCGTGGAACTTTTATATGAATGGCGTGAATTTTTGGAGGATTATCAAAAGAAAAATGGTGGAGAGACTAGAATTCTTTTGGCCGAAGCCTATTCTCCAGTGGAAGTTTTAAGTTTGTACTTTGGCAATGGTACCCATAGGGGAGTTCAACTACCCATGAATTTCAATTTAATGTATCTAAATGGTTTTTCGACTGCCAAAGATGTGGAGAACTCTTGCAATGGCTGGATGAATACCATGTGGCAAACTCACCAAATAGCCAATTGGGTTATAGGAAATCATGATAATGATCGTGTGGCCAATCGTATGGGCAAACATAAGGTGGATCTACTAAATATTATAGTCCATTCCCTACCCGGATCTCCAGTCACTTATTATGGTGAGGAAATTGCCATGTCTAATATACCCACCGAATGTACTCCCGAGGCCTGTGAAGCTCGCGATGCTGAGAGATCGCCAATGCAATGGGATCGTTCAAATCATGCTGGCTTTTCCAAAGCTTCCTCTACCTGGTTACCTATCTCGGAGCTTTATCAAACCTATAATGTGGAAAGCGAGCGTAAGGCAGCCAGAAGTTCTCTTCAGATCTATAAAGCTATGCAAAAGCTTAAGCTTTCAAAAGCTTTTAGAAATGCCAAGGAACAAGGAGCATTTTCCTATAAAGCTTTAAGTGAACAAGTCTTTCAAGTCATAAGAACTTTACCCAATGAAGAAGAATATATGACTTTGGTAAATTTGGGCAATAAAATAGAGTATTTGGAAAATTTGAGTTCCAAGACCTATGAGTATGTTTTGATGAGTACTCATTCCTCACACTCTAAAGGGTAAGTCCAGTAAAAGTTGTTGTTATACAAGAACAAATAATATTTGTTTTTTTTTATTTTTAGCGATAAGATCAATTTAAGTGGCCGCATTTATTTAATGCCCTTCGAAGCTTTCGGCTTGTATTGGCATAAATGATAAGAGTTATAATTATAAACAAATTAATCACCTAAAGTTGTCATAAATTCGTTAATAAATTAATTTAAAAATATTTGCGATATTTATATTGCAATTTTTGCGTAAGGAAATAAAAAAAGTTTTGTTTTCAACGACAATTTTCAACCAAAAAGTTTTTCTAAATTAAATTTTCTATGGAAAAATTTTCCACGGAAAAATTTTCTATAAACAATTTTATATTTTAAAAATTTTCTATAAAATATTTTATATAGAAAAATTTGTATATAAAAAAATTGTCTGTAGATACTTTTTTTTTACGAAAAATTTTTTATAGAAAAATTTGTATAACGAAAAATTTTCCATAGAATATTTTTTAATAAAAAGTTTTTAATAGAAAAATGTTTATCACAAAAAATTTTTTAAAGAAAAATTTTTCATATACAATTTTTTTAGAAAACTTTTTAAACGAAAAATTTTTAATTGAAAACTTTGTAAAACTTATAATTTTTATAAAAAAAAATTTAAAACGAATAATTTTCTGTAGAAAAATTTCTATAATGAAAAATTTTTAAAACGAAAAATTTTCTGCAGAAAAATTATTAAAACAAAAAATTTGAGTAGATAAATTTTTAAAACGAAAAATTTTCTAAAGAAAAATGTTTATAATGAAAAATTTTCTAAAGAAAAATTTTTATAATGAAAAATTTTTTATAGAAAAATTTTTATAATGAAAAATTTTTTAAAGAAAAAATTTTATAATGAAAAGTTTTAATTAATAAAAAATTTTCTATAGAAAATGGTTATAATGAAAAATTTTCTATAGAAAAATTTTTTTAACTAAAAATTTTCTATAGTATAATTTTTTTTATCGAAAAATTTTAAAACAAGTTTTTTTAACGAAAAATTTTCTATAGAAATTTTTTTTTAATTAAAAATTTTTTTATAGAAAATTTATAGAAAATTTTTTTTAACGAAAAATTTTCTATAGAAATTTTTTTTTAACGAAAAATTTTTAATAGGAAAATTTTTTTAACGAAAAATTTTCTATAAAAAAATTTTTTAAAGAAAAATTTTCTACAGAAAAATTTTTGGACCGAAAAATTTTCTATAGAAAAATATTTAAAACGAAAAATTTTCTATAAAAAAAATTTTACAACGAAACATGTTTATAATGAAAAATTCTCCATAGAAAAAGTTTTTTAATGAGAAATTTTCTATCGCAAATTTTTATAACCAAAAATTTTCTATAGAAAAATTTTTAAACTTTAAATTTTCTATAAAAAAATTTGTAAATGAAAAATTTTTTATAGAAAATTTTTTATAACGAAAAATTTTCTATAGAATATAAATTTTTTTAACGAAAAATTTTCTATAGAAAAATTTTCTATAGAAAAATTTTTTTAACGAAAAATTTTCTATAGAAAATTTTTTTAACGAAAAATTTTCTATAGAAAAATTTTTTTAACGAAAAATTTTCTATAGAAAATTTTTTAACGAAAAATTTTCTATAGAAAATTTTTTTAACGAAAAACTTTCTATAGAAAATTTTTTTTTAACGAATAATTTTCTATAGAAAAAATTTTTTAACGAAAAATTTCTAAAGAATATTTTTTAAGAAAATAAATGTTTCTTTGGGAAATTTTTAAGAAAAAAAATGTTTGAATAAAAAAAATGTTTCTACAAATAATTTTTCATTTGAAAAAAAAAAGTTTCTATAGAAAATTTTTCATAAAATTTTTTTTAAAAATTCTTGTAATGAAATTTGTTTTTCTGTAGAAAATTTTCCAATTAATTTTTTTTTGTAAGGGGTATACTAAAATTTTGATCTATTCTTTGCTATAAGGCTTTATATGGACAGATATAAAAATAACAAAGTCACTAGAAGTTGATGTCGAATAAATATAGAATGTACAAAATTTCCTTTCTATTCAAAATTTTTTAAATAATTTTACTATTATATTCGTTATAATTTTAAATCTAAGGCTAATTTACAGTTTTTAATTTTTTGATAACTCTTAAACTGTCTTTACGACCACTGCTTCTTTAGGCATTAACATCACATAGGTTGAGCTTACAGTATCCCCCTTACGTCTTGGACTGGTATCGGTAACCACAACATATTCAAGTTTTGAAGAGAGACCATAGATTTTATTGCTTAAATTTAAAGTTTCCAACTTGTTTCCAATGTTGAGTAAGATAATATAAGAAGGAGAGCCGGTAAGAGAGCTGCAAGGGAAGAGAAGAGATATTTTTATTTAAATTGAAGAGAAGTACAGAGAGGGAGTTTTAACAAAATCTTACCGTTTAATGGCCAAAACACCCTCACTTAAGGCTAGCACCTCCGATGAACCCTGCTTGAAAGCGGGAACTCGTCTTAGGTTCTGCAGCTGTTTATAGACATTTAAATGACTTTGTGAAATGCCCCGTTCTCGCTTAACATTGACCTTTTTGTAATTATCAGCCACTGGCAGCCATGTGGAACGACCCTCAGTGAAACCAGCAAACTTGTCATCATTCCACTGGAATGGCGTACGAACGGGATCACGGGTTAATCTTTCATATTCATTGGGATTTGATTGACAAGCTTGAGGATCTACGGTATCATTCCAGGAAATCCAGACATCGATCATGCCAATCTCCTCACCCTGATAGTTAACACTGCAGCCGGGGAGTGTAAGTAAGAGCATGTTGGTAATATCGATCATATCTTCTCCCAAACGAGAACCCACACGTGATCTATCATGATTTCCCAAAACCCAGTTAGCAGTTCTACCCTCGGGCATGTTGGTCAGCCAGGAGTTGATCAGCTCCTCATAGTGATAGGCATCTGAATGTTTCTCTAAATTACTGATCAGCTGGAAATTAAAAGGAATTTGGGCACCATCATGGGTACCGTTGCCATAATATTGCATGAGCACATCCAAAGGAGCATAGGCCTCAGTCATTAGAATACGGTCATCGCCACCCAGTTCTCTATCCATCTCCTCCATTACCAAGCGGAATTGATAGATCATATCCAAGGTTTCGGGACGATTTGTGGTGTAGATATGCTGATAGTATTCATAATCTTCAGGGTCATTGTTATAGGGATTACGAGGCTCATCGGGATAATTGCCCTCACTATCTGCTGGTATCTCAAAGGTATGTGGCACGGCATCCACTCGAAAGCCAGCAGCACCCTTACGCAACCAGAATCTCAAAACATCTTTCATGGCTTCCATTACCTTGGGATTGCGATAGTTCAAATCGGGTTGTTTGTGATGGAATTGATGTAAATAGTAAGCTTGTCTCTGCTCATGCCAGGTCCACATACTGCCCCGAAAAACACTTATCCACGTGGTAGGAGGATGTCTGACACCATCAATTATTTTACCCGGATGCCAAACATAGAAGTCCTTATAATCACGATCCCCAGCAGCTGATTTAATAAACCATTCGCATTCATCACTTGTATGATTGGGTACAAAATCCAAAATGATCTTAATACCCAACTTTTTGCCCGCCTCCACTAAAGCCTCAAAATCTTCCATGGTACCAAACATGGGATCAATCTCGGTTAAATTGGCCACATCATAGCCAAAATCAGCCATGGGTGAGGTGAATATAGGCGATAACCAGGTGGCGGTAATGCCAATTTCTTTCAGATAAGGCAATTGTTGCATAACACCTAAAATTAAAAGAAAATCCCTAATAATAATAAACAATATCCTCTGAAGTATTCTTTACTTACCTTTCAAATCCCCTATACCATTACCATCACTATCCTTAAAGGATCTGGGATAAATTTGATAAAACGAGGCCGTTTGCCACCATTTCAAATTTGCAGCCTGTGCGCTTGCCAGAAGTGCCAACACTAATACTATACCGATTTTTCCCGCCCCCATTTTTAGGCGTGCTTTAGTTTTCAACAGTCGCGAGCCAACTAAATTTCTTTTCATCCAAATGCTTAACATTAAAAATATTAGAAAAATATTAATTTTGATAAGATTTGGTTTCTGTTTTTAGTTAAAAGAACTAGCACATGATATCGGTGGGGGATTAAAAACCGACTTTTAGCTATTTATTGCCTTAGAGGTATAAATTTTGATAGATTATTTGATGATATTGTTTTTAAAAATATTATACAATTATAACTTTTGTGGGTCAATTAATCTTTAAAGATCGTAATAAATTTGTAGGGGGGCTATAACGTATAAGTAAGACCTTTTATGAAAACTACAAGTTCACTAAAACTATAAAAAAGAAGAGTTTTTCTTTAGAAAAAATAAGTTTTTCTTTAGAAAAAATAAGTTTTTCTTTAGAAAAAATGAGATTTTCTATAGAAAAAATCAGATTTTCTATAGAAAAAATTAGATCTTCTATAGAATAAATCAGATTTTCTATAGAACAAATTAGTTTTTCTACAGAAAAAGACAGTTTTTCTACAGAAAAAATCAGTTTTTCTATAGAAAAAATCAGTTTTTCTATCGAAAAAATCAGATTTTCTATAGAGAAAATCAGATTTTCTATAGAAAAAATCAGATTTTCTATAGAAAAAATCAGTTTTTCTATAGAAAAAATCAGTTTTTCTATAGAAAAAATCAGTTTTTCTATAAAAAAAATCAGTTTTTCTATAGAAAAAATCAGTTTTTCTATAGAAAAAATCAGTTTTTCTATAGAAAAAATCATTTTTTCTATAGAAAAAATCAGTTTTTCTATAGAAAAAATCAGATTTTCTATAGAAAAAATCAGATTTTCTATAGAAAAAAATCAGATTTTAGAAAAAATAGAAAAAATTAAGTTTTTCTATAGAAAAAATTAAGTTTTTCTATAGAAAAAATTAAGTTTTTCTATAGAAAAAATTAAGTTTTTCTATAGAAAAAATTAAGTTTTTCTATAGAAAAAATTAAGTTTTTCTATAGAAAAAATTAAGTTTTTCTATAGAAAAAATTAAGTTTTTCTATAGAAAAAATTAAGTTTTTCTATAGAAAAAATTAAGTTTTTCTATAGAAAAAATTATGTTTTTCTATAGAAAAAATTAAGTTTTTCTATAGAAAAAATTAAGTTTTTCTATAGAAAAAATTAAGTTTTTCTATAGAAAAAATTAAGTTTTTCTATAGAAAAAATTAAGTTTTTCTATAGAAAAAATTAAGTTTTTCTATAGAAAAAATTAAGTTTTCTATAGAAAAAATTAAGTTTTTCTATAGAAAAAATTAAGTTTTTCTATAGAAAAAATTAAGTTTTTCTATAGAAAAAATTAAGTTTTTCTATAGAAAAAATTAAGTTTTTCTATAGAAAAAATTAAGTTTTTCTATAGAAAAAATTAAGTTTTTCTATAGAAAAAATTAAGTTTTTCTATAGAAAAAATTAAGTTTTTCTATAGAAAAAATTAAGTTTTTCTATAGAAAAAATTAAGTTTTTCTATAGAAAAAATTAAGTTTTTCTATAGAAAAAATTAAGTTTTTCTATAGAAAAAATTAAGTTTTTCTATAGAAAAAATTAAGTTTTTCTATAGAAAAAATTAAGTTTTTCTATAGAAAAAATTTAGTTTTTCTATAGAAAAAATTAAGTTTTTCTATAGAAAAAATTAAGTTTTTCTATAGAAAAAATTAAGTTTTTCTATAGAAAAAATTAAGTTTTTCTATAGAAAAAATTAAGTTTTTCTATAGAAAAAATTTAGTTTTTCTATAGAAAAAATTAAGTTTTTCTATAGAAAAAATTTAGTTTTTCTATAGAAAAAATTAAGTTTTTCTATAGAAAAAATTAAGTTTTTCTATAGAAAAAATTAAGTTTTTCTATAGAAAAAATTAAGTTTTTCTATAGAAAAAATTAAGTAGAAGAAAAGTTATATTTAGGCAAAAGTAAGGGGTATTTAACATTCAGTAAAGCCGTTAGAAATGACTTAGCACTTTAACATATTTTAGGCAAGATAAGTCCATTATATTTATAGACGCAATTAGGTATTATCACAGAGATAGGGATATAGATTTTGGAACAATAATTTGTAGTTAATTATCAGTTAAACTAGTTTATTTTGTTATTAATTAAAAAATACAATAATAGAAGTTATAAAGAAAAAAATATTATGAAAGATATAATATATAAGTGCAGGAGAATTCGGCCTATTAAACCTATTTTATAATGACGTCTACACGTGCTGAAACATAAATGATTATTTAACTTGAATTTGTTAAACCTTTAAATTTTATATTTTATATTTACTTATTTTAAATGATTATTTTATTAACAAACATTGATTGACGTAACTTCAAGTTTTAACTGTCATTCAAGATATGATATTCAGTTTGAAAATCATCTTGACCACTTCCAACAAAATTTTTGTAGAGTCATATTGATTAGGGGAATTATCAAAATAATGAAATAGTTTTTTGAATATAATGGTCTTAATAAGAAGATCTTAGTTTCTTATCAATATTGAACAAGTTGAATTAGTTTTTCTTTTTTTTTTGTGCGAAAAATTAATACAAATGACTTTTGGATGCTTTTACAGAATTTTATGGCCCTATTGTCGTTCTCAACTCAACTCAGTTTGGTTTTCTACCAGCCGACCCAATTTTTACTCAACCAAATTATTTCTGTGAACCGCCGTGGTATAGCAGGTAAGACATCCGCCTAGCATACCAGAGGCCCAAGTTCAATCCAGATTCACTTGAAAAAAATAAATTTTCATAACTCAGCTAGCCACTGGTTATTGAGTATTAGGCTATGAAAAACTTCTCTAACTAATGCATTCGCCGTTCGGAGCCGGCGTTAAAACGTAGGTCCCTTTCAATGAGTTTAAAAATAGAATCGGATGCAGCTCATTGTCTGAGAGAAGTACCCCTTGTTCCAATTGGAATGTTGTCGGGGAATTATATATATAAATTATTTCCTTATATTGCGAAACTAAAAAACGTTGAGTTCCGCAATATCAAAAAATAAGAAAAACTTTAAACATATTGAAGCCCACTGTAGGTTGATATACAGAATAAATTGACTATTTATAACTTACCAGGTTCTATTATATAATAAGGGTATAATTTTTTAATGCCCCAGAGTACTTGCATTGCAATTATCATCAGTGCTCTCAAAACTATTTTTTACAAATTCGTCACTGTTTTGGCTATTGCGGAATTTTAGTAATGACAATTTGAATTATTTTTCAAATTATAAAGTTTCTAGATGTTGTCTATTAAAATCCAAAATTTTCAATGAATAGCTCCATTCGTTCCAAAGTTATATAGGTTTAAATGTGAACATGAGAAAATTTTTTGAAAAAAAAAAATGTAAAACAAAATTTTTTGATTTTACTATTAAAGTATTTATGCCCACTGTAGGTTCAGGGAGACTTATTGATATACAGACTTAATTTATATTTCCCCAGGTTCTATTACACTTAATAGTTACTTAAAATAGTAAAATGTTTTATTGCCCCAGGCCCCTTTCTGGTAATTAACTTCATATCAAAAAACTATAACAAAATTATGAAAATTTTTATGTTACCCAAATAAAATGATTCCAATTATCGGCTAAATTCTTGGCTTGTCTTATCTCAATAACAACAATATAGATTAACAATAAGTTACCTAATCTGTAAAAAAAAACTTTAGCACAGAAGCTTTCCAAATATCAGGAAAAAAGTAATGCACTTAAAACGCGATAAACATGGCTAGCGCATGGACGTTGCTGCTAGTAGTTCTAGTCACAACTTCTTTTACCCGAAACATCGAAGCCAAATCGAAAGCTTGGTGGGAGACAGCCTCTTTCTATCAAATCTATCCCAGATCTTTTAAGGATTCTGATGGCAATGGTGTGGGAGATTTAAAGGGTGTCACCAGCAAATTGGCCTATTTAAAGGAAATTGGTATAGCTGCTACATGGCTCTCACCCTTTCTCAAGTCTCCAATGGCTGATTTTGGTTATGATATTTCGAATTTCACGGAAGTGGACCCCTTATTTGGAACCATGGAAGATTTCGAAGACCTAATGAGAAAATCCAAAGAACAGGGTGTTAGAATTATTTTGGATTTTGTACCCAATCACTCAAGTGATGAGTGCGAATGGTTTATCAAATCGGCCAATAGAGATCCCAAGTATAAAGACTACTATGTCTGGCATCCGGGAAAAATAGTGAATGGTAAGCGTACGGTACCCAATAATTGGGTAAGTGTATTTAGAGGTTCGGCCTGGCAATGGCATGAGGGCAGACAAGAGTATTATTTGCATCAGTTCCATAAAAAGCAGCCGGATTTTAATTTCCGTAATCCCAAAGTTAGGGAGGAAATGAATGTAAGCACTAGAAGTTCAAATTCAATTCAAAAAGTTCTAGAAGACTTATTTAATTTAGGTAATTTTTTCTTTTTAGAATGTTTTACGTTTCTGGTTGGACAAGGGCATTGATGGTTTTCGTGTCGATGCTATTTATCATGCTTTTGAAATAGCACCCGATGCTGAGGGTAACTATCCCGATGAGCCTAGAAATGATTGGACCAATGATCCGGAGGATTATGGTTATGTACATCATATTTATACAGTAGATCAGCCTGAAACGCCCCATTTGGTCTATGAATGGAGACAAATTCTAGATCAATATCAAAAGGAAAATGGGGGAGATGAGAGGTATTCAACTTTCTTCCTCTAATATACGATCAATTACAATTTTTTTATAATTCATTCCCTAGAATCCTCATGGTTGAAACCTGGTCTCCCATTGATATAGTTATGCACTACTATGGCAACGAGACCGCCAATGGCGCCCAGATTCCCTTCAACTTCCAACTGATCAGTTATCTTTCTAATAACTCCGATGCCTACCATTATGCCCACTTAATCAATGAGTGGTTGAGCAAAATGCCTGCTGGCCGCTCGGCCAATTGGGTGGTGGGTAATCATGACAAGAATCGTGTGGGCTCTCGCTTTGGTGCCGATCGAATTGACATGTTTAATATACTCCTCCTTACACTACCCGGCTGCAGTGTCACCTATAATGGTGAGGAGATTGGTATGACCGATGTCTGGATTTCCTGGCAAGAGACTGTGGATCCTCAGGCCTGTAATAATGTGGAGGATGGCTATGAATATCGTTCTCGTGATCCGGCACGTACTCCCTTCCAATGGAGTGATGAGAATAATGCTGGTTTTTCGTCAGCCAAAAAAACTTGGTTACCGGTTAGTCCTAACTATAAGATGGACAATCTTAAACGTCAGAGAGGGGTTTCGCTGAGTCATTTGAATATTTTCAAACAATTGCAAGGCTTGAGGGCTTTGAGTACCTTTAGAGATGGCCAAGCGGAGGTTAAGGCTTTAAATAATGATGTTTTAGGTGTAAAGCGGTAAGTTTGAATTTTTTTTAGGAATTTCTGAGATCTTTTGAGGGAAAAACGAAAAATTTTATATAGAAAAATATTTTTAACGAAAAATTTTCTATACAAAAATTTTTTTAAGAAAAATTTTCTATACAAATTTTTTTTTAATAAAAATTTTCTATAGAACATTTTTTTTAACGAAAAATTTTCTATAGAAAATTTTTAAACGAAACATTTTCTATAAAAATTTTTTTAACGAAAAATATTTTTAATAAAAATTATTCTATAGAAAAATTCTCAATAGAAATTTTCTTTAGAAATTTCTATAGAAATTTTTTAACGAAAAATTTTCTATAGAAAAATTTTTTTAACGAAAAATTTTCTATAGAAAAATTTTTTTAGCGAAAAATTTTCTATAGAAAAATTTGTTTAACGAAAAATTTTCTATACAAAAATTTTTTATAGAAAAATTTTCTAAAGAAAAATGTTTAACGAAAAATTTTCTAAAGAAACATTTTCTATAGAACAATTTTTCTAAATAAAAATTTTTTATAGAAAAATTTTGCTAAAGAAAAATTTTCTATAGAACAATGTTTCTTAAGAAAAATTTTCTATAGAACAATTTTTCTAAAAAAAAATTTTATATAGAGCAATTTTTCTAAATAAAAATTTTCTATTGAACAATTTTTCTAAAGAAACATTTTCTATAGAAAAATTTTCTATAGACAAATTTTTTTAAAGAAAAATTTTCTATAGACAAATTTTTTAAACGAAAAATTTTCTATAGAAAAATTTTTTTAATGAAAAATTTTCTATAGACAATTTTTTTTAAAGAAAAATTTTCTATAGACAAATTTTGTTAACAAAAAATTTTCTATAGAAAAATTTTGTTAACAAAAAATTTTCTATAGAAAAATTTTTTTAACGAAATATTTTCTATAGAAAAATTTTTTTAACGAAAAATTTTCTATAGAAAAACTTTCTTAACGAAAAATTTTCTATAGAAAAATTTTTTTAACGAAAAATTTTCTATAAAAAAATTTTTTTAACAAAAAATTTTCTATAGAAAAATTTTCTTAACGAAAAATTTTCTATAGAAAAATATTCTTAACGAAAAATTTTCTATAGAAAAATTTTTTTAACGAAAACTATTGAAAAATTTTTTTAACGAAAAATTTTCTATAGAAACATTTTTTTAACGAAAAATTTTCTATAGAAAAATTTTTTTAACGAAAAATTTTCTGAATAAAAATTTTTTTAACAAAAAATTTTCTATATAAAATTTCTTTAAACGAAAGATTTTGTATAGATATATTTTGTATAGATATATTTGTATAGATATATTTGTTTAACGAAAAATTTTTTAAAAAAATTAAATTTTATAACGAAAATTTTCTTTAGAAAAATTTTTTTAACGAAAAATTAATTTTTATGGCTTTTTTTCTTATATCGTGTGATTTTAATCTTAGTAGCTTTTATACTTTAATAAATTAAAGCTTCTAAATAGTTACTGAAACTCACAGTTTTGCAGAGAGTGACGGAGCATAAAAGCTTTTGTAATAAAGTATGTTAAAAGCTTTCAATAATATAGAAAATTTGTTATTACTTTTTAAAAAAGCTTTTGTAAAAGTCATAATACTTTATAACCGAGCCGTCCAGCTTTACAGAACAATGTGCGAACTTTTGCAAAAGAGGTTTTGAGCTTTCACACCGACACACTATGTATGAGAAATATGGCACTATGTTTGTCCCGCTCACACATACGAAAAATTTTCTTTGCAAAGTAAATGTAAATCTGGCAATACTAACATAAAAAGTTTGAAAGCTGTTTACCACAAATGTATATATTAACGTATTTTTAGACATGTCTGCTTTATAATCTTAAGCTTTTATACTTTCTTAAAGATAATTTTTTTAAAGTTAATTTCGAAAGCTTTTTCTTTTACCATATGTTTTTCATACTTAACACTCAAAGCTTTACAGATCTAATATTTCAATAGTTAAAGCTTTAAAATATTTGTTTGGAATGCTTATAGTTTTATCGACTTATCGTTTAGTTACCTCAAAAGCTTTCACTAGTATTTAAGTTTCTTTGATTATGTCCCACAAAAGCTTTTGTTATTATTCTTTTAAACTTTATTTTTCAGCTCCCATTTTAATGACTATACCTACATTACCCTCATGAACATTTTTGATTCCGTTCAAACTGTTAATTTGAATAATCTCTTTAACAATTTACCGGCTAAATTTGAATATGCAGTGGTCACTGACAAGTCCATTAGAAGAAAGGGGTAAGCTTTACTTTTACAAATGTTTTGATTTCACATTAAATATGAAATTTTTTTAATTTTTTTTGCAGAGACAAAGTTGCCAGCAATAATATAATATTATTGCCCAAAGAAGCTGTTGTTCTGAAAGCTACCACAAAAGCTTAAAGCTTAGAAAAATAAAAGTTCGACTAGTGAATTTTTGTTTACTATTTTAATGTTTTAGTTCTGATAATTAAAAGTAAATGCAATAATTAAAACTTTCGTTTTTAAGTGCAGAACTAGGAATAGGCGCCAATGTTGGAAGTACTTAAGTACCTAGAAAAACTTGAAATATCTGAATGTTTCAGTATGACTATTCTTGATTATTCTGAATTTATTTTAAAAAGAGCCCCCAATAGGAACGGGTACTAACTTATTGCTGAAATTTGTTACTGGGTATTATTACTTATTTTTCTACTACTTTTATATTTTTATTTTGTATTTTATTAATCTGCTTTTATATTTAAATTTGTATATACTTTTTCATATATAAACCTACTTTTTTCAATCAATTCTTCATATGACGTATCATTTTCAATTGCTTATTTAAAAAAAAAAAAACTGCACTAAAGTATACAAATTTTGAAGATATTGATAAGGTTCTTAATTAAACTGAAGATCAACAACCCAATAATGTTTTTTTATGCATGACTAAAAGAAATTTCTGAATTCTTATCGTGGAGTTGTTATCATGAACACGACTATAAGCAGTGGCACACTGTAGCGATCAATCTCAAGGGGCAACGATCAGCCAATAACATACAAATAAGATTTATTGCTGATTTAATTCTTTACAGGGGGCAAAAGGTGTGTATCACAAAAAATGTGAACCAAATAAATATCAATAAGTTTTCACAATCTTTAAAGATTTTTACAAATTTAATGCTAAAACACATTACCAATAGCGAACTTTGCTAATAATATGCAAATATATGCAGATGATTTATACACTTTTGTAAAGCTAAGATTTGTATCTTTAAACTGATGTAAGCTCCGTTCAAAAGTCTTCAAGTGACAAAAGATATACTAAATTTATTTTTAATGATTCGTTTTGAACTGATTTTAGACTAAATACGCAAATATATGCAAATAATACATATACCCCAGCAAAGTTGAGACTTCTACCTTTTAAATGATGTAAGTTTCGTTCCAAAGGGTTTACATGACAAAAGTTATATTAAAACTGAGATGACTTTGATTTCTTAAATTCTTCGATTCCCTTTTCAATTTGTGTATGTCTTTCTTGTCGTTATAACCCTGTAGTAAAACTGGGGTCATGTGTCTCCATGTCAACAGTTTGTGTAATATCAATTCAAATGTCCCCAATTTTAAATCAGTACTGAAATAGTGAATATATAGAGACAACTATTTTAGTATATATCTGGTGACATTGTCAACGAATGTGTCAACATATATGTATATCAATAGGCCCCGATTTGATCCCAATGTCTCCATTTAGACCAAAAGAACTACAAAGTCAATACTAAGTAAATAGTTGTAATGTCTACTGGTAGATTACGTAGGAACTCTAAATGTTAAATGTCAATAGTAGATAACATTGGATGGGGCAAAATAGGCAAGTAGTACTGGAGACATTGTCAATAGCAAAACAGTATTGTTTCTCTGACTGCATTTACTGCAGGGAAGTATACTCGTACAAAAAGTTAATTACATCAACAAAACACGAGAACAGAAAAACAAAAAGATATTTGGAAATATTAGAAATTTTAAAAAGTTTCCTATAAAAATAAAAAAATTTTGTTAAATTTTTGAATAATAGGAAATTTTGGGGAAATTTCCTATAAAAATTGGAAATTCTTGAAAAATTTTCTATTATATAATTTTTGAAAAACTTCCTATAAAAATAGGAAATTTTTGAAAAATTTCCTATAAAAATAGGAAATTTTTGAAAAATTTCCTATAAAAATAGGAAATTTTTGAAAAATTTCCTATAAAAATAGGAAATTTTTGAAAAATTTCCTATAAAAATAGGAAATTTTTGAAAAATTTCCTATAAAAATAGGAAATTTTTGAAAAATTTCCTATAAAAATAGGAAATTTTTGAAAAATTTCCTAAAAAAATAGGGAATTTTTGAAAAATTTCCTATAAAAATAGGAAATTTTTGAAAAATTTCCTATAAAAATAGGAAATTTTTGAAAAATTTCCTATAAAAATAGGAAATTTTTAAAAAATTTCCTATAAAAATATGAAATTTTTGAAAAATTTCCTATAAAAATAGGAAATTTTTGAAAAATTTCCTATAAAAATAGGAAAAATTTCCTATAAAAATAGGAAATTTTTGAAAAATTTCCTATAAAAATAGGAAATTTTTGAAAAATTTCCTATAAAAATAGGAAATTTTTGAAAAATTTCCTATAAAAATAGGAAATTTTTGAAAAATTTCCTATAAAAATAGGAAATTTTTGAAAAATTTCCTATAAAAATAGGAAATTTTTGAAAAATTTCCTATAAAAATAGGAAATTTTTGAAAAATTTCCTATAAAAATAGGAAATTTTTGAAAAATTTCCTATAAAAATAGGAAATTTTTGAAAAATTTCCTATAAAAATAGGAAATTTTTGAAAAATTTCCTATAAAAATAGGAAATTTTTGAAAAATTTCCTATAAAAATAGGAAATTTTTGAAAAATTTCCTATAAAAATAGGAAATTTTTGAAAAATTTGCTATAAAAATAGGAAATTTTTGAAAAATTTCCTATAAAAATAGGAAATTTTTGAAAAATTTCCTATAAAAATAGGAAATTTTTGAAAAATTTCCTATAAAAATAGGAAATTTGTGAAAAATTTCCTATAAAAATAGGAAATTTTTGAAAATTTTCCTATAAAAATAGGAAATTTTTGAAAAATTTCCTATAAAAACAGGAAATTTTTGAAAAATTTCCTATAAAAACAGGAAATTTTTGAAAAATTTCCTATAAAAATAGGAAATTTTTGAAAAATTTCCTATAAAAATAGGAAATTTTTGAAAAATTTCCTATAAAAATAGGAAATTTTTGAAAAATTTCCTATAAAAATAGGAAAGTTTTGAAAAATTTCCTATAAAAATAGGAAATTTTTGAAAAATTTCCTAAAAAATAGGAAATTTTTGAAAAATTTCCTATAAAAATAGGAAATTTTTGAACAATTTCCTATAAAAATAGGAAATTTTTGAAAAATTTCCTAAAAAATAGGAAATTTTTGAAAAATTTCCTATAAAAATAGGAAATTTTTGAAAAATTTTCTATAAAAATAGGAAATTTTTGAAAAATTTCCTATAAAAATAGGAAATTTTTGAAAAATTTCCGATAAAAATTAATAATTTGCAAACAAATGCAGAAGATTTATATATTGTTGTAAACCTTAGACTTTTACCTTTAAACTGGTGTAAGTTCGAATCTAAAGACTTGGAGAGACAAAAGTTATACCGTATCTAAACTTGTAACGATTTGGTTTCCTTTAGTAACTCAATTCAAAATCTTTGTTTCTTCAATTAAATATGTCATTTTTTTTGTTATAAATATAAACAAAATTCGAGAACGTACAAAACGAAAACGCAAATTTGAAAACTTATTTATTTGTTTAAACATTTGGATAAATTCCAAAAATTTTAAGAGAAATATTGTAAAATCTTAGAATTTACTCGAGTAATTTCCATAAATTTAAGTTAATTGTTTTTTTTTCAAATAATTATGAATCAATCTTATTTATTTTTTCCAGTTAAATATCAATTTCAGATTTACAGTTTTTGATTTATAAACATTAAAATTTAATAATAATTTAATATAAGACACTTTGCACAGTGGTAACGATTAACCGTAATGAAATCATAACCCATATGTCTAATTTTGAGTGAATCAGCTTAATATACCTATTGATATTGATCTAATCTTCCAGTTATTTGGAAATGTTTATGATAAGAAACTAACTCATATATTTTCACATTACAGTATTTAAGTAATGTCTCAAGAAGCCATTTTGTAAGTAGTCAATCCTATAAGCTTTTAATCTGCTCTTTTATTAGTAATAAATCTTTTGTATATCATTGCAGATTGTTCAAATAATAACATTTTGATATTTTATTATCAACATTGAAGTTTATCGTATATTTAACAATTTATAGCAAATTTTTATGTGAAAGTAGCCACGGTGCCATATGACGATCTAAGTTGGCCCCCCTTTAGCAAAACAGTTTGTTTTCAAACAAACATGCACTTGAAAATTAAAGAATAACAAATACCTACATCATGTGAGAAAGTAAAGTCAGTCAAGCACGAACAGAAGACATACTACACCAAAATAAAAATAACATTAAGTTTATTTAATTGTATGGTTTCTCCATGTCCATGAATAAATTAGACTTTTTCCTATAGCCACAATTAAATTATTCGAAACTAAAAGAAATAAGATATATATATAAATTGCGTTTGGATCATAAATGAAAATATAAGTACTTTTTGCCCATATGTATCCTCATCACCAATGAAGCAAGACACACAATTTATAAAAAAAAAAAAAATCAGACAATTGTTCGCCCCTTTTTCGATTAAATCTTTTCCGAGACATGGACTCTTAGAACAAATTTGGACATTAAACACATCCTTCCATGTTTCAACAAAATTCATTTGTACAAAGTTTTTGCATTTTACTGTAATTTTCTTTAGATTTAATAGCGATATTTTTGGCTCATTTAAGTGGCTTTATAGAGTAGATTTTGTATAGAAGTAATGGCAAAAATAAAGACCGATTTCAACCGATATTTTGAATAATTTTTCCATTTGTTACAAATATCATCAGCAAAAAAATTTCAACTTAAGAATTTTGAAGGTGTAGGGTATAATAAACATCTGCAATTTGAGTAAAATAAACTTAAAATGACTCCAATATGAACTGATTTTTTCAGACTTATCACATTACAAATGTAATAATGATCATCTTGTAGGGTATCTAATATTGATCTTTGTATTCACTCTTTCTGATAAAAGGAAAACAAACAAATTAAATATAGAAATTAATGCTGAGATTGATTAAAGAGAATAAAAGTGAGAGATTGCAAAATGAATAAAGAAAACATGGGTGAGTAATATTGGCAGAGATGGGAACTTTTGTATATTCTAAAATAAGAAAATTTTGAAAATTTTCATAAAATAATTTCCTATGAAAATAAGAAATTTTTGAAAAATTATAATATATAAGAAATAAGAAATTTTTGAAAAATTTCCTAAAAAAATAAGAAATTTTTGAAAAATTTCCAATAAAAATATAAAATTTTTTTTAAATTTTTCTAAGAAATAATAAATATTTTAAAAATTTCCTATTAGAATAAGAAACTTTTAAAAAAAAGTCCTATAAAAAAAATAAATTTTTGAAAATTTTCCTATACAAATAGGAAACTTTTGAAAAATTTCTTATAAAAATAGGAAATTTTTGAAAAATTTCCTATAAAAATTGGAAGTTTTTGAAAAATTTCCTATAAAAATTGGAAACTTTTGAAAAATTTCCTATAAAAAAAGGAAAATTTTGAAAAATTTCCTATAAAATATTAAATTTTGAAAAATTTCCTATAAAACAGGAAATTTTTGAAAACCTTCCTATAAAAATAGGAAATTTTTGAAAAATTTCCTATAAAAATCTTATTCTTATAAAAGTAGTAAATTTTTGAAGAATTTCTTATAAATATAGTAAATTTTTGAAAAATTTCCTATAAAAATAGTAAATTTTTGAAAAATTTCCTATAAAAATAAGAAGTTTTTGAAAAATTTCCTATAAAAATAGGAAATTTTTGAAAAATTTCCTATAAAAATAGGATATTTTTGAAAAATTTCCTATAAAAATAGGAAAGTTTTGAAAAATTTCCTATAAAAATAGGAAATTTTTAAAAACTTTTCTCTTTTATAGGCAAAATAGGAAATTTTTGAAAAATTTCTTATAAAAATAGGAAATTTTTTAAAAATTTCCTATAAAAATAGATTTTTTTTTTTTAATTTCCTATATAAATAGGAATTTTTTGAAAAATTTCCTATAAAAATAGGAAATTTTTGAAAAATTTCCTATAACAATAGGACATTTTTGAAAAATTTCCTATAAAAATAGAACATTTTTTAAAAATTTCCTATAAAAATAGAAAATTTTTGAAAAATTTCCTATAAAAATAGAAAATTTTTTAAAAATTTCCTAAAAAATAGAAAATTTATGAAAAATTTCCTATAAAAATAGAAAATTTTTGAAAAATTTCCTATAAAAATAGGAAATTTTTGAAAAATTTCCTATAAAAATAAGAAATTTTTTAAAAAATTCCTATAAAAATAGGAAATTTTTCAAAAAAATAGATAATTTTTGAAAATTTTCCTATAAAAATAGGAGATTTTTAAAAAATTTCCTATATAGATAAGAAATTTAAAAAAAAAAAATTTCATATAGATATAAAAAAATGTATATGTATATAAATATTTAATTTATATATCTTATTTATCCATCTCTGAACGTGGTCAATTTGTGGTTTGTTTGCTATAAAATTAAATATTTGCTTTTAGTTGACATTAATCTAGCGAAAAGTAAACAACTGTCAGCTAGAACTTATTAATTTTGAATATATTTTTTTTGGGTTAAACATAAAACGGTTCGGTCTATCGTCCACACGATTCGAACGATATGCGGTGTCTGCACTTTGCTTTCATCTTAGCATCGGCCTCACTTGTTTTGGCTGGAGTCTTTCCCAATTATCACGCTCATTACGATTTCATTCAATGGGATAGTGATAAAAAGCTAGAAGACTATGAGGCAGCCACCAAATGGTGGCAAACAGCTTCTTTCTACCAAATCTATCCAAGGTCATTCAAAGACTCCAATGCAGATGGCGTGGGAGACTTAAAGGGTAAGAGAAATTATTTCAATAAGAACTCTCTTAAATTTTATCTAAATCTCTTTCGACTTTCCTTTTTATAAAATGCTCATTTTTAGGTATAACGGAAAAATTGTCTTATTTAAAAATGATTAATATCACAGCCACTTGGTTATCTCCGATATTTAAGTCCCCTATGGCTGATTTTGGTTATGATATTGCCAATTTCTATGAAATTGATCCCCTGTTTGGTTCTATGAAAGATTTTGAGGATCTAATGAAAAAGGCTAAAGAACTGGATATTAAAATTATTTTGGATTTTGTACCCAATCACACAAGTGATGAGTGTGAATGGTTTAAGCGCTCTGCGGCCAAAGATCTCTTCTATAAGGATTTCTATGTCTGGCATCCTGGCAAAATGGTGGATGGCAAACGCCAACCTCCCACTAACTGGGTTAGTGTCTTTCGTGGTTCGGCCTGGGAATGGAATGAGGGCCGTCAGGAATACTATTTCCATCAATTTGTGAAAAAACAACCCGATCTCAACTATCGCAATCCCCTGGTGCAGGCCACCATGAAAGATGTTTTGCGTTTTTGGCTGCACAAAGGTGTATCAGGCTTTCGTATTGATGCTGTTCCCCATATCTTCGAAATTGCGCCAGACTCTCAAGGAAACCAACCCGATGAACCGAGAAATCCCAGTGTAAACGATCCCGATGATTATGGCTATTTGCAGCATATCTACACTGTAGATCAGCCGGAGACTATTGATTTGATCTATCAATGGCGTAAGGTTTTGGATGATTTTAAGTATGAGTTTGGGGGTGAGGATCGGGTTATTATGGCTGAAACCTATTCACCTCTTGACGTGGTAATGAAGTATTATGGTAATGCTACTATGGAAGGAGCTCAGATACCTTTTAATTTTTTGCTGATCAGTAATTTGAATAATAAATCGAATGCCTATAATTATGCCGAGACGATTAATACTTGGTTGAGTCATATGCCGGAGGGTAGGACGGCCAATTGGGTGGTAAGTATTCACAAATTAAAGATAATTGACTAGGTTGACGACTAGATAATATACTACACTATCGATTTTATTATGGACTGTAATATACTGGATAATATATCAGACGTAGGACTATAGACTTGACAATAAATATAGACTAAACAAGACCAGATAATATACAAGACTTGATACTAGGCTATGAATTAGACTAGGGTGGATATGAGACTAAACTATGGACTATTTTTTTAGAAAAATTTTTCATAGAAATATTATTGCACAGAAAATTTTTTATAGAAATATTTTTGTATAGAAAAATTTTCCATATAAATATTTTTCTATAGAAAAATTTTCGATAAAAATATTTTTCTATAAAAAAAATTTCTACATAAATATTTTTCTATAGAAAAATTTTCCAAAGAAATATTTTTCTATAGAAAAATGTTCCAAGAAATAATTTTCTATAGAAAAACTGTCCAAAGAAATATTTTTCTATAGAAAAATTTTCCAAAGAAATATTTTTCTATAGAAAAATGTTTCAAAGAAATTTTTTTCTATAAAAAAATTTTCCAAAGAAATATTTTTCTATAGAAAAATTTTCCAAAGAAATATTTTTCTATAGAATAATTTTCCAAAGAAATATTTTTCTATAGAAAAATTTTCAAAGAAATATTTTTCAATAGAAAAATTTTTCAAAGAAATATTTTTCTATAGAAAAATTTTCCAAAGAAATATTTTTCTATAAAAAAATTTTCCAAAGAAATATTTTTCTATAGAAAAATTTTTATAAGAAATATTTTTCTATAGAAAAATTTTCCAAAGAAATATTTTTCTATAGAAAAAATTTTCAAAGAAATATTTTTCTATAGAAAAATTTTCCAAAGAAATATTTTTCTATAGAAAAATTTTCCAAAGAAATATTTTTTTATTGAAAAATTTTCCAAAGAAATATTTTTCCATAGAAAAATTTTCCAAAGAAATATTTTTCTATAGAAAAATTTTCGATAGAAATATTTTTCTATAGAAAAATTTTCGTTGGAAATATTTTTGTATAGAAAAATTTTTGTTGGAAATATTTTTCTATAGAAAAATTTTCGTTGGAAATATTTTTCTATAGAAAAATTTTCGTTGGAAATATTTTTCTATAGAAAAATTTTCGTTGGAAATATTTTTCTATAGAAAAATTTTCGTTGGAAATATTTTTCTATAGAAAAATTTTCGTTGGAAATATTTTTCTATAGAAAAATTTTCGTTGGAAATATTTTTCTATAGAAAAATTTTCGTTGGAAATATTTTTCTATAGAAAAATTTTCGTTGGAAATATTTTTCTATAGAAAAATTTTCGTTGGAAATATTTTTCTATAGAAAAATTTTCGTTGGAAATATTTTTCTATAGAAAAATTTTCGTTGGAAATATTTTTCTATAGAAAAATTTTAGTTAGAAATATTTTTAAAAAAAATTTCGTACAAAAATTTTAGTTAGAAATATTTTTCTATAGAAAAATTTTCGTTGGAAATATTTTTCTATAGAAAAATTTTCGTTTTAAATATTTTTCTATAGAAAAATTTTCGTTGAAAATATTTTCTATAGAAAAGTTTTTGTTGGAAATATTTTTCTATAGAAAAATTTTTGTTGGAAATATTTTTCTATAGAAAAATTTTCGTTGGAAATATTTTTCTATAGAAAAATTTTCGTTGGAAATATTTTTCTATAGAAAAATTTTCGTTGGAAATATTTTTCTATAGAAAAATTTTCGATGGAAATATTTTTCTTTAGAAAATTTTCGTTGGAAATATTTTTCTTTAGAAAAATTATCGTTGGAAATATTTTTCTTTACAAAAATTTTTGTTGGAAATATTTTTCTATAGAAAAATTTGAGTAGGAAATATTTTGCTATAGAAAAATTTTCTTTGGAAATATTTTTCTATAGAAAAATTTTCGTTGGAAATATTTTTCTATAGAAAAATTTTCGTTGGAAATATTTTTCTATTGAAAAATTTTCGTTGGAAATATTTTTCTATAGAAAAATTTTCGTTGGAAATATTTTTCTATAGAAAAATTTTCGTTGGAAATATTTTTCTATAGAAAAATTTTCGTCGGAAATATTTTTCTATAGAAAAATTTTCGTTGGAAATATTTTTCTATAGAAAAATTTTCGTTGGAAATATTTTTCTATAGAAAAATTTTCGTCGGAAATATTTTTCTATAGAAAAATTTTCGTCGGAAATATTTTTCTATAGCAAAATTTTCGTTGGAAATATTTTTCTATAGAAAAATTTTCGTTGGAAATATTTTTCTATAGAAAAATTTTCGTTGGAAATATTTTTCTATAGAAAAATTTTCGTTGGAAATATTTTTCTATAGAAAAATTTTCGTTGGAAATATTTTTCTATAGAAAAATTTTCGTCGGAAATATTTTTCTATAGAAAAATGTTTGTTGGAAATATTTTTCTTTAGAAAAATTTTTGTTGGAAATATTTTCCTATAGAAAAATGTTTGTTGGAAATATTTTTCTATAGAAAAATGCGATATACATGTTTCGGTTTATAAGCCAGACTTTGAACTATATTCTGGACCGGAATAACTATTTAAAGTATATTTCAATCTCCAGCTCGGTAATCATGACAAAAATCGTGTTGGCTCCCGCTTGGGTGCTGATCGCATCGACATGTTGAACATGCTTATACTTACGTTACCCGGCTGTAGTGTAACCTACATGGGTGAGGAGATCGGTATGACGGATGTTTGGATTTCCTGGAATGATACAGTTGACCCCTCTGCCTGCAATTCTAATCCAGATATTTATGAAACCCTCTCCCGCGATCCTGAACGCACACCATTCCAGTGGAATCGAGATCATCAAAGTGGTTTCACTGCTGCCAACAAGACCTGGTTACCCTTGGCGCCCAACTATTGGGACGTTAACATGGAATGGGAAACACATCAGCCTAAGAGTCATTTAAATACTTTCCGGAATGTACAGGAATTTGTAAGAAGGCAGCCGGCTTTAAAGTTTGGTCAGACTCAAGTGGTGGCGGTTAATCAAAATGTGTTGGCGGTGAAGAGGTGGACTAGAGAATCTGATATTGAGATTTGCTATTCAATTTGTTTTTTATTAAATTTCAGATATCTTTTGCATGAATATACTTATATTACCTTGATCAACATTTTTGATAATGAGGAGACTGTGGATTTGAAAAAGTCTTTAAACGAGGTTCCCGAGGAAATGGTCTATGTTTTGGTGACAAAGGCCTCCAAGTCCAAGAAAGAGTAAGTTTTAGATAAAATTAAATAAGGTTCCACATTTTGAATTTATATTGTCTTTCGATTTATAGTGAGATTGCCAAGACTTCTTCTATAACTCTACAACCCAAAGATGCTGTTATTTTAAGATCCACCACCAAATTAAGCACTTCAATTGGTTATTTCACCTACTATCAGGCAGTATGAAAAGTCTCTCAAAAGTTATTTTCATTAATTTTTATTTTGAATACTATATTTTTTTGTATAAAATATGTCATTTATTAAAAATCTATAATGATTCTAAAATGATGGCCTCATTTCCTTGCAAAGAAACACTGTTTAAGGTGACCAGGTCCCTGCAAAAAAAAAGTAAGTTAAAGATATAAAATTATTGTTTAATAAAAAATTTCCTTGAAATTCTTACCCTTCCATCCTAGTGGAAATAATATTAGACATTTTAATCTTAAAAGTGCCACTGGCCTTAACAACATCCGTAACATCAGCGGTAATACTATTATCCAAAACATTGGCCAATAATATATAGGATTTGCCATTAGTTATATATCTGAAACATAGAAATCATAACAAAATCTAGTTCTAAATTTTCTTATCCTTCATTCTTCATACCTTCTGATGGCCAATATATTATCGCCCACATTACCATATTGTATGCCCCCATCTTGTAAGACCTTGGTTTGCCTCATTTGCGATAGGGTCTTGTAAACATTCAAATGACTTTTGGCTGCCGATGACTCTGTCTCCACATTGACAGTAACATAATTGGGATTAATGGGAAGCCAAGTTTTGCTGTTTGAGGAAAAGCCAGCATTGGCTTCGGATGACCATTGGAATGGTGTACGTGCTGGATCTCTGGTGAATTGTTCATAGATATCTGGATTAGAATTGCAGGCAGATGGATCTACACTATCTTCCCAGGAGATATCTAGATCGGTCATGCCTATTTCATCACCCTAAAAATAAGCATTATAATTACTTTTTAAAAAACTAAAGCAGATCCCCAAACTATTTCTTATATATAATGCCCGCGGGCTAGTTTTTGCAGAAAACTCACTTAGAGCCTCAACTTACATTATAGGTAATACTAATTCCGGGCAAGAACATTTGTAACATATTCATCAGATCAATACGATTCTCTCCATAACGACTGGCCACACGTCGCTTATCGTGATTTCCCATCTATAAGAGGGCAAGGAAGAAAGAAAGATTTTAAGAAATAGCCAAATATAATTACCTAAGAAGAAGCTAAAGTAAAGTTATGGTATAGATTACAAATGGTTCAATTATATTTTAGTTTATAGTTATATTTGGTTCAGAGTCTGTATTAAATATAGGGTCTCGATATGTCATTATTTACAAGCATAATTTCAGTTTGTTTTTGTTCTGCAGCCAATTTTAGTTTTTTACATCGACAGCGTGTTAATGTTGGCTTACCGTTAATAGCAAATGCTGTGGTATTTAATAATATTAAAAGAAATTAAAATTTACAAAAATGTAAGTTTCCGTGACCAAGGCTCGCAACCAGTTTCAATGGGATATGCTATGCTTAGTAGTTGACGTGCTAAACAACTAAGCTACAGGTCTACTTTCAAATTCACCATGAAAGTTTAGCTCATCATCATTAGCTAGAATTCTCTTTCATTCCTCTTTCTTACGGCTTGGACTAAGTATTGTCAGGTCAATTTTTAAGTTATCCGCCCCATTGTGCAAAGTTTACTACTTATAATTCTGCCCCTAGTTTTCTGGAATGTTTCTATTGGTGCAGTTGTTGTTCTGTTTTCCCTTAATATTTTGCTGTAAGAGTAGAGCAGCATTTTTCTCTTTTTACCTACACTCTCTATCTCTGTTGCTGTTAACTTCAGATAATCTATTTATACAACCTATGTGTGAGTGTGTTCTTGATCATGTGAGAATGTATTGTAACATGCATGAACTTTTGTAAGCCACATTGGTAGTGTGTGCTCTTTGTTTACGTCTGCAGAAAATGCTAGAAATTCTCTTCTCTTCTATATAATGAATGAATATTGTGGGAAGAGTTTTAATTGAGACGCGTATAAGAGAATAGTGAGACTAAAAATATAGTAAAGCAATTTTGTGAAGTGTGTTTAAGTGATAAACTCTAAAGTTAATAAAAATATAACTTTGTAAAATTCCTTCCACGTTTTTAAAGGAAAAACGTAACAGTATTTTTAGTTTGGTGATTCTGTTTTAAAAGCTCCTCATTAATCTTCAGAATGCATTTATCTTCTTTATTTTTGGGGCTAAATTAAACAGCCCTGCAAAATGAACACTTTTTTTGTTGCCTAAGATTTCTTAGTTAGTTAATATGCATTTAGCAATGGGCTTCAATGCCTCTAATTCACTTTTTTGTATCAGCTTTAGTTTTCGAGATATTCGTTTTTTTTAATTACGTAGTTATGCGATTTATAGTCACATAACTAATAAACGGTGCATTCTATTCAGTAAAAATAAAAAACCAAAATTCGGCTACAGAAGTAGCCTTTATGCTGAATTAACATTATTTTGATTCTATAAAGTAGTTTCGGAGAAATCGCTTAACTTTGGATGGAAATTTTTTTTTATAAATTTTTATATATTTCAAAAATTCATAGCAAATAGTTTCACAAAATTATGATAAAATCAAAACTTTTGAGTCCCATTTAACAAGAAATATTGCATTTTATACGGGACATATCTGCCTTTATTGCTATAGGAAACTATTGGAAATTTTTTGTTATTATCTCTATTCTTTATGAATTTTTGAAAACAAAAAAACAAAATTTTAAATAATATTTTTTGTTATATATTCGGCTATATATCTCCATAACTACTGAGTGGACTAAATATTATTTAAGGGCAGCATGTAGGTGATATTGTAGCTAAATTTTAATTTAATGTTTCCACTAAGTAGGTCAAACTGTTCTTCAGTTATATTACTCAAAATCGTGTAACTATATAATTCTTAAAAAAATATATCTCGAAAACTAAAGCTGATGACAAAAGTAAGCTAGAAAAAATGGGATCCTATATAAGATGTATATAAATTGACTAAAAAATAAAAGGCATTTTTCGTGTTGGGCTGTGTTTTCGTGTAAGAATTTCCTTTAGAAAAATCTGAGTGACTGTTCCTCTGAACTATTTACAGACCAAACTTCTGGTCCAAAAATAGCTACAGGACTCATTAAAGTTTTAATGTTCATAATCCAGTTTATAGTCAAGTTGAAAAACGAGTTCATAGTTCAGTCCAGCTCATTCTAGTTTAAACAATAGTCCATTTCAGAGATTAGTTTATAGCCTATGTAGTTCTAAGTTCAAAGTCTAGCTCGGAGCAGTCCAGCTCTACTGCACAATGTGCAAACTTTTACAAAGGAGCTTTTGAGGTTTCACACACACACACACACACTATGTATAAGTGAGATCCAACTATGTTTGTCCCACTCACATTTACGTAAAATTGTCTTTGCGAATTCAGTGCTGACAGATTCGATTTTTGTTCGATTATATGAAGAAAAATGTAAATCTGACAACACTCACCATAAGAGCTTTTAAAGCAGTTTGCCACAAATGAAAATATGTATTAATTTATATGTTTTTAGACAGGTCTTGTCTAGCTCATTATCTGGTAAGTCTATAGTCTAGTCCATAATAGTCTACCTTAAAGTGAAAATCATAATCTAATCCCAGTCAGCATTTAGAAGATTATTTTTTCAAAAATCAACAAAATGAGTATTTTTTGACCAGTTGGAAGATAAAAAAAACGATTTGTCTAGGCTAGAGTACCATTTTCTCCCGAAGGCACAGTCTTTTTCGAATCGAAAATTATGGCATATTCGATAGTTTTAATCGTCCATGGCAGTCGAAAAAGACTCAAATATGATCAAAAAGTAACAAAAATGCTGACTGGAAATAGTCTAGTTTAGTCGAATAAATATATAGTCTAGTTCATAACTTATTAAGTTAACCTAACTAAATTAGTAGTTTTAATCATATCATGATCAGTTTTAGTTATAATAATGATCACAGATCTACTCATGGCTTCTATAGATATTTATTCATAGTCTTAGTCATAACCATGATTCAAAGTAGTCATAACTTAAGACATAGCTTTAGTCTAAGCTCTAGTAATAGAAATGTTGTCACAGATGTAGTCATAAGCTTTAACCAGATCTCAAATCAAAGCTCTCAGTTTTAGCTATAGTTCATACTCAAGTTAAGTTCATAGTCTACATAGTTTATAGTGTAGTTCTCAGTCCAATCTATTGTCTAGTTTATATCCTAATATTAACCTTATCATAGCTATATTAGTAGCTCTATTCATATCATTAACAGTTTTAGTCATATTTATGATCACAGAAATATTCAAAAGTCTATGGAACCGATCAGGGATATGACTTAAGCTATGGAAGTCAGGGATATGACTCAATGACCGTCATTCCTTAAGTAATAGCTTAAATCAACACTTTAGTTATAGACATCTGGTCATAGATCTAGTCATAGCTATAGTTTTACCTTAAATCAAAGCTCTTAGTCTAAGCTGTAGTCGTACCGCTAGTCATAGCTCTTGCCGCAGATCTAGATATTGTACTACTTAGTCATAGCTGTAGTAATAAGTCTAGTCATAGACTTCTAGACATACATCTAGTCATAGTTCTGGTCATAGCTTTCGCCAAAGCTTTAATGATACCATTTGTCAAGCCTCTAGTTTTAGCTGCAGTCATACGTCTAGGCATCGCTCCAATATGGCTCTAGCTTTAATTATAGCTTTTGGCAAGCCTCTAGTCTTAGCTGCAGTCATACGTCTAGGCATGGATCCAATATGGCTCTAGCCATAGCCATATTCATATCTTAAGTCAAATCTCCAGCCTTAGCTCTAGGCATTTTTTATCAATTCTTTTTTTGTGTGATTTATACATTCCTTAGAAATAAAATAAATTTCGGAAAAATTGGAAAAGAATTGAATCCGATATTATCAAAAAAAAACTTCAAAAAGTTGATTTTTTTTTTGGAGTCGAATATCTCATATACTACAGGAGATAACCCACTAGTAAAGCATTGTTTTTTGTAGATCTCAGCTTGTAGATTTTGAACATATAAAAATATCGGGTCTAAAATGTGACTTCTAGATCGTTTTTAATTTTCGAAAAACCCGAGGCGCCCTATTCTGAGGGCATATAGCTCCCCTCTTGATAAGTCTACAGATTTCAAATTAAACTTAAGCTCGAATACTCCTCCGCAATAGCTATATGAAATTTTAAGATAATCGAGCTTTACATTTTAAAGTTCTTAAATTATTTTCCTAAATTTTTGTTCAACCCACTTTAAGTCGTAGGTCTGATAACAAATCTATTCATAGCTCTATAGCTCATAGCTCTCACAAATCTAGTCATAAATCTTTTTACGGTTCTGGTCATATCAAAGTCCTAGCTCTGGCGATAGGTCTGATAACAAATCTATTCATAGCTCTATAGCTCATAGCTCTCACAAATCTAGTCATAAATCTTTTAACGGTTCTAGTCATATCAAAGTCCTAGCTCTGGTGATAGGTCTGGTAACAAATCTATTCATAGCTCTATAGCTCATAGCTCTCACAAATCTAGTCATAAATCTTTTTACAGTTCTAGTCATATCTCAGTCCTAGCTCTGGTGATAGTTTTGATTATACAATATCTCCAATCATAGCCTATTTCCAATTATATTCTATATATTTTTACTTACCACCCAATTAGCGGTCTTTCCCGCAGGCATATTACTAAACCAGGACTTAATAATCTTCACAAATCCGGGAGCCTTCAAATCGGTATTATTTTGACTAGGATTTCCTCCCAAAATAAATTGGAAATTAAAAGGTATCTGAGCACCCTCAGCAGTCTTATTGCCATACATCTGCATAACCTGGTCCAGAGAGGACCATGTTTCGACCATCAAGACACGAGTATCACCGCCATGAATGCGCTGATAGTCTTGCAACAAAGTATGCCACTGATAAACCATATCAATAGTCTCTGGCTGATCTTGAGTGTAAATATGTCTTAAATACGAGGGATCTTCGGGATCATTGGACCAGCCACTCAAAGGCTCATCGGGATAACGGCCATTTTCATCGGGCTTAACCTCAAACATCCAGGGTACAGCATCAATTCTAAAGCCAGCAACACCACGATCCAGCCAATAGGTGAGAACACGTTTCATTTGGGCCACAACATCAGGATTGCGATAATTGAGATCGGGTTGTTGTACGGCAAATTGATGCAGGTAATATTGTTGTCTCTGGTCATTCCATTGCCAGGCAGAACCACGGAATGTCTGCAGCCAATTATTGGGTGGTATTCTAGAGCCATTTTCCGACTTATAACCATCATGCCAGACATAATAGTCCTCATAGCCCTTTTCACGATTGACCGACTTCTTGAACCAGATGCACTCATCACTCGAATGATTGGGTACAAAATCCATGATGATCTTCAAACCCAATCTATTGGCCTCTTTGATCAGATCATCAAAATCACTGAGAGTACCATATTCGGGTTGTATATCAAAAAAATCCGCTATATCATAACCAAAATCGACCATGGGTGAGACATAAATGGGGGATAACCAGGTGGCATCCACACCAATTTCCTTGAGATAAGACAATTTTGAAATAATGCCCTTCAAATCGCCTATACCATCACCATTTGAGTCTTTAAAAGATCTGGGATAGATCTGATAAAACTGAGCCGTCTGCCACCAGTCTTTGGCCGGTTCTGCCTGACCTACTCCACCTTCACCACTACAACTTTCCACCCATATTTTATAGGAGCAAAGTGTTAATAAAATTTTGAATAATAAAAATTTAAAGCTCAACATCTTGTCAACATTTCCCCGAGCGTGTTTAAATATTTGTTTAACAATTAAAATAATACTAAAGTATTTTTCCTTATTGTTTGGGAATTTATAGAATTTTCTTAATTCCCATTAGTTCTGGTTATCTTGAGTGTGGGATCTTGAGAATAGAAAAAATCACTTTTAAATGTTTTTTATTATTTGTTGTTATTTTTGAATTATTGTGGACAACAAAAATATTTGCAATTAAATAAAAAAAATATAATATATCATTTAAATTTTGATGTATCAATTTAATCTTTTTTATTAAAGAAAACATCAAAATACAATGAAAGTACTACATACATTGATAAGAATATGTCATACAACGTAACTGTGCATCTACTTTTTTGTTGAGGGGGTCTTGAGAAATCTATTTAAGTACCTGCCATAAGGGGTTTACGCTTTTAGTGTTGACACTTAAAAATGGTCAATAAATTTTAAAATGAAATAGGTTTTCTATATAGAATTGATAATGATGAATAACTTGGACTATACTCGGTATTATAGAGGGGTATAACAAAGTATGAAATATTACTAAATGTATAGTGGTAGCTTTTATTTTCTGTTTTTAATCGGGTCACTTCGCTGCCCCTCATTATATTGCTTAAAACAAAAAAAATGTGTGAAAAAAGAAAAAGTGCGTGTAATTTCGTGCTGAATTTATATATACTCTATATCGGAGCCGTCCAAAAGAGCTTTTGAGCTTTCACACCTAAACATTATGTATTAGCGAGATGCAACTATGTTTGTCCCGCTCACACTTATGTAAAATTGTTTTTGCAAAGTCAGTACCTTTTTAAAATCAGTGCAGTCAGATTAGATTTTTTTGCTCGAATACATGAAAAAACATATAAATCTGGCAACACTGACCGTAAGCGCTTTTAAAGCTGTTTACCACAAATGCAAATATTAGTGTATGTGCTTTTGGACAGGTCTGCTTTATATGCTAATGGAGTTCCAAAAGTAAAAGAACATAATACTTAGCAGCTAATAACATCCAGTCGGAGTATGAGTTCTGAGTCGATCGGTATACTAAAAGGTGAGTCTCAGACCAATATTTCTATGCGTTACAAACATCAGCACAAACCCAATATACATTTCCCACCTAGAAAATGCTCACTGTGCTACCTGATCTCTTATAGTTTAAGAGATATTGGACTCTTAGCATTTTTTTTAGCGTTTTTGTCATCTCTTCGGGCTTTTTGAAAAAGACGAAAAATACTTTAAGATTTCTGATAAATTTTTAAACGAACTAGAAGAAAAAGAAATTAATTACTTAAACTTTATAACTCAGAAAAAAAGCCTGAAAAACTTATATTTTTTTCAAAAGTAACTTTATTTTTTCTAAATTTTCGAAAATTTTTTTAAAATTATAAAATTATCATTGCCTTAAAGTAGGAATTTTTCATGAAAGATTGAATTATAAGCTTATCATAGCTATAGTTTTCGTTTATGAATTAGGGGGTTATTTTTTTAACATTTTTTAAAAATTTTGGATATGGATCCTTCAACCAGCTGTGGTCGAAAATCAGCAATTTTTAGACAAACTTGAGTTTTTTGTGTCGGTAAAAAATTTTATTATGGATTTCAAAACTCTTTTTTAAAAAATTTGTATTAAGTATAATGTTTTTTGGTCTTTGCAAAAATCTGATGGGGTCCGGCCATAAATAGTCACACTACCCGTTTTTTCAAAAAAACTCAAATTTTCGAAAGTCGTACTCTTCTGAATTCAAAAATGTTAATTCAGATTTCTGAACTTGATCTGAAATTTATATTTTTGAATTTCTAATATATTGGTCTATACCGTGTTCAAAAATCGTCCTAATACCTTATTTAGTTTTAGAGATTTTTGCATAATATTACAATGTAATATTAAACAAGTAAAAGTTATTATTTATGCAAAATTTAGCGGCTATAGCTATTATAGTTTATAATTTAATAGCTTTTAACTGGCCCTTTTGGCATTTAAGTGGATTCCGAGAGTGGTTTCTATATAAAGGCTATGGTCAAATATGGACCGATTCCTATAAAATTCGATATACTGACCAATAGTCGCATAAAGTTTTTCTATTCTAAATAAAGTCGTATAGCTATTACAATTGTATTCAATTTATCAGCATTAATGTGATTCCCGGGGTGGCGTTATATGGGAGCTCTAACTAAATGTCAATCGATTTCGCCCATTTTCAATACGCAACGTTCTCAACATATCGAAAATACTTTCGTTAAATTGTGTCTCTCTAGCTCTTTTCGTTAAGACGCTATCGCGCTTTCATTTGACGGACTGAAACCACCTATCTTTTAGGTATTTTTGTGTTTTCGTAAGTTTATTATATGGGAGCTATGTTCAAATGGTGACCGATTATGATAAAATTTTACATACTGGTTGGCAGTGAAAAAAACTTCCTTGTGCTAAATTTAGTGTCCACAGCTATTACAATTTATAATTTATTTGCATTTAAGTGTATTTTGTATTTTAGGTGGAATTTAGGCTGTTTCCAAAAGTTTTTTGATGGAAGCTATTGTTAAGTGTGAACCGATTTCGATGAAATTTTATATGTTGCCTAGTGCTTAGGTAATATGCTAAATTTTATCATCATAGCTGTTACAATTTGTCATTTATTATTAGCTTAGACGAGGTTGTACAGGAGCTATGGCCAAATGTGAACCGATTTTGCCCAATTTCAATACCAAAATTTTCCAAGAAATGAAGAACATCTTTGCAGACGGATATCGCTCAATCGTCTTAGAATTTCATAGAGATTCAGAATTTTAAGCCAATATTAAGGAAATTACAAGCGGAATGACAACTTCACTATACCCCCCATTATTTTTGTTGGTGGGTATTAAAAAAATATTACCAGTCGATATAAATGCTACGTTCCATAATCGGCTACGAGACGATGATAGGTAGATCTGTTAAATATAGGTACAATACAAAAAAAAAAACGATTTTAGACAGCTAAATACTGGATTTAAATAAACCTATGCGTAATTCTTCATGATCAGTGCTTTGAATTTCGGCTATATACATATCAACGGAATAACTGTGTGATAAAGAACTTTAAATACACATTCATTCAAAGATAAATTATTCGCACTTAATCCCAGTCTATTACATTTATTTATTAATGTAATAGACATTTTATTGATAGTAGCCAATAAATGTTTGTGGGGACTACCAATTACTCGACGTGTTCGGATGATTAGTTAGGCCATAATCTTCAGGAGGAGTATCCCTACTTTTAGACAAATCACATTTTTAACTTTAAATACAGATATTGCAACGCATAACTGGATCGCTGTTCGTGTTTTCTATTAAATAGGTCCGATTACTCTGTTATTCGTTAACTGATATATGTTTCTTAAATAATAGAAATTTATGTATATCTGATAACATGTAGATCCTACAAGCAAAAACATTTCTATATCGGCTTACTTCAATATAGGTTGATATGATACCTAAAACGGGCAATTGGACAAGTTATAAAACAGACCAGAAAACTTTGCCCTTCCGATGTCTGTCTATGTGAATGGTACGAAGGAAAGAACTTGATTTCCATCTGACGAAACTTGGTTAATCGGTGTATGTTGGGATAATACAAACCGACAAAATTATTATTTGTACTTCCCCATCGGCCAACTATGAAGTAGGTTTCTTTAGTATCTATAATAGGCAATCCGAAAACTGATAACAGGTTATAAATTGATCAGATAATCGCGGACACTGAAGTTTTAGGTATTGGTCAGTTATCTTCGGGCTAATTACAATAACTTAAATTGGATTTTCAATGTAAAATCGGGACCACTGAAATAAGTTAATGATAATTTAAGCCGATTTGAACCAGAACAAATTATGTTTGTTCCCGTACTCTGAAAAAACTACCCAAAACAGTTCGAAGTTGTCAGAAATTACTCAAAAAATAACAGTATGTAAGTTTGTTTCTGTACTTTAACAAAACTACCCAAACTTTCTCAAAAAGCTTTTCATACAAAATTTGCAACACAAATTGTTGTTGTGTAAGTAATTTTTGACAACTTCGGATTGTTTTGGGTAGCTTCGTTAGAGTACGGGAACAAATATTGAATTGAAAATTTTGTCCGGAACATATAAAAGTATTGATCGTAATAAATTAAATTAAAATTCCTTATTTCTTTATTAGACATATTTTTTGATTTTATCACAATTAATACCAATTATTTAAGCAAACTTAAATCGATTCCACTATGATAACCTCATTTCCTTGCAGATAGACATTACTCAAAGTGATTAAATCGCTATAAAGACAAAAAAATACGAAAAATATGTAAATATTTTAAATTTCCTTGACTAAAAAATTTTCAACAAACTAACCCCTCTTTTCTGGTCGATATAACATTGGCAATTTTAACCTTAAAATTACCACTGGCCTTAACTGCATCCGTGACATCGGCGGAAAGGCCATTCGATAAGACATTGGCCAAAAGAATATAGGTTTTGTCGTTGTTTAAATGTCTTTTAAAAAGAGATTCCAAAACTATAATTCCTTTTTTATTTTTCTAAATTTTCCTCACCTTTTTATAGCCACTATATTATCCCCCACACTGCCATATTGTATACCACCATTTTGTAGGGTCTTGGTTTGTCTCAGTCGCGACATTTGCTTGTAAACATTTATGTGACTCTTTGCGTTGGCTAACTCTGACTCGACATTGATCGTATTATAATTGGGATTAATGGGCAGCCATGTTTTACTGGCTGTGGAAAAGCCAGCATTTGATGAGGCGGACCATTGAAAGGGAGTACGTGCCGGATCTCGGGTAAATTGTTCATATATTTGGGGATTAGAATTGCAGGCGGCAGGATCTACACTGTCCTCCCAGGAGACATCAAAGTCAAGCATGCCGATTTCATCACCCTATTGTAATAAAAAAATAGGTCTAATATTACAAAGCCTAGAAAACAGTAGGAAAACTTACCATATAAGTAACACTAACGCCGGGTAAAAACATTTGCAACATATTCATAAGATCAATACGAGACTCGCCATAACGACTACCCACTCGACGTCTGTCATGGTTGCCCATCTGAAAGAAGGTTTAATTAAATCACTATAGAAATATTATAAAATTTGTTATTCCCCACTTACCACCCAATTGGCTGTCTTTCCTGCTGGCATATTATTAAACCAGGACTTAATAATCTTCACAAAACCAGAGGCCTTCAAATCGGTATTGTTCAAATCACTATTTCCCCCTATAATAAATTGGAAATTAAAGGGTATTTGAGCCCCCTCGGCCGTCCTATTGCCATACATTAGCATTACTTGTTCTATAGAAGACCAGGTCTCTATCATTAAGACTCTGGTATCACCTCCATGTACCCGTTGATAGTCCTTCAACAAGGTATGCCACTGATAAACCATATCTATAGTCTCCGGCTGATCTTGGGTGTAAATATGCGATAAATAATTCGGGTCTTCGGGATCATCTGTCAAACCACTTTTAGGTTCATCGGGATAGCGGCCATTTGCATCCGGTAAAACTTCAAACATCCAGGGTACGGCATCTACCCTAAAGCCAGCCACCCCACGATCTAGCCAATAGGTGAGAACACGTTTCATTTGGGCCACAACATCGGGATTGCGATAATTTAAGTCGGGTTGTTTAACGGCAAATTGATGCAGATAGAACTGTTGTCTTTCATCATTCCATTCCCAGGCTGAACCACGAAAGGCCTGTAGCCAATTACTGGGTGGTAGTCTAGAGCCATCTGCTGCCTTGTAGCCATCATGCCAGACATAGTAGTCCTCATAGCCCTTTTCACGTTTAACTGACTTCTTAAACCAAACACTTTCATCACTCGAATGATTGGGCACAAAATCCATGATAATTTTGAGACCCAATCTATTGGCTTCTTTAATCAATTCGTCAAAATCATTCAAAGAACCATATTCTGGTTGTATATCATAGAAATCGGCTATATCATAACCAAAATCAGCCATAGGCGATACGTAAATAGGCGACAACCAAGTGGCATTGATTCCAATATCCTTTAGATAAGATAACTTGGAAATAATACCCTTTAGGTCACCTATACCATCCCCATTCGAGTCCATAAAGGATCTGGGATATATCTGATAGAATTGCGAGGTCTGCCACCAATCCTTGCTATTCGAGCCGCTTTCACTTACTCCACCTGATCCAGTACAGCCTTGTACCCATTTTGTTTGCGTACAAATAATTAAAATATTTATTAGTAATAATTTGAAATGTAACATTTTTGAACTTCTTTCGAATACTGAAGTATTTTTGAGTTTTGTATCGAAATTTATAAGTTTTTTCTGTTGTATTTACATTCTTCATATTTCCACTAGAAGTTGATATCTTAAGTAAATGATTTTCTTTGATATAAAATCACATTGAAGTTTATTTGCTTAAGTATTATTAACATTTTTTTTGTATAAAACTTAACTTTTTAGCACATGTTAACGCAAACATACATACGAATCAATAGTTTAAATAATAAACTATTGAAATCGGTTCAAATCGGTTAACTATTTCATTTGCTCCCGGATTTTGGTTTAATTTGTCTTAAAGCTACAAATGATTTTATTATTATATAAATTTTGCATAAACCAGGTGTCGTTATGGAAACTGTAGAAAGTATTTGGTTAAACTATAGGTCTATATTGGATCCGCCATAGCATGAGGAAAATAATTGAAGTTTTGAATGACAGAAAATTGCGTTCCAAATTAGATATATACTTAGATAGAAAGTAGACGCACTTCTTTAAGGCATTTTAATTAAAATAAAGGTAAAGATAACATATACATATAACTGGAGTGAATAAATATCCCCCTACCTGAATGACAACCTTTAGCACCAAAAAGCGTATAAATATTTCCACATATAATGTCGAAACACTCTAAGAAAGATCAAAAATTGAGCCAAATAGCAACGCTTAGAATGTGAACATTCAAGTCTTCAAACATAGGTAACATAGAAGGTCTAGCATTATATTCTGGATATAGCCGTCAACTTAAGCAAAATGGTCAACAAAAGCTAAAAATGCACTTCTCGAATATGCCACCCTATCGGAACGATTTCATTTAAAATTGAGTGTTTTGAATGAGCTGTTGAAATCGGATGAGGGATCAAATGGTTATTGTACTGAATATTTTTATGCAATCAACGAATAACGACCAGACACGAGTCCATGATCTTCCATCATGACAACGCTCGAATACAAGTTGCAAAAACGGTGGCTATTGAAATACGCTTCACCTAAGAACAGAACATCACATCACAACCGGAATTTTTTATAAAAAAAAATTTCTGCAGAAAAAATTTTTAATAAAAAAAATTCCAGTTTTGAGGTAAATCAATTTAAAGAATGAATCAAATTTTCTACCAAACATTTTTGTATAGAATATTTTTGTATAACAAATTTTTCTATAGAAATTTTTTCTTATAAAAAATTTTTCTATAAAAAATTTTTTTATCAAAAATTTTTCTATAGAAAATTCTTTTATCGAAAAATTTTTTTTATCGAAAATTTTTCTATAGAAATTTTTTTTATCAAAAATTTTTCTATTTAAAATTTTTTATTAAAAGTTTTTCTATAGAAATTTTTTTTATCAAACATTTTTCTATAGAAAATTTTTTATCGAAAGAGGAATTTTTTTATAGAAAATTTTTCTATAGAAAAGTTTTTTATCGAACATTTTTCTATAGAAAAATTTTTTTATCGAAAATCTTTATATCGAAAATTTTTCTATGGAAAAATTTTCGATAACTAAAATTTTTCTATAAAAAAATTTTCGACAGCGAAAATTTTTCTATAGAAAATTTTCGACAGCGAAAATTTTTCTATAGAAAATTTTCGACAGCGAAAATTTTTCTATAGAAAAATTTTTTTAACGAAAATTTTTCTATAGAAAAATTTTTTTAACGAAAATTTTTCTATAGAAAAATTTTTTTAACGAAAATTTTTCTATAGAAAAATTTTTTTAACGAAAATTTTTCTACAGAAAAATTTTTTTAACGAAAATTTTTCTATACAAAAATTATTTTTTCTATAGAAAAATTTTTTTAACGAAAATTTTTCTATAGAAAAATTTTTTTATCGAAAATTTTTCTATAGAAAAATTTTCTTATCGAAAATTTTTCTATAGAAAAATTTTCTTATCGAAAATTTTTCTATAGAAAAATTTTCTTATCGAAAATTTTTCTATAGAAAAATTTTCTTATCGAAAATTTTTCTATAGAAAAATTTTCTTATCGAAAATTTTTCTATAGAAAAATTTTCTTATCGAAAATTTTTCTATAGAAAAATTTTTTTATCGAAAATTTTTCTATAGAAAAATTTTTTTATCGTAAATTTTTCTATAGAAAAATTTTTTATCGTAAATTTTTCCATAGAAAAATTTTTTATCGTAAATTTTTCTATAGAAACATTTTTTGATTGAAAATTTTTCCATAGAAAATTTTTTTTACCGAAAATTTTTCTATAGAAAAATTTTTTTATCGAAAATTTTTCTATAGAAAAATTTTTTTATCGAAAATTTTTCTATAGAAAAATTTTTTTATCGAAAATTTTTCTATAGAAAAATTTTTTTATCGTAAATTTTTCTATAAAAAAATTTTTTTATCGTAAATTTTTCTATAGAAAAATTTTTTTATCGTAAATTTTTCTATAGAAAAATTTTTTTATCGAAAATTTTTCTATAGAAAAATTTTTTTATGGAAAATTTTTCTATAGAAAAATTTTTTTATAGAAAATTTTTCTATAGAAAAATTTTTTTATCGAAAATTTTTCTATAGAAAAATTTTTTTATCGAAAATTTTTCTATACAAAAATTTTTTTATCGTAAATTTTTCTATAGAAAAATTTTTTTATGGAAAATTTTTCTATAGAAAAATTTTTTTATAGAAAATTTTTCTATAGAAAAATTTTTTTATCGAAAATTTTTCTATAGAAAAATTTTTTTATCGAAAATTTTTCTATAGAAAAATTTTTTTATCGAAAATTTTTCTATAGAAAAATTTTTTTATCGAAAATTTTTCTATAGAAAAATTTTTTTATCGAAAATTTTTCTATAGAAAAATTTTTTTATCGAAAATTTTTCTATAGAAAAATTTTTTATCGAAAATTTTTCTAAAGAAACATTTTTTTATCCAAAATTTTTTTATCAAAATTTTTCTATAGAAAAATTTGTTTATCGAAAATTTTTCTTTAGAAAAATTTTGCTATCGAAAATTTTTCTATAGAAAATAATTTTTTTTCGAAAATTTTTCTATATGAAATTTTAAGTCATTTAAGGTAGACCACTTTTTTTTATAACAAATGCTTGTACTAATTGTTTACACAAACACTCAAAGCAATTGAGTGAAAATTTTTAATTGTCAGGAGGTTTTGATTGGAATGAATTGTCTTACATATAATACATTACACCTTGACACTAAGATTGGCGTTCTTAATGATTAGAAGTAAAATTTTTCTTTTAAAAACTTTGTTTTTTCCTAATAACTTTGCGAACACCCAAATGCTTAAAATATCCTCAACTGGAGGGTAAAATAAAATTGACTACAGAAACTCCCCTAAAGCTTTTTGGTAATTTTTGTTAAGGAATTTTGTGGCAAAAATGTTATTAGTAAAATATTTTTTGTTTAACTTTACAGGGAGAGTTTTTCATTACAGGCATTATTGAACTATTTAAGAACAGTAGAATCTCGAGAGTTTAAGTGATTAAATTACAAAACCTTAGAAAAGAAGTTGCCAGTAAAATAGAAAAATGTATTTAATCTGAAGAATAATATAAAAAATATCTAGTCCTTATGTGTCCTCAGAACTATCGAGATTCCTCTGTTAAGTGTGACTACAAAACCTTGCTAAATTGTCTTGCGGTAGACTCCCCTGTTTATCCACAACAAAATATTGATTACAACAGGATTTTAAAAGTATACAACTTTCAATAAAACATTGCAGATAATGAGACAATTTCTTTTTGGCTTTTTTGCATATTCACACCATATGACTTTACATACGAGTACTCGTGTATTTGTGGTAAAAAATCTGTGTGAAAAAAATTTAATCAAAGAAAATTGTTTCATTTTCTTTTTTTTTTTTTGCTGTTCTTTTATCACAATCATTAAACATGATTGATCATTGTAAGTAAATCTGAAAATTTCTGCTTAAATATAAAAGAAATTTTGTGAAAAAAAAAGAAATTTTGCAAAACGTGTAAATCTTTTTAACAAGTAAATGAAAATTTATTCAATTCCCTCCTTTTCGCATTAACAGCTCAAAATTGTTCTACTCATCTTCATTCTTGTCTTCATCGTCATGTATTTGTTAAAAAAGATAAATTGCAAGTGAATTAAATTTTTTCAATGGAAATTACTATTAGTTTCATTATTATAATAAGGTTTTTTCACATAATGTCTTGTGAAACATTAAAGAGAACTGCATCAAGTGATTTCATGTTCAATTCACAGCATAGCTTGTAAAAGAAAAACTCCGTAGCCCCAACTATATTTCAATATATTAGCTATAATTTGTATATATATACAATCACTCAAATTACTGTCCCAATGTTTTTAAGGTGATTAAGAATATGATTGTAACAACAAAGCTGTTGGGTAAAACTTTCTGATATTTGGTATTATTGTATATTGGACTCTTGTTGACATTTATCGGGTGTTTTTTATTGAGGTATAGAACTTTAAGTTGGCATAACTTTTTTAACTGGCGGCCATTTTGTCAGCTGTCAAGTGATTAATATTTAGTTTGGCTTGCCATTTCATCATGAACAGGTTGACAAAAGAACAACGCTTGCAAATCGTGCAAATTTATTTCGAAAATAATGGTTCAGTTCGCGAAGTTTACCTCAAGCTCCGTCCATTTTATGGTCGACATAATCGTCCATCAGAGCAATTAATTCGGTTAACCATGGATCGCAATTGGAGCTTTGTCCATCAACTTTATGGAAGATTTTGCGCAAAGATCTTGGCTTGCGACCTTACAAGATCCATCTTGTGCAAGAATTAAAGCCGCGAGACCATGCAATGCGTCGTGATTTTGGTGTATGGGCCGAAAATGAGATTGATCTCGATGCTGATTTTCAACGCAAAATTTTGTTCAGTGATGAGGCTCAAACGTTAGGGGACTTGGAAGCCAACATTCGTGGCGTTATTACCAACATACGGCCCCATATGCTCGAAAAAGTAGTTAAAAATTGGACCTGTAGAATTGGCTTTATTCGAGCCAGCCGCGGCGGCCACATGCCCGAAATCATATTTAAACATTAATGGCATAAAATTATCCTTCCAATAAAGCCAAATTGATGGATATTAAAACGATTTTCTTGTGTTTTATTTCAATTCGAAGTTCTCTACCTCTAAAAAAAAAACACCCATTATAATTAAAAAACATCATTGTAAATGAATAACACAAAAGCAAATTTTGATTGGGACGGTTTTTTGACTCTAAATTTTTTTACATATTTTTTTAATTTAATACTTTATATAGCCTTTATTCGCAGTAATAATGGCTCGTGTATGACGCGGCATACTCTATTCTAAATGTTTACAATCACTTGGAGCAATGCCGTCTAAGTTTCTACTACATCTGCCCTTAGTTCATCTAAATTACCAGGGGTTCCGACAACATCTCTCTTAAGAACGTTAGCGAGGTGCGCGATGGGGTTAAGATCGGGTGATTGGGTAGGCCAGTCAAGGCCTTTGTACCCGTTGTCATTGAGCCATTTTTTGTTAGTTATTGAGTGTTATTGAGGTCATTGTTATGTTATTGAGGTCATTGTCCTGTTGGAAATGACCTTTTCCTTAATAAATCCAAATTTGTCGCAGAAAACGGGGAGGTTGGCGGCAAATGAGAAACGAAACAGAATAATGTTGCACGGATATGCTCACAAACGTTTTAATCTTATTGTACAACTAAAACTTGGTTAACAAATATCCAAAATTGTTGATTTTTTTGTACAACTAACCCCAACGACCCCACAATCGTTGCAATCATCTTTACAACCGCGTCAAGTTTTACCAACTTTCGCAGTGTCTTTGGCTTTTTTGAGAAACGAAACAGAATAATGTTGCATGGACATGTTCAGAAACGTTTCAATCTTATTGTACAACTTGCAAACCCAACGACCACACAAACGTTGCAATAAGCGTCTGTGGCTTTACGCTAAAGAGACCGAACGTTTTTATCACCTCTGAACCCCACACGAACATCAACAAGTTAATATCTTACCGAAATAGCTTCTGAGAATTCATCGACCGCGACTTAAGTGGTCTACACTTACCTTCTACTATGCACGAAGTACAGAGAAAGTTAATCGAAACAATTCACGCAGCTCCATCCTTCCTGATAGAATAAAAGTAGTGAGAGACTAATAATCTAACTTCAAACTTCCCAGTAAAAGCAGTAGGACTGGCAGAGGAGAGTGATGAAGTCCAAAGTACAAACCATGAAGAAATTAGGATTATTCAGCTAAACTGTAATATATATGCACGTTGATAAAAGGGGATAAGGGTAACCGTTGGTTAAACCACTTAAAGAACTGCAGCCCAAGCATAGAAATTAGTAAGTTATGGTCCACAGTTCGATCTTTTTCGAATACTTGAAAAAAAGATGAACTGGTCGTGATAAAGTTGTCTGACAAACACTTTTATGCGACTACACGGTGTTACAAATGAGCAACTTTTGTAAAAACTTGAAAAGCTAGCTAGTGGTGGTTACAGATCTAGGTGAGGATGTACAAAAACCATTTTCAAAGATTTCGAAACTCGTGCAAAATATTGAGATAATCGCAAAAAACTGTTTTTGGTTAGGTCGTAGTACTTTATTAGCTTCAACTCTTAGATTTGCAGGGCAATTTTAAAATTTTAAACAGTTATGGAAAGTCAAGAGATCAAGCTTTTACAAGCTGTATGCATAGGGCTTATACTCTAAGAAATTAGGAAAATCGGATACAAACTGGCTAAGCTATGGGTCGATAAGTTGACTAACCTCGGTAAAATTGTTTTTTTTTTTGCCTATAACTCTTAAATTAGACGTATTTTATATAATTGCACGATTTGTCAATAAGGCCTAAAACCCATGCCTAATTATTTCCCGAGTTTTGTTTTAATTTTACTGAGTGTTATTTATTAAGCATTGAGGAAACTGGCCCGACAGATTATTCCTGCTGATTTTAAAAGCACTTGAATGAAGAGTCGAATTCCTGACAAGTATCTATAATCTGTCTATGAGTTACCTTGTTATACACGATGTCTGCAAAATTGGTTGAGTGATCAGAATTTGAAAACCTGAGAATCCCGCTAATGACCGATCATTGAACCGACCGATAACGCTCCTAACAACAGTCGCAAAAACATTCGAGGATATACTTCTCTCCCAGCTGACCTGCTAACTACTAGCACCTCGCCACCTGCTTGTTTTCTTGAAATAAACTCAAGAAGTTTAGAGCCCAACGCTCAAAAAACCGTAGTATTAAACAGGTTAGCGTTTTAACCCCACAGACTTTACGGTGGCCTCCACGTGGGCTCTTTCGAGTTGAAGCGAATTCGAGCAACGGTCTTTAGCATGTCCGAATGGCCAATAACATGGCGTCTGGGAAAGTAGGCGAACTCGCTAAGTTTGTTACTGACTTCTTCATCTCGCCAGGCTGGTGGTAGCATTAGCATCAGCCCAAAGGAGCAATAGACCAATCACCTATTCTCTCCGAAAGCTAAATGATTACTTAAGCCAACACAAATATAAATAATGTAAATACAAATACCAGGAGTTTATCAACTTTATACAATGTTATCCTCCAATGAAGGCTGCTGAAGAAGTACAAAAATTTGTTTTTTATGAATAATTGACGCAAATTATAAACAACACTAGTTATGGCGATATAAAAATATTAATTTGGATGCTAATGGGATGTAGCTGTTGTCTGGGTTTCCCGATAACAGTTTATTACTGTATTCAATTCCTACTCACACCTTCTCGTGATACATCCTGGAAACCTAAGCAACCTAGTTGAAGAATCCCCGAGTGGAATTCTAGGTTAGGGCTTACGTGAGAGGAAGTTTTCTTGGAGCCATTCCGATGTACATATTTTGTCTAAGGGTCTAAGATAATTGTACTTGGTAAAGTACGAAACTGTAACGCCTGTTCAACATGTTAGTTGCGGCTGCAAGCGGTCTGTCTATCTCGGATAGTGTGACTCGCTATACAAATGTGGCATGTGACCTTGAACTTATCACCCATCGACTTAGCACATATTTTAAGCATGGAAATAAACAAAATTAAAGAATATACTACTTCAAGGGGTAATCAAGCGAGAAATCCTCCTGCTACGGCAGCTGCCACAAGTCCGATATCTATCTGAAGATATCGGACTATTAAACCAAATATAGGCATTAAGGGAAGCTTAAAGTTTGCGACGTGAAATGTGCTCACGTTATGCAAAATCGGAAAATTAGAACAGCTTAGGCGTGAAATGTCGTGTTATAAAATTGATTTGTTCACATTACAATTACGTTAAGAAGAGAAAATTGTCCACCAGTTAATATCCACAATGTCCATATTCCTGAAGAGAAAAAAAGTGATCATCAAATTTTGATTGTAGCTAAAGTTCGGCTGAAGTTGTAAGCAGTGTCACATAAACCAACTTCTAGCAGAAAAAGACTTGACTTACCAGAATATTAAAGGATCTAACAGCTGCCTTAATTGGAACCTCTGTCAACGAAATTCAACGCCGTAATTTTCAAAAAAAAAAAAATCGGTTCACCTCATAACTCGGTATTGAGTATTTGGCTATGTTAAACTTCTCTAACTAATGCATTTGCCGTTCGGAGCCGAAGTAAAAACGTAGGTCCCTTTCAATGAGTCCAAAAATAGAATTGGATGCAGCTCATTGTCTGAGAGAAGCACCCATTGTTCCAATTGGCATGTCGTGGAAATTATGTATGTATGTTTTAACAACACTAGTCATGGCGATATAAAAATAAAACGCACAAGTGGGTTGCCATAATACCAACAGGGAGAGCGTTATGGGGAAGCATGGCACTGGTCGCATGACTGACAATAGTGAATGACTGGTAGAGTTATGTGATAATTTTAATTTTGAGCTGGGTGTAACTATATTTCCTTACAAGAACATCCATAAATGTACTTGGGTGTCCTCGGATCATAAAGTCGAAAACCAGATAGACCACTTTGCAATAAGCAGAATGTCAAGGAAGTAATCATCATTTGATTGTAGCTAAGCTTCGGCTGGAGTTGAAAGCAGTGTTACATAAACCAACTCCTAGCAGAAAAAGACTAAAGTCATCAAAAGTAGCTTTGAACAACAAAATATATCCCCTAGATACTGCGGCCTACCGGAATATTGAAACTTACTGCATATATGTAAGATCTGCCTTAATTGAAACATCTTTAGCGAAATTGGTATTAAAAGAAAGTTAATTAAGCCATGGATTTCTAATAAAATATGGTAGTTAATTGAAGAGAAAAGAAGAGCAAGAGGGGAAACAAATGATGCCAAAACCCCTCAAGAGAAGCAAGAAATGCAGCATTAATGCCAGTATGTAAACCGAGAAGTAAAGCGCTGTGATAATTTTGCTGAAGAAGCCCAAATAGCCGGTGAAACAGGTCGATCCAAGGACCTATACCATATCACCAAAAACGTAGCTGGCCTTAGCGACTACACTTCGAAGCCGTTAACGAATAAGTATACTCCAAAATATGTCATTTCGATCCTATACGTCATACAAATAATATTAACAATGAGTTTGATACATTTTCATCAACATTCCAAGAAATAACAAGTAAGAAAAGCTATAGTCTGTTAAGCCCTACCTTTCAACCTATGGTGGTAGGGTTGCCAGACACAAATTCTGAAATAGCTGGACATAAGACAAAAAAATCTTGACAATCCAAAAATTATCTGGGCATTAATAGTAAAAAACTTGCTTTAATAATTTGCTTCGATGAATTATCAATTTTTGATAAACCGAATTACGAATACCGTAATTAACCGCAGCGATATCGTCGGAGATCTGAAGCAATTTTCAAAAGAAAACACATGCTAATCGCGTTTGTCGATAACATTGATATCAAGGGACGCACATTGCGCGATTTGACTGTATCGAGAAGGAATCTAAAAAAATGGGCTAATGAATCAAATCAAAACTGATGATTTATATAAGCAGGCAATTCTCAATAATTGGACCACAAGTGATCGTTGAGAACTATCGCTACGAGGTTGTAAAAGAATTTGTCTACCTTGATACCGCCGTCAACATAAATAACGACATATGTTTCGAAATCAAACATCAGGCTCTCATTTCTTATCTTCCTACTAATGATTTGATTTCTTATTTTAGACCATTTAAGTAAAGTATGTATAATGAGGATAGATGGTAATTTTATTACAAAATGAACTTGATCAACCAATCAAGTAATCAACGCATAAATCATTTAAGTAAAAAAGAAAAAAATACACTTTATTCTTAACAGAATTACTGAAATTTAATTTAAAGCACTTCCGTTTTCAGGCAATTTAAAAGTAGATAAGGTCAAGCTAGTACTTTTTTCATACACCCAAACTTATAATGCCTTTAAAATCAAATTTTTTCTTCTGAACATTTTTCAAAAACATCTTGACATTTGTTTAATAAAATCTATAAAACTCAATCTCTTTATATTTCCATCATTTTAAAAGAAAAACCGCAAAATTTTAAGGCATTTCATTCACACGTTTTTTCTTCAACAAAAACACTTCCTTTCATTTTCTTCAGCTTCAAGTTTTTTTTATTTTTTTGGTACATCAGCTTTAGTATCAGTCTAAGACTATTATTCTTTCGATAATTATTATAAGGTGCTGATAATGTGTTAAAGCCACAAAATTTAATTTTGGTGTTAAACACGTGTGGTTAAGAAATTTTGTTTGAGTTAAGCAAAAGTTAAAAAGACGAAGGCAGTCAAGTGTTTAAGAAACCAGCATATACATATGAATGTTTATGATAGCACCAATGAAGAAAAGGGGTATTCAAGGAGCCCTTTTAAAAGGGCCTTTTTGAATATCGTTGGAAATAGAAGTTAATGTCATTTAGCAAAATTATGGAACTTTCTACTTAGAAACTAAATTTAAACATTGGTATCAGAAACATCGTGTGTTCTACTTTACTTTGAGCTTACTAACGTTTTAGACCCTTCTAAATTTTTTGGATATTTCCATAAAGTCGAAGCCCTGTATAGACACCAAAAGAACTTATATATGTTCTTTTAAGCATATCCTAGTGAATACATTTATTCATACTTTTTTAAACCCGCAAATATAACCTTTTAGATACATTTATTCATATACATACTAATACCCACAATCATAACCACTTTACATAGAAGATTAACCAAATTTAAACTAAGGGTCTAACTATATCTAAAATTCTTAAATGTCAAATTTGTACAATATTTAAAAATTTTGTTGCTTCAAAAGCTTTAAAAACCCAAGCATGTGTGAACTACAAACGCACATTCATATATATTTTGGACCAACCTCACTCCGTCCTTTTTACACATATTAATATTCCTTTGATACAAACGTAAAAATTCATTTATCGAATATAATATTTTCAAGGCCAAATGGATGATTTAAGACCTCAGGTTATTATGTACGTATTTTTTTCAGATTTTACATAAACAAGTTAAATGTTGAAATGTGAAGATAATATTATAATGTGGTTAACCTGAACTCTTGAATGGGTGTATGTATATGATTATCTGTGTGTGTTTACTGATACATGTGTATCTATAGAGACAAGTGAAGTGGATTTAAACCTCTTAAGGAAAAAGGAACGGCGATGATACAAATGTAAAATTTGTATATACATAAATAAGAACTATTTTACTTTGCTCTTTATATGATTTTTTAATTCTTTACACAATAATAAATATATTTGAGCTTTGTCCTCTTACATTAGTCCATTGACTGATATCTAGATGGCGCTACTGTATTAAATTTAAAACTATCCGTAAAATTTTTAATTAGCCATAACCTTTAAAAGATCATGGTATAAATGTCAAGACTTTGGCGCTAACAGTAAAATAATATAAAGATAAAAATGATCCCCAATATATCATAAGCGAGGGTCGGCGCAAGGAGAACAGAACAAAAAAACACTCGGCAGAGTTGCCGTTTTTATACTTTTAACTAAAAAAGGTATTTTTTTCAATGTGTAGTCCTAACGTTTTTAAAATAAAAAGTTTTCTAATCCATTTTTTTAAATATTTTTATCAAAAAATTTTCTATAGAAAATTTTTTTATTAAAAATTTTTCTATAGAAAATTCTTTTATCAACAATTTTTCTACAGAAAATTTTTTTATCAAACATTTTTCTATAGAAATTTTTTTTTATCAAAAATTTTTCTATAGAAAACTTTTTTAACAAAAATTTTCTATAGACAATTTTTTTATTAAAAACTTTTCTATAGAAAATTTTTTTATAAAGATTTTTTTTTATTAAAAAAATTTCTATAGAAAACTTTTTAAAAAATTTTTCTATAAAAAACTTTTTTTACAAAAATTTTCCTATAAAAATTTTTTTTATCAAAAATTTTCTATAGAAAATTATTTTATCCAATATTTTTCTATAGAAAACTTTTTTTTTAATAATTTTTCTATAGATAATTTTTTTATTAAAAATTTTTCTATAGAAAACTTTTTTATCAAAAATTTTTCTATGGAAAATATCAGCTATCAAAAATTTATCAAAAATTTTTCTATAGAAAATTTTTTTATCAAACATTTTTTTTATAGAAAATTTTTTATCAAATAATTTTCTATAGAAATTTTTTTTATCAAAAATTTTTCTATAGAAATTTTTTTATATCAAAAATTTCTTTTATAGAAAATTTGTTTATCAAAAATTTTCTATAGAAAATTTTTTAGCAAAAATTTTTCTATAGAAAATTTTTTTATCAAAAATATTTCTATAGACATTTTTCTTATCAAAAATTTTTCTATAGAAAATTTTTTTTATCAAAAATTGTTCTATAGAAAATTTTTGTATGAAAAATTTTTCTTTAGAAAATTTTTTATCAAAATTTTATCCATAGAAAGTTTTTTATCAAAAATTTTTCTATAGAAAATTTTTTATCAAAAATTTTTTGTCAAAAATTTTTCTATAGAAAATTTTTTGTCAAAAATTTTTCTATAGAAAATTTTTTGTCAAAAATTTTTCTATAGAAAATTTTTTTATCAAAATTTTTCTATAGAAAAAAAAATTTTGCTATAAAAAATTTTTTTATCAAAAATTTTTTTATAGAAAATTTTTTTTATCAAAAACTCGTTTACAAAAATTTTTCTATAGAAAATTTTTTATCAAAAACTTTTTTTATAGAAAATTTGTTCATCAAATATTTTTCTATAGAAAATATGTTTATCAAAAATTTTTCTATAGAAAATTTTTTTATCAAAAATTTTTCTATAGAAAATTTTTTCATCAAATGTTTTTCTATAGAAAACTTTTTTTTACAAAAATTTTTCTATAGTAAATTTTTTTAACAAAAATTTTACTATAGAAAATTTTTGTTATCCAAAATTTTTCTATAAAAAACTTTTTAACAAAATTTTTTTTTATCAAAAATTTTTCTATAGAAAATTTTTTTATCAAAAATTTTTCTATATAAAATATTTATCAAAAATTTTTTTAAAGAAAATATTTTTTATCCAAAATTTTTCTATAGAAAATGTTTGTATCAAAAAATTTTTATAGATAGTTTTTTTATTAAAAATTTTTCTGTAGAAAATTTTTTTATTAAAAATTTTTCTATAGAGAACTTTTTTGTAAAAAATATTTTTATAGAAAATTTTTTTATAGAAAATTTCTGTATCAGAAATTTTTCTATAGGAAATTTTTTTACCAAATATTTTTCTATAGAAAACTTTCTTAGCAAAAATTTTTCTAGAGTAAATTTTTTAACAAAAATTTTCCTATAGAAAATTTTTTATCAAAAATCTTTCTATAGAAAATTTGTTATCCAAAATTTTTCGATAAAAAACTTTTTAACAAAAATTTTCCTATACAAATTCTTTTTTATATAAAATTTTTCTATAGAAAATATAATTTTATTAAAAATTTTTCTATAGAAAATTTTTTTATTAAAAAATTTTCTATAGAAAACTTTTTTAACAAAAATTTTCGTTAGAAATTTTTTTGATCAAAAACTTTTCTATAGAAAATTTTTTTACCAAAAATTTTTCTATAGAAAATTTTTTTATAAAAATTTTTTCTATAGAAAATTTTTTTATCGTAAAGTTTTCTATAGAAAATTTATTTATCAAAAATTTTTCTATAGAAAATTTTTTTATCCAAAATTTTTGTATAGAAAATTTTGTTATTCAAAAATTTTTCCATAGAAGATTTAAAAATTTTTAGGTATAAAAATATTTTTATCGAAAATTTGTATAGAAAAATATTTATATCGAAAAGTTTTCCAAACAAAAATGTTTTTATTGTATATCGAAAATATCTAAAAAATACAAAAATCTAAAATTGATTAATAATAGAATTTATTTCTGTTTTGAATAGTATTCCCAAAATTTACACAAATATTTCCAATGTTTACAAAAATAAAAGTGTGGTGGCAACAATGTTCTAGATTACATTTCTCTGTTCTCTCGAATCATGTATTTTGTTGCTATAAATTAGATTTCGATTTGTTTCTTGCCTATTTTGTTCTATTCTTTTCTTTAACAAAGCGACACCAACCAATTCAGTTAACATCCAAATTCCAACTGAATGATTTTAATACTCAATTCCATGAGTTTTATTAATGATCGTGTTATTTACAAAAATTACATAAAATTCATCGGCTACTGGTTGTATCGGCTGCCTACTCCTGATCATAAGTCTAGACAAAGACTGGGATCCACATAGCAACCCATATATAGAAGATATCTGGAGACGGATATAAAAGGAGCTAAAAGAACTGGAGTGAAATTATAAGAATGTCATTAGATCTAAGAATTTTGTTGCCTAGAGGTATTTTTATATATAGTATTACCCAAACGCTTTTGGTCCTCAAAGGTTTAAAAACGGAAACTTACACAAATACTTGTATTATAAACTCGTGTATGAAATACAAAATGTTAACACTGTCATCTCACACACACGCACACATATAAATGTTTGACTTTGTTAACCGGGAATTGAGGCATATTTAGGAAAGTCCTTTTACAAACTTTAAATTTATATAAAAATAATAAAACATGCTCGTTAAAGGTCAAAACTAGGTCAAACACCTGTTCAAGGACAGTTTATCAATTTGTTTGTTATTTAAAATAAACTTTTACAAAACTTGAAGAATAAAATTTTACCAAAATAGAATTTTTCTTAAGAAACTTTAACATTCGCTGAATTTATTTTTAGGTTAACTTTAAGAACTATTTCAAACTTTTAATTTAATATATATCTTTTGGATTTTCAGTTTTTTTTTGGTGAAAAAAATGTGTTTAGAAAAACGTGCTAAGAAATTTCTTATAAACAGGGTTTGAAAACTATAGAACAAGTAGCAGTAGTAAAAAACATTAATACACATAACTACCTCCTTCATTGTGTATTAACAAAAATGACCACTATTACTATCAGAACCTGAAAGAAGGATAAACCATAAAATTAAGTAGACAAATACACATTTCATAAGCACGTGTGTGTGTGTGCCTTAGCTTTCTCTCATTGAATAATCGTTTCCATTAGCTGTTTCTGAATTAGGCCAAATCATTGTATACAAGTGCTACATCTTTTTATTATAGAGTTTTTGCTAAAAGTATATCTCTTTCAAATAATTTCAAAAACCAAGTTTTATATCTGTTTTTTATAACTTCGATCGATCAGTCATATATCTTGTGTTAAATACCGAAATTTATCTCTATACATTATCACAGAAATTAGTAAACAAAATTGTTAACTTTAACAATCGAAATATATATCAGGAAATCTTAAAAATATTAAAGTACTTAGAAAAATATTATTCTGTACTTGGGGGGGCAACATAGAATAAATGTTTCACTTGTTGACTGCATGAATAAAGTTCTCAAGAAGTATTTAAGTAGAATATAATTGTGTATCAATTATAACAAATTAAATTGTTAAAATTTAATGACAACTTTTAAAAATTGTGGTAGGTTTTTTGATAACCAACATTTTCTATCGAAAAAAATTTATAATGAAAATTTTTCTATAGAAAATATTTAACACAAAATTTTTATAATGAAAAATTTTCTATAGAAAAAATTTTATAATGAAAATTTTTCTATGGAAAAAATTTTAAAATATCAATTTTTTCTATAGAAAAAATTTTATAATAAAAAAATTTTCTTTAGAAAAAATTTTATAATGAAAATTTTTTCTATAGAAAAAATTTTATAATGAAAATTTTTTCTATAGAAAAAATTTTATAATGAAAATTTTTTCTATAGAAAAAATTTTATAATGAAAATTTTTTCTATAGAAAAAATTTTATAATGAAAATTTTTTCTATAGAAAAAATTTTATAATGAAAATTTTTTCTATAGAAAAAATTTTATAATGAAAATTTTTTCTATAGAAAAAATTTTATAATGAAAATTTTTTCTATAGAAAAAATTTTATAATGAAAATTTTTTCTATAGAAAAAATTTTATAATGAAAATTTTTTCTATAGAAAAAATTTTATAATGAAAATTTTTTCTATAGAAAAAATTTTATAATGAAAATTTTTTCTATAGAAAAAATTTTATAATGAAAATTTTTTCTATAGAAAAAATTTTATAATGAAATTTTTTCTATGGAAAAAATTTTATAATGAAAATTTTTCTTATAGAAAAAATTTTATAATAAAAATTTTTTCCATCGAAAAAATTTTATTTTATTTTATTTTTCTATAGAAAAATTTTCATTATAAAAATTTTTCTATAGAAAAATTTTTATTATAAAAATTTTTCTATAGAAAAATTTTCATTATAAAAATTTTTCTATAGAAAAATTTTCATTATAAAAATTTTTCTATAGAAAAATTTTCATTATAAAAATTTTTCTATAGAAAAATTTTCATTATAAAAATTTTTCTATAGAAAAATTTTCATTATAAAAATTTTTCTATAGAAAAATTTTCATTATAAAAATTTTTCTATAGAAAAATTTTCATTATAAAAATTTTTCTATAGAAAAATTTTCATTATAAAAATTTTTCTATAGAAAAATTTTCATTATAAAAATTTTTCTATAGAAAAATTTTCATTATAAAAATTTTTCTATAGAAAAATTTTCATTATAAAAATTTTTCTATAGAAAAATTTTCATTATAAAAATTTTTCTATAGAAAAATTTTCATTATAAAAATTTTTCTATAGAAAAATTTTCATTATAAAAATTTTTCTATAGAAAAATTTTCATTATAAAAATTTTTCTATAGAAAAATTTTCATTATAAAAATTTTTCTATAGAAAAATTTTCATTATAAAAATTTTTCTATAGAAAAATTTTCATTATAAAAATTTTTCTATAGAAAAATTTTCATTATAAAAATTTTTCTATAGACAAATTTTCATTATAAAAATTTTTCTATAGAAAAATTTTCATTATAAAAATTTTTCTATAGAAAAATTTTCATTATAAAAATTTTTCTATAGAAAAATTTTCATTATAAAAATTTTTCTATAGAAAAATTTTCATTATAAAAATTTTTCTATAGAAAAATTTTCATTATAAAAATTTTTCTATAGAAAAATTTTCATTATAAAAATTTTTCTATAGAAAAATTTTCATTATAAAAATTTTTCTATAGAAAAATTTTCATTATAAAAATTTTTCTATAGAAAAATTTTCATTATAAAAATTTTTCTATAGAAAAATTTTCATTATAAAAATTTTTCTATAGAAAAATTTTCATTATAAAAATTTTTCTATAGAAAAATTTTCATTATAAAAATTTTTCTATAGAAAAATTTTCATTATAAAAATTTTTCTATAGAAAAATTTTCATTATAAAAATTTTTCTATAGAAAAATTTTCATTATAAAAATTTTTCTATAGAAAAATTTTCATTATAAAAATTTTTCTATAGAAAAATTTTCATTATAAAAATTTTTCTATAGAAAAATTTTCATTATAAAAATTTTTCTATAGAAAAATTTTCATTATAAAAATTTTTCTATAGAAACAAATCATACCTAGTGGGTATGATTTGTTTCCTGCTGGAGGTTATCAGTTAGTAATTGCTCATGTAAAATTGAATTGATTAATAATGTTTTAATATTTGTTATAAACAATTCCATTACAAGTTGTAGAAACAATTAAAAACACTTCAGCGCCTATTAAGAGCTCTTTAGTATTTGAGGGGATTAGTTGTTATTTTGAAGATATCTTAAATAAACTTAACATATTTCCAATATTGTCATAGGATTTAATTAAAATTATTGTTCTATACTCGGTCATTATATAAAAGAATCTCTTACTATTTAGGATTTTTAGTATTTCTAAAATGTTTCGTTTAAAAACTTTACAGATAAAAATTTTTTTCCTGCTCGCTTTGTTGCAGCCAACTCTGCAATGTCAGAATATAGCGCAAACCGGGGCAGAAATGGATTGGTGGCAAACTGCCCAGTTCTATCAGATATATCCACGTTCCTTTATGGATTCGGATGGTGATGGTATAGGTGATTTAAATGGTATTACCTCAAAATTGCAGTATCTCAAAGACATTGGTGTGACAGCTGCTTGGCTATCACCCATTTTTACCTCACCTATGGTGGATTTTGGTTATGATATATCCGATTTCTATGGCATACAACCGGAGTATGGAACCCTAGATGACTTTAGAGCTTTGATTAAGAAGGCCAACGAAATTGGAATAAAAATTATTTTGGATTTTGTACCCAATCATAGCAGCACTGAAAGTGAATGGTTTAAGAAATCGGTCAAGAAAGAACGAGGCTATGAGGATTTCTATGTCTGGCATGATGGCAAACTTGATGAGAATGGCAAAAGAATACCACCCAGCAATTGGCTGCAAGCATTCCGAGGCAGTGCCTGGGAATGGAACGAAGAAAGACAGCAATATTATTTGCATCAATTTGCCGTGCAGCAGGCGGATTTGAATTATCGCAATCCCTTGGTGGTGGAACAAATGAAAAGGGTCTTGCGATATTGGCTGGATCAAGGTGTAGCCGGTTTCCGAGTTGATGCTGTGCCGGTATTATTTGAGGTAAAACCAGATGCAAATGGTCAGTATCCCGATGCAGAGGTAAGTGGCTTAACAGATGACAAGGAGGATCGTAAATACTTGAAACTGGACTTGGTGGAAAATCAACCGGAAACCATAGATATGGTCTATCAATGGCGTCAAGTGATGGATGATTATAAGCGTATATACGGCGGGGATACCAGAGTTTTACTTATTGAAACTTATGCTCCTGCCTGGTTTACCATGGAAATGTATGGCAACACCACAACCGAGGGAGCTGAATTGCCCTTTAATTTCAATCTTATCACGGAAGTGGCTTCTAGTGGCATGTCGGCCACTTCCATAGAAAAGGCTGTCAAAAATTGGCTAAGCAATATGCCGGCTGGTAGAACCGCCAATTGGGTTATAGGCAATCATGATCAGCGTAGAGCTTCCTCGCGCTATGGTATCAGAAACATTGATGCCATGAATATGCTGGTAATGATGTTGCCCGGGGCAAGTGTTACCTATCAGGGTGAAGAATTGGGTATGTTAGATGGTGAAATTTCCTGGGATGATACTGTAGATCCAGCAGCCTGTAATGCAAATCCCAGTATTTATGAGCAGACTACCAGAGATCCCTCCAGAACTCCCTTCCAATGGTCTGCGGATAGAAATGGTGGCTTTTCGACGGCAGCCAAAACTTGGTTGCCCATGGCTCCTCAATATGAAACAATAAATGTGGCAGCAGAAGATTCCAGCTCCGAATCTCACTTGAAAATTTATAAAGCTTTAATAGATTTGAGAAGATCTTCAAAGGCCTTGCAAAAGGGTTCCTATAAGTATAAGGCTCTTAATGAGGGAGTATTTGTTTTGAAAAGGTACCAATTTTTTCATATTTTGTGTATATTTTGTTATATAATTATTTCATATTTTACAGATATTTGGCCGGTGAGGAAACTTTGGTCTATGTCGCCAATTTCGGTGAGGGTGTTTATAATGTTAACATTCCCGCTAACTTTGATATTACCTTGCCTCAGTCTATGAACCTGAAAATTACCAGTTTGGATTCGACAAAATATACAAATATCCCTCTATCGACTGGTTCAATAAATTTAGCAGCTGGAGAGGCTATTATATTGAGCAGAAATTAAGGAAGTTAAGGGAATTTTTAAATTTTTTTTTAAAGCGATGTAACTATTTTTAACGTTTCAAATAAGATAATAAAATCTATCAATATAGTGTTATGACATTATACAAAAATTGCGTAGTTGAGTGATTTATTGTGAACCGTCGTAGTATCGCAGGTTAGTCATCCGCCTTGCATACCGTGGTCCCAAGTTCGATCCCCGGCCAGACCCTCTTGAAAGAAATAAAATTTTCAAAAGAAGCGGTTCACCTCATAACTCAACTAGCAACTGGTTATTGAGTATTAGGCTATGTAAAACTTCTCTAACTAATGCATTTGCCGTTCGGAGCCGGCGTTAAAAAGTAGGTCCCTTTCAATGAGTCTTAAAATAGAATCGGATGCAGCTCATTGTCTAAGAGAAGTACCCCTTGTTCCAATTGGAATGTTGTCGGGGAAATATATATATATGTGAGAGATTGATTGAACGACACATCATTTTGTAGGCCAAACGCCTCAGGTAAATATGGCTGAAATCAGTTGAATTATACTTCCCAAACTAAGACGAGTAGAAACATACAAGTCCACTTTTTAAAGTGAATTAGAAATAGGAATTGTAATCTCATGTTTATATTCGAATCGGAAATATTAGGTAGTAGGACGATAGTAACATTGGCCATTCGTATTCATGCAATTAAAGATCAAGCCTCTTTGAGGTAGGTGCTATGAGACAAAACATGAATGAATCATTAAACCGCGATTAAGGTACAATATTTGAATGGAGTAGCGCGAACAGAGTTGATTTTAACGTTCGAAAAATCCAGTGTTGTATGCTTACGCAGAAGCGCACGTCAGCTCTTGTTACTTCATCCGTTGTTGTTGTTGTTGTAACTGCGATATTATTGGTAATATCGTAGAAGTGGCAGTCCTTGGTCGGAATTCTAAGAATTCCGAGTCGTTCCGGTACGAAGAACCGACTGCCGTGGGAACGACTTCATCCGTTTTCATAGATGGTGTAAATATTCTGGAATCAGACGCTTATGATGTTCTGGGCATGAGAATTCTGTGTGATGTTCGTTGGACTAACCACAATTTTTAAGTGTCGAAAGAAGCATTCAAGTGCCTCGGTTTTCTAAAACTTCACTCCAGCTGATCTTTGAACTATTAACACTACCTATATATTTATATCCGACCGAAAATGAAATACAACACTCATATATGGGCCGGTGCTTCAAAGTCTATTTTGGAGCTTCTCAACTGAGTACAGAAGAGAGCGAAGGTGCTTATTGGTGACAGTATTGTACCCAATTGGAACACCGTCGCAGTATGAGTTGTGTCTTATTGTTCTATCGTTACTACTTTGGTATGTTCTTTAATAAAATTAGGGAACTCGTTTCTGAAACTCGAACGCAAAACACGTTTATCTGTTAGAGGTCATTCCTTTGTTGTCCATTGATTAGTAGACCGAACAACAAATTACAGAGACTTTAGCCGTACTGTTCGTATATGGAATTTACTTCCCCCAAAAGTTTTCCCTTCCACTTACAACATAGGAAAATTCAAATTAAATGTCCACAAACGTTACTCTTTCTATAACCTATTTTTGCGTTGCATTAGTAGGGACCATACCCTGAGTACTGGTCCTAAACTAAAAGAAATTCTATATAGTATCTCCACTGAACGAAATTAATTGATTTACGCTTAATGTACATTGGGATTTATAACATACTAGGGAACCCTGTCCGCGCTGCTGGCCCTAAGCAAACATTAGATATAGTTAAATAGATGTCATTGGTGGTGCAATACGAAAATTGGATTTTGCCACGCCTCCCGCCCGCAGACCGAAAATCAAAAATCAGACTTCATAGTCTTACCCACCGTTATTTCGTTTGTAGGTAAGTTTTTCACCTACAGAGTCATTAGCTCAACCATGGGCGTTGCTACAATCTACAAGGTAGCATGTCGAGGGACCCCACAAGGTGGTGTACTATCCCCGCTTCTGTGGAACCTTGCCATTAACAAACTTCTCACTAAACTAGATTCTCTGAGATTCAACACTATCGCATATGCGGACGATGTCGCTATAGCAGTGTCAGGAAAATTTCTTAACACCCTGTCACAACGTCTTGAAACAGCCCTCGACATACTTAACCGTTAGAGTATCTCTAACGGCCTGGGAGTTAATCCCATATTCAACCCATTGTCAAGCCCATACTAATGTATGGAGCGCTGGTTTGGTGGCCTGCACTCACCAATTCAAACCAGCGGAATTTTTTCACAAAAATTTTAAGAACATCCGCTCTAATGATTACGGGTGCCTTAAAACCTGGCTCCCAGTCGAATTAATGGCACAGTAAATTGCCCTTTACTCGGCTGTCTGACTTAGCACTATCGGAACCTGGTCCCATTCGCAATCAGGACACTCTACTATTCTGGATAAATTCATAAATATCCCTGACAATATTGACTACTGCATTTCCATCCAACTCTTCGACAAATCCTTTACTGTAACTATCTCTGGAGACCCATCATCCCTTGATGACGGCTGTTTGGAGGTATATACGGATGGATCCAAGTCAAAGATGAGCGTGGGAGGGGGCTTCTTCATTCCACTTTTAGGAAAGGAAATTTGTTTTAGGTTTCCTGATCAGAGTAGTATCGTTCATTCCGAGATATCGGCCATATATTGGGCTGCCAAATGGTTAAGATACTATGGAATATACGACAGGGATATTCGCTTTTGTATCGACAGTCAGGCTGCCATAAAATCCCTATCTAATGTCCACACCACATCTGTTCTTACCCGTTAATGCCGGGCATCTTTAAATGAGATGGCGAGACATTGCAATATCGAACTTTTCTGGGTACCCGGGCACAACAACATACCCGGGCACAACCACTTAGATTTCTTTTCTATCTTGAACTATAAAGCTACTGCAACTGATTTTAGTCCAAAGATTTTGCCAACAGTACCAACTAGCGTAACAATTTTTTTCGAATTTGGTCACATCTTGAATTAGCTGCACCCCCGTAGATAGATATGTGAGATATATTTCTAAATTAAACACAATTGGAGGGCGAGTATGTAAGATTCGTCAGAGCCTAATATAACACTCTTACTTGTTTCCTAAATAAATTTTATTGCCAAAAATAGACGTTTTTTTCTTTGAATTTATCAAAAAAAAACTTTTTAAATTTCCTTTATCCTAAGAAAATTTTATTACATTACCTTTATTTCTTCAGATTTTAGATTTAAATCTGACTATTAAAAATTCCTTTTTTTGATAAATTAAACTCGTTTATTGTTTTATTTTTTAATACATTTATTTTGTTATTTTCAATATTAAATGTTTATTTTCTTTCATATTATTTTATAAATCTTTGAGATTTTTTTTTCTTTTTTGGTTTTTGTTCATGTCAAATTTATAATCTTTAAATACAACAATTTGTAGTATTTTATTATTTAAATATATTTGGTTTTGTTTTAAGGTAATTTTTATATTTGCTTTTACAATGATTATAACATACCGGAATTTTTTGTTAATATTTATGTAAAAGTATTTAGTTTGGTTTTTATTTATTTAAATAACAATTTAGATATTATTTTAATAGAGTAAGTTTTTAGTTTATGGGTTTTTTGTTGCTATCAAAGTTAATTTATTTATTTATATGTAAGGTTAAGTTTCTTAGTTAAATAATACAAATTTTAAGTATACAGAACTCATAAACTTTATAAGTTTTTTTTTTTTTTTTTTCCTTCTTTTTTTTTGATTTTTATAGATAATTTTAGAATACATAGTTTTATGTTACTTTTTCTTTATACCTCCTAATGGTATGCTATGATTTTTCGTTTAATTTTTCTGTTTATTATGTTTAGCAATAGAGAAAAGAGTAAGAAATTATTATATACAAAACTTTTAGTGGAGTTTAAAACCCAGGAAACAATGAAGTTTTTTTAAGAAAAAGGCATTGCTGACTTTTAGGCTGGGAGAAAAAAAGAGATGCCAGTTTGTTTTAAATAAAACAGAGGGTCTTTTTTTACTTTTTGTTGGAATTTACTCAAAATTTTTCACTGGGTTTTTGGAAAAGAAAAGTCTTTAAGATATTTTTATGTTTCTTTTACACATTTATAAAATTATATTCTATTTCTATTTAAAAGTAAACTATTTTATTTATACAAATTTGAAGAATAAATTTATTTAAACTAACCAACAATTATTACAAACAAAACTAATGTTTATTTTTCTTATATTAAACAAACACATACGCACCCACACACACATACATTAAAACTTAAACATTCATACTCTTACAAAATCTTATATTTATACAAAAGGAAATTTTTGAAATTAAAATATAAATCATTTCTATACAGAGTATTTTTGTGGTAATAATTTATAAACATTTTCCTAAAATTTATTAAAATAAAGTTAAACCTTAAATTTTAAAATAATACTTTCTTTACACTAGATTTTTTTTTAATTTCATTTTAGATTTTAGTGGCACAATAATTAAGAAAAAAGTTACTTGTATGTATATGTTTAATTCTAAACAAATATTTAATACACTTTTAGTTTATCATAAATATTTACATTTTGTTAAATCTTTTGTTTAATCTCTCAATTCGTTATTATTATTATTATTATTATTATTTTAATTTATGTTGTTGTTTTTATTATAATGGAAGTGTATTGAGCTTTTAATTTATTATTTTTTTACTCTTAATTTTTTAAAATATTTGCACAACAATTGATTTCTTTTTTTTCCATATGTTGCTGGGCTCTGGGGCAACATAAATAAATTAATTGTTGTCTTTATATTTTATAACAAAAGCTTTATTTATATAAAAAAACAAACAAATAATTTTCATATTGTTTTTAAAACAATCTAAACTAATTTTTAAAGGAAATTAAATTTTAATAAAAAAAAAAAAAATATCACATTTTTAGTTTAAACTTAAAAATACTTAAGTATAAAAATTATAAATAAATTTAAAATTTCAATCTTTTAGAACAACAATTTTTTAAAAAATTTTCAAAATTGCAATATATTTATTAAGGTTATTTTTAAATTAACAACTAATTGTTAATTATGAAATGAAAATTCTTGTATACAAATTTTTCATATCAAAAATTTTCTATAAAAATTTTTAATACAAAAATTTTCTATAGAAAATATTTTAATTAAAAATTTTTTCTATAGAAAAATTTTTTATCAAAAATTTTCTATATAAATTTTTTTATCAAATGTTTCTGCTACAGAAAATTTTGTTACCAAAAAGTTTTATATAGAAATTTTTTTACCAAAAAATTATCTATTTTTTATCTAAACTTTTTCGATTTCGAATTTTTTTTATCAACATTTTTTTGATTGAAAAGTTTTCTAAAGCAAAATATTTCTAACGAAAATTTTTCTAAAGCAAAATATTTCTAACGAAAATTTTTCTAGAGAACAATATTTCTAAAGAAAATTTTTCTAAAGAAAAATATTTCTAAAGAAAATTTTTCTAAAGAAAAATATTTCTAAAGAAAATATTTCTAACGAAAATTTTTCTAAAGAAAAATATTTCTAAAGAAAATATTTCTAACGAACATTTTTCTAAAGCAAAATATTTCTAACGAAAATTTTTCTAAAGAAAAATATTTCTAAAGAAAAATATTTCTAACGAAAATTTTTCTATAGAAAAATATTTCTATTGAAAATTTTTCTATAGAAAAATATTTCTATAGAAAGATATTTCTATCGAAAATTTTTCTATGGAAAAATATTTCTATCGAAAATTTTTCTATAGAAAAATATTTCTATAGAAAGATATTTCGAAAATTTTTCTATGGAAAAATATTTCTATCGAAAATTTTTCTATAGAAAAATATTTCTATCGAAAATTTTTCTATAGAAAAATATTTCTATCGAAAATTTTTCTATAGAAAAATATTTCTATCGAAAATTTTTCTATAGAAAAATATTTCTATCGAAAATTTTTCTATAGAAAAATATTTCTTTAGAAAAATATTTCTAACGAAAATTTTTCTATAGAAAAATATTTCTAACGAAAATTTTTCTATAGAAAAATATTTCTAACGAAAATTTTTCTATAGAAAAATATTTCTATCGAAAATTTTTCTATAGAAAAATATTTCTAACGAAAATTTTTCTATAGAAAAATATTTCTATCGAAAATTTTTCTATAGAAAAATTTGTGCAACATAAGTTTTTCTATAGAAAAGTTGTGCAACATAAGTTTTTCTATAGAAAAAGTTGTGCAACATAAGTTTTTATATAGAAAAAGTTGTGCAACATAAGTTTTCTATAGAGAAAGTTGTGTAACATAAGTTTTTGTATAGAAAAAGTTGTGCAACATAAGTTTTTCTATAGAAAAAGTTGTGCAACATAAGTTTTTCTATAGAAAAAGTTGTGCAACATCAGTTTTTTTATAGAAAAAGTTGTGCAACATCAGTTTTTCTATAGAAAAAGTTGTGCAACATAAGTTTTTCCAAAAAAAAAGTTGTGCAACATACGTTTTTCTATAAAAAAAAGTTGTGCAACATACGCTTTTCTTTAGAAAAAGTTGTGCAACATAAGTTTTTCTATAGAAAAAGTTGTGCAACATAAGTTTTTCTATAGAAAAAGTAGTGCAACATAAGTTTTTCTATAGAAAAAGTTGTGCAACATAAATTTTTCTATAGAAAAAGTTGTGCAACATAAGTTTTTCTATAGAAAAAGTTGTGCAACATAAGTTTTTCTATAGAAAAAGTTGTGCAACATAAGTTTTTCTATAGAAAAAGTTGTGCAACACAAGTTTTTCTATAGAAAAAGTTGTGCAACACAAGTTTTTCTATAGAAAAAGTTGTGCAACACAAGTTTTTCTATAGAAAAAGTTGTGCAACATAAGTTTTTCTATAGAAAAAGTTGTGCACCATAAGTTTTTGTATAGAAAAAGTTGTGCAACATAAGTTTTTCTATAGAAAAAGTTGTGCAACATAAGTTTTTCTATAGAAAAAGTTGTGCAACATAAGTTTTTCTATAGAAAAAGTTGTGCAACATAAGTTTTTCTATAGAAAAAGTTGTGCAACATAAGTTTTTCTCTAGAAAAAGTTGTGCAACATAAGCTTTTCTATAGAAAAATTTGTGCAACATAAGCTTTTCTATAGAAAAATTTGTGCAACATAAGTTTTTCTATAGAAACAGTTGTGCAACTTTTTTCTATAGAAAATATAAGTGGCAACATACGTTTTTAACAACTTGCAAAAATTACGAAAAAATCTTAAAAGACTAAATATTAAAATATTGCAATTTTTGATTTGTATAAATAAAAAAACTATGAAAAGGAAATTAAATTAACATAATTTTTTATTTTTGTTTTTTTTTTTTTTTTTTTTGTTAAAAAATATATATCTTGGAAGCAAAATTTGCATTTGTGTTTTTGTCTTCTTTTGGACTAACTAATCTTATTTAAGTGGAAAACTCTTTTTATACAGTAACTTATACAACAGATTTTTGCAAATGTTTTTCGTAATTTTACTTATTTTTTTCGTTTCATTTTTAAAGTGCTAACAAATTTTTATTCAGTTTTTTTTTCGCAGTAATTATTCAGTAAGTACTTCAAGTTTTATTTAGTTTTCCTACATTCAAAAAGAAAAAAATATAAATTCAAAATATAAAAGTTCATTTTGGATCAAGGCAAGGATTAGAGTTTCAGAGAAAATGTAAAGAAATTTTGAAGCAAATTTTTTGTTAAAAAAAATTTTCTTTAATATAATAAAAAATTTCGCTAAATTTCGTTTTTTCGCGAATCTGTTATGCAATGAAAATTTATTATAAATACGTTTTCTTTATCATAACTACATTAAATATTCAATTTCGATATAATCACCAAATATAACTTCAAACGAAACAAAAAAGCGTAAAGCGAAAGTTTGACGCGAAATTTTTCGTCAATATGTTACAATGACAGTTAGCAAATGGACTGCACGCGATATACCAATTCCAATAATTTCGTTATATGATATTTCCCTTATCTTTAAAATCGTCTGTTAGATATCGTTATTTGAAAAAGTAAGTTCTTCAAGACAATGACAAATTTTTATCATAAATTTCTTCAATAACGAAAATTCTTCTTTTATAAAGAAAATTTAATGTAAATTTCTTTAATTGTGAAAATTCGTCATAAATTTGTCAAAATAGTTTTTCATGTTTTCAACGAAATTTTTTTAAAAAAATTGTAAATAACGAAAATTTATCGCAAGTTGTTTTACTAAAGGATTTTTTTTACATATATTCTTTAATAACGAATTTTTGACATAAATTTCTTGAACAACGAAAATTTTTCATAAATTTTTTCAGTAACAAAAATGTGTCCTAAGTTTTTTAATTACGAAAAAATATCATCCATTTCATTTATAACGAAATTTAATCATATATATTTTTTATAACAAAAATTCTTTTTTAATGGCGAAAATTTTGAATAGTAACGAATTTTTATCATCAAGATCTTTTATTGCAAAAATAACGAAACTTCTTCATTAATGACGAAAATTGTGCATAATAACGAAATTTTATCATTAAAACCTTTTATTGCGAAGATATTTCATAAATTTCTTGAATTGCGAAAATTTGTTAGCATCGAAAATTTATCGCAAATTAATTTAGAAAGGAAAATTTATCGATATATTATTTTATAACGAATATTTTTAATGAATTTTTTACATTTCTTTTAGTAACGAAAAAATATCGTGATTTTCAATAATAACGAAATTTCATCATAAATATCTTTAATTGACGAAGTCTGCCATACATTTTTTTAATACCGAAAATTTCTCAAAAATTTTTTTAGTAACAAAAATTTTGCATACATTTCTTTATAACGAAAATTTTTCAAAAATTTCTTTAGCAACGAAAAATTATCAAAAAGTTTCATAGAAACCAAAATCTATAGAAATTTTCTTTTAGAACGAAAATTTAATATAAATTTCTTTTAGAACGATAATTTGTTATAAATTTCTTTTAGAACGAAAATTGAATATAAATTTCGTTGACAACAAACATTTATCAAAAGAGTTAAAAAGAAAAAAATTTAGAACGAAAATTTAACATAAATTTCGTTGACAACTATACATTTTGCTTTGTGTTTTTCTTTAACAAAATTGTATCGCAATAAAAAAAAAATCGTTTTACAAGAAAACTTTTTATCTTTGAGAAGGAAAATTTAACACAAATTTTTAGGAATGAATAATAGCGAATTTCGTCCTTGTTGAGAATAAATTAAAGTTCGTTTCCTAAAGAAAATTTGCGTTAGATTTCGTTAACACAATTTATCTCTTTTCCATTCGCTTCATAATTTATGTTTAACAACGAAAAATGATCGCGAATTTTATAATAACAATATGTTTGTTTAACCACGAAAAATAATGCCAAAATTCTTTTAATACAATTTTTTTCTGCAAATTATAGCCAACATAAAGATTTTTTTCAGAGCGAAAAATTTAGTGTTTTACTTTTACAGCGAAATTTATCGCGAATTTCCTCTATTTTTTTTTATAACGAAAATTTATCGCAAAATTAAAACAACAATTTTTAAAACTATTTTTTTTTTCAAAATTTTTTTATATCGAAATATTTCTCTAATTTTATTTAAATCAAAAGTTTCATAAAAATTTCGATGATAAAAAATTGTTTCTTCTTAAATAACGAAAATTTGATTACGAATTTTTTCGTGTTTTTTAAACAAAAATATATATTATATATATTATAGGAACGAAAATTTGTCAAAAAAAATTAAAAATTTTAAAGCGAAAATTTATCGCGAATTTTTTCGTTGTTGAGATTAATAAAAATATTGTTTTTTGAAAAAAAATTGTTTTAAATTAAACAAACATTTTTCTCGTCAAACTAGTTTTATAACGAAAATTTTAGGCAAATTTCTTACAAAAGAACATTTTTTTCCAAACTTCTGTATTGCGATTAAAAAAAAAAAATATATAAAAATTTCTTTAATAAAATATTTGTTCTTCTTAAATAACGAAAATTTTTAAAAATTTATAGCAATTTTTTTCGTTGATAACAAATTTTTCCTGAATTTTTCAGGAACGAAAATTTTGCAGAAAGAACAAAAAATTGTATAGTCTTACTTTTAAAGCGAAAATTTATCACGAATTTTTTCGTTGCTGAGATAAAAATACAAATTTAGTTATTTTGAAAAAAATTTGTCTTCAATTTCATTAAAAACAAAAATTTTTCTCGTAAAATTTGTTTTACAACGAAAATTTAACAAAAATTTCTTATAAAAAAACATTTTCCCCAAACTTCTTTTTCGCGACTTTTTTAAAGTTTTATTAGCAACGACAATTTTCTTTTAATTAAAATTTTTTTCTTCTTAAATAATGAAAATTTGTAAAAATTGTTCTCGATTTTTTTTCGTTGAAAACGAATTTTTAAGTGTTTTTTAAAAAAGAAAATTTATTATGATCAGGAACGAAATTTTAGCAGAAAGAACGAAAAGTTGTAGAGTTTAACCTTAAAGCGAAAATTTTTCGTGAATTTTTTCGCTGTTTTTTTGAAGAAAATTTGTTATTAATTTCACTCACAACAAAACTTTATCTCTTTTACAACGAAAATTTGACGCATATTTCTTATTTAAACCAAAAATTTTCCCAAACTTCTTTATCGTGATTTTTTTTAAGTTTTATTAGCAAAGAAAATTTTTATATAAATCGAAAATCTCATAAATTTTTTTTTCTTAAATGATGAAAATTTTTAAAAATTGTTCACGATTTTTTACGTTGATGAATTTTTATGTGTTTTTAAATAAGAAAATATATATTATCTTCAGAAACAAAAATTTAGCAGAAAGAACGAACATTTGTAGAGTTTTACCTTTAGAGCGAACATTTTTCACGAATTTTTTCGTTGTTGAGATTAATGAAACGATTGTTTTTTTTAAGAAAATTTGTCTTAAATTTCATCAAAAACAAAAATAACGAAAATTTAATGCAAATTTCTTGTAAAGGAAAAAATTTTCCCAAACTTCTTTATCGCGAATTTTTAAGTTTTATTTGCAACGAAAATTTATCTCGTTTCGCTTTTAGAGTTTTTCAATAACAACATTTTTTTGATTATTTTTTTTTTCAAACAAAATTTTTTCTCAAAATTTCCTAAGTAACGAGTATCTATCGCTTCTCAGTTTTTCTCTGAAACTGTACCCTTGAGATTTTTATAAAATTTGAACTAAAACTTTTTCTTTAACTTTCAGCCTTAAACTAATTTCGCCAATTTCTTTAATTTTAACTAATTCTACCATAAATATAAACATTTTCGTGTTTCCCCTAACACTTTAGATTCTATACCGGTATCGCGCAACGTTTTTTCGCTGTCGTACTACTTTCGCGACTTAACGAGGAATTAAGGGCGTTTGTACTTACATTATTATTACTCGAGTGTAGACCTTTAGTGGAACCATTTCGTGATGATATACTACCACCATTGCCCGTACCCCTAATATCACAACCCATGGCACCTGCGGAGTCTGCAATTCCGGTTCCTGCTGCTGTACTACTGCTACTGCAACATTTACTGCTACTACTATCGGAAGTATTAAATAAGTTATCTGACGACTTTGAGCCGACTATTGTTTTGGGATTTTCATTGTGCGTTGTTGTTGTTGATGATGATGAGGTTGAAGAATTTCGGGAGGTGGTTGATGTTGTTGTTACTGTTGCTGTTGGTGGGCTGATAGTTAATGCCTTTGTCACAGATGATGCCTCAACATAATTATGTAGACACTTTTGGGGCTATAAGCTGGTGGTTAAGACTGTAGTCGCTTTTATACTACCTACCGTCGAAGATTCGTTGTTGATTAAATTTATTGTTGCTGCTGCTGTCGTAGCAGCAGTTGTTGGTACATGATTGCTACAACTACTTATACTGAGTGGTGTTGTTGTGGCACATACAACCCCATTAATAGTATGTGTTATCGTTGTTGCTGGCGATGAGGCTGTCGCTGTTGCTGATGAATGATGAAGCTGATGCTGATGATTTGTACTCTGATGTTGCTGTTGATTAATTTTATTATTATTCGCCACTGTGCGAGCCATCTCCTCGCCTATACTCACTACCTTTGCTATGGTGGGTGTAGCCGTTGTGGCGCCATTGCGGCTCTGACAATGATGCTCTTTATCACTCACTTCGCTGTGATTATTATTTGGCACATATTGATCGGCATAGGGTATTTGATTGTAGCTGGTACTTTCCAGATTTGTAAATATGCTTGTGATGGTTATCGTTTGTGTGGCCATTTCACACAATTTCTTCTTTTGTACAATATGTTCGGTGTTGGTGGGTGTGATATGTTTTTGGATTTTCTCTTCCTGGGCACAGGTGGCCGCTGTAACTACGGCTGCTGCCATCATTGATGATGGCCCTGTGTTGGCAGTACGATGCATGTTGCCATAGCGAGGAGGCATCATGCTCTGCCTCACATTGCGCTCTGGCCTTACTAGTATGATGTATAGCTAAAAAGTAAAATTCTTGCTTTAGGTTTGTCTTGAAATAATTTTCTTAAAATCATAAGTTTTTAGCTCTAAAATTCTAATGGTTCTTATAAACTTTTCTACATTTAGTGGAAATTTTTAATTACAAAAAATTTTATTTCATCTTAAAATTTCTTTTACTTGAACCGCAAATATCCTAGAAAAAAGCCAAAATATTTTCTTACGCACTAAAAAGACTTCAATTACGAGTAACTTCTTTTCTATGAAAGGTTATTTACCAAAATAAAGTATGAAACACAATTGAAACGAACGACCAATATTTCGCAACGAATATTCGTCATCAGAAATAGAACATATAGCTTTATATGAAATTGCTCACAATAAATGCGTACGACGAAATTCGTCGTGCGTATCGAATAGTGCGATTGGTTTATTTCTATTTTATACGCAGACGAACGACGACTAAACTGGTTTAGAGTGGCTGTATTTCTATTTCTGTTGTAAAATATTAGAAATTATATGTGTTCTTGTAAAATATGGTCACCATATAAATTGTAAACAAAAAATAATTATTTTAAATAAAATTAATTAAATATATTCTTCTTGTGAAAAAACAAAAGAATAAAATAAAAAAAATTGCAAGTGTTGTGAGTGCACGAAATGTACGAAAGTGTGAGTAATTTGTGCAAATGAAAAATCAACAAAAATGGCGTCAACAACGTTTATTCGTCCCAAATGTGTTCAATGGACGAATGTAGAAGACGAATTTTTAAAGACGAATTCGTCGTGCTGGACGAAATTAGTCGTTCGTCCCAATTGTGTTTCTACCTTAAAGTCAAAGGAAATTTTTAATATGAATAAAGTTTCATCATCTATCGTATAATATTTAAACCAATTTTTTTTTGGAAACAGTGTAATTTGCTGCTATCTTTAGCAAATTTTTTCAAAAATTGTCTTCTTTTATAGAAAATTTTTCAAAAATTTTCTATTTTTATAGAAATTTTTCAAAAATTTTTATATGAAATCTTTCAAAAATTTTCTATTCTTATAGGAAATTTTTCAAAAATTTTCTATTTTTATAGGAAATTTTTCAAATATTTTCTATTTTTATAGGAAATTTTTCAAATATTTTCTATTTTTGTAAGTAAATTTTCAAATATTTTCTATTTTTATAGGAAATTTTTCTAATATTTTCCATTTCTATAGGAAATTTTTCAAAAATTTTCTATTTTTATAGGAAATTTTTCAAAAATTTTCTATTTTTATAGGAAATTTTTCAAAAATTTTCTATTTTTATAGGAAATTTTTCAAAAATTTTCTATTTTTATAGGAAATTTTTCAAAAATTTTCTATTTTTTTAGAAAATTTTTCAAAAATTTTCTATTTTTATAGGAAATTTTTCAAAAATTTTCTATTTTTATAGGAAATTTTTCAAAAATTTTCTATTTTTATAGGAAATTTTTCAAAAATTTTCTATTTTTATAGGAAATTTTTCAAAATTTTTCTATTTTTATAGGAAATTTTTCAAAAATTTTCTATTTTTATAGGAAATTTTTCAAAAATTTTCTATTTTTATAGGAAATTTTTCAAAAGTTTTCTATTTTTATAGGAAATTTTTCAAAAATTTTCTATTTTTATAGGAAATTTTTCAAAAATTTTCTATTTTTATAGGAAATTTTTCAAAAATTTTCTATTTTTATAGGAAATTTTTCAAAAATTTTCTGTTTTTATAGGAAATTTTTCAAAAATTTTCTATTTTTTAGGAAATTTTTCAAAAATTTCTATTTTTATAGGAAATTTTTCAAAAATTTGTATTTTTATAGGAAAATTTTCAAAAATTTTCTATTTTTAAAGGAAATTTTTCAAAAATTTTCTATTTTTTTACAAAATTTTTCAAAAATTTTCTATTTTTATAGGAAATTTTTCAAAAATTTCCTATTTTTATAGGAAATTTTTCAAAACTTTTCTATTTTTATAGGAAATTTTTCAAAAATTTTCTATTTTTATAGGAAATTTTTCAAAAACTTTCTATTTTTATAGGAAATTTTTCAAAAATTTTCTGTTTTTATAGGAAATTTTTCAAAAATTTTCTATTTTTTAGGAAATTTTTCAAAAATTTCTATTTTTATAGGAAATTTTTCAAAAATTTGTATTTTTATAGGAAATTTTTCAAAAATTTCCTATTTTTATAGGAAATTTTTCAAAAATTTCCTATTTTTATAGGAAATTTTTCAAAAATTTTCTATTTTTATAGGAAATTTTTCAAAAATTTTCTATTTTTATAGGAAATTTTTCAAAAATTTTCTATATTTATAGGAAATTTTTCAAAAATTTTCTATTTTTATAGGAAATTTTTCAAAAATTTTCTATTTTTATAGGAAATTTTTCAAAAGTTTTCTATTTTTATAGGAAATTTTTCAAAAATTTTCTATTTTTATAGGAAATTTTTCAAAAATTTTCTATTTTTATAGGAAATTTTTCAAAAATTTTCTGTTTTTATAGGAAATTTTTCAAATATTTTCTATTTTTATAAGTAAATTTTCAAATATTTTCTATTTTTATAGGAAATTTTTCTAATATTTTCCATTTCTATAGGAAATTTTTCAAAAATTTTCTATTTTTATAGGAAATTTTTCAAAAATTTTCTATTTTTATAGGAAATTTTTCAAAAATTTTCTATTTTTATAGGAAATTTTTCAAAAATTTTCTATTTTTTTAGAAAATTTTTCAAAAATTTTCTATTTTTATAGGAAATTTTTCAAAAATTTTCTATTTTTATAGGAAATTTTTCAAAAATTTTCTATTTTTATAGGAAATTTTTCAAAAATTTTCTATTTTTATAGGAAATTTTTCAAAATTTTTCTATTTTTATAGGAAATTTTTCAAAAATTTTCTATTTTTATAGGAAATTTTTCAAAAATTTTCTATTTTTATAGGAAATTTTTCAAAAGTTTTCTATTTTTATAGGAAATTTTTCAAAAATTTTCTATTTTTATAGGAAATTTTTCAAAAATTTTCTATTTTTATAGGAAATTTTTCAAAAATTTTCTATTTTTATAGGAAATTTTTCAAAAATTTTCTGTTTTTATAGGAAATTTTTCAAAAATTTTCTATTTTTTAGGAAATTTTTCAAAAATTTCTATTTTTATAGGAAATTTTTCAAAAATTTGTATTTTTATAGGAAATTTTTCAAAAATTTCCTATTTTTATAGGAAATTTTTCAAAAATTTCCTATTTTTATAGGAAATTTTTCAAAAATTTTCTATTTTTATAGGAAATTTTTCAAAAATTTTCTATTTTTATAGGAAATTTTTCAAAAATTTTCTATTTTTATAGGAAATTTTTCAAAAATTTTCTATTTTTATAGGAAATTTTTCAAAAATTTTCTATTTTTATAGGAAATTTTTCAAAAATTTTCTATTTTTATTGGAAATTTTTCAAAAGTTTTCTATTTTTATAGGAAATTTTTCAAAAATTTTCTATTTTTATAGGAAATTTTTCAAAAATTTTCTATTTTTATAGGAAATTTTTCAAAAATTTTCTATTTTTATAGGAAATTTTTCAAAAATTTTCTATTTTTATAGGAAATTTTTCAAAAATTTTCTGTTTTTATAGGAAATTTTTCAAAAATTTTCTATTTTTTAGGAAATTTTTCAAAAATTTCTATTTTTATAGGAAATTTTTCAAAAATTTGTATTTTTATAGGAAAATTTTCAAAAATTTTCTATTTTTAAAGGAAATTTTTCAAAAATTTTCTATTTTTATAGGAAATTTTTCAAAAATTTTCTATTTTTATAGGAAATTTTTCAAAAATTTTCTATTTTTATAGGAAATTTTTCAAAAATTTTCTATTTTTATAGGAAATTTTTCAAAAATTTTCTATTTTTCTATATTTTTTAAAAATTTTCTATTTTTGTACAAAATTTTTCAAAAATTTTCTATTTTTATAGGAAATTTTTCAAAAATTTGCTATTTTTACAGGATATTTTTTAAAAATTTTCTATTTTTTCAGGAAATTTTTCAAAAATTTTCAATTTTTACAGGAAATTTTTCCAAAATTTTCTATTTCTATAGGTAATTTTACAAAAATTTCTTTAAAAAAATTTCTTTTAAAGGAAATTTTTCAAAAATTTCCTATCTTTTAAAGGAAATTTTTCAAAAATTTCTTATCTTTTAAAAGAAATTTTTCAAAAACTTCCTATCTTTTAATGAAAAAAATTCAACAGTTTTCTATTTTTATTGAAAATTTTTAAAAAATTTTCTATTTTTATGGGAAATTTTTCAAAAATTTTCTATTTTTATAGGAAATTTTTCAAATATTTCTTTTTTTTGAAAAACTTCCTATAACGAGAAAAAAATTTGAAAAATTTCCTATAAAAATAGAAAATTTTTGAAAAATTTCCTATAAAAACAGAAAATTTTTGAAAAATTTCCTATAAAAATAGAAAATTTTTGAAAAATTTCCTATAAAAATAGAAAATTTTTAAAAAATTTCCTATAAAAATAGAAAATTTTTAAAAAATTTCCTATAAAAATAGAAAATTTTTGAAAAATTTCCTATAAAAATAAACTATTTTTGAAAAAAATCCTTTAATAGACAATTTTTAAAATGGTTTCTATAAAGATAGAAAACTCTTCCTATCGTTAACTTTTCTATAGCAAATTCTTCCTATCGTCAACTTTTCTATAGTAAATTCTTCCTATCGTCAACTTTTCTATAGTAAAGTCTTCCTATCGTCAACTTTTTCTATAGTAAAGTTTTCCTATCGTTAACTTTTCTATAGTAAAGTCTTCCTATCGACAACTTTTCTATAGTTAATTCTTCCTATCGTCAAATTTTCTATAGTTAAGTCTTCCTATCGTCAACTTTTCTACAGTAAGGTAGATCCTATAGTCAACTTTTCTCTAGTAAATTCTTCCTACAGTCAACTTTTCTATAGAAATGTCTTCCTTTTATAGAAATGTCTTCTGACTTTAGTTAAATTTGTTTTAAATTTCACTTACCTTGGGAGAAAATAGACAAGCTATGGTAACACTGGCCGATAAACTTATTGTCACCGACATTGATGTTATTCTCAGGGGAACATGATTAGCCGTTCCAAAATACAAAGGAACAAATGCCAGCCAAATGACACATGTTGTGTACATAGTAAAACCTTTGGGGAAATAACATGAGAAAACAAATGTTAAGAATTAGAAAGGAAAACCCACAAACAAATATTTAACAAACAAAATTAGAAATATATAAATAAACAAAGGGATATTATAAGGATTTGGGGAAATAAAAACAAACATAAAATAGAAATAATAAATTGTTTAGTAATAATGAATTAAACAATTGTTTAGAAATACACGCGTTTGCAAAACAAATGAGAATGACATGATACGAGTTTTGTTTGAATATCTTTTCACCACTTACCGATATGTTTCGATTCATTGAACGCCTCCGGTATTTTGCGTGTCAACACCGCATACACGGTACACACGACAATCAACACAATCGGATAGAAAAAGGCAATAACATACGAGGCATCGATGTACGAATCACATACCAATAGATTATCCTCGCGTGTCGGATGATAATGTTTGGCATGTGATGGCGCTATTAACATCCAAACGCCATTAATTAATATCTGCAAATACATTGAGAAAGAGGAGAAGGGGTTGGAGAAGATCAGGTCAGATATGGGAATTAATTTCGAATTAATATTTAATTTGTTAAACACAAGTGATTAGCAGAGTTAAAGTTAATTAATAATCGAGCAAGTATTTACCTGTATGGAAATAAAAAAGGAACAAATGACCAACTGAGACTTGGGACTTATAAATGAGGGACGTTTGGCGGATTGTTTGCCAGCTTTGAAGATGCGTGCAATACGATTGGTTTTTGTAAGGAGGGCGGCGTAAACGACCGTAAAACAGAAGCCAACACTAAATCTGTAAGCAAAAAAAAAAATATATATATATATAAATAATTAATAATGATTTATTAAGGAATATAAACTTTAAACACATATAAGTTATTTATAGAATAAGGACAGGAAAAGGTCAATCAAAAGAAAAGTTTTAAAAATTTTTTCCAAAATTTTTACTTTTTAGAGAAAATTTTCTATTTTTATAGAAAATTTTTCAAAAATTTTCCATTTTTATAGGAAATTTTTCAAAAATTTTCCATTTTTATAGGAAATTTTTAAAAATTTTCTATTTTTATAGGAAATTTTTCAAAAATTTTCTATTTTTATAGGAAATTTTTCAAAAATTTTCTATTTTTATAGGAAATTTTTCAAAAATTTTCTATTTTTATAGGAAATTTTTCAAAAATTTTCTATTTTTATAGGAAATTTTTCAAAAATTTTCTATTTTTATAGGAAATTTTTCAAAAATTTTCTATTTTTATAGGAAATTTTTCAAGAATTTCCTCTTTTTATAGGAAATTTTTCAAGAATTTCCTCTTTTTATAGGAAATTTATCAAAAATTTTTTATTTTTATAAAAAATTTTTCTATTTCCTATTTTTATAGGAAATTTTTTAAAATTTGTATTTTTATAGTTAATTTTTCAAAAATTTTCTATTGTTATAGGAAATTTTCCAAAAATTTTCTATTGTTATAGGAAATTTTTCAAAAATTTTCTATTTTTATAGGAAATTTTTCAAAAATTTTCTATTTTTATAGAAAATTTTTCAAAAATTTTCTAGGATAAAAATAGGAAATTTTTCAAAAATTTTCTATTTTTATAGGAAATTTTTGAAAATTTTTCTATTTTTATAGGAAATTTTTCAAAATTTTTCTAGTAAAGTCTTCCTTCTTGTCGTCAGCATTTCAATAGTAAAGTCTTCCTTTCGTTAATTTTTCTATAGTAAAGTATTCCTATCGTCGACTTTCCTGTAGTAAAGCCTTCCTATCGTCAACTTTTCTTTAGTAAAGTCTTTCTAATGTCAACTTTTGTATAGTAAAGTATTTATATCGTCAACTTTTCTATAGTAAAGTCTTTCTATCGTCAACTTTTCTGTAGTAAAGTCTTCCGATCGTTAACTTTTCTATAGTAAAGTCTTACGATCGTTAACTTTTCTATAGTAAAGTCTTCCTATCGTCAACTTTTCTATAGTAAAGTCTTCCTATCTTCAACTTTTCTATAGTAAAGTCTTCCTATTGTCAACTTTTCTGTAGTTAAGTCTTCCTATCGTCAACTTTTTTTATAGAAATATTTTGCTTTCGTCAGCTTTTCAATAGAAATGTTTTCCTGTCGTCGAGGTTTCTTAGGTTTCTTCCCAACTTTTCTATAGAAATGTTTTCTATTAAATTGACATGCTTAAAGAATATTTTTCATAAATTTCTAATGTTATATTTACATTGCCAAAACATGTTGCATAGTTTAAGGCATACTCGTTTATAAGTTCTTTTTTTGTTTTTTCAATGTAATTGTTATGTTATTTTGACAGCACTAAATTGAGTTTATTATCTCTTTTCAGTATCTGCCTTGTTCACTTAAATACATATCTTCTGGCTGTATCCCGTATTTACTTTAATGGCTTTTTTCATTTTTTTAGCATAAAATACTGACATTTTAAAATACATTTTTAACAAAGTTAAATTGAAATTATAAAAAATATACAAACTTTTAGCCACATAAACCTGAACTGAAACACACAAAAGTTCCAACTAAAATGTTGAAAGGAAAATTATAATAAAACCACAAACAATTGTAAAGAATCCTAGTCTCGGAGACAACGGAAGCCTTTTAGTCTTTTTGCAGGAAATTTTACAAAATGTTCACAGAAAACTATGGTAACAGTTGCATAACTTAACTGAACTTACCTTTGAATGGCGCAAACAACATTTGTTGGCTTCAGGACCAGAGCAAAAGTGACCGCATAACACATAAGTATACCCGCCAGTAAAATGTAACTCAGTTCTCTTCCGGATGCACGTACAATCGGTGTGTCATTGTGTCTACGGAATGGTTGGGTATTTGGTTAATGGGTTTTCATGTATCGCAAACGAGTTAAAGAGGTACCAAGTTAAATATTCATATTTGTTTTCAGGTGGAACGAGAAGAAACAAAATGTTAAATACAATTAAAAAATATGAGCATCATTATGAAAATAAATGAAATTATTATTATAATAACTTATTTTAAAGCTCTTAAATGTGAACTGTTAATATTCATGAACGACGACTTAAGGCTAAACTTTGACCATATTAGAAAATGTGTGTGTTTTTGATATAAATTTATTATATTGTTTTAATGTTAAGGGGTTAGAAAAGAGATTTGAAAATTTATTCGAAAGTGTTATGTTATAATCATATAAATTTAAATTCCTGGTTGAGCCATTAAGTTTAATGGAATATAAAATTAGATGTTTAAATTGTTTAAAACATAACTGGAACAAAATTTTTTAAAGCAAATTATTAATATAGCAAATGCTATTATTAAAATAAGAAATTTTCTTATAAAAATTTTAAATTTTTGAATAATTTCCTATAGAAACAGGAAATTTTTGAAAAATTTCCTATAAAATTAGGAAATTTTTGAAAAATTTCTTATAAAAATAGGAAATTTTTGAAAAATTTCCTCTAAAAATAGGAAATTTTTGAAATATTTCCTCTAAAAATAGGAAATTTTTTAAAAATATCCTCTAAAAATAGGAAATTTTTGAAAAATTTCCTCTAAAAATAGGAACTTTTTGAAAAATTTCCTATAAAAATAGGAAATTTATGAAAAATTTTCTATAAAAATAGGAAATTTTAGAAAAATTTCCTATAAAAATAGGAAATTTTTGAAAAATTTCCTATAAAAATAGGAAATTTTTGAAAAATTTCCTATAAAAATAGGAAATTTTTGAAAATTTTTTTATGAAAATAGGAAATTTTTGAAAAACTTCCTATAAAAATAGGAAATTTTTGAATAACTTCCTATCAAAATAGGAAATTTTTGAAAAACTTCCTATCAAATTAGGAAATTTTTGAAACATTTCCTATAAAAATAGGAAATTTTTGAAAAATTTCCTATAAAAACAGGAAATTTTTGAAAAATTTCCTATAAAAATAGGAAATTTTTGAAAAATTTCCTATAAAAATAGGAAATTTTTGAAAAATTTCCTATAAAAATAGGAAATTTTTGAAAAATTTCCTATAAAAATAGGAAATTTTTGAAAAATTTCCTATAAAAATAGGAAATTTTTGAAAAATTTCCTATAAAAATAGGAAATTTTTGAAAAATTTCCTATAAAAATAGGAAATTTTTGAAAAATTTCCTATAAAAATAGGAAATTTTTGAAAAATTTCCTATAAAAATAGGAAATTTTTGAAAAATTTCCTATAAAAATAGGAAATTTTTGAAAAATTTCCTATAAAAATAGGAAATTTTTGAAAAATTTCCTATAAAAATAGGAAATTTTTGAAAAATTTCCTATAAAAATAGGAAATTTTTGAAAAATTTCCTATAAAAATAGGAAATTTTTGAAAAATTTCCTATAAAAATAGGAAATTTTTGAAAAATTTCCTATAAAAATAGGAAATTTTTGAAAAATTTCCTATAAAAATAGGAAATTTTTGAAAAATTTCCTATAAAAATAGGAAATTTTTGAAAAATTTCCTATAAAAATAGGAAATTTTTGAAAAATTTCCTATAAAAATAGGAAATTTTTGAAAAATTTCCTATAAAAATAGGAAATTTTTGAAAAATTTCCTATAAAAATAGGAAATTTTTGAAAAATTTCCTATAAAAATAGGAAATTTTTGAAAAATTTCCTATAAAAATAGGAAATTTTTGAAAAATTTCCTATAAAAATAGGAAATTTTTGAAAAATTTCCTATAAAAATAGGAAATTTTTGAAAAATTTCGTATAAAAATAGGAAATTTTTGAAAAATTTCCTATAAAAATAGGAAATTTTTGAAAAATTTCCTATAAAAATAGGAAATTTTTGAAAAATTTCCTATAAAAATAGGAAATTTTTGAAAAATTTCCTATAAAAATAGGAAATTTTTGAAAAATTTCCTATAAAAATAGGAAATTTTTGAAAAATTTCCTATAAAAATAGGAAATTTTTGAAAAATTTCCTATAAAAATAGGAAATTTTTGAAAAATTTCCTATAAAAATAGGAAATTTTTGAAAAATTTCCTATAAAAATAGGAAATTTTTGAAAAATTTCCTATAAAAATAGGAAATTTTTGAAAACTTTCCTATAAAAATGGGAAATTTTTGAAAAATTTCCTATAAAAATGGGAAATTTTTGAAAAATTTCCTATAAAAATAGGAAATTTTTGAAAAATTTCCTATAAAAATAGGAAATTTTTGAAAAATTTCCTATAAAAATAGGAAATTTTTGAAAAATTTCCTATAAAAATAGGAAATTTTTGAAAAATTTCTTATAAAAATAGGAAATTTTTGAAAAATTTCTTATAAAAATAGGAAATTTTTGAAAAATTTCCTATAAAAATAGGAAATTTTTGAAAAATTTCCCATAAAAATAGGAAATTTTTGAAAAATTTCCTATAAAAATAGGAAATTTTTGAAAAATTTGCTATAAAAATAGGAAATTTTTTAAAAATTTTCTATAAAAATAGGAAATTTTTTAAAAATTTCCTATAAAAATAGGAAATTTTTGAAAAATTTCCTATAAAAATAGGAAATTTTTGAAAATTTTCCTATAAAAATATGAAATTTTTGAAATATTTCCTATAAAAATAGGAAATTTTTGAAAAATTTCCTATAAAAATAAGAAATTTAAAAAAATTTTCTATCAAAGAAAGAAATATTTTCATTTATAATTTTTTCTGTATTCTTAAAACTCAAAGCCACTTTAAGCTTCAAAATTTTTATCTTTTTTTTATAATTTTTTCTTTGAAGTTCAAAAAATCATATTTCCTTGAAGCCATTTTGATGATATTTGAAACTTTAATTTTAAGTTCTGAGAACACTTTATAAAACTGGCATTTAAACTAGAAAATCTTCTTTGTTTTATATGAAGAGGACAAGAATCTAAGAAGTACATTCAATTGCATCTTCATAAAATAAATGAAAAATATAACATTTTACTTTTAGCTCTTGACGAAATAATGGTCATACAAATAACAATGAAATCTACTAACAAGAGTACTTTTTCTGTTATTGTTCATTTTGACTTACCTCACAAAAACTCCAACTATAAATAAAGTGACCAAAATCCCAGTGGCACTGAAAGACATAGCACCAATAGCCCAGGCAGACTCGGGGCGTAGATAGACCTCGGGTATAGTTTGACAAAATTGTTTCGACGCATCTGGTAAAGTGCCCAATTCACACTTTATACACTGGGTTTCATCTAATGGATGGCGTATCTGTGAAGAATAAAATAAAAATAAATTGTTGAAAATATTCGAATAAACTAAGACGAAAAAAGAAAAAAAAAAGAACTTAAATACCAAGAAAATATAAAAATGTGTTAAGCGATACCTATGACCATTTAACTTTACAGGAAACTATACCATTTCCAAAGGGAATGTAACTACGAGCTAAGATATTTTCATTATCTGAGTATATTTTTCAAATGGTCTTCAATTTTCTCTACATAAAATTCGTAAAAACCCAACATGTGTATAAAGTATAATATAAATAACCTGAGAAAGAAAAATTGCTAAAATAATATTTGAAAGTTAATGGTCTTGATATTGTTAACTCATGTACAAATAATAGTTTTTCCTTTCACTTCTCTATTCGTTTTTCTCTTATACTGCCAGTCAATGTTTCCTAGATAATATATACAATTTAAAATATAATATCAAACCAGTGAAAGCAAAAACCTAGAAAAAATTACAAAAAGATAAAATTCACACAAAAAAGATAGAAATAGCTTCTTGAATAGTTTCTTAGGTTACAAATTTACAAGTACTTTCAACAAATTGAAATTGATAGCAGCATTTGCCAGCTAAAATTTTTTTTCCTTGATTTTTGAGATCTGTTTTGCTGGTCATTTTGCCTTCGTTAGAAATACTTAAGAAAAAAATGTACATCAGATAGGTCAGTTTTTTATGGAGGATAAAAAAAATAAATATTTTAAATTTACAAGGAAATTTAAGGATATACGAAATTTTTCAAAAATTTCCTATTTTTATAGGAAATTTTTCAATCATTTCCTATTTTTAGAAGAAATTTTTCAAAAAATTATTATTTTTATTGGAAATTTTTCAAAAATTTTCTTTTTTTTATAGAAAACTTTTTAAAAATTTCCGGTTTTTATAGCATTTTTTTTAATTTCCTATTTTTATACGATATTTTTAAAATAATAGGAAATTTTTCAAAAATATCCTATTTTTATAGAATATTTTTCAAAAATTTCCAATTTTTTATAGGAAATTTTCCAAAAATTTCCTCTTTTTTATAGGAAAATTTTCAAAAATTTCCTATTTTTTATAGGAAAATTTTTCAAAAATTTCCTATTTTTTATAGGAAATTTTTCAAAAATTTCCTATTTTTTTTAGGAAAATTTTCAAAAATTTCCTATTTTTTATAGGCAAATTTTCAAAAATTTTCTATTTTTTATAGGAAATTTTTCAAAAATTTCATTCTTTTTATTGGAAATTTTTCAAAAATTTCTTATTTTTTATAGGACATTTTTCAAAAATTTCCTATTTTTTATAGGAAATTTTTCAAAAATTTCCTGTTTTTTATAGGAAATTTTTCAAAAATTTCCTGTTTTTTATAGGAAATTTTTCAAAAATTTCCTATTTTTTATAGGAAATTTTTCAAAAATTTCTTTTTTTTTTTATAGGAAATTTTTCAAAAATTTCTTTTTTTTTTATAGGAAATTTTTCAAAAATTTCCTGTTTTTATTGCATTTTTTTAAAATCTAGTCTTTTTTAAAGGAAATTTTTAAAAAATTTCCTATTTTTTAAAGGACATTTTTCAAAAATTTCCTTTTTTTATAGGAAATTTTTCAAAAATTTCCTGTTTTTATTGCATTTTTTTAAAATCTAGTATTTTTTAAAGGAAATTTTTAAAAAATTTCCTATTTTTTAAAGGACATTTTTCAAAAATTTCCTATTTTTTCAAGGAAATTTTTCAAAAATTTCCTATTTTCTAAAGGAAATTTTTCAAAAATTTTTCAAAAATTTCCTATTTTTTAAAGGAAATTTTTCAAAAATTTCCTATTTTTATAGGAAATATTTCAAAAATATCCTATTTTTTAAATGAAATTTTTCAAAAATTTCCTATTTTTTAAAGGAGATTTTTCAAAAATTTCCTATTTTTTAAAGGAAATTTTTCAAAAATTTCCTATTTTTTAAAGGAAATTTTCCAAAAATTTCCCATTTTTTAAAGGAAATTTGTCAAAAATTTCCTATTTTTGAAAGGAAATTTTTCAAAAATTTCCTATTTTTTAAAGGAAATTTTTCAAAAATTTCCTATTTTTTATAGGAAATTTTTCAAAAATTTCCTTTTTTTTAGGATTTTAAAAATTTTCTATTTTTTAAAGGAAATTTTTTTTTTCAAAAATTTCCTGTTTTTTATAGGAAATTTTTCAAAAATTTCCTTTTTTTTATAGGAAATTTTTCAAAAATTTCCTGTTTTTATTGCATTTTTTTAAAAATCTAGTATTTTTTAAAGGAAATTTTTAAAAAATTTCCTATTTTTTTAAGGAAATTTTTCAAAAATTTCCTATTTTTTAAAGGAAATTTTTCAAAAATTTCCTATTTTCTAAAGGAAATTTTTCAAAAATTTTTCAAAAATTTCCTATTTTTTAAAGGAAATTTTTCAAAAATTTCCTTTTTTTATAGGAAATTTTTCAAAAATTTCCTATTTTTTAAATGAAATTTTTCAAAAATTTCCTATTTTTTAAAGGAGATTTTTCAAAAATTTCCTATTTTTTAAAGGAAATTTTTCAAAAATTTCCTATTTTTTAAAGGAAATTTTCCAAAAATTTCCCATTTTTTAAAGGAAATTTTTCAAAAATTTCCTATTTTTTAGAGGAAATTTTTCAAAAATTTCCTATTTTTTAAAGGAAATTTTTCAAAAATTTACTATTTTTTATAGGAAATTTTTCAAAAATTTCCTATATTTTATAAATTTCCTATTTTTTATAGGAAATTTTTCAAAAATTTCCTATTTTTTATAGGAAATTTTTCAAAAATTTCCTATTTTTTATAGGAAATTTTTCAAAAATTTCCTATTTTTTATAGGAAATTTTTCAAAAATTTCCTATTTTTTATAGGAAATTTTTCAAAAATTTCCTATTTTTTATAGGAAATTTGTTAAAAATTTCCTTTTTTTTAGGATTTTAAAAATTTTCTATTTTTTAAAGGAAATTTTTCAAAAATTTCCTATTTTTTGAAGGATATTTTTCAAAAATTTCCTATTTTATAAAGGAAATTTTTCAAAAATTTCCTATTTTTTGAAGGAAATTTTTCAAAATTTCTTATTTTTATAGGAAATTTTTCAAAAATTTCTTATTTTAATAGGATATTTTTAAAAAATTTCTTATTTTAAAAGGATATTTTTATAAAATTTCTTATTTTTATTTTTCATTAGTCTTATTATTACTAATGAAAATGAATTTTGGAAAAATTTCCTATGTTATTTCTAACCATTAGCATTAAGCATTTAAAAGTACTTTTTCATATCATTTTCATTACTACTATATCAAGTTCAAAGCAATTTCAACAATTTGTAACATCAGATACCAAATAATTATACTAATGTTCTCGATTTCTAGAAGATTAGTGGAAAATTATCACTCTTTGCAAAACCATTAAATACACCACATCCTTAACAGTAAGTTGTGGTTTCCAATAACAGGAAATTAAATCAAATAGTTGTTAGTTATGTCAGGGTATTTGTAAGTCCGTGACTACAATGTATCAGTTTGTAGTCATTGACAGGATTCAATTCTAAATAAAATACAAACAAAAAATATAAAACTAAATTGTTTTACTTACTTGATAGGTTGAACAATTGAAACAATGCCAGCAGCAACTTTCACCCTCAACGTATTTTTTAGCCTGACCAAGTTCACAAGGCAAACTGCACACGGACTCAGGTGGTTTGGGATGCAACAATTTAAATTGAACTTCTGTGAATAAGAGAAAGGAAAAAGAAAACCATAACAAAATCAGAAACTTTGTTTAAAAGCCAACAGATTGGAAAATAAAATACCCACATCCTTACAAAAAAATAAAATACAAGTAAAAGATTCGTATAACTAAAGAACAACAAAATATCCCGGCATGTATATCCTATGATTGTGCCAGTAAGTAAATAATTCACTCAAAATGTTACACTCGTAAATAAAATAATGGTGTAAATGCTTTTATGTGTAAGTGTAAGTATGTGTCTGCATATTGTCATGTGTGTATGTGTGTGTGTAAGTAATTGTTCCTGTTGTTTTGTATTTTAAATATGAACAATTTATTGTAAATTGTATTTTATAACCAGAGACTAAAGTCAATATTCTTTAATAAACCAAAGCTCCTTCTGTTTTTTTGCTGATAAGAATTTTTCAGTTTAATACCTCTTTTCTTCTACTTCATTTTCCACTTTCCACCATAAACCAATTCATTGACAATTCCTCTATGTATGGCAATATTGTCATCATCTGCTCTAATTGAGTTTGTAGCGATATCCTCGTGTTCTTAATCCACTTATTGTCTTCGGCATAGAATATACACAGATTCCCTAGAGGCCAACTTTTTTTTTACATTGTTCCCAATATAATAAATTGTTTTTAACAGTTTTCTTTTTATTTTTCTCAAAACATTATGAAGGAACAAGTACAAAGTCTATGTGCATATGTTTGGGATCGAAGTGTTCGAATAAGTAGAAAATATTTGTTGATTTATTGTGGGTATGACATGAAACTCTAATCTATTTATTGCTATTTTCTATTTGTTCTTGTATATTCTCATTTGTTTTAAATAATAAAAAATAAAGAAATTTGTTATTTAATATCAATATGGATAAACGATAGGATAAAGGAGGATATGAATAAAATAAGAAGTCATTCTAACATCAATTTTTCTATAGAAAAGTTTTCCTATCATCAACTTTTCTATAGAAAAGTCTTGCTATCACCAACTTTTCTATAGAAAAGTCTTGCTATCACCAACTTTTCTATAGAAAAGTCTTGCTATCACCAACTTTTCTATAGAAAAGTCTTCGCATCATTAATTTTTGTATAGAAAAGTCTTCCTATCATCAACTTTTCTATAGAAAAGTCTTCCTATCAGCAACTTTTTTATAGAAAAGTCTTCCTATCAGTAACTTTTCTATAGAAAATTCTTCCTATCAGCAACTTTTCTATAGAAAAGTCTTCCTATCAGCAACTTTTCTATAGAAAAGTCTTCCTATCAGCAACTTTTCTATAGAAAAGTCTTCCTATCAGCAACTTTTCTATAGAAAAGTCTTCCTATCAGCAACTTTTCTATAGAAAAGTCTTCCTATCAGCAACTTTTCTATAGAAAAGTCTTCCTATCAGCAACTTTTCTATAGAAAATTCTTCCTATCAGCAACTTTTCTATAGAAAAGTCTTCCTATCAGCAACTTTTCTATAGAAAAGTCTTCCTATCAGCAACTTTTCTATAGAAAAGTCTTCCTATCGTCAACTTTTCTATAGAAAAGTCTTCCTATCGTCAACTTTTCTATAGAAAAGTCTTCCTATCGTCAACTTTTCTATAGAAAAGTCTTCCTATCGTCAACTTTTCTATAGAAAAGTGTTCCTATCAGCAACTTTTCTATAGAAAAGTCTTCCTATCAGCAACTTTTCTATAGAAAAGTCTTCCTATCGTCAACTTTTCTTTAGAAAAGTCTCCCTATCTTCAAGTTTTCTATAGTAATTTCTTCCTATCTTCAACTTTTTGATAGAAGTGCCTTCCCATCTTCAAGTTTTCTATAGAAATGTCTTCCTATTCTCAACATTTCTATGGAAGTGTTTTTCTATCTTTAACTTTTCTATAGAAATGTGTTCCTATCCTTAACTTGTCTATAGAAGTGTCTTCCTATCCTTAACTTTTCTATAGTAAAGTCTTCCTATCGTTAACTATTCTATAGAAATATTGTCCGGTCGTCAACTTTTTTATGGAGATGTCTTCCTATCTTTAACTCTTCTATAGAAATGGATCCATATTTGGTTGAGGTTAGAGGTAAAAATATTCTATTAAAATTTAAATTTTATAAAAAAAGAAAACGAGAATTATAAGAAATTTTTCCTTGGTCTGTTTTTTGTAGTTTTGAATTTTTAAAGTTTTTGGTTAAGATTATTTCGAAGTTTTCTTACCTGTCATATTGAGCCTTAATTCGCCTTCGTAGTATTCGCCCACTTTGACCCAGTGATATTGACCCTCATTGGATTGCTTGAAATGTATGATATTGTAACGAGCTGGACCATCGCCATTGCTATCAAAGCGGAAGTGGTCACCGCTAAGACCTAAAAAAAGGAATAAAGTAAAGATATTTTGTTAAGAATTATTTGCTGTAAGCCCCACTGTGTCGGTTAAGAATTGTAATAAAATATTATTTTGTTAAAATTGTTATTAAAAAATGTAATAAAATATTATTTGGTTAAAATTGTTATTATTAAGAATTTGTCAAGTTCATGTTTCGTTAACATTTAGGGGATTCACTAGTTGTGCTACAATGTTGTATAGTTGTAAGGTCATATTATTTACTTTTTTGGTGATAATTTAGAAAACACATAACGTTCATTAAAAATATTTTAAAATTTTATGCCTTTTACTTGATGGTACAACATCTTGTGAATCCCCTAAATATTTATTTCTTCTTGAAAATAAAATTCTTTTATAATAAATATTTAAAATTGTTTTTGTTCTTTTTGTTTAAGGGGAGGTTTTCTTGGTATTTATATGATTAAAAAATTATGGTTATCTTTAAGCAAAAATTATATCATCAATTTAATTCTTGTGGTAATTTTATTCAAGCCACCCACATTTTTACCTCTTGAATTGTAAATTATACGTAAATTGTTATTTTTGTATTAAGAAAGAAAAGGAAAAACTGACCTTGAAATTGAACTTTTCTCAAATATTTCAATAAATCGGCACCTTTTGTGGGTTTCATGGCGTCACACAATGAAGGCCGCCCACCGCACAAGTCACGATGCATGTCTCTGTATAAAAAGAATTTGGGTTGAAAAATAAGTTATATTTGTGAGATTAATTTATTATTTATAAATGATTAATAAGTGTTTACTTAAAGGTTATTTTTGGAATAATTTATTAATATTTTAATGGTTTTGGTTGAGGGTTTGGGAAATCTCACCTTAAGGCATAGGCAAAGGCCATGACAGCATCGCTAACGAACTGTAATTGATCCTCAAAGTCGGTATCCTCGCGTGACAAACGTTCTGTGGTGGTACAGGTACGATTGTAGTTGTTATAGGGTGTACTTGTACTGCCTGGATAACGGCATTGGAAATGGTCTTCCCAGAATTCTGAGTGAAAGTTAATGAAATTTAATTATTTTTTTTTTTTTTTGTATAAAAATAGAAATAATTTCAATTTACTCACCCACAAACCAGGGATTACGTTGGTTGTTTTCCACAGTCAGATTAAGAAAATATTCTTCGAAACCTTTGACAGGATTGGCTTGAGGTTGGACTGATAAAGTTCCCTCCACCTAAAACAAACAGAAAATTACCAAAATTTCAGTTACACTGTGCAAAAAAATTAAATTTTTAATTAAAACCAAAATTCTGTTCATATAAATTATCCTTTCTTATCCTCATTATTCTCTAATTTTATGCCCTGTAATTCATTTCTTATGTCCTTTGAAATCATTATTTAATATCTATTAATTTTACATTATCCTTTTGTGTCTTTATTACTGGAAAGACATATCAGTTTTCTCATTAAATGGAGAAACGCCCTCGCACATTTTCATATGCTGAATAATTTTCGAAGGCAATTAATTTCAATTATTTTAACATCAATCATTTTGGCTTAAATGGAAACATAAGTATAAGAATTTATCAGAAAATTTATTTATATTTTTGTTTGTCAATTAATTTTACATACAACTGACCAGCTGTAGTTTAATATTGCAGTGATTTATCTGGAATAAATCAATCAATTACAAACGAAATCCGCTAATGAGTGAAAGATAGACTGGTACATCATGGCCCAAGTTTAAGGGTGAATGCTGGAAGCAAAAGTTTGGACCTTAGTCAAACTTTGGACAATTTTTAGATCATATTAAGTACAGATAACAATGATAAATAAGAGAAATTATTTTGAAGCCTATGGCCCCCTAAGTGCAATAACATCCAACATTTTAAATTCTATTCTAAAATTCCGGTTTTTTACTGAGGTCGTTCCATTGATTTTATCATATCTTGAGAACGGCTTATCGTGATTCATTGAAACAAATACCGGCGAATTCACGACTAAATTTTCTTTAAGCCTTAATAAAGCAATTTTTTGATATAGTCAATGGTTTTGGAGTTTTTCCACATAAAAGTGTAAAAAAAAATTAAATTAGAGATTTCAAAACTTACAACTTTTATTTCACGGTCTTAAAGCCGTAAATATTATAAACAACCGAAGTTTTATTTCGTCAATAAATGTTGGTTTTATTGACAATAAAGGGAAAATATCCAATTTAGCAAAAATTTGGCATATCAAGCCTAACCAAAAAATTTTAGTTTTTCAAAAATTCATAAAAAATCGAAAAGTCAAAATCTTACCATCGTTACTCGATGATCGTAAAACTACGAAAGTTCTTAAGAATATAGGCCAAATATTATGAAAATCTATCGATTAGAAGTGATTTTATTAACAATAAATTAAAAACTTGGCAAACAATTTTGATATAAAAAACAAGTAAGAAAGTACAATAGTCGGTCAAGCCCGACCGATACGATACCCTTCACCTCTAAGGTCAAAGGTGTTCTTTTTCGTGTATAAAGACATATATTTACTAAGTTTTGTCATCATATAAATATTTTGTCAAGACTGATATATTTAAGCTGTTTCCGTCAATTGGACTTATATGAGAGCTAGGGTCAAATGTGGACCGATTATCTCGAAATTTGGCAAGTTGATTACAGATTTCAGAAAAGTTATGTAACTAAACTCAAAATTCTCATAATTTTTAGATTTACGAACGTTTTAGTGATTTTTTGTATCATTTAGTTCGTTTTGATAGAAGAGTTTGTATGGGAGCTTTGGTCAAATGTAGACCGATTTGAATGAAATTTGGTACATTGATTTTAGTTTACATAGGCAGTATCTGTTTTGAATTTCATGAAAAAATATTGATATTTGTCGCCAAAATATCAATTTCGGGAAGTGGGACCTATGGGAGGTACCGTAAATAATAGACCGATTGTGATCAATTTCAATAGCCAACTAAGTTTCAACAAATAATCTTTAGAATTGCGACCTGTACTTTGATTACATGGTTTACATGAGGGTCCAGCCAGCCAGACAGCCAGCCAGACGGACAGACGGACATCGCTAAATCGACTCAGAAAGTGATTCTAAGCCTATTGGTATAGTAAAAGGTGGGTCTAAGACAAATATTTCTTTGTTTTACATACATCAGCACGAACTTATAATACCCTTTCAACCTATGGTGGTGAATTGTATAAAAAAGGATAGCCGTTGAATTCATGGTACTTGAATTATCTTTATCCACTTGGTCTCCCCTTAAATTTTTGGTAATGCATGAACGTAAATTTCATATCTTTGAGCTTAAAGAAGAAATTATGATCAAAATACTAGAAATCTAAATTTCAAAAGAATATTACAACTAATGAAAGATTAAAAAAGATTTATTAGAGATTTAATTTTATTTTTTGAAATTTTGATAAAAATTTGCTAATAATGGCAAGAGTTTTGATACGATTTTTCTTGCTCATAAATGTTTGTATTGGTAATTATGTACTTAGTACCTGGTAGACCGAGCCTTGCTCGGAGCTTTATGATAAGCCTTTTGATTAAAATTTTAAAGTTTTTATATATTTTATATTATAAAGTGCTAAAATAAATTTAGAGGAAAGACATTGTAGAAATATTCAGTTAATTTTGAATTATTTGATTTATTTTGTCCGACCAACACATAGTTTGCATAATTTACAGTTTAACTCATTTTGAATAATTTTGGAAATTATTCATATCAACAGAAACCTCTGTCGACTCATGCGCAACAACTTTGCTAAAGATTATAGTCTGATCAAATGCACAGTTTACGATTTAATTCATTTTGAGTAGTTTTCTGTGGCGCCACCTGTCGGACTTTGCTTATTCCAATTCATAAACCTTCTTCGGCTTATCCGTAACAACTTTGCTGAAGATTATAGCATGATTAAATGTACAGCATACGATTAAATTGACTTTGAGTAAATTTCAGTAGCGCCACCTGTCGAAATTTCTTCATACCAACTAAGAAACCTTCGTCGGCTCATGTGCAACAACTTTGCTAAAGATTGTAGCATGATTAAATGTACAGATTACGATTAAAATTAAGTTTCTGCAGCGCCACCTGTCGGAAATTATTCATACCAACTAAAAAGCCTTCGTCGGCTCATGCGCTACAACTTTGCTAAAGATCATAGCATGATCAAATGTACAGTTTACGATTTAATTAATATTTAGTAATTTTCAGTGGCGCCATCTGTCGGAAATTAGTCTTATAAACTTTAAAACCTTCGCCGGCTTATCCGCAACATCTTCGCTAAAGAGCATAACACAATCAAATTCACAGTTTACTATTCTATAAAGAACATACATACAGACAAACATTCATTTGTTTAAAATAATACTAATTTTTCCCCCTTTTTATTCCCTAATTTCTAAAAGTTCCATATGTATATTTGGTACTTTTTTGGTGCCAATTGAATTCGGTACATTTTTTTAAAACGCAATTAACATAATGTATAATGTTCCTATTCATATGATTTTGGAGATGTTAAGTTATCATTTTATCCCTTTTTTACCCATTTTGGCTCCAAAATCAAAAAAGTACCAAATACGTGTTTCATGTTTTTTTACATCTATTGATTGCAGTACAAAGTTTCTTTCTATATTCTTTAGTTTAAAATATAAGAGTGGGTTAAAAAGGTGCCAAAAAAACTATTTTCACCCTTTTTTACCCCCTACCGGACATAGTTTCAAAAAAGTACCAAACACCTGTCTGCTTATTTTCAAAGCTGTTTAAAACGTAATTTTAATTTTGTTTCTATACCTATTACTTTAGGAGACATAGCGTTTTCGATTTTTTCCCCTTTTTACCCGTTTTCCAAAAGTCCCTTCTTCTTCGACCTATACATCAAACAAGATACCCACTGTCCAAATTTTATCAAAATCGTTAGAGCCGTTTTCGAGATAGCCATTCTATATATATATATATATATATATATATATATATATATATATATATATATATATATATATATATATATACAATTATTGCTCGTTTAAGAATATAAGATTATGATCTAAAAAATTTATGACAATATCTTTATTTTCTACAAAGATATGAGACTTTAAAAACGAAAAATCCTTAAATGTCATATTTTTTAATGTAGGAATATTATGTTTTTTTTCTAGTATTATTTAACATAACAAATGCTTTTGTAAATACTTTTGTAACACTTCTCCAATCCTCCTACCCTCCCCTCTAGGCTTTGCGGACAAAAAACAATTTCACCTTAAGTACAACCCATAGAAAAGTGTCATTTATCTTAATGAGATCTACTTATGTTGAAGCAATTTGAAACAAATGACCACCTTTTTTTACTTTTGATAAAAACGACATTTATTTTATGCTAAACTAAATTTAGAAACAATCATTAAATGTGGGAGGTATACATTTTTTTGGCCCAATAAGCTCTGCTGTTAATTCAAATTATATCAAATATTCTTATCATATTGAAAATTTACTTTAATAAAATACATTGCAAGTAACCATCTTCTACATACCTCAGGTTCATTGCCATCTGAAACAAGATTACGTGCACTCCAGCCATCGGAGCCAATCCATGAAAAGGCGCCAGTAGCATTGTTACGTCGAACGGCACGCATTACTTCACGTACTTCCTGATCGGAACCAAATATTATGGCACCTGTTTTAGGGAAGAGAAGAAGGGAAAAGAAAGTTAAAATTATAAGTCAACGAAATGTAAAGAAAAAAAAAAGGATAACAACCATTACAGCAACAATAACAACAACAAAGTTAACAAAATTGTCAGTTGAACAGGATTTCATCCAATTAAACGGAAGTCACAATTTTCGGTATTAGCTTAGTTTTAAGAGAAATGCTTTTATATCTGTCTCTGTCCTGTTTTGGTGTTGTGCTTTTTTGAAGAGTAATAATGACCTTCTTAGCTTTTGGCTATTTTGCTTTTGACTAATGATTTAGTTAAGTCTTAAGAGCTTTTTAAATGAAAATTACAAAGTAAGAAATTTAATTAATTTTTGAGTGATTACTTGAAGTTGAAGTCTGATGTTTAGTTTGTTTTTAATTTTTTCCCCTGTAATTTTTAGTGACTGGCTATTTTTGTCAAGTATTCAACTAAATTTTAAAATATTTTGGAAAAAATAAATTAAAATGGTTAAGAAAGTAATTAATCTTAAAACTTTTTTTTTAATTTTGTTATTTTGTGATTTTTAGTGATTTTTTTCTATTGAAAACTATTTTTTTGGAAAAAAATTTCTATGTGAAAAAAATTTGTAGACAATTGTAAAAAAGTCGTACAAAAATTATTCTATTTAAGAATTTATTAGGACATGTTTTTTAAAGAAAAAAAAAAAATCAAAATTTTTTTTTGCTATACTCAGTCAAGCCCGACCATACGATACCCTTCACCACTAAGGCCAAAGGTGTTAATTTTCCTGCATGAAGACAAATATTTGTTAAATGTTGCCATCATACAAACATTTCCTCAAAATTTATATAATGGACTTGTATGAAAGCTAGGGTCAAATGTGGACCGATTATCTCAAAATTTTACAAATTGGTTACAGTTTCTATGTATGCAAAAAATAAACTCAAAATTCTCATTATATTTAGATTTACGAGCATTTTAGTGATTTTTGTCTTATTTAGTGCTTTTTGGTAGAAGATTTTGTATGGGAGCTATGGTCAAATGTGCACTGATTTTAACGAAATTTGGTACAGTGATTAAAATTTACATAAGCAGTATCTAATTTAAATTTCATGAAAAAATATTGATATTTGTGGGCGAAAATATCAATTCTGGGAAGTGGGACCTATGGGTCGTACCATAAATAATGGACCGATTTTGACTAGTTTTAATAGCCATGGTCCCACTATCAAACAAATTATCTTTGCCAAATCAAATTATCTTTAGAATTGCGACCTGTACTTTGACTACATGGTTTACATGGGGGTCCAGCCAGACAGCCATCCGTCCAGACGGACGGACGAACGGACCGATATCGCTAATTTTACTCAAAAAGTGATTCTAAGCCTTTTGATATACAAAAAGGTGTGTCTAAGATAAATATTTCTATACGTTACATACATCAGCATAAATTTATAATATCCTTTCCTTTTGAAGAGTATAATAAAAAAATTTTTAAAAAATTTTCTTCAAAAATAAGAAATTTTCTTCAAAAATAAGAAATTTTTGAAAAAAATTACCTATTAAAAAAATAATAATTTTTTGAAAATTTCCTATAAAAATAATAAATTTTTGAATAATTTCATATAAAAATAATAAATTTTTGAAAAATTTCCTATAGAAATAAGAAATTTTTGAAAAATTTTCTTTAAAAATAAGAAGTTTTTAGAAAAATTTCTGTAACAATAAGAAATTTTTGAAAAATTTCCAACAAAAATATGAAATTTTTGAAAAATTTCCTACAAAAATAAGAATTTTTTAAAAATTTCCTATAAAAATAATACATTTTTGAAAAATTTCATATAAAAATAAGAAATTTTTGAAAAACTTCCTATAAAAATAAGAAATTTTTAAAAAAATTCTCTATAAAAATAAGAAATTTTTGAAAAATTTCCTATAAGAATAAACATTTTTTGAAGAACTTTCTATAAAAATGAGAAATTAAAAAAAAAATTCCTATAAAAATAAGAAATTTTTGAAAAATATTCTATAAAAATAGGAAATTTTTAAAAAATTTCTTATAAGAATAAGAAATCTTTGTAAGACTTTCTATAAAAATTAGAAATTAAAAAAAAAAATCCTATAAAAATGGGAAATCTAAAAAAAAAATTCCTAGAAAAATAAAAAAAATTTTTAAAATTTGCTATAAAAATTAGAAATTTTTAAAAATTTTCTATATTATTTTGAAAAATTTCCTATAAAATAAGAAATTTTTGACAAATTCCATCTAAAACTGAGAAATTTTTAAAAAATTTCCCATAAAAATAAGGAACTTTTGAATAATTTCCTATAAAAATAAGAAATTTTTGAAAATTTTTTTTTCAAAAATAAGAAATTTAATAAAAATTTCCTCTAGAAATAAAAAATTTATAAAAAATTTCCTTTAGAAATAAGAAATTTTTGAAAAATTTCTTTAAAAATAAGAAATTTTTGAAAAATTTCTTAAAAAAATTTTCAAAAAATTTCCTATCAAAAAAGAAATTTTTGCATAATTTTCTATAAAAATAAGACATTTTTTTAAAATATCCCATAAAAATAAAAAATTTTTGAAAATTTTTTTTATAAAAATAAGAAATTTTTGAAAAGTTATCTCTAAAAATATGAAATTTTTGAAAAATTTCCATTAGAAATAAGAAATATTTGAAAAATTCCTATAAAAAAAAGAAATTTTCGAAAAATTCTTATAAAAATAAGAAATTTTATAAAAATTTCTTATAAAAATAAGAAATTTGTAAACAATTTTTGAAAAATTTCCTTAAAAATAAGAAAAATTTCCTTAAAAATAAGAAATTTTTGAAAAATTTATAAAATAAGAAATTTTTGAAAAAAATTCATATAAAAATATGAAATTTTTAAAAAATTTCTTATAACAATAAGAATATTTTAAAAAATCATCAAGAAAAATTTTTTTTTTTTTTAATTTCTTATAAAAATAAGAAATTTTTGAAAAATTTCATATAAAACTAAGAAATTTTTAAAAAATTATCAAGAAAATTTTTTTTTTTTAAATTTCTTATAAAAATAAGAAATTTTTTAAAAATTTCTTATTAAATTAAGAAATTTTTGCAAAATTTTTTATAAAACAAGAAATTTTTGAAAAATTTTTGATAAAATAAGAAATTTTTGAAAAATTTTTATATAAATGAGAAATTTTGGAAAATTTCCTATTAAAATGACAAATTTTTGAAAAATGTCCTATAAAAATAAGAAATTATTCAAAAATTTCCTTTAAGAATTGGAAATTTTGAAAAATTTCCTTAAAAATAAGAAAGTTTCCTGTAATAATTAGAAACTGTTAAAAAATTTTCTATAAAAATAGGAAATTTTTTAATTTTTTTTTAATTTCCTATTAAAATAAGAAATTTTTTAAAAACTTCCTATTAAAATAAGACATTTTTTTAAAATTTCTTGTAACAATAAGAAATTTTATTCGAAATATCCCATACAAATAAAAAAAATTTTAGACTTTTTTTCAAAATAAGAAATTTATGAGAAATTTAGTATAGAAATAAGAAATTTGTATAAAATTTTGAAAAATTTTCTATAAAAATAAGAAATTTTTGAAAAATTTCCAATAAAATTTTTTTTTTTGAAAAATTTCTTATAAAAATAAGAAATTTTTGAAAAATTTCATATAAAAATAAGAAATTTTTGAAAAATTTCCTATAAAAATAAGAAATTTTTGAAAAATTTCCTATAAAAATAAGAAATTTTTGAAAAGTTTCATATAAAAATAAGAAATTTTTGAAAATTTTTCTATAAAAATAAGAAATTTTTGAAAAATTTCCTATAAAAAAAAATTTTTTTTGAAAAATTTCTTATAAAAATAAGAAATTTTTGAAAAATTTCCTATAAAAATAAGAAAGTTTTGATAATTTTTTTATAAAAGTAAGAAAATTTTGAAAAATTTCCTATAAAAATAGGAAATTTTTGAAATTTTTTTTATAAAAATAAGAAAGTTTATTTATATCTCGGTTTGAAATTTTGTATTAATTAGGGATTTTTGGTATATATTAGGGATTAAGTTTGTCTTATTATCCTAATTTATGCAAAACGTGTTTCTATTTAATAATAGATTATTCATAAAGGGCCCATTTTCCCAATTTAGCATAATTTTTTTAATTATCTACTTTATTTTATCCCCTTTATCGAACTCATACCAAAATGACTTAATATCTGTTATTGATTTAAGCTTAAATATTGTATTTAATTAACTAATTAAACGTGTGCCCTAAATTACTCATACATTTTTGTGGAATAAAAAAAAAAAACGGGAAAAGGGAGAAAAGTAGAAAATGAAAAAATAATAACGAGAACATATTGACCAAATAAAGCCAAAGGTAATCAATCAATCAGGATAATTAAAAAACCCCTTGTAGCTAGAAATATTAAAGTAATAAGCAAAAGACCTTTTATGATTAGATTTCAGTTTTGCACTGAAAACTTTATTTTGTTAAAATTAAGCGAAACATTACATGTTTATAAAATTTTTTAATAAATAATATCAATCATACGCCCTGAGGGCGTCTGAGAGAAAAATTAATTAATATTAATCATACGTTTAGGGTTGATTTACGTTTTTGGGCAAAAAATGTGGGTTTATAATAAAATTATGACATTTTTAGAAGTTTTCGTTTCTTTTTTGATTTTTTTTCATTTAATGTGTTAAGCCATGGGAATAGTGGGGGAAGAATTTAAACTTTTAGCACGTTTTTAGAAGGCTATAACTAATAATCTTAAACATTTAACATTAAAATCAATTTAAACGATTATTTAGCCACAAAAAAGCTATAAATTAAAGAAAATCTAATACTGCAACACCTGAGGGTTGGCGAAATTTTAAAAAAGTGTTAAAGGTAATTTAAAATATGGTCAGCTGTCAAAGAAAAGGGTCTTATTAGAACTTTTTTTCCAAAGAGTGAACCAAAATATTTTTATTGCTTATAAGGCGGATATAGCTAAAATTTTATTAAACTTCGTTGAGCATTAATGCATGACATGAGGAAATTTCAAACAATTTGTATGACTAATTTTCCTTAATTTCCCCTCATTTTTGCTGACGATATTGAAACTCATCGTTAAATTAGAGTAAATCCTTTTTTCTTTTTCGAATTTTTCCTATTCTCCTTCTGTTTTCCAACAAAAGAATATAAATGATTGTTGCGATATCAGAAAAAAACCCCAAATGAAGACGAAAGATAAAATAAAAATGAATTCGTTTAACATAAATTGCTAATAAAAATTGATTGTTATACGTCAAGGTTTTCGAACAAAGACGAAAAAAAAAAACTAATAATAAAATATAATTTTATTATACATATCATTCAATATATTACTTTTTTCATTTCGTTTAGTCAACAAAGTTTTCCTTTTCTGTTTTTAAACAAAAAATATTATAATTTTCTAAAAAAAAACCAAAATCTTTTTAAAAATTTTCCTCACAAACAAAACTCTATTAATCATTAAAAATCAATGCGATATCTGAAAGTTAACAAAAGAAATATTTGGTACAATTTTTCATTGTCACATTTAGTGAAACCAAATGATTTGTTGTTAGTCAAAAAAAAGGAAATAAAAGTTAAAATTTATTTGTTTTCCCAACAAGAATCAAGAACAGAAGAAATACAAAAAAAAAAAACTTATCAAAAAAGTTTTGAATATATTTGAATATAACTGATATGAAAGCTAGTTATGGAAACATTGTGCACAAGATTTATTGGGGAGTTTAAATGAAAACTTTTCCTAAGCTTTTCACCCACAAAAAAGTAATCATGTTTTTTGATGAATAGCTTTTTATTAAAGTTTTTTAAAAAATAGGAAATTTTTGAAAAATTTCCTATAAAAATAGGAAATTTTTGAAAAATTCCCTATAAAAATAGGAAATTTTTGAAAAATTTCCTATAAAAATAGGAAATTTTTGAAAAATTTCCTATAAAAATAGGAAATTTTTGAAAAATTTCCTATAAAAATAGGAAATTTTTGAAAAATTTCCTATAAAAATAGGAAATTTTTGAAAAATTTCCTATAAAAATAGGAAATTTTTGAAAAATTTCCTATAAAAATAGGAAATTTTTGAAAAATTTCCTATAAAAATAGGAAATTTTTGAAAAATTTCCTATAAAAATAGGAAATTTTTGAAAAATTTCCTATAAAAATAGGAAATTTTTGAAAAATTTCCTATAAAAATAGGAAATTTTTGAAAAATTTCCTATAAAAATAGGAAATTTTTGAAAAATTTCCTGTAAAAATAGGAAATTTTTGAAAAATTTCCTATAAAAATAGGAAATTTTTGAAAAATTTCCTATAAAAATAGGAAATTTTTGAAAAATTTCCTATAAAAATAAGAAATTTTTGAAAAATTTCCTTTAAAAATATGAAATTTTTGAAAAATTTCCTATAAAAATAGGAAATTTTGAAAAATTTCCTATAAAAATAGGAAATTTTTGAAAAATTTCCTATAAAAATAGGAAATTTTTGAAAAATTTCCTATAAAAATAGGAAATTTTTGAAAAATTTCCTATAAAAATAGGAAATTTTTGAAAAATTTCCTATAAAAATAGGAAATTTTTGAAAAATTCCCTATAAAAATAGGAAATTTTTGAAAAATTTCCTATAAAAATAGGAAATTTTTGAAAAATTTCCTATAAAAATAGGAAATTTTTGAAAAATTTTCAATAAAAATAGGAAATTTTTGAAAAACTTCCTATAAAAATAGGAAATTTTTGAAAAATTTCCTATAAAAATAGGAAATTTTTGAAAAATTGCCTATAAAAATAGGAAATTTTTGAAAAAGATCCTATAAAAATAGGAAATTTTTGAAAAAGATTCTATAAAAATAGGAAATTTTTGAAAAATTTCCTATAAAAATAGGAAATTTTTGAAAAATTTCCTATAAAAATAGGAAATTTTTGAAAAATTTCCTATAAAAATAGGATATTTTAGAAAAATTTCCTATAAAAATAGGAAATTTTTGAAAAATTTCCTATAAAAAGAGGAAATTTTTGAAAAATTATAAAAATAGGAAATTTTTGAAAAAATTCCTATAAAAATTGGAAATTTTTGAAAAATTTCCTATAAAAATAGGAAATTTTTGAAAAATTTCCTATAAAAATAGGAAATTTTTGAAAAATTTTCTTATAAAAATAGGAAATTTTTGAAAAATTTCCTATAAAAATAGGAAATTTTTGAAAAATATTTCCTATTTTAAAAAAAATTTCTATAAAAATAGGAAATTAAAAAAAAAAAAATTCTATAAAAATAGGAAATTTTTGAAAAATTTCCTATAAAAATAGGAAATTTATGAAAAATTTCCTATCAAAATAGGAAATTTTTGAAAAATTTCCTATAAGAGTAGGAAATTTTTGAAAAATTTCCTATAAGAGAAGGAAATTTTTGAAAAATTTCCTATAAAAATAGGAAATTTTTGGAAAATTTCCTATTAAAATAGGAAATTTTTGGAAAATTTCCTATAAAACTTAGAAATTTTTGAAAAATTTCCTATAAAAATAGGAAATTTTTGGAAAAATTTCCTATAAAATAGGAAATTTTTGAAAATTTCCTATAAAAATATGAAATTTTTGAAAAAAATCCTATAAAAATAGGAAATTTTTGAAAAATTTCCTATAAAAATAGGAAATTTTTGAAAAATTTCCTATAAAAATAGGAAATTTTTGAAAAATTTTCTATAAAAATAGGAAATTTTTGAAAAATTTCCTATAAAAATAGGAAATTTTTGAAAAATTTCCTATAAAAATAGGAAATTTTTGAAAAATTTCCTATAAAAATAGGAAATTTTTGAAAAATTTCCTATAAAAATAGGAAATTTTTGAAAAATTTCCTATAAAAATAGGAAATTTTTGAAAAATTTCCTATAAAAATAGGAAATTTTTGAAAAATTTCCTATAAAAATAGGAAATTTTTGAAAAATTTCCTATAAAAATAGGAAATTTTTGAAAATTTTCCTATAAAAATAGGAAATTTTTGAAAAATTTCCTATAAAAATAGGAAATTTTTGAAAATTTTCCTATAAAAATAGGAAATTTTTGAAAAATTTCCTATAAAAATATAAAATTTTTGAAAAATTTCCTATAAAAATAGGAAATTTTTGAAAAATTTCCTATAAAAATAGGAAATTTTTGAAAAATTTCCTATAAAAATAGGAAATTTTTGAAAAATTTCCTATAAAAATTGGAAATTTTTGAAAAATTTCCTATAAAAATAGGAACTTTCGGAAAAATTTCCTATAAAAATAGTAAAATTTTGAAAAATTTTCTATAATAATAGGAAATATAAATAAATATTCTATAAAAAATGAAATTTTTGAAAATTTTTCGATAACAATTAGAAATTTTTGAAAAATTTTCTATAAAAATAAGAATTTTTTGAAAAAGTTAATTTTGTGTTTAATCCTCCACTAAAAATTAACTAAATAGATGTCGACTCAATTTTATTTAAATATTTTTCAATTACCTAAAATACTTTGAAATTGCAGTTCAATACTTTCTGCTTCCGCCTGCATAGTTTGCAAAAAGAAAGTAAATTTTGAAATTATTAAAAAATTGTTTAACTTTTTCTTTTTATGTATTTTTATTTTGCTCTTTACGATGACATCTTTTTATATTTTTTTACTTTTTCAACTCCCGCATCAAATCGATGGAAACCAAAACTATAACTTAAAATTTTTCAGAGAAAAATATTTTTGGTGGCAGAAAAAATGGCGAACTAAAACTAAAAAAATATTCGAACAATTTTTGCTCATTAATTTTTCAACACCAAATTGATGTTTAAAAATCGTTGTACTATTTCGCAATATTTGAGGTGGAAATAAAAGCTTTTAACTATATTTATCAACATTTCCATTTTTTTGACCAAAAGTATAAAAAATATTTTCCACTTGATAAGGGTAAAGAAAATCTTGCAAAACATTTTTATACTAAAGCAAGAGTTTCTATAAAAATGTTAAAATATTTGAAATTTTTTTTTTATAAAAAAAAGTTTAAGCAAATGAAGGACATTTCGTTTTTTTTGTAAACGAGGAAATGAAATTCACAAAACGTGGTTAAAATATACACAAATGTATGCATTATGCATAAATACATTTTACTCTTTTTATTATTGAGGAATTCTGTGGAAATCCTCTTTATACATATATTGAAATGTCTATTAATACGCAAAAGAAATTCCCAGAATAAAAATAATAAAAACAGACCTTAAAGGGAAAAGAATTGAGAAAATCTTTGTAAAGCTGGAAAAATATTTTGTATTTAATCTCTTTTTTCTATAGGAAATTTTTCAAAATTTTCTTATTTTTATAGGAAAATTTTCAAAAAATTCGTATTTGTATAGGAAATTTTTCAAAAATTTCCTACTTCTATAGAAAATTTTTCAAAATTTTCCTATTTTTATACGAAATTTTTCAGAAATTTCCTATTTTTATACCAAATTTTTCAAAATTTTCCTATTTTTATAGGAAATTTTTCAAAATTTTTCAAAAATTTCCTTTTTTTTATAGGAAATTTTTCAAAAATTTCCTATTTTTATAGGAAATTTTTCAAATATTTCCTATATTTATAGGAAATTTTTCAAAATTTTCCTATTTTTATAGGAAATTTTTCAAAATTTTTCAAAAATTTCCTTTTTTTATAGGAAATTTTTCAAAAATTTCCTGTTTTTATAGGAAATTTTTCAAATATTTCCTATATTTATAGGAAATTTTACATTTTTATAGGAAATTTTTAAAAATTTACTATTTTTAAATGAAATTTTTCAAAAATTTTCTATTTTTATAGGAAATTTTTCTATTTTTAAAGGAAATTTTTGAAAAATTTCCTATTTTTTATAGGAAATTTTTCGAAAATTTTTAATTTTTATAGGAAATTTTTCAAAAATTTCCTATTTTTATAGGAAATCTTTCAAAAATTTCCTATTTTTATAGGAAATTTTTCAAAAATTTTCTATTTTTTAGGAAATTTTTCAAAAATTTCCTATTTTTTAGGAAATTTTTCAAAAATTTCCTATTTTTATAGGAAATTTTTCAAAAATTTCCTATTTCTATAGAAATTTTTCCAAAAATTTCCTATTTTTATAGGAAATTTTCCAAAAATTTCCTATTTTTATAGGAAATTTTTCCAAAAATTTCCTATTTTTATAGGAAATTTTTCCAAAAATTTCCTATTTTTATAGGAAATTTTTCCAAAAATTTCCTATTTTTATAGGAAATTTTTCCAAAAATTTCCTATTTTTATAGGAAATTTTTCAAAAATTTCCTATTTTTATAGGAAATTTTTCCAAAATTTCCTATTTTTATAGGAAATTTTTCAAAAATTTCCTATTTTTATAGGAAATTTTCAAAAATTTCCTATTTTTATAGGAAATTTTTCAAAAAATTTCCTATTTTTATAGGAAATTTTTCAAAAATTTCCTATTTTTATAGGAAATTTTTCAAAATTTTCCTATTTTTATAGGAAATTTTTCAAAATTTTCCTATTTTTATAGGAAATTTTTCAAAATTTTCCTATTTTTATAGGAAATTTTTCAAAATTTTCCTATTTTTATAGGAAATTTTTCAAAATTTTCCTATTTTTATAGGAAATTTTTCAAAAATTTCCTTTTTTTATAGGAAATTTTTCAAAAATTTCCTATTTTTATAGGAAATTTTTCAAAAATTTCCTATTTTTATAGGAAATTTTTCAAAAATTTCCTATTTTTATAGGAAATTTTTCAAAAATTTCCTATTTTTATAGGAAATTTTTCAAAAATTTCCTATTTTTATAGGAAATTTTTCAAAAATTTCCTATTTTTATAGGAAATTTTTCAAAAATTTCCTATTTTTATAGGAAATTTTTCAAAAATTTCCTATTTTTATAGGAAATTTTTCAAAAATTTCCTATTTTTATAGGAAATTTTTCAAAAATTTCCTATTTTTATAGGAAATTTTTCAAAAATTTCCTATTTTTATAGGAAATTTTTCAAAAATTTCCTATTTTTATAGGAAATTTTTCAAAAATTTCCTATTTTTATAGGAAATTTTTCAAAAATTTCCTATTTTTATAGGAAATTTTTCAAAAATTTCCTATTTTTATAGGAAATTTTTCAAAAATTTCCTATTTTTATAGGAAATTTTTCAAAAATTTCCTATTTTTATAGGAAATTTTTCAAAAATTTCCTATTTTTATAGGAAATTTTTCAAAAATTTCCTATTTTTATAGGAAATTTTTCAAAAATTTCCTATTTTTATAGGAAATTTTTCAAAAATTTCCTATTTTTATAGGAAATTTTTCAAAAATTTCCTATTTTTATAGGAAATTTTTCAAAAATTTCCTATTTTTATAGGAAATTTTTCAAAAATTTCCTATTTTTATAGGAAATTTTTCAAAAATTTCCTATTTTTATAGGAAATTTTTCAAAAATTTCCTATTTTTATAGGAAATTTTTCAAAAATTTCCTATTTTTATAGGAAATTTTTCAAAAATTTCCTATTTTTATAGGAAATTTTTCAAAAATTTCCTATTTTTATAGGAAATTTTTCAAAAATTTCCTATTTTTATAGGAAATTTTTCAAAAATTTCCTATTTTTATAGGAAATTTTTCAAAAATTTCCTATTTTTATAGGAAATTTTTCAAAAATTTCCTATTTTTATAGGAAATTTTTCAAAAATTTCCTATTTTTATAGGAAATTTTTCAAAAATTTCCTATTTTTATAGGAAATTTTTCAAAAATTTCCTATTTTTATAGGAAATTTTTCAAAAATTTCCTATTTTTATAGGAAATTTTTCAAAAATTTCCTATTTTTATAGGAAATTTTTCAAAAATTTCCTATTTTTATAGGAAATTTTTCAAAAATTTCCTATTTTTATAGGAAATTTTTCAAAAATTTCCTATTTTTATAGGAAATTTTTCAAAAATTTCCTATTTTTATAGGAAATTTTTCAAAAATTTCCTATTTTTATAGGAAATTTTTCAAAAATTTCCTATTTTTATAGGAAATTTTTCAAAAATTTCCTATTTTTATAGGAAATTTTTCAAATAATTTCCTATTTTTATAGGAAATTTTTCAAAAATTTCCTATTTTTATAGGAAATTTTTTCAAAAATTTCCTATTTTTATAGGAAATTTTTCAAAAATTTCCTATTTTTATAGGAAATTTTTCAAAAATTTCCTATTTTTATAGGAAATTTTTCAAAAATTTCCTATTTTTATAGGAAATTTTTCAAAAATTTCCTATTTTTATAGGAAATTTTTCAAAAATTTCCTATTTTTATAGGAAATTTTTCAAAAATTTCCTATTTTTATAGGAAATTTTTAAAAAATTTCCTATTTTTATAGGAAATTTTTCAAAAATTTCCTATTTTTATAGGAAAATTTTCAAAAATTTCCTATTTTTATAGGAAATTTTTCAAAAATTTCCTATTTTTATAGGAAATTTTTCAAAAATTTCCTATTTTTATAGGAAATTTTTCAAAAATTTCCTATTTTTATAGGAAATTTTTCAAAAATTTCCTATTTTTATAGAAATTTTTCAAAAATTTCCTATTTTTATAGGAAATTTTTCAAAAATTTCCTATTTTTATAGGAAATTTTTCAAAAATTTCCTATTTTTATAGGAAATTTTTCAAAAATTTCCTATTTTTATAGGAAATTTTTCAAAAATTTCCTATTTTTATAGGAAATTTTTCAAAAATTTCCTATTTTTATAGGAAATTTTTCAAAAATTTCCTATTTTTATAGGAAATTTTTCAAAAATTTCCTATTTTTTATAGGAAATTTTTCAAAAATTTCCTATTTTTATAGGAAATTTTTCAAAAATTTCCTATTTTTGTAGGAAATTTTTCAAAAATTTCCTATTTTTATAGGAAATTTTTCAAAAATTTCCTATTTTTATAGGAAATTTTTCAAAAATTTCCTATTTTTGTAGGAAATTTTTAAAAAATTTTCTATTTTTATAGGAAATTTTTCAAAAATTTCCTATTTTTATAGGAAATTTTTCAAAAATTTCCTATTTTTATAGGAAATTTTTCAAAAATTTCCTATTTTTATAGGAAATTTTTCAAAAATTTCCTATTTTTATAGGAAATTTTTCAAAAATTTCCTATTTTTATAGGAAATTTTTCAAAAATTTCCTATTTTTATAGGAAATTTTTCAAAAATTTCCTATTTTTATAGGAAATTTTTCAAAAATTTCCTATTTTTATAGGAAATTTTTCAAAAATTTCCTATTTTTATAGGAAATTTTTCAAAAATTTCCTATTTTTATAGGAAATTTTTCAAAAATTTTATATTTTTATAGGAAATTTTTCAAAAATTTCCTATTTTTATAGGAAAATTTTCAAAAATTTCCTATTTTTATAGGAAATTTTTTCAAAAATTTCCTATTTTTATAGGAAAATTTTCAAAAATTTCCTATTTTTATAGGAAATTTTTCAAAAATTTCCTATTTTTATAGGAAATTTTTCAAAAATTTCCTATTTTTATAGGAAATTTTTCAAAAATTTCCTATTTTTATAGGAAATTTTTCAAAAATTTCCTATTTTTATAGGAAATTTTTCAAAAATTTCCTATTTTTATAGGAAATTTTTCAAAAATTTCCTATTTTTATAGGAAATTTTTCAAAAATTTCCTATTTTTATAGGAAATTTTTCAAAAATTTCCTATTTTTATAGGAAATTTTTCAAAAATTTCCTATTTTTATAGGAAATTTTTCAAAAATTTCCTATTTTTATAGCAAATTTTTCAAAAAATTTCCTATTTTTATAGAAAATTTTTCAAAAATTTCCTATTTTTATAGGAAATTTTTCAAAAATTTCCTATTTTTATAGGAAATTTTTCAAAAATTTCCTATTTTTATAGGATTTTTTTCAAAAATTTCATATTTTTATAGGAAATTTTCAAAAATTTCCTATTTTATAGGAAATTTTTCCAAAAATTTCCTATTTTTATAGGAAATTTTTCAAAAATTTCTAAGTTTTATAGGAAATTTTCCAAAAATTTCCTATTTTAATAGGAAATTTTCCAAAAATTTCCTATTTTTATAGGAAATTTTTCAAAAATTTCCTTCTCTTATAGGAAATTTTTCAAAAATTTCCTACTCTTATAGGAAATTTTTCAAAAATTTCCTATTTTGATAGGAAATTTTTCATAAATTTCCTATTTTTATAGGAAATTTTTCAAAAATTTCCTATTTTTATAGAATTTTTTTTTTTTTAATTTCCTATTTTTATAGAAATTTTTTTTAAAATAGGAAATATTTTCAAAAATTTCCTATTTTTATAGGAAATTTTTCAAAAATTTCCTATTTTTATAAGAAAATTTTCAAAAATTTCCTATTTTTATAGGAAATTTTTCAAAAATTTCCTATTTTTATAGGAAATTTTTCAAAAATTTCCAATTTTTATAGGAATTTTTTCAAAAATTTCCTATTTTTATAATTTTTCAAAAATTTCCTCTTTTTATAGGAAATTTTTCAAAAATTTCCTATTTTTATAGGAAATTTTTCTAAAATATCCTATTTTTATAGGAAATTTTTCAAAAATTTCCTATTTTTATAGGAAATTTTTCAAAAATTTCCTATTTTTATAGGAAATTTTTCAAAAATTTCCTATTTTTATAGAATCTTTTTCAAAAATTTCCTATTTTTATAGGATCTTTTTCAAAAATTTCCTATTTTTATAGGCAATTTTTCAAAAATTTCCTATTTTTATAGGAAATTTTTCAAAAATTTCCTATTTTTATAGGAAGTTTTTCAAAAATTTCCTATTTTTATTGAAAATTTTCAAAAATTTCCTATTTTTATAGGAAATTTTTCAAAAATTTCCTATTTTTATAGGAAATTTTTCAAAAATTTCCTATTTTTATAGGGAATTTTTCAAAAATTTCCTATTTTTATAGGAAATTTTTCAAAAATTTCCTATTTTTATAGGAAATTTTTCAAAAATTTCCTATTTTTATAGGAAATTTTTCAAAAATTTCCTATTTTTATAGGAAATTTTTCAAAATTTCCTATTTTTATAGGATATTTTTCAAAAATTTCATATTTTTAAAGGAAATTTTTTCAAAAATTTCTTATTTTTATAGGAAATTTTTCAAAAATTTCCTATTTTTATAGGAAATTTTTCAAAAATTTCCTATTTTTATAGGAAATTTTTCAAAAATTTCCTATTTTTACAGGAAATTTTTCAAAAATTTCCTATTTTTATAGGAAATTTTTCAAAAATTTCCTATTTTTATAGGAAATTTTTCAAAATTTCCTATTTTTATAGGAAATTTTTCAAAAATTTCCTATTTTTATAGGAAATTTTTCAAAAATTTCCTATTTTTATAGGAAATTTTTCAAAAATTTCCTATTTTTATAGGAAATTTTTCAAAAATTTCCTATTTTTATAGGAAATTTTTCAAAAATTTCCTATTTTTATAGGAAATTTTTCAAAAATTTCCTATTTTTATAGGAAATTTTTCAAAAATTTCCTATTTTTATAGGAAATTTTTCAAAAATTTCCTATTTTTATAGGAAATTTTTCAAAAATTTCCTATTTTTATAGGAAATTTTTCAAAAATTTCCTATTTTTATAGGAAATTTTTCAAAAATTTCCTATTTTTATAGGAAATTTTTCAAAAATTTCCTATTTTTATAGGAAATTTTTCAAAAATTTCCTATTTTTATAGGAAATTTTCAAAAATTTCCTATTTTTATAGGAAATTTTCAAAAATTTCCTATTTTTATAGGAAATTTTTCAAAAATTTCCTATTTTTATAGGAAATTTTTCAAAAATTTCCTATTTTTATAGGAAATTTTCAAAAATTCCTATTTTTATAGGAAATTTTCAAAAATTTCCTATTTTTATAGGAAATTTTTCAAAAATTTCCTATTTTTATAGGAAATTTTTCAAAAATTTCCTATTTTTATAGGAAATTTTTCAAAAATTCCTATTTTATAGGAAATTTTTCAAAAATTTCCTATTTTTATAGAAATTTTTCAAAAAATTTCCTATTTTTATAGGAAATTTTTCAAAAATTTCCTATTTTTATAGGAAATTTTTCAAAAATTTCCTATTTTTATAGGAAATTTTTCAAAAATTTCCTATTTTTATAGGAAATTTTTCAAAAATTTCCTATTTTTATAGGAAATTTTTCAAAAATTTCCTATTTTTATAGGAAATTTTTCAAAAATTTCCTATTTTTATAGGAAATTTTTCAAAAATTTCCTATTTTTATAGGAAATTTTTCAAAAATTTCCTATTTTTATAGGAAATTTTTCAAAAATTTCCTATTTTTATAGGAAATTTTTCAAAAATTCCTATTTTTATAGGAAATTTTTCAAAAATTTCCTATTTTTTATAGGAAATTTTTCAAAAATTTCCTATTTTTTATAGGAAATTTTTCAAAAATTTCCTATTTTTATAGGAAATTTTTCAAAAATTTCTATTTTTATAGGAAATTTTTCAAAAATTTCCTATTTTTATAGGAAATTTTTCAAAAATTTCCTATTTTTATAGGAAATTTTCAAAAATTTCCTATTTTTATAGGAAATTTTTCAAAAATTTCCTATTTTTATAGGAAAATTTTCAAAAATTTCCTATTTTTATAGGAAATTTTTCAAAAATTTCCTATTTTTATAGGAAATTTTTCAAAAATTTCCTATTTTTATAGGAAATTTTCAAAAATTTCCTATTTTATAGGAAATTTTCAAAATTTCCTATTTTTATAGGAAATTTTTCAAAAATTTCCTATTTTATAGGAAATTTTTCAAAAATTTCCTATTTTTAT